>CM055981.1:15287500-16487500 GCA_029531755.1 Holothuria leucospilota | reverse complement strand
AACAACATACAACTTTTAGCCAGCAAGAAAACTGTATCACATGTATGATAGAGCATGGTGTGTGGCCCCTCTACTGATCAACTAGTTACCACTAGAAATGAGAAAATTGAAGAGACTAATTTCCTTAAAAGTCCACCAGACCAATTTCAGAACAAACTACAGGCCTTGTAAGCAAGTCCATAACACGACAAAAGGTCTAGGTGTCATCGGAGAGGTGCTACTCTGAAGGAAGTGGGCCATAAAATTTGTAAAATTAGCTAATGAAATTTCATGATCACCGAAGAGTGTTGGCTGACTTTTTTGAATGACTCCCAAGATAGACTCAAAGAGGATGCTCACGAGTCTTTCTAACTCCATCAATGCATGAGACTTGCCATACTGTAGGTATAACATGGAAGTACTACCTCCAAGGAATAATATCAACCACTTCTTGAGTCATTTAAATCCTCCATGATAAAACAGTACTGTATCAGCTTGGAGTCTGACACCTGAGATGTTTACCATCGCAAGGTCATACCTTCCCTGTTACCTTTACTTCAGCAGCTATAATGTACACAGTTGCTGTGCTTCAACAGTCACATATACTTTTACATGTTAGGAACTCATGAGATACCATTTGCAAGTTGCAACAATTGAAACTGAGGGAAAAAGCATTGCTAGCAGAGGAAACCGATTCAATCCACCTTCATAGTGTGTGCCTGACACCTTTTCTTCTAGGCTTCTATGACCCTGGAATACTAAGGAGGTAAGAATTTACTTACACTTGTTCTAGTTTGGAATGAATACTTCAGGTTTGCTCCTAGTTAGTGTTAGGCATTTATATTTGTGACAGATTTTGGTCACTCAGTGTATTGTATTTTACATAAACTTTTTGATATGTGCCTGCATATACTGCTCACGGACAAAAGCCTGGATGCAGCAAAGTGCATGTGTAACTGATAACATCACTTATGTTAGTGTGGCAGTGTCTTCTTGATTTGTGTTATGGGGTGAAATCTAAAACGGGTATTCCGATGAAACTCTTACTAGATAAACAAGTTGTCTTAATTTCTGTTTTCAAACCCCCAAGTGTACTGTGTAGTATACAACCTATGTGTACATAATCAAACTATTCCCAGCAGAATATATGATAAGACACAGCAACATAAAGCCCACTATTTGTACAGTCCTTCAGTAAATGCACTGAGTGACCCAAATGTTACATATTCATATCGAGCTCTGATAGGCATGGTACTCAAAAGCTACTTTCAAAATAAGCCCCTCAGAGTATGCCAACATTTCAAAGTTCTGTCCTTAAAATGAAGGTTTAAACCACAAAAGACAACATAAGACACATCTCATATTTAAGTCACTCTTTCCATGTCACAATTTTGCATATGTGTAACTCATGTATATTCATGAGGTACTGTAAGTACAAATACAGTTATTGTCTTATTAATTGTCAATAACTGATGGATTTTGATGGGAGTTGCAACTACTTTTAACATTTTCAATGCTTTTCACATGTCCACAGACCTTACAACTGTGAACATGGCATTTGCAATCTTTTTACAGTACATTATTTGACAGCATTGAGCTGCACAAGTGGATATTTTGTGGGCATGCAGATTTAATAGCAAACGGCTAGACCAACAGACAAACATAATGAAAGAATCAGGCAATCCATGGAGTTGCCTCTCTCATCACCAGCAGGCACAGTGTACTTGGGAGTTAGCCTTAACTCTGTTACATATTTTACCACTGAGCATCCTGCACATGGGGTTCAGACATGCCATTTCCCACAATTTAGTTATGAAGGCATTATTGTCCAAAAAAAAATTTTGGTACACTACACTCCAACTGATGGTAACAGTCACCTTAGTGTAATGCCTAAATATCCCCCACCCCCCCCCCCACCCTACTCTTCCAATGTATGTGACCAACTAACTGCTTGCCAAAAGATCACTGGAGTTTCAACACATTCCTTCCCTTTTACTAGTACTATACAGTAGGTAAGTAACAAGCCTCACGTTGGTTTGGTTCACTATATTCCATTTACTGTATAGTAAACACTCAATGCGGAGGTGGAAAAGCTTGGTTCAAATATTCTGACAAAAATGGCAACTACACCCAGAGGTAAAGCAAGTAACTCAGGTCCTGACTTCTCTCTCCTCAAGCTCATGTAGCATTGCACATAATACTACATACATCTCCATTTCCAATGGACTCTTAATTACAGTAACAAGCTACACATAACACTACATCTGTACTGCCTAGAGCATGCCAGAGCTGCCGAGGTTACTGCCATCCGTAATCTTCCACTTTGAATGCAACTGCTCAGAGACTTTGCAAATGCAAATATTTTGGGAATTTTTCCATTTGAAAGTGATTTCATGACCAGATTTGTGTCCGAAGTGGCGTAGTATGTTCTGCTTGAACAACTTCTGTGATTAGATGAGTTTAAAGAGGTCTGCAGTCAGTGTATGAGTGTAAAAATAAGCTGGGTCAAGTTTCCTGCATTGCCCTGAGACATGTGCTTCCTCGTTATTATATAGACCTACTGGTACTATATATATACTGTAAGTGCTCTAGTCCCCACTTTCTAAGTCTGGGTCCTCACCTACTGAGTCAGTGTCACAGGTATTTAAGTCCAAGTCTGAGTCACACTGGGTCCAATGCTGAGTCCAAGTTGGATTCCCCTCAATGGAAACTTAGACACTAAAGTATAAGAATGCATAGGTATAGTATTATGGTATTTTGAAGTGCAGGGGGGAATGAAAATGTACGGTCAATGGTCAGTAGCCTCTTGAAGGGATTTTGATACTAACAAAGCACAGGGGACCATAAATTGGCACACAACGAACCAAGAAAATATTCGCACAAAAAGTGGCCCTCAGTAATAGAAAATGGCACTTCCCAGAACTTGTAAACTTGTTCTTCATTCTGATATCTCATGCTGTAGAAATTTAGTACAGTTCAAAAACAAAGATTAATGTTTTTTTATGAACTTGTATAATCCAGACTGGGGGATCTTTTCCTATGAAAGACTACATGGACATTCAATTCGACTGTCCTAGGAGAGGGATTTGTGAGGAGAGGTGTGCCCCTTGCCTCAGTGAAAGTGTTTGCACTTAAGTTATAGATCCATGCAACAAGGTGCTGTACAGTAATTATTACTACTTCTTCTTTCATGTCTTCTTTCAAGTCATGAGTAGGTCAAGTTATATACTTGATCTACTCATGTGTGTTCATGCACTAGAATTTACCATTTTCAGTGTCCAGGAAAACAACATTTTGTGAAACAAAGCAAAACATCTTTAGGCATAATGAAAAAATGAACACTATTTCATCAAGAGCCGGCCAGCTCCATTCATTCCTGTTCCATATCAGGGTAGCACTAATTTAATATTGTTTGCAGAATTGTGGAGAGTGACAAAATTTGAAATACTGTAATGTTGAAAAATCTGTACTGATGGTAAGCAAAAGTGGAACCCACCTTGACAGTGGAAAATTTGTTAGTGTAGCACTGTGCTACATACAGAGAACATACATGGCTAGGTTACTGGTAAGGTGGAAGGACATCTCCTCTTTGTAACAAAAGTTCTGCGGGCTATCTCCCACTGGAGGCAAAAACCTAAAACTAATCTGTTCTGTGGAAGACTGTAGAACTTTTAATGAATATCATAGATCTGTAAGTACTACAGTAGACAGTGCATATTGCAAAGATAGGCCAATAGCTATTGATTTTGTAGAGATGCACAGGAACTGCAGTGAGCAAGGTCAATGCTACAGTATGTTACTACAGATTAAGTAATTTTTTGTGACATAAATTCTTCCAGTCTGGAGCCCAGGCTCCAGAAGTTTACAGCCGAATCACAAGTCTGGAAAGTCTTGAGTCGTACAGCATAGACTAGTAGTATCTGTGTGATGCTGAGGACACCTGTGGCCTTGCCCCCCCCCCCACCCCTTAAGCTATGCCACTGAGACATAAATTTGCCATGTAAGCCTTACAAGTTACAGTATTATCTGCAGATGGAATGAATGCAACAGAGTTGATGGGCAAGATTTGGTTACAAAATATTGCAATTTGAGAGTGTTCAGGTACCCAGAAATTGTCAAAGGAATGTGCAAAGTTCGTACATTGCACATGCAGCCAGCACAAAGGCTGTAACTTGTAAAGTTATGGAGGAGTGCAATGGAAACACACAGCCCCATTCAAGCCAAGCGCTAACATCAAGTCTCAGCCTACTCATTAATACTTTTCTAGGCTAAGTGTGAAATATGCAGTACTACAGTACAAAGGCTGGAAAGGCCCAACAAGCAATGCCTAGGTTAATACCATGTTGGACAAACTGCACGGAACTATTGCCATCCTACACGCCACAGGCATTCAGAGTATTATATATATACGATGGGGTGACCGTCGACTGCGCGGGCCCGTCAAGTGCGCATCTAGCATAACATATCATACAAAAAGCTTGCAATGGTAGGGTTCTGAAGTGAGCATTCGACAGTCAACACACTATACATACATACACACTATTAACAAGGTAGGACAGCTTCAACGGACAGCTACGCGGCAGCTGCCATTAACTGCACTGCTATCCATTTCAGTCTCTCTCACAGAACGCATAGGCTAGGCCCAATGCATGCAAGGTAAAGCATAGCTGAAGGCAAGTATGCTTTACAGATGTGGGCTTCGTCATTCGCCAATCACAACGCACATCAGTGCAGTGTTGTGAATCACAGCTGCCGCGTGGCGACCGTGTAAGCATCCTACCTTGCCTATGCTACAGGCCTACTGACTTGGAGTCAGTCCTAGCGTTATATGATAAACATAGCCTATATAGTATATACATAAATTGAATTTATGTATATACTATATAGGCTATGTTTATCATTTGGTCTCATTTAGCTAGGCCTAGGCAATGTTTACCATATATTATAACGCTAGGACTAGCCTACCTGTGGTAACACTAACACAGTAACAGTTAACCCCTGCGTCAATTAACTAGCCTAACACTAACGTTACAATCAATTGAACGGGTAACGTCGGGTATGGCACTTGGCAACTGCACAAATTTGGGTAATACTTGCTACATTTCTTACTACAGTTCTCACGGTTTGAACGATGCTCCAGCGGAATTCGAGATGATGATCTTCGAGAGCAACTTTTTTTCAATTTACATGTATCTTATTTTTACTCGGTAACTTTTGCAGCAGCACTGCATGTCCTGCGAATTGCCCACACACATTTACTGTTACTACTAGTGTGCACATGTACGTACATGTGTAAGCAGCTCTAATATAATAGAAGTGATGGTAGTTCTCTGCTGCCACCCGTAATATTGAACGCCTGTTGTAACAGTTTCAAGAAAACATGATTAATGTCATGCTTCGTATTAGTCAGGGAACTAGCTCCCTGGTTTATATAATATAATACGGAACACGCTTGTATGCTAAGCTCTAATCGAGAGAAAGAAAACGTGTAACCCGAAGGAGACCAGCAGCCACACAGCATGGGTTGACCCCTCTCAATTATGTAAATACTTTGGTATTTGTGTTGTATGTTATATTTACTTGTAGTAGGCCTACTCAAATGATCAGGAAAGACAAAAACATGAAGAACTAGAAGGGTCTAAGCTCAAATCAAGTTTTGATATGGTAGAGGATACTTATTCTAAGCATTCTAGTGAAATTTGGATTGAAGTCCGATGTATGGTCCTCAAGATATTAACAGTTAAAGTTGTCACATCTTCAACACAAAGTGAACTTGAAGCAAGCACGTATGATATTACGTCATAGCACCACATAAATGAGCAATCTTTTGTTTTTCTTTAACTTTACAATCAATTTTCTCCTCCACATTTATATGTTATCGGAATGTGATAGCATGAGAGGCATAACAAATTTACAAACTTCACATTCCACATGGGGATGTCATACGTACCCCGGCAGCCTATTAACCAAGATCACTCACAACAGACTGAAAAAAAACAAAGGAAACAAAGCATTTCTCATGAATGTGAGGAAGTGATATAACCCCTGCTTGCCTCAAGCTCACTTTGGGTCACAACTGTAGTACTGTAACTTCATTTGCTGATATATCTACATGTACGTCCACTTTGAATGGAAGTTTCACCAATTTGCGTACTTAGTTCCTCTTTCGCATATGAAAATTAATTTTTGCTTAAATCCTTTCTTTTAAGGAAACGCAACAGATTGACAAGAACAATGAGTTACAGGAACTTAACCCATTTGGCTGACATAATGCTTCTCATTTCCAAAAGGGCCCAAGAAACACAATATTGCACTGACAATTAAAGTTATGTTTCACGTCAAACGACTCGAATCACTACAAAACAATGAAATTTAAACACAGAAGAAGAATGAAATAAGATAAAAGAGAGATAAAAAGCCGCATCAATTAAAAATACATAAAAATATAGGATGAAAAAATATAAAAAAGGAAAATATCATTAGTAGAAGTGGAAAAATTTAAGAAGTGCTTGCTCAATGCAACTTTAAACGTATCTACAGATATGTTTATTTCGAGACCACATTCCAGTCATAATGGCTGTGGTGTGAAATATAGAGCTACCAGTAACCATAGAATCTGAAACAAAAATTGTAAGTACTAAAACAGGTGCCTTTATTGTGAACAGTGGAAGGTATGATGAACTTGGTCTTAATTAAGGAAAAGTGCAATTGTAAAAAAAAAAATGTGGGTGTGGTTTAACCTGAAGAATTTGGCTCTGGTTTCTTGGAAAGCATACCAAGACTGAAAATTCTCGTCGAGGTGGCCGACATAAAACCTGGAGTCATGCATAACTAACTAACCAATCATTTTGTTTTGAATCGTTTGAAGTTTTTATTGGTATAAGAAAAAAAGAATCTAGTGTAAGTATTCTTCTTGGTGAAAACGGTCAATTCCATTTTTGGTTCTTAAGGTGCAGACAACTGAATTTATTTCTAAGAAGCACAGAGCAGACCCCCATATCCCTCTCTTTGTCATGAAGCAAGCAGGATTCATAGCCTGGTTTTACATAACCAGCTTTTTTCTTCATGCTAAAACTTATACTGTACATCCAATGTAAGCCATACAAGTTTGATGCGTTCATAATTGGGCATTGCTATATTGTAAACTTTACAACCGTTTCGGCTATCCTACATAAATCAAAGGTCAAAACAGTATGTTGAAAAAAGAAAACATTGATCATCAATTGTGGATCCAGGACATCATGCCTGCTTGTTTCAAGTTTACTTTTAGTAGAAACCGTGTTAACGTCAGATCATAGGCTTAGGAAGATTTTCAAGCTTGGGGAGAGATTGTAGGTCTTATATGTGACACTATCTAAACCACCCGCCACCATCTTCACTTGAAGCAAGCCTGAGGTTGGTATTGCACGTCTAGTTTTCAGAAAATACTTTTCACCAGAATAATTCTTGCATTATTCTCCTAATAATAGTTATCCCGCACGGGAGGCAAACAGTGGCAACTGCAGGCAAAGCGGGCCGAAATTTTATTTTGCATTATAACTGTCGTAAAATGTGGACCCTTTTGACTACCGCTGAACAATTCAACACGTTTGAGACGGTATTAAAAAAAATACAACAGAAGCGAAGAAAAAGCGCCCGTAGCGCGAAAATGTTGATAGTTTTTGAAGGATTAACAAAAAGTTTGATAGTTTGCAAACTTATTGTGATAGGAAATATTTAAAACAGATCCACCAATCAGTGGGAAACACACCTCACCCTACCCCCTACAAAAGGCTAATTGCTTCAACGCATTTTGGGTTTATTTAAACAAAATCGGAAACCGACAGAAGGGAGCACACGTCCCCCACCCCCATCCCCGTGCCGCAGCTACTAGATTGCAGTAGGTCTATATAGTGGCAGTGTTGAAATTCTTATCATGTAGAGAAGTTTTGCTGTGGTATTGCGATCCCCCAAGCTGGTGCCCGGGACGAACTGCTCCCCATAGTACTCTACTGTGTAGACAAAACAAATCATCGGGGGACACAAATGACCCATGGGTCCTTCTCTGGCCATATGTGTGTCCAGGGGCAATTGAAGATATCTTCAAATGCATTTGAACATTGTGCATTTATAAGACCACAAATATCACAATTTGATATTTTTTATCATTGACTGACCCAAACAAAGGCCGGTCGGTTTGTTGATGCATGAGGATTATTAGAGGGGAATAGATCAGTGATGGTAGGGATGCATGAGGCATTGCTACAATAGTATATGAGCCGTCCAAGAGTAATAATGGGACACGTATTAAGTTGCTACGAGTTTGCGCGAAGATCACTGAAAAATGCCTTTTAAAGGCAATTTAGTAATTATACAGTGTCTAATGCACTTATCGTGAGCCCTTTCTAATAGAACAAGGAACCTACAGCTATGTATGTTTTTGGATAAGTGCTGTATTTATTTGGAGAGAAGTGGGGAAAGAAAGTATCTGAGGTCGTTCCCCCTTATGACCCCTTAGTGCTGCCACTATTTGCGGTATAGTAAGGGTACATTCGCGAAGCGCGTCAAGATTTTTGGACTAATTTACACCTATAAAGTCGCCCTTCGACATCGTCGCCCCCAGTGAGTTAACAAAGTCTTCAACTAAGATTCAATTCAATTAAGGAAGTTCTACAGCTTGAGGAGCTTCCTTGTTTTGAACATGGAGCATCCGAGGTGGTAGCTCCACGTTTTGAAGATGATGAAAGCTTACACGTATGCGAAATCTACCCATCAGGCAAGCCCTATTGGGTCCCATTTGGGTTTCCTTGGGAAGCTTGGGCTTAATTGGGCTTGGGCTGAGGTTGGTGTTTACCTCAGGTCCCAACTGGAACCCACTTGGGCTCATGAGAGAGATGAGAGAGATGCTGTTAACTCATTTGGGCCAAGTTGGGACCCAGTTGGGATTAATTGGGTTAAGTTAGCCCAATTGGGGCCAGATGAAATCCGTGTGACAAAACAGATTGAGCCCCAATCGGTAGCCCAATTTGGCCCCAATTAGGACCCAATGTGGTGTGCTGCTGGGGTACGCCGTTCGTACAGGTGTACTTCATTGCACTGCACTGATATTCTTTTTTCTCTCCGCCTGCATTCATTATCTGTGCATGGTGACTGTTTTCTTGACATATATTTATGCAAAGAAAAACCATCCTGAATCATGTTTGTATAGTAATCTGCCACTTAGGTCATACCATGGAGCTAGCTCCATGGTCACACATACTCTCCTCTTGCTTTTATCCACTTGTATATGGCCTGCTGTACGTCTAAATTCTACCTCAAAGTTCGAAGGAAATTACATTTTTTGTGAACTGCTTTCTGTGCTCTCAGTGTTATGTGGTACAGCAAGAAAGCTTCATTGGTGCGCTCACATTGCGTAATTTCTAACAGAGCTTCGGAGGAATTCTCCCCCTGAATTCATCACCCATCAATCTGCCCGAAGCGCAAGTTGAACAAACTCTGTATTTCCTTAGCATGCTCGGCATATGTAGACCCATACAAATGGCTTCCATTCAATGTCTCAACTTGCATTTCCATGTTCACCAGTAAACTTAAAAACTTTGGAAAATGCTCCATTGTAAAGATAAAGAAGCAACCGCACAGATGGTGTGGTTAAAATTTTTGTTACCACATTTTCTAGTTTTGTTAATCGCCGTGGGCCCCAAAGCTATGGGGCCCCCGCCAGTGCTCCCTTTCCCTCTTGAGTAATCGGGCACTGGTCACAACGAACTTTGTCCCCAATTGCCTATATAGCAGGCTGTTATGTTTCTTGTTCAGCCGGTTTATACTTCCAATAATTTCACCCCCTATAGGGCTATGAGAACCGTATATGGTCATCCCTTGCTCTTCCGGGTCAATCAAGTACATAGCTCAGAGTTGAACAATGTTCAACCCCATAGCGTAAAGCGTTATACTGAAGTATGAATCGGCCTTTAAAGAGGGGCTGAACAATAAAATCCTCAACGCAGGCTATGTCCCCACTAGCAATAGATCATGCCTTTTTTCGTTAAACCCTCGAAATCGTTGACGTAAAAAAATTATATAGTGAAAAATGTTATAATCGTTGTATATATTTGTGTCTTTTATGATTTTATCAAGTTTCATTGTTGGCTCTTTTGGACCTTAAGGCTAGGTCGCACTTCCCTAATCGTCAGCTTTAGGATGTCGTCCATTGAAGTATAATGTATCGTTATAATTTACCGTTGAATCAGCATACACAGTTTTTACATTCATCAGTTCATTGTTATATTGATGTGTATATTTGACAATTTGCATATCTCACCAACGACATCTTCACTCAAATTCCAATTGTCATAGCGACGTAATGTTGTGAAGTTTGGTGATTCGTTGCTACTGCTACGAAAGCTTGCGTTGCCAAAAGCTACCAATCGACACTCGTCTTTAAGCGCGCGCGTTCCGAGTACGTCATAGTTCTGTTTCATCGTGAGCAATTTTCCTACCCATCTCGCAATACAGTGCACTGCGCATTCTTTCCTACGAGCTCACAGTGGAAAGAAGCTTAGTCACCTTACGCGCATTTTGCAATGGGTTGCACACTCTCGAAAGTAAGCAAAAACACCGAAACGGAGGTCAATGATGACCACAAGGCACGGTCACGTGGCTTAGGATATTGGATTGACAAGAAACGTCAGGCTTTTGTAAGTACTTTGATACATTTTTGTATGATCTTATCCCTAGATCAGTTAACAACAACAACAAAAAAAGACTGGATATATTCCATCTTACGTTTAGAGCATAACAGTTAAAAAACGTTAGAGCAAGTATTGGCAGGCTTAAGGCATGGAAATAGCCAGCCAGACAAACTCAAAATAAATCAAATATTTAATGTAAATAGTAATTTTTTGCTGAAAGGGACGTGTAAGTGAATTAAAATAATAAGTACACAGTACTTTAAATTCTGAAAATGTTATCCTCAGAAACAATTTCTCCTGGAATCTTAACCAATTTTAGTAACTCTTTGTTTGTGGGACTGTAAAATGTAGTGAGGGCCATATCAACTTTCTAATCAACTTCCATAAACTTTCTGAAAACAGTCAGGATTAATAAAAATCAAAGTGTCATATAACATGTCCAGACTTTAAAAATACACATTAGTTTTGCGAGACTACTATTTTTGTAAACAGAAATGTGCTTTGTGTCGTCATCCTCGTACGTTGCTAGGATATGTGCTGAAAATGCCAAGCCTGTTCGAATATTCATAACTTTGACCTCGCGTCTTTTTCCACGGCTTGCTACTCGACGCGTCTTTACTGCAATTCGAGCACGTCCATGCTCCCCATTTACCATCCAGAGGATCACGTACACAAGCTGATATCATGCTTCAAAGATCTTAAACACTCTGCTCCGTGTTGAGTTTGTTCCAATGACTTAGGCCTACGCGCTTGCGCGCTAGCATGCACAACATTACGTTTATTTTTCAAAAATGAAATGCACGTATAGGCGCATCGATATCGGAGCACAACATAACTTGACGCATGTTTCTGGAGCGCAGCCGAAGTTATACGCAAGCGCGACATATAGTAGAGAAATCCTAAGCTTTAGCTAAAGCTTAGGATTTCTCTGCCATCAAGATTTTCCACGCAACGGTGAGCTCGTTTCTTGTTTTTGTGTATGTTGGTTATTTGACGGCTAAGTGTTGTATCGTAATTTGTATCTAGGCTACTGCTACCGATAATGCCCTTCTGCGCACGAGCTGTGACAGGCACCATGACAACCGGAAATCTGCTGATTTAACATGAAATAGAGGCTCTACGTGACGTCAGCGCGTTTTAATTTAACATGCAGGTCGTCAAAGCTCATGCTCAGCTGGAGTATTATCGATGCACGCGCAAAATAGGACCCGAGAAACAATGAACGCCTGGCCGTCAACAGATAGACGCGCAACGAAAAGAAGTTGAAAAATCTCTCGAGGGGCGGCCTGTGACGTCACGATGGTTAAGTACCGAATAAGCCAATGAAAACAAGTACGCGTATAGACCTTATGCATATAATGTCACAGAGCCGAAAGCTCTCTCTCGTTAGGAGGAAAAACGCGTATCATTGCAAGTTACACCAAAAAATGCAGACAGCTGATTTGTCAACCAATCATATACGCGCGTAAGTCTAGTACACGTGCGGCGAAATCCACCGACGCCGTTCGTGCACGTGTGCTTCATTGTTTACACCCAAAATGACGTCAGTGTGATGTCAATGCATAAGGTCGATTTTCATTAAGGTCTTATCGTGCACGCGTATCGATGACACACCTTTTGCGCATGAGTAGTGACGGCCGGTATGCTAAAATAAAACGCGCTGACGTCAGGTGAAGAACCTCTTATAGAGATTTGGAATCTATGCTTATAGATAGTTCTCAGTGACGTCACAGCTAGGAGTTAGCAACCGCCATGTGTGAGGGCAAGCCTGTACAAACATGCCGGGGTTGCCCTCAGACATGGCTGAAATAATACACGTGAGAAGCTCACATGACGTCACGTGAGACCTATATAGTAGACCTTATGCATGACATCACACTGACGTCATTTTGGGTGAAAACAATGAAGCACACGTGCCCTCACGTCGCAAATTTCGCCCCACGTGTAGTTGACTTACGCGCGTATACGACTGGTTGACGAATCAGCTGTCTACATTTATTGGTGTAACTTGCAGTGATACGCGCTTTTCCTCCATTTTCCTCCAAGCGAGGGAGCAATTTCTCCTTTGTGACATCCACGGACTTCTTATATACATGGACAGAGCATATTGCGCTAACGTCCTATGCGTAAATTGTCGCCACCGTACGTACACGAGTAGGCTTACCAATATGGCTGCTTGCTATAGCCGTGTGAGTAAAAGTTTGGACTTACTCAAGTGGCTCAGTATCGACAGATTGTGTGAGAAACTTGCAATATTTTCGAAAGAATACAAGCTCAGGTCAAATTCAACAAATAGAATGAAGGACTGTGATATTGTTCTTCCAGTCATGTTTATATTTTGCCTAAAATGTTGCAAATTCATCGTCAAATTGGTCATATGGTGGCAACCCGACGGCCATCTTGGTAAGCCTAAATTTGTTCGAACGGTGGCGACCGTATTGGGCACGTTATCCTCTGTCCATGTATATGGGAAGTCCGTGGTAACATCCTTTGCATAAGCAGTGGCGGATCCAGGATTTGGCAGAAGGGGGGCCCAGGTCATAGTGGTTTATATAAAAGTCCGATCTGGGGGAGGGATCTAAGGGGGAGGCGGTGCACCAGGGTTGGTGGCAGGGTATTTCGATAGGGGGTAAAGTATGTGATGAGTGATCGCCGTCCTGGGGGAGGGGTCTAAGGGGAGGGGGTTCCCCTCCCCTTTAAGAAAATTTTTGTTAGTTTAAGATTGCTCAAATGCAAAATGGTGACATCTTTGGTATAATTTTTGAACTGATCATACATGGCTGGAAAGTGTTCATAATTCAGTCAATTTTAATTTTTGGTTGGGTGAAACATGCTTTTCTGGGGAGGGGTCTAAGGGGAGGGGTGTCCCCTCCCCTCTAAGAAAATTTTTGTTAATTTAAGATTGCTCAGATGCAAAATGGTGATGTTTTTAGTATATTTTTGAAACTGATCATATATGGCTGGAAAATGCTCATAGTTTAGTGAAATTTAAAATTTTGGTTGGGTGAAAGAGGAGAGTAGCCTTTTTGTCCACATATTAGGATGGCAGTTTCCCAAATTGAAGTCTTGTTTTTCCTTATATTACCCTAAATTCGAAGTACATTTCATTAAAGTAAATTACAAAGCTTAAAGAAGACGCTAATGTTGCAGCAAGTTATAGTGAAAAGCCTGAGGTTGTTAAAAATATTCCTCTAAATATTAAAGAATTCTGAAATTCCCTTGAAAGTAGAAGCAGTGTTCCCAATGCTGTGGGCCCGGCCGGTAATAGACTGAAGCTAGCAATCCAATATGTACAGCGCTCATGGGTAACCCCTTGCAATGCCCGGCAATAGTTACTGTGACCAATATAAGCCAAAATGTTATCAGCCGGAGGTCAGTAACAGAATTATTAACATAAGACTTATTTTCTGAGGTAGAAATTTAAATAATGAACAAATTTGAATTTCACTCTGACACATCACAAAGGCCTATTTAATTGGAATAGGGTATAGTCATTTGTTTTATGAAGTTGAAAAATACTTCAAAAAATTTTGGAAGGGGGGGCCGGGCCCCCTGCCCCCCCCCCCCTCCCCTAAATCCGCCCCTGATAAGGTCTATATCTTTGCTGGAAGACACAGCGCCACGCACCACAATGCTTTATTACATGACCTACAGGGTCCGCATGTGTTTGTATGTCCTCCAGAACGTGGTTGCGTTAGTTGACTTTTGCGCACTCGTGAAACCTCCCGATACACAGCAACGTAAGGCGGCCGGGTTTGTTTTCATCAGTAACGTAAACGTACGTGAACATTGACCCTGACAGAGATGGTGACAAGTCAATTTTTGCAAGTCCAAGTCAAGTCACAAGTCAATGTTGGCAAGTCCAAGTAAGTCACAAGTCATTTGCCTCGGCTCCAAGTCAAGTCAAGTCACAAGTCAATCAGTAGCAAGTCAAGTCAAGTCAAGTCAAGTCATTTGGAATAGAGCACAAGGCAAGTCACAAGTCAAGTCACAAGTCAGCATAAATATTGACTAGCAGGATCTCACTGAATAGGGCTATTATCTACTTTGTCGTCAAATCCCATTCCAAAGCAAGCAGAAAGTTCGAGGCACCCGTTACATGATACTGCAATCTATGACGAAACTGAAACATGCCAGTTAGAGCACTCTGAATCAATCATTGGAAGGATACAGCGCACTGAAACCTAAACTTGAAACCCAAATTAACGAACTATCTACATCACGATCAATTAGGATGTTCTAGTTGCCAATTGTATGTATACCGTTTCAAGGTATATCGATCCGGTTTGAAGTTAATAAATAAAATCATTAATGCGTTCCAAAATCAAGGTCAGAGGAATCGGATGCAGGGGTGGTGCCAGGATTTGCCAGACGGTGGGGCCAGAGTCCCCGACGGGCGGGGGGGGGTAGAGACCCAAAGACGCGATAGACCCTATCCCTTCGAAGGGTTGGTGAGCGGGAGATTTGAAGAAACCTGTGTACTATACCATGCCATTGAAGTTAGTTAGATGAGGTTTAACGTCCCAGTTTCCAACCAATTGGTTCAAGTTTACGACCACGGCCTTTTTGCCGGTTGTGGCTCACTGGCTTGTTTGCCCATGCCATTGAAGGGCATATATTTCATAAATTTGTATGTACTAGAGAAACATGGTTCCGCGCTAATACAATGTTTTCCCCGGAATCTAAACTACGAAATTGCAAAGCGCGCGAAGCAAGCGTCCGGCAGTTGGGTCCTATCGGGCATTATACTTACATTGTACTTCCCTCCTCGAGTCACTAGCCGTACCGCACGACAGCCACAAGAGAACATTAGCTAGGTTTATCGAAATGAGATTAAATTCCCGACATTTACATAAATCCATGTATTCTACTTACGGTATTAAGTTACTTGAAAAGGTGGAAAGGGTTTGTACTATATTTAGCTATACTATAGTAACGGAACTTAGGACGAGTGGACAAGACGTAGCGAAAAGTTTGGATTTCATTGCAGAAATGACCCTCTTGAAAGTCAAAACTAAGTAAACTGATCATGGGTGGCGACAGAATTTTCCCAACAGGGGGCCGGGCCATGCCAGGGACCTAAAGTTCGGAAAGACCCTATGTCGAGGGGGTGGTTAGAAGGGGATATGAAGGCGCCTATACTTACCCCATGCCATTGCAGGGCATATTTTGCATAATATCACTAAATACTTCAAGAGCCGAGTTTAAAATTTCAAAGCGCGCGAAGCGCGCAAAAATTTTGGGTAGGCATACAAAAACATATGAAATCATTAAGAACAAAATGAAAAAAGAAACACTGTAGGAGTTGTAGACCGTATCAGGGATAACATACATTGTATCGAAGCGTGCACCTGGAATACCCGATGAAATAGCCACACTTTGCTTCCTGAGTCGCTCACCAACTGACCGTACCGTAAGACACACACAAGAGAACGGCAACCACTGAGGTTTTACCTTATGGAAAGAAATTTACGACCTTTAAATAAACTGTGTACTCTGCCTACATGTTACCTGGTAAGGTGGACAGGACTTGTGCTATCTAGCTTTGTGGATAGACTTATTGAAGAAACTGGAGTGATTCTGCAGCGCACGTAGGGCGCCGAAAATTTTGGGTTGTTATTCGAGAAATTGTCCTCCTGAGAGCAAAAAACAGGTAATCCGTCGATCGGGGCGACTAGCCGCCGTCGGGGACTGCATACTCTATCGTATAGACTAAGACTCCACGACGAAACAGTAAAAATTCCCCGACGAGGGGCCCTGCCCCCACCGTTCCCCATCGGGCGCCACCCCTGATCGGATGCTCATCATAACCATATAATAAAGAGAAGAAAATGGGAAACAGGCTTAGAAAATATTTTTTGGTAAATGATTACGTGCCTTAAAAAGATTTTGATTGGGCTGCAGTTGCCATATCGGAGTAGTGCACTCTTCGTCTCTTCTCTGTATACTGTGTACAACGCCTCGATTTGATTTCTTTTTTAAATTAACAACACTGTTCGGCTGGAGACGGACATTCACAGCCCAGCTCAGCTCTCCATATAATTGCTATGCATGTAGGAAAAGAATATTGCCACTGGTTGCAATGATGCACAACCGGATTGTTTGCGTTATGATACAATGTGAATACTGTGTAGTAGGTTTGTGTAGGTAAATGTCGCGTACACTTTTGCGGTTTGGGCATGCCACGGCAGCGAGGGTAGGGGATCGGGAGCGAGTTAGTTAAATCAAAATTGGCCATCTAAATAATGCTTCTGACTTGCGTTGGCGACAAGTCATTTATTGCAAGTCCAAGTCAAGTCACAAGTAAATCAATGCAAGTCCAAGTCAAGTCACGAGTCAATACGAAAATCGCAAGTCAAGCCACAAGTCACGAAAATATTGACTCGAGTCAGACTCGAGTCAAAGTCAACAACCCTGGACCCTGATGCCCGTATGACGGCCCCCGCTAATAGACTCATTCATGTTTACAACAGAGAAATCCTAAGCTTAGGATTTCTCTGGCTTACAAACAAATGACGTCGAGGCTGGTTGGCAAAGTTGATAAGACGCCCTTACACCATGTCGTCCCAATGAAAAAGTAGATTCTAATTCGTCTTTCTGAGTACAGTCCACTAATCAGTGTACAATCACGCCAAGATTTACAAGCGCAAAACCTAACACGCACGCATATGTTCTTGCACATACCCTATAGAGCTTATGCATATGACGTCACGCTTGCCTCCATGGAGGCAAGCGTGTATCATTGCAACTTACCCCTGCAAATGTAGACAGCTGATTCGTGTATCGGTTGGATACGCGCGTAGTATTCTACTGTCGCGTGCGAAGTCTACGTCGTGCGTGCACTGTGCTTCACTGTTTTGGCGCCAAAATGACGTCGCATGACGTCAATGCATAAGCTCTATATGCCATCCAGTGCCTACAGTGACTCAACCGTGAATGGTCTTATATGTTTCACAAGGATGTTTGCATGCTCCTTTCATTAATAACATGCTTTTTGTATAGGCCCGGAGCTCCTATAGGCGTGGAACATCAAGAGGCAATTTTCCCTCCATCCCCCAAATTATTAAAGCCTGCCCCAACTTTTAATTTCCTTACTTTTTCACAGTTATTGTTCAGATGTAGATGACATTCTAGCCCTATTCAGTTGCCCATTCATACATCAGCATTGCCCATGAAGCTTCAGGAGAGGGCTGCTACCCTGACAAAGCATTTTCGTTCAGCTCAATGCTAGGAAAAACGAAGGAGGAGGGCTGGCAGCCCTAGTAGGGGAAGCTACAAAGAGTCGCTATTCTTAATCCAACAATTAGCTACCGGGTACGAGCCCGTTTGCTTATTATAGCTTCACTCTAGGTCACTTGTATCTAAGGAGGAAATGGTAATATTAGTAGTACAGAAGCTATTGTACTTGGGTTTTTTTTCAGACATCGAAATGTTGGTGGTACATGCAGCAGTGTAAACTAAACCTGATTTTAGCAAAATTTCAGGGCTGTATTCTAGTCCACCTAACCCATTTCCGAGGCAATACCGACTCTAATGACTCCCTCCCCCCCCCCTCCCCCCACACACATTCAGATCAAATTTCTGTTTCAGTGTCCCCAATTGCCTGCAGGCCATTTCCGAGTCCTGCCATTTGACAATGTAGCATAACATGCAAATGCGTCTTGTACTATTTTTCAAGTACAGTTGATTAAAAAGATCATTTTAAGAGTCAACTTTACAGTCTGGACTACCCTGTTATTTACTTGACTGTGTGTGACGATTCATGTATTAAAGTGTGCAAAAATAACAATGTAGCCGTACACAACATTTACATTACATCAGGGAGTTGTTACAGCTCCCTGATTACATTCATTTGGGGGTTCTCACCATATAAGAATCCAACTGCTACCCATTCCGGGCTAATTCCGATTCAGGTACCACTCTTCCCGGTCCATTCCGAGTCCAGGAAGAAACTGACTCGGATCTGAGTCAGGAACTTTACACCGAGTCAGGAACGTTACAGGCATGTACAGTTTCATTTTGAGCGTTTGAATTAATTTTTCTCAGGTCCGACTGGTAAGATCATCTGACCCTACTCCTCCCCAATCTGAAGCCTACGAGGAATCACCAAATGAGATCTTCAAAAAACCTCAACTTCGTCGACGGGAAAGAAGGGAGATCCCTGAGACCTTGGTCCAAAATGGCGCTGAAAAGAGAGGTGATTGTAGAACAAAAATCTGCTTTTGGCAAAGTGTCATCACAGTAACTTTCTTTTAAGTTTGTTTTAATAAATGGCAGGGGAGAAAAAATGTTATGCCAGCAAAACGAAAGGATGACGCTTGTCTCTATTCGGTTGCTATTAATCGCTATATTTTCCTATTCCTTAATATTTATTATGACTTTAAATTTTAAGAACACTTAAATAAAAGCTGATTATCTAGACTGCTTAGTGCCAGGAAGAGGGAATGGATCAGATACACTTATAAGCTCCCCATGAAATTATCGAATATAAGATCATTTTTTCAATTTTTTTTCGGGGGTGCTGTTAAGCTATGACGGAAATCGTACTGCCTATAATATATTTGCTAACAGACATTGCCAACAGATCATGTGTAGAATCTGTTCTTCCCAACCAGTTAAGAATGGAGTCACGTAAAACAGACCCATAATGTAGTGGTCTCGGGGTCGAGAGGTTGGTCAGTTCAATGTCAGTTCTCCCTTCTGGGGACGTATAGCTCCTTCGGGTAGCAGAACCCTTTCGGGGGTGGCGTTTGGTTTTTGGCATCTAGCCGAGAGACTTTTGAAAAAAGTTCGTTAGGTACTGTGTTGAAGCTATGTTAATCAGTTTTTGCACTCACTAATGCAAGACACTGTTCTTTTCAGTCATTCTAGAACGATGACGTGGGAGGCTGAAGGCTGAGACCAGGCCAAGTTAAGTCATTGTGTCTCTTCAGGGGGCGTAGCTCCTTTCAGGAGCTGAAACCCTTCGGGGATAATGTTTGGTTTTCGTCCTTCTTCGGAATGGCGAATCGACTTTAAGAAGAAAAGAAAACTTCACTAGAAACGATTTTGTCATATTATGAGAAGTATTTAGTTTTGTGAAGTTTTTATTAGATTTATCGGCCACCGTTTCAATTTCTCCTCTTTTAGCCACTCAGCGTCAGCATGTGAAGAAAGTGCTGTCTTCATCGCAGGAGGACATTTCACATCATAACACTTGCCGCCACAGGAGGCGCGGTAAAGGTTTGGTTAAGAAGCAGTCACCATGGCAATCTGTCGATGACGAGCATCAGGGAGAAGATTCCTCTAGTGACGTCAGCCAACTCCAGGAGATGAAGGCAGAGCCAGATGACGACACTCCTTCTTTTTGCCAACTCCACATTACATCAGAGGAAAGAGAGGCAAAGGCAAAGGGGCTTGCTGTTCTTAGGAGGAAGGCTGAATACAAGAGGAAACAGAGAGAAGCCGCAGCTGATATGGAAGAGGGCTGGGACTCAGAGGAGGAACAAAGGGCGTACTTGGCTGGAAAGGAGTGGCAGGAGAAGCGGAAACGTATTGATGAGTGGGTGGAGGATGGGATTCGAGAGATGAAGGCAATGAAGTTGCGACAGATGATGCAAAAGCTCAAGGGGGCAGTGAGGCAAAAACAGGACGAAGTGGAAGGCGGAATGAAGATGGACCTCAAAGAACAGTCTGCATACTTAGAGGAGATGGTTATGAAGCAGGAGAAAGTATTGGGAGGGTTCATGGGAGAGGCAGAGACAGAAGACCAGATGAGGAAGGGGGAGGATGAGGAGTCGGAAGAGGAAGAAGAAATAGTGGAGAAGCCAAGAATGGGAGAAAAGAAGACTGACAAGCCACTCAGATTCTTAGAGATGGAGAAACGGTTGAAGAAGGAGGAGAGGCAGAGGGAGGAAATTAAGAAGGCAGCTAGTGCAAAGATGGAGAAATATTTCGCAGCGAGATTGGAGGTGAGGATGCAAGCAGTCTCGGAAAGAGTGAGAGCGGAGGAAGAGAGGAAAAGGGAGAAAGCATTGGAAAGATGCAGACAGAGGAGGATGGAAGAGAAAAGACGGAAGGAGAAGGTGGAAATGGAAGCAAAGAAGAGGGAAGAGATGCAAGCTCTTGAGGAAGCAGAAAGGAGATTGGAGAGAACACAAGATCATTTTAGTCGTGCCAGCTTTGATTTCCAAGATTCTGTGGATGAGCTGACTCGTAGAAAGGTAATCATGATCAACCAATCAGTGAAACACATTTGCCCAAATCCGAGCTTCTTCTTTTGTCCAGCTTGTAGGGTACTTGTGCAGGCGGTTTGATATGCCATTGCCGCTCTTGCAGCAAGTCGCCCCCACCCCCTGCCGGCCCTCTAACGCACCCGACGAATAAGATGCTTATACCCCCCACCTGCTCGTGTACAAATACAGTGAGGGGCAGGTCTGTTTGATAAATGTATAACGATAACTATTTGCAACATTTTCGTCTGGTAAACGAAGACACGGTGGCTGATGCAGTAATTCTTGGAAGAGGAACCACAGCTTTTGTTGGAAATATAGGATAATAATAAGTTTTTCGAATTTTGTCTTGCTTCTCTTACCGAAGCATGGTCATACACTGGCACGTAGCCAAACAAGTTGTTGAAAGGGTGAGATAGCTACCAGGGGAGAGATATGTCTAGTATGCTAGTTATTTTTACACAGTAGCATCTGTCCTTAGTTTATTTTTTCTATAAATGCGAAAAATTTTAAAGGGTGGTGCCTCCATGACTACGGGCCTGGCTTTATAACATAAAGCATGTCATATTAAAGGTAAAGCAAGAAGTTTTCTTACATAAATTTAACAATTAAGTGACAAAATATTTTAGCATTTTAAAATTGAACCCATACTCATGAATCGGCATATTGCTTTATCATTCAACTTGTGGCGTGTGCTTTTGTCACTTTTCCACACTGAACAGTATTCTCCCTTGATATATATTACAGGTTAAGAAGACTGGCAGCCTTGACACTCGACAAAAAGAGTCAGAGAAGGTCAAGGGGAAGAAGGGGCATGTCGATCCTATGGAAGAGCTGGACGTCGCAATCAATGAACTCTTAGCCAAAGATGATGTACGTTTACAATTAAAACGTAGCCAGGAATTTGTAAGGGGGAGGGGAGCACATTTGTGACCGATATGGGGGAGGGGTGTCCCCCTCCCGTATGAGAAATTTTTGAACAATTAAAGGTCGTTAGATGCAATCTGGTGCAATGTTTTGCCAGTTTCATCATTATCATATATCACATTATCAGCAGATTTTTTCCTGTTTGAATTAAGAACATTTTAAAAAATTTTTTCGACACTGAAAGGGGGGTGCAGTCTCTCCCTCTGCCCCCCCCCCCGGCTACGTCCCTGACTTCAGCCACCTCCAGAAGAGAAACTATTTGAAGTGTGTATATATATATATGTATGTACAGTCAGTATTGCATATGGTCAAAGGTTCGATCGGGTAGCGTAGGTTTTTCCAGGACGAATGGGGGATATTTCGTTTTTTTTATCTTAACCCTAACATGAACTTTATTTTTTATTTTCATGATTTCAATGGAAATTTTCGAAAATCTTCCCAGTCGTCCTGGAAAAAATTCCGAGATCGGGTATCATACGTTCATTGCTTACAGTAGTGTTGGCTCAAACAGCACATAAGCATTTTGAATATTTTTATTGTTACCTCAATAAACTTTTTTTTATGTCTACAGTCCAAACTACATACAAGGCGCACATCTCTCAGAACAAAGCAAATTGCGGTACCGACAAACACGCCGACAATGCACGGAATCGCACCGAGTGTTGCATCGCGGTATCACCGTGGTGTGAACTTTTCAGCCACCTGCAGTTCTTTCCATACCTCGGAGGACCGAGGCTGCCCTCCAACTGCTCAACTTAACCAAATGACGTTACAGCGAAGACGGTTACCTCGGCCAAACGCCGCTTACGGAGACCGCCCATACCCGCCAACTACTGGACGAATTCCCGACTCGGCTTGGGAATTTTTCCAACGCCAACGAAAAAATTAAATCAGACCTTGGCCCAAGGTGACCCGCCATTTTGACTCTTGATTCCTGCTTAGAGGGCAGTGTTACAACCAGGAAAGTTAGATGAGGAGAAAGGAAGAGACGAAAGCGGATGTTAATGACATTCGACGTTTCTCCAGTCTTTGTAACTTTGTCATGAGGTTACAGCAAACTGTAACCTGAAAATCGTCTTTGTATGTCTGTGTGTTAGTATGTTTGTGTGTGCGCTTACTGACGAAAACACAAAATACCGATCTATGACTCCACAGTCCTACATATGCTCCCTAGGCCTAAGTACTCTAAGGTATACAGTATCAATTAAGTAAGATAAGTAACACTAAGTAACATTATATGACTAAGTAACACTAAGTAACATTAATTTAAGTAACATTATGTAACGTTAAGTATATCATTAAAGAAGTGTTATTACAGTAAACTACTTTATAGGCCAATTTTTTCGATTTTTCTTTCTTTTTTTTTCACACTTACATTACAGTGTCAGAATGGAGACATTTTAAGAACATCCTCGACTTGTTGGAAGTCTTTCGGTATTTTGCTGTTTCGTGAGTAAAGCTAAATGTTCCTGTGGCAACAGAGGTCAAACCGCTCATAAACAGTGTTTGTATTCTAACACTTTACATTCACCGTTTTACAGCAAATTTCCATCTTTTAGAAGTCAAAAGAAGAACTCGTGTTGCTACAGTCGTTTGTGTACTTGTTTTTGTTTGTGGATAAGGTTGGTTGGATACGGAGAATTCATCGCATCCGGGAGAGAGAATCTGAACAAAAAAGAGGTCGTATGCTGTCTTCTGAGCTGAATCGGGGTCCGTCGGTAGGGTCAGGGGTCAAATAGTCAAAGGTCACAACAGAAAGTATTTAAACATTAAGCATAAAGAAAAAATTTGAGTTGGCTTGAAATCATGTTTAAAAGATATTGTAAATATTTTCATCTAATAATGCATGAAATAATAATGTATGTATAAACATTTCCTGTTGTGTTTTGTCCTTTTTCGGTTTTGTCGTTCTTCAGTAGGTATATGATGTGTCCCTGGAGCCTAATTTTTTTTTTTCTTCAAGACGAGTCAGGCAAAATCGGTTTTTCAAAAATTTTAAAATTTGTTTCAAAATAAAGGTTAGGGATAGAATTAAGTTTAGGGTTTCGTGGATTGAGGTTTTTTGGCCGGTTCTTTCATAATGCGGCGTCAGGATCACAAAAAAGGTCAAAAAGCTGTCATCTTGGAATTAGAGGTGTGGTCTATTTCCAAGAAGCTGATTGGTCCATTGACCAGATTTGCATGGCCTGACGTCCTGGGAAAAAACTACTCGTCCCGTGATATTACACATTGTACGTTATCTAAGTATCTCTAACTCAGACTGGTGGCAAATCTCTCTCAGAGTTACCAAGGGACAAACGAGGTTACATCATGGAGGGATTTAACTGAGTTTGGGCTTGGCCGATTGTCAGTGAATCTTACTGAAATTTAACACAAATTTCAAAAACTAATAAATCCGTCAGTATTATCCCAACTTGAGCCTCTCACGTGAACTTGACACTTGTGTAAGCTGTGTTCAAATGCAGTTTGCATTTGAAACCACTAATTTAATTTTCGAACCCTATTGTTTTTGGTACATGTCAAAGGTCACCTGGGGTCAGCGGAAGTTTCAGTTTCAGTTTATTCTCAGTTCATCCTCAATATGAGGTATAAGAGACTTAGGTAACTACAAAAGATACATAACACACGAAAAACGTGTAAAGTGCTTGTAAACATGTTACCTCAGGATTTTACATTTTTACTGGAATGAAAAAAGAATGAATGAGTGGACGCCTCTCCAAATCCCCGTCACCCCTCCCCACCCCTCCCCTCCCCTTCCCCTCCCCTCCCCTTCCCCTCCCCTCCCCTTCCCCTCCCCTCCCCTTCCCCTCCCCTCCCCTCCACCCCTCCCACCTCCCACCCCCTCCCACCTCCCCCTCCCCAGGCTGTTTTCGGAACAACACCAGCATGTATGACGTGAGACTGATATAAAGAATGCACGTAGGGTGTCTTTGCTGGGATTGTTACGGTCACTACCAATTAGTACTTTCTATTGTCACAAAATTGGGTGTTACGGGCGACGCTGCGACTTTCTCATGCTTCGATCTTACGCCCCTGCTTCACATTCCCATAATATAGTCAAATAGCCCTTACCTGAAAGCAGGTGTACCACCAACCAGGGAGGTGTTACTTTGACCAGGGAGCTGGAAGACTTTCAGCTCCCTGCTTTGACAAAGTAACACCTCCCTGCGCTGCACCAACTGACCTCCTTTATCTTTCACCGTGGCTTGATCACAGAATGCTTTTAGCAAGTCTATTGTTTACAAATGTCACTACAAGTATAAACTTCGTGTTTACTGTCTTTAACTTGTATTGCACTCTTGGTACCTGGGAGTCCGTACCGTACCGATTTATACTGATGACGTGACTGTGCAAATGGTGAAGACTGGTAGACGTAGAGTTGAGTCGTAAGCACATGTGTAATGGAAAACATGTTGGCTTCGCTGCGAAATTGTTTTGAATCATAACCGGACAAATTAAGGTAATGTTTCTTTAATTCGTGTCTTCTTCCACGGATTGTTGTAAGAAATGTATCCGAGGGTAACAATTCATTTCGCGGAACAAAGCCAGAAAAGCTTGAGTGCTAAACATACGGTAGGCTAGCCAAGTCCTTTAATTATGACCTACGATACAGTGGGTACACTACACTCCGTTGGCATTTATGCTTCGTGCAGCATACAGAACTAAGTCTACGGCGTATCATATACCCCGACCAGGGAGTTGCCCCTGCTCCGACCAAAGGGCTAACGTTAGGCCTACTTTTCAAGTTACAAGGTACAGGATAGGCCAGCAAGTTACTTCTTGCCAGATTGGAAAGCTTGCAATGGTGCACGGGGGATATTAATAATAGCCAAGAGAATTGCGCGGCCGGTACTATCTAAGCAGAGCGCCACCATCAGTTTGCACGGAACATACCAAGATTCAAGAAAATTCATGCCAAAACTACCTCCTAGATTGCAGGCAATTGCCTTTCCCAGCCAACTTGCTTGGTTGCTGCCAACAAGTTTGCGTGGTTGCAGTTGTCAGTTGTTAAATTGCGCAGCTGGCAACTTCGAAATTCATATTTTTGCGCGGGGGATAAATCCCCCTCGCAGGGCAAACTTACCAGTGTGGGCTTTTTGTTCATGACCAAGGCCTATACACCCATACTGGAAAGTTCAAAATATCACGCCAAAGCTTTACACCAGTTTTTGGAATTGTAATTTTGTACACCACAGTCGGCATCGATGAACCGTCGGCCTGGGGATCGACCGTTGGGTGTAAGGGGAGGGGGGGTGTCCCCCTCCCCTTTTGAAAATTTTTGGCTTTGCAAAAGGGCTGAGATGCAAAATGGTGAAATCAGTTTCTTTAGGTAGGTTCTTTTGGCAGATGATTTTTCATGCCATGCCATGTCCGCAAGCTTTTATATGCCACGCCAAGTAGGGATCTGACTTCAGGCTGATGAAATATATGCCAGGAATTTGGTGTGACTGCTTAAGTGTTGCACCGAAGACCTTCAGCATAATTAATATACATGTTTTCCAGTCTGGAAGTCCTAGAGTACAATATGCTTCATTGGCATTACAGTGCCCTAAGGCTTCATGTTGTACAAACAAAGTGCCTGTAGTATACTTAAAGGCAATAGGCAGTCAGCCCAGATTGCTTTCAGAAAACAGCAAATTTAACTTTTGCAAATCTTCTCTTTTTTGCCGTTCGAGTACCCCTGAAGATGTTTTGAACAAAACTATTACAAGCAAAAGGTGAGGTAAGGAATTAATATTCTCCCAGTAGCAGAAGTATTGTTACATAATCAAAAAAAAAAAACATGAATGAATTAGGATGATGGGGGATACTAATTCTAATTGGGGTGACTGCATTTTATGCCTGTACATGGGTTACACAGTAAGACTACAGCATGTTGCAAAATTGTGTATTAAAGACACAGCATAGTATTACTTTTAAGATAACTTATGGGTTGTAGGCAGCTCACTCTTAGTTAAAGACAGACAGTCATCACCCCAAAGTATATTTTTAGTGTATGTATATCAAAATTCTCAGTTGGTGACTGCTCTTTGATTGACATCAAAGTTTGAAAATTTGAAAGATGCAGAGTAGCTCACGTTCCACACAAGGCAGAGAGAGTACTTTTATTACATTTTATAGCCTTGTATGCTCACCAGGACATGGCCTTAAGCAATAAAACACATTTATTCTTGCACAAGGAAGAGCCTCATACAGTTATGGGAGGAGCTAGAAGATGCATAGTTGGGAGAATTGGAACTGTCTGGGATCATGAAAATTCCCCTTTAAGTGTTAATTAATGCATAAAAACCATTTGGGGGGGGGGAGACAAGGGCATTAACTATCCAAGCCTGTGATAAGATAATATTCATATTATTATTATTAGTCATATTTTGTCACTTTTCGCATACATGACCTGTTGTGTAGAGCCTTTAATATGCTATTATATTATCATATCATATTATCTAATCATACACAGAGAACCACACTGATGAAATCATGCAATTGATTGCACCCATTGGCTAATTAGCTGGCAAAATTTATGTTGGAGCAGGGAGCTGGAAGTGTTCCAGCTCCCTGGTTGGACTCGCGGCACCTGGGGCTATAGCTTCATGGGGGTGGGATTCAAATGTGGAATCATGTTATATTTTTACAGTTTTTTCACTCTTAATTGGATTTTCCAATGGGAATTAGGGGAGAGGGAGGCTTCTGGGAGTAAGAGACCTGTAGGCCCAAGCCCCACCTCTTCCCCCTAGCTATGCCATTGATTGCACCCTTTGAGATCTTATGAAACTGCTTAAAACCCACTTTTTCAGGAGAGTATCCCCTTCCCCCACACCCATCCCCAGGCTGTCATTCAGTGTCCTGTTTTTACCTTGGGCAATGATGGTAATTAACCCTAGTTTCAATACCATTGTGGTCATAAGCCTACTTGTATTTTAGTTTTATACAGAAGTGCCAGTGCATCCAACAAAAATGAGCTACCAACTCCATTCATTCTTTCATATAGGTTTGTTCCATGGAAGGGCTTGTTGCCTTAGTGACTGGTTCCACTGCAGGTATTGGAGCAGGCATCGCCAAGGTTCTTGCAAGGCGAGGCTGCAATATTATTCTGAGTGGACTTGGGTCCCAAAAGGTTATCGATGAGTGCCAAGCAGCAGTTCAAAGGTATACCAACAAGTAACATCAGATGGAAATGCAAGTAATTTACAGCTGGAGTCATTCATTGTGTACCTAGTGCATACCAAAACAAGACATCACTACTTGAACGCACCGTAACATTATCATACTTTTGTAAGCCAAAACTGAGTGTTCGATGGTACTGTGTTGCTGAAACAGCTTAGCACATGCATTCACAAGTCAGGGGTGGTGACAGAATTTGCCTGACAAGTGGGCCACACTTCCCGGTGGGAGGGGGCAGCAATTGAAGCCCCAACAAAGGCAGGTTGGTACGCCAAAATTTCGGGCTTCTATTTGCAAAAATTTGGGGTTCTTATGTCTGACTAAATTTAGTGGTGGTGCACATAATGCTATAGTTTGATGTGCAGATTATTCATTTGATCTCCAGCCAATATTGGAAAATATTGAAAATTGAATATCAGATATCAGTATTATCCATTATTTGTAATTTCAGTATATCACTAGCTAGAAACCATTTCCAAAATTTTATTGACTTTCAACATACATACAATCCATGACATGACTCCAAAAACTTTTTCTCTTCCTTGAAACTGTGCATGAGTAACCATTCTTTAGTTTCATCACCCCAAATACACATCCAACATACAAAGCTAAAATTTGTAATTTGTCACCAGTGGTGTCATATGGCTGCAGCTGCAAGAGCATTATATACAGTCATGATATTTGCACAGAGTAGTCCATGTTTTCTGAGTAAGAAGGAGAAACTGCTCATTCCTTGTTCTCTTTCTCCTTTTCCCTTTCCTTCCCTCCTTTTCTCTGTGAGTCCTTTCCTTTCATTTTGTCAACTGGTCTGGAATTTGCAGACATCATGAGTGAATGGGGGATAATAATTCAAGGCCTTGAAGGGAAGTTGTTTTATGACGCTAAGCAACCACGAACGTGGAGGAAGCCTGTGGCTTGTGAATTACAACTTCATGTCAGGTGTCTAACTCAACAATTTAGATCAAATTTGGTTTCTTTTCAAAGACCAGTTCAGATGCGAAAACTGTAGATTTCTTTTGGATGAAAAACCCACCGTACTTTGACCTTGCCAGGGATCAAACCCCAAAGCTACTGGTTGCTAAGCTTCATCGCTTCAAATGCCACAGCCTTAATCTGCTCCGCCACAGCACTGGGATGTCACCCCCCCCCCCCCCCTACCTTTCAGCTATGACTGGTGTTGCCAGTTCTTTGACTACAGCTAAAAAGATGGCAAAGTAATTGTATGCCATCACATGTTAACTGCTTCCACTCTGATAAATTTGATCAATAATGTGTGCCAAATACTAGTGTGATGTTGGTGATTGCAGCCTAGAAAAGAGGAAGAACAGAAAGGCAATGCATTTAGATAAAAAATTTACACAAAAGTACAATTAAAGTGGCAAGATAGTGCCTTCAGGTGATAGGACTGCCCTAGGCAATGACTCTACATACAGTAGTAATTTTAAGGTATATTCACCCGTCAGGGCATTGATTTGATTGTCCTTGAAATGGAGATTGAACACACAAAGGGTCATCATTTAAGTATTGTAGTGTTTTATAGACTTTCCATGTCACAGATTAATATTCTTAGCTAAATAAAGTTTATTTGTGTTTGGTTGAAGCTAAACACTGTCATGTAAAATGGTTAATTTTTATGGTTTTTGATGTGTGTAGTGGGTATTCCACACCTTTTCAATGTTTTTTCATTACATTAGGGAGCTTTGACATTAATAATTGACACCAAAATGCATTGAACACTTCCTCACCCCTCTCCCCACCCCTTCCTCACCCCTCCCCCACTTGCAGAATTTTGTTGCTGCAAACTAGGCCACATACATTTCCTTTTTCCAAAAACAAATATCAGATTTTGAATATTGATTTAAATGCTACATAGTTTTCTTTTGTTTGGGTGTTGCATGCATATGGAGCCACACATGCATGATAGACCAGTTATGAAGAGGTCTGATCATTCAGTGTTTGACCACCTAATTGAGTTAATTGTTTCATGTCCGACTCCTTTTAAGGACAAAACTCTACCAAAGGAGTGTAGTTAAATGTTATCTTTTCTCCTTTGGCCTTGGTCAATGGGAAAATAAAAGTCTCATTTTCTCCTTCTGTTTCGAAAGTGCTGGAAAAGGCCTTATATCAGTTCACTATTTGGGAGCAGATCTACAAAAACCAGCTGAAATCCAGTCTATGTGTGAAGAAGCCCTCAAATTACATCCAAAGGGAGTTGATATATTGGTCAACAATGCAGGTAATTATAAGGAAAAGTGCCATGGTTGGAAAAATGTAATGTAGCAAAGATTTGTCTGGAGAGGGGGCGGAGAGGGGTTCTAAAGGCTTTAAAAATCTGTTTGCACAGTGAAGCTTGTTTTAATGAAAATTTTAGGTTGACCATTGCAGGGAGTAGGTACTGTAGGCTACCTACTGTATGGCTTCAAAGTTGGGGACTAAATTGCATTTTGGAACCAAATCTTTGGGGCCAAAGGGCAGCCCCTTGAAAATTTTGTAACTCTATTTGATGCTATTTGGAAGATTTAAGGCTGCACTCATTTTAAATGTATTTCTTCCCTGGAAAATGTTGTATATTTGTAGTTTGTGGGAATGGGAGCCAACGCTTACTTTAAGGAGCTATCCTCTAGTGTCCTCCAGCCGGTATATGCCATTTGTGCTCATGTATAGCATGACCTATGCAGCCTTTAAACCAAATGATAGTCAATTTTCTCACAGTGTAGCTACAGTGGTGGAGCAATCAGTAAAGTCTACAGCAAGTGAAATAATTCAACAGTTATTCACTTTGTTGATTTGTGATTTTTGCAGGAATACAGTATGTTTCTCCTATTGAGGACTTCCCCATTGATAAATGGAATATGATTACACAGATCAATTTGACAGCTGCATTCCTGTACATTAAACACCTGCTGCCACAGATGAAGAAAAAAGGTGAGTGTTGGCTACATTTCTGTGTGACAATCCTGAAAGGGAAAATGCAGTCAGTGTAGACTGAATAATTGTATCCTGGTGTGCTGATTGATGAATCACTCTTTTCAATCGTGTGACCGGTCAATGACATTTCCAGATCCGTCTCAGATGAACATTGTTTATGGTACACAAAATCTTCTTTCCTTTAAAACCATGTTTGATACAGGTATAATGACAAGCTTTTCAAAGTTAGGTAACTGGGTAACTTTCTTAGGAAACAGCCTCTCATAGAAAGAAATTTACTATTTTGTAGCTCACGAATAATTCATTCACCCAAACTTTTAACTTTTAAATAGAACAGCATTTGTAGCTCTTACTATTTGCATATTTTGGAGAATATAAAGCTACTGCCAGTATTTATTGGTGACGCTGAATGGTTTAATAATGATAAAAGCCATTCTCTTTCTGTGCCATGTTGATGCAATTTAAACACAATGTTTTTAATTTTCATGTTACAAGAAGGTATAAAGTAGATTGCTTGGAGAGGGTTAGCGACCCACTGTAGTTTCTTCAGCATCAGAAGATTGGCCATATGGTAATGACATTGCCAGACTAAGCAGGGGTGGTAAAAGAGAGGTTGTAAATGGAAGAGAGGCTAAGGGTCAATTTCCGGAGATAATTTGAACCATTCCAGAAAATTGGCCATTCAAGGAGCAGTGGAGGAATTCCTTGAACAATCCTCAAGTTATCAGTTATCACTGCATCTCTTTATTTCAGATTGGGGCAGAATTGTCAACATTGCATCTGCTCACGGTCTTGTTGCATCAATAAACAAATCAGCGTATGTCGCATCGAAGCATGGACTTGTGGGACTGACAAAGGTATATGTTGGCTAAATAAATGTTACAGACATTGAGTAGTTATCCATGCTTAGTAATGCTTTGTGAGCGTATCTTCGTGGATTACATGTTTCAGATTGGTGCTGCAGGTGTGTATTTAAATTTTTTTAGTACCAATGAAACTGGGATTGAGGAATACAAGTCTTAGATTGTGAGGACAAGTCTGTAACTGTCTCAAAAATGCAAGTAAAAGTCTTGTGTGGTTGCCATGCAAGCAGTGTCAGCATTCAGTAGGCAGGGGGATTGCATGATTCTCACACTCTTCTCAACAATCTCAGAACTTTTAAAATTGCTTGCAGGACTTTCCTGCTCCTGTTGGGAGAAAGTTGACTTTTAATCTTGCAACTTATCAAGATCTCCTTCTGAACCAGAATTTCTCCCAAAATATTTTGGTGGTCGTGGGGGAGGGGGGTAATCCCTCCCTCAAATTATGAGACCCAGTGCCAACACTGAATGTAATTACATTTTGATGGGAAGTTCTCTTTAATGGGTATTCAGATATGTAATTACTCACTCCAAGCATAAGTTGAATATGAGCTACTAAAATCTGGAATTTAATCTTCTTCTGCAAGTAAACACCCCCTTAACACCTCATACAATGAGATGGGTTTTCCAGTGCTCATCTTTAGAAATTCACAGACAGTTAAGTTTTTAGGATTAAAATTACAGTTGGCACCCATTGTTAAAGACAGAAAGTGCTATCACCTCTTCCTGGGAACATTTGGAACATGAAAGATACAGCTCAACAATTACATGATCAAGGCGTGAAATTATCAAGTCTCAATTAGAAACGAAAGACAGCTTTTTGTTTCAACAATAAAACAACCTTAATTTTCTTTTTTGCAGGTTGTTGCCTTGGAGACTGCTAAAACAGGTGTCACGTGCAATGCTCTCTGCCCAGGCTGGGTTTTGACAGATTGTAAATATAACATAGTTGCATTTATTTGAGTTTAATTGATACAGTGTTGCTAAAGGATATCAAAACTTTACAGTAGGTGTTATGAGTTCTCACTGATATGAACTTATGTCCAGACTTTACACTTGAGGAACAAATGTGTTCATCCAAATCAACTAATGGGATGAGTCGTATTGAAAAGGGCGGATTTTCTCTGCCCAAGAAATTTGCTTCTCCATGAATGAAGCTGAACATTTTGTATAAACTCAGGCTGCTTGCTGTATCACATGAGTAGAGTCATTTAGTAGGGCATCAAGGGAGATCCTTGAAAGGACAGAATAAGGCTACATGCAGACACCACCACTCTCCCCAGCCCTGCCCCTCTCTCTCTCACCTACAGTATGTGTACCAAAAGCGCGAAACATATTAAAGTGTGTTCACCAATATCTTAATAACATTTGCAAGCTTATTTCAGTGCTGTATGAAAGACCGGTCTTTGTACTGAGTATGGAAGAGTCTCGATGTACAATTTAATAAGTTCTGAAAAATACAATCCAAAAATGTGTTTCACGCTTTAGGTACACATACTGTAGGTCATATATCTCCTAGCTAGGTCAGAATAAACAAGTCATGATTCTGTTAACATCTTTAATATTCGTTAAAGGACTGGTGACATGCAAATTACATAGTTGCATATTTGATGTAGAAAGGATTAGAAATCCGGAAATAGCCACAATTCCCATCAAAGTCCATCAAAAATTGACCATGTTACAGGGTAATTTCTATTTTATGCTTGTATCTTGAATAAACATTAGCTAATTATGCAAACCTGTGATGTCAAAAGATGGCCCCACCAGGTATGGCTAATGTTATCCTTTGTTTTCCTATCCTTCATTTCAACGACACTGGTAGCATTGATATCCCCCTGAGGGATTTGTTATGGAAGTTAGACTTGTTTTCTTAAAAAGTATTAATATCACTCATCGAATTGTAAACTGTCTGCTAAGTAATTAAGAGATAATTTATGTAGGTTTAACAAAAGAAATGCTAATTCACTGTGCAACTCTCTACATCCTTATTTTTTGCATAGAAAATGAGTTACTCCAGAAACCATCAAACTTTGAAGAGGTGGTATATCTTGAGACTCTCACAGAGCTTTCAATGGAAGATTTACTCTTAGTTAACTTCAAAGTAGAAACAGCTCTCTATGGTAGCATGTCACCGAAACTTTAATAAAGGGCAACAAATTTTAAATCAGACAATACATCTTCTGCTTACCAAGTTCACATCTGGCCTCTCTTACGATTTAAACAAAAAAACACCTGTGTAGTGCACCTCTTAGACAAGACTACAGTCACCTGTGTTGAGTTTAAATTGTCCAAGGTTATATCCACACACTACTGTATGTGAGCTATCTGCTATACTGAGCAGCTGGGTATATATGTACAAGTCATCATTACCCAATCAGAGTGATTCTGTTTGAATTTTGTCAATCAAAGTGCAGGCAACAATTGTTAAAAGAAGGCTCTAAGCTCAAGTCAAGTTTTGATATGTTAGGGGGTACTTCATTCTAAGCATTCTGGTGAAATTTGTATTGATATCCAATGTGTGGTTCTCAAGATAGCAGTTAAAGTTGCCACATTTTCAACACAAAGTGAGCTTGAAGCAAGCACAGATGACATCATAAGCTCACATTTATGAGCACTCTTTTATTTTTCTTTAAACTTATAACAACCAATTTTCTCCTCCATAATCCCATGTTATTGGGATGTGAATGCATGGGAATTTTACAAAATTTAAATTCCCCATGTGGAGCTCCTATCCCTGTTAATTTCAAGGTCAACACAACGGACTGAAAAAGCAAAGGAAACAAAGCATTTCTCATCAATGTGGGGAAGTGATGTCACCCCTGCTTGCCTGAAGCTCATTTTGGGTCACAAATGTGGAACTTCATTTGCTGATATCTTGAGTACTACATGTCCGATCTGAATGGAAGTTTCACAGATTTAGTTCCTCTTTCACTTATGAAAACAAGTTTTCACTTAAACCCTCCCTTTAATACAGATATTCATACTTATGTTTGGGGTGATGCAAACTTAATCCTTTATTAAATCCTGTGTTTGAGTGTATAGTGGAGAAGTTGGTAGAAGATATTGAACTTAGTTGTGGTCCAGTGTGGTCCAAGGGTTCCTAGTTTGGGTCCTACCTCGTTCATTATGTTGTATCCTTGAGCAAATGCTTCATCCCAATTGCCTTCCTCTACCCAGAGGTTAAATGGGTACCTGTGAGGCATTACTGTGATATCAAGGGATGAAGAAAGTCCTGTACATATTTTCTCATACTCTGTCTACAAGTGTATGCTTAAACTGCTTCAAGTGTCAATTTTAATAATTGCTGTTCAAGATGGAACAATTGCTAATATTGTTATGATCAAGTTTAAATTTGATAAACAATTAGTGCAAATCGATTTTCCCACAGTATGTCCTTTACATGTGGGCATACACAAAGTACAGCTTCATTGAAAGGCATGTCGTTCAAACAAGTGACATAATGAATAGGGTTTTTGTGTGACAGTGTGTGCTTTGCCTGTGAATAGGATTCTATTACTGGATATCAGTGCCCTAGAAATGCAAATATTTATGTAATTTCTTTTTTGTTGTCTGTCATGTTTCACACTTGCATTAGATTATTACAGTTGATATAATTCTTATTTTACTTCAGTGGTACAAAAACAGCTGGATGACTTAATAAAGGAAAAGTCAATATCCCTGAAAGAAGCCCAGGTAAGTGTGTTCCTTTTGAAAATTAGAACTGCTTTCTTTTCTTTCTATGACTGCATTTCAAAGCAATTTGATGTAACTAAGTAAATCATCAAATGTTGCATATTTGTAATCGGGGTCATTCAAAGAAATGACATGCTACATTGCCCAGTTTTGGTTTCAATGAAACAAAATTTAGCTACATTCCAATCTGTATGTGGTATGTGCAGAGAATTTGTCTATGGGACAGTTATTATCTGGAGCAAAAACGCGATTGACTGTCATAGATATCAGAGTTTATGTCAGGTCCACAGCGATCATAACATTACGAGATTTGGAGCCCTATCAACATTCCGTCAGTCAGAAGTTTCATGACCTTAAACCCGAGTAATTGAAACATAACCAGCTATAGAATATCAGAGGTAAGTAACTCCATCCCAATCGAATTATGTGGTCCAGTGGCTTCATTGTAAATAAATACTTCCTTGCTCAGCATTCGTACAAAAGCCCAGATTTAGCTACCAGCGGAGCCGGCTTTACATTTGCTGCAGACCCTGTTCATAAATTTATCATGAATTCATGATCTTGCAAGGGAGATATTGTGGTTTACAGTCTGCTTTGAACGTGAATTAGCAGGATATCTGCTTAAAAGTCTTGCTGCAGAGGTAAAGCCGTAGCTAATAGCTTGCTAAAAATGTTTTAATCTGTTAACCCACCTGCAAATCGTTGAAGCAATGATTATTCACACCTACACTTTGAAGAATTGCAAATTAGCACACAATTAACCCAATGGGAAGTGCCATTTACTACCCCGCTGTTTACCCTAATAACATAAGTTCATGAGATAATTCCATTGAAGTGAATTGTACATGATCATTTTTCTCACTGCTTTGTATTAAAGTCATTTCAAGAATAAATGTGTCTTCTGTTGTAGTTCGCAAAAGAAAATCACAATCGTAAAATCAAAAAGATTTTGTTTTGTTGTCAAAGAAATGCCTATGAAAATGGCAGTTTCATTCAGTGCTCTTGCATTTTCGGCCATGTAAAAGAGATGTTAGCCTGTCGCGTGCGCTGATTGGTCAAATGCCACCATACAGTCTGCAGTTTGCACTAGGCAAGGTAAATCACAAAATGTGAGATTTCACAGGGCATATTAAAGCAAAAAGTGAAAGCTGTATATGTATCCTGTGTGGAGTTTATTGTGGAAGTATGTGTGGAAAAATACAGCTAGGCTCATTTGCAGGGGTTACATCACCTCCTCACATTGATGAGCATGCAGTGCTTTGTTTTCTTTGTTTTTCCAGCCTGTTGTGTTGACCTTGAAGTTAATAAGGACGAGTTCTCCATGGGGAATTCGAAGTTTGTAAAATTCTCATGCCTATCATGCATTCACATTCCGATAACATGGGATTATGGAGGAGAAAATTGGTTGTAAAGTTTAAAGAAAACCAAAAGAGTGTTCATTAATGTGAGGCTGTGATGTCATATGTACTTGCTTCAAGTTCATTTTGGGTTGAGTATGTAGCAACTTTAACTGCTAATATCTTGAGAGCTTAGAATCAGTACCCCTCTAACATATCAAAACTTTATTTGAGCCTAGACCCTTCTTTTAACTGTGTTCCTCACCAGATCTGTTGTATGGTTGTATTTGTTTCATTACAGGAGTTTTTGTTCCATCAGATGCCATCTGGTAAATGTTTAACTGCCGAAGAGGTGGGTAATACATTCATGAAACTTTTGATTTATTGTGAATGCTTAATGGGTAACAAATATCACCCCTGCCAGACAGTAACATTTCTCCCTACTACGTTTCCTGTTAGTCCCTCCTCCAATATAACGGAAGAGCATCTGTCTAGTGCACCTTCTGGAAGAAACTACAATGACCTGTGCAAAGTATAAATTGCTCAAGGCCGCATCCACACACTACTGTGTGTGAGCAGTGCTGTGCAATGTAATACACCACTAATTGCAAAAAGTTATGATTGACCAAGCAGAGTGATGCGATTGTTAGAATAAATGTCCATCAAACAGTTACCTCCAACTGTCAATAGAAATATGGGGATATAAATATTTGCAGTCAGCTAGTGCAAGATTCCCTTTAACAAGTATAGTGTGATAAGTAATTTGCCATTTGCTCTCTTATACCTTAAATCAGAGAGAAATCGTCACTTTTCTGCAAATGCACTGAGCTAAGTGTGCTATAAGTTACATATTCACATCTTACATGTCCACCTTGAATTGCAGCTGGGCAATCCTGTTGCAAGACATTGCTGTGTGTTAGTAGTAATACCATAAAAAATCCATAGGCATAAGAATTTGGGAGCCCCCCCCCCCCAGTCAAAATGTGGTTTGTTGGGAGCAAGTGCAGATCCAGGGAGGAAACTGGGGGCATGCAGTTGCCCCATGACCAATCTGGCACCCCCGAATACAAGAAAAATGTGCCTTTCCTGCATCCTAAGAAATAAAGTAAAACTATCACTTGCTGGTGCCCTCCTTTTCAATCTGCCCCCCCCCCCCCATTGAGCTAGAGGCTAGATCCACCCTTGGCTGGGAGTATGCTTCTGCCCCCTCAATTAAGGGTTAGAAACCCTTATTTTTTACCTCTGTAAAACATGTCAAACTTTTGCATTAATTTTCCTCAAAATTTGCCCATTATCTTGCACCAAATTTCTTTGAAGCACCCTCAAATATTCAAAATTTTCCAAAGGGGAATGGGGGAACTCCCCAGACCCCTCCCCCCAGATGGTGGTCCAAAATAACATTCAGTCCTCCCAGTCTAGAACAAGTTCTAAGCCTATGAATAAATAGGCAGCTCAACTGACTGACATGCAAATGTATGTAAAATATCTTTCATGTAGCTGGAAATAGTCCTTTGACCTAGTGGCAGGTTTTGTAAAGCCTTTACCTAATGGACAGTTTTATAGCATGATGTGGAGATGCTACCCTACAAAATTTCAGAAGGATATACCTGGGATTTTGAGGGAAAAGTTCAAAGTGTGCATTTCACTTTTTGTTTGTGACTGATACATAAAATTTCCGGCTTTTTATGCCCAAATTACTTCAAAACTGCTTACTTTTACAATGATAGTTTCAAAACTATCCACACCTTGTGAGGGGTATGTGCCTCTGCCCACACTCACCCTTCCAGAGACTGTACATGTCCTCTCTCCCCTTTTTCCCTTATGGGAAATCATTTTGGTTTTGGGAAAACTGAGGCCTACGTTAATATGTCTGCCACTTGTTTTGCGAGTTAAGGGGCAATTGATTAACACGTAGCAGCTTGCATGGGAGAGTTGGCAAAAATTTTTGTTATGCTTTAGAAAGTGAATGCAGTAATTATGCGGTGATCATTATGTGGTGGGCACTGGTATATTTAGAGTAGTTAGCACTGGGGGAGGATTCTTCTTCCTTAGCCTACAGTTACCATCCTGAGGAAGTTTGATAATGCAAAGAGGCTTTAGTGAAAAGTGTTGCTATCTTGAGCACATAATATAACTAATAGTAAGTTTACAAATTCTCATTTTAGGTACATCCATCTCATCTTTTGGCCAGGTCTGTGGACAGAGAGGGGATTTTTTTGCTGCACCTTAGGGAAGGGGTGTTTCCCCTCCCTGTTGAGTAAATTTAATGTAAAATGGTTTAGAGCAAAATGGTGCTATACTTGGTAAAGATCTTCCTCTAACATTCTCAGAACTCTTCTCATTAGTAAATGTTTCTATTTTGGACTGTGGCATGGCGCCCTTCCTTGGCTGGCAGTTGGTGCAGACCACCCCCTAACCTCCCTATTCCCTCCACTTAATATGCCATTGGTATTGCAAATATAGCATCATAAAGAAAGGACATTGCCTTTCTGGAAGCTTTTTATGGCATTTCTTATTCTTTTTCCCCTTCAGGTTGGTGAATTTGTTGCATTTCTGTGTTCTCCTGGAAGTGAAAACATCCAAGGATCGGCATTAAGTATTGATGGCGGATGGACAGCTCGGTGAAAGATTATTTTTAATAATTTATGATGTGTCTCAGATCACAAAATATTATGCACATGATGCAGCTTTGCATCCTTCTAACAATGCTTGCCAATATAAACATTATACAGTTTCAATGACTTAATTCAGAAATTGTGGTGCCAGTACTTAACTTTAAAATTTCACGATCATGTACTTAATATTTTACGTATATTGTATATTAATTTACTTAAGCCTAATATAAAGTGAAAATTATGTAAAAATCTGCACAAAAATGTAAAAACAAGTAAAAACAGTTGAGGGTAAGTGAACAAACACTTAAAAAATAGTGGCATTATAGGATTAGACATGAAGACCGCAAAATGGTACTTAGAAAATAAACAGTTTTAAGGTTGTTCTTAAATACCTGAATAGGCGATACAGCTTGGATGTCACCCTGATGACAAAAGAACTACTGTGTTACAGTTTGATCTAAGTGTAATGTACTTAATGCAACATTTCTTGCTATATATGCCAAACATTTGCCAATCAGAGCACTTAATAATGCAGTCAGGGGGAGATTGCAGTATTACGTATATTTAAATCATAACCATATTTTATGCCTTAATGAAGAATCAATTTTTATGTGAATATGTGGTATGACCTGAAAATTTATATATTTTAACTTCCCTTAGAGTAGGATTAAAGACTGAAATTATGTATTCATTGAAATTCTGAAATTTTGGTAAACTATGCAAGAATTAAGAGAGAAATTTTGTATACATTGAAATATTTAACTGAAATAACTGGTAAAAAAAATGTAAGAGTTAAGATATATTTCATGAAAATGAATGGAAGGGTGATTCATGTTTACTTTTGAATGGTACTCAGGATAAAAAGTTGCTTTGTAATGATGTAGTGCTAACCAAAACAGGAAATAAATGTTGATGTTCTGTGCCACAGTTAGAATATGTTTGTCTCTACTATTTTCATTTTCTGTTACCGACTGGCAGCACGCAGGTGCCACACAGAGCTACTTTGTAAAGGAAACTGTGACTTTATTTACACAACCGCAATTAAGATTGGCAGTTCAAGTTGCTCATAATTTGCGTCATATTACAATTTGAAAAATAAATTTTCCAACTCTTTCAAGTAGGATGTGCACAGTTGTCAGCTAGAGCGCAGTTTGACAGTTGGTCAGGTTCCTGAATTGACCGTGCTTATGGAAAGTCTATCACATAGCACTTTACTGCACACAGCAGACCCCAGTTACATATTGGAGAAATGCAGTTAAGACTTAATTGAAGTCCTTGTTATTATTGCTCAGACTACTTATTTTATGCATCAGCTGGCCACATGTAATTCTATCCTCCTGGTTATTCAAAGAGTTATGTTTCTTCTGTGTGTTTAGTTTATGTTTTTCTACTATGTAACAATTTTTGAATATTACCGTTGAGGGAATTCATTGCTCATTAACATACTTGCCAACATTGTCCTCCCAGAAAACGGAACATGTAGCATATGATCCACTGTGCGCAGTGAGCACACAAGCCCTAACCTCAGTGTGTGGGGTCCAGGGGGCGAACTTCTCTTTACCTCTCTAAATGTTCACAATATGTGTTGAAATCACTTAGGTGTATGCAAAGATTGACTTTATTTTTGCCAAGCTGTTGCTTCAAGATGTTTTTGATCATTTATGTTTTAATACTAAAAGTTAGAAAAAGGGAGCGTTCTGATTTTTATGGATTTTAAAGCTGATAAATGGAAAAATTCTGTCTAAAACGGAACGGTTGGCAAGTATGCATTAAACATAACTTCACTGAGATGTGATTAAGAGTAACTTCCCAGACAGAATATAGATCAACCATTTAGGGGTTATTCTTTCAGAAAAGCAGTGGACTCTCACCTGAAATGGCTGCAGCCCTTGGCCAGTCCTATAGCTCACTGGTCCTTCAACCACCCAGATTGTTATCCTTTTTCGACCAGTGTTCAGAAAACAGAGAGGCAAGCATATAGTAGTTGAACCAAAGGATAAACGATGTGTGTAAATTATAACGGGGGAGGGGGGGGGCAAGCAAGGAGGGGAAGAGAACCATGTAAGGGAGCCCACAACAAATGTTAGCCAATGTGCCTATTTGAAACATATTGCTTTAGAATTAGGGGGCCATGCATTCAGTCATTGCCCACTATCATTCAGGTCCATAGCCATGGTTTCAAAAGGTGAGTCTGGGGAGTCTGTATGAGGAAAATTTTGGTGGGAACCCAAGGTAAAACTACAAAAAATGAGTGTTTCATTTTGAGAGTTTACATGAAACAAATTTAACAACTTTGATAATTATGCTTAGTGATTGCAAACAAGGAACTGCACCATAGCAGCTCTGGAAATTTTGATGTATTAAACTTCATCTTCCTGAGGAGGAAGTTTCTTCTTAATCATGAATGTCTCCCTCACACATAGGTCTGAAAGTATCATTTCCTTCCATCCACCCTACTGTCTTTAAACCATTTCCTTTTTCCAAAAGGAGAACCTTTGAGTCACTTGTAAATGACCTGCTAGTGTGGGTTTCAAGGAAATGTATGGGGTATAATATCCTTGACCAAATTTTATTGGGAGGTGTAACTAAAATTGTCAGGGCATAGTTAAAATATCACTGGGCATTTTTCTGTGGAGTATATTGCCATTTTATGCCCAAATAGCTTTGAAAACTGATTACTTTTGCAGTGTACATTTTAAAACTTTCAGTATCCACCCTTCCTCAGGCAATGCTTTCAACAAGGAGTTACCCCCACTCCACCTTGAAATAACTTTTAGATCTGCCATTCTTAATAATGGTAATAACAACTTAAGTTTGAAGGTTTCCTGAAAGCAGACAGAGAATATTAAACCTTGGCAAGTACCTTCACTGCTTTGCATGAGGTGTAAGTTACTATTTTCTTACAGAAAGTTAATACAGAGTTCCCTTAAATTAAGTCACCATATGACAGGAACCTCAGACCCAAGCATGTGTAGTCCTGGCACACATGATTTTAGCTCCAGCAATTTTATGGCTGCCTAAAATGGCAGCTATCTTCATCGTTCATATTCTTGACAGCAGTTTAGAAGGTGAGAAGAAACCTCACCAGCAATTGCCCAAGCAGAAGTATTGATATTTGGTGATAGGTGACACTGTACATAGTGAAGGTTTCATTTTGTAAAGACATGCTTAGGCACCATGTCAAACTTCAGAATGCAGCTGCCTCAGCTATAAACTGCTGCTGCCTCAGCAAAGCTGCAGTCGATGCAGTGCCTGGCACCATCCTTTCTTTCTACAAATATTGCAATAGCAGGATTACAGCAATCCAGCAGGCTATTGTAATGTATGTAGTAACAAACTATGGCTGCAGCTTGGCAGGGGCAGCTGCAGCTCGGCTGGTTTAACATGGTCCCTTAAAGATGAAACAAATAAGTTCAACCTAGTGATACATACTCTACAACTCCATGAACTATGTGGATACTTGCAGGAAGTCCTGGTGATGGCAACTCCCTTCTGATAGTGGTATGGAAAGTGCGGCCAATGACAATCCATTTTCACCTCAAGTTTTTGCCTATTGCTGAAAGAGACTACACAGTTTCCCTTACCGTAAACCAAAAATATCAAAACAGACATTAACTGAATGAATTCAGGACAATATTTTGCAGTGTGTATTTTTCCACTTTATTCATTAGCTTAATACTTAACTCTATACAAAATACTGTTACATATTTGATACAAGGTGGAAATAAAAACAATAGATACATAAGTAATAACCTCACTGCCACTCAAGACACCGCCAAACACACCACCTTTGAGTTGATAAATATTTTAAGTTGCTGGAAAATTATAAATACAAATACCTGCCTAATTCAAGTGATAACCTGCTTGCCCTAAAATAAAACCTGCACATCGGCAAACTTCCTATTTCATGCATTGTTCAAGTACCCACTTGTATTGTGACATGGGATCCATTGTATTGTCAACCCAAGAGGAAATAAATTGGGAACAGTCATAATTAACACTCATATTAATTAACCACTTCCCTCTTTTGTGTTTTTTTTTTTAAATGGTGATTACAAAAAGCCATAGGCCAACTTTTCACAAGGAAATAAAAATACGTGGATTGAACCTACACCCTAACAAAGACTCCATAACGCCTCTTCTTTGATTAACCATTTGCCTTCACGTAGTAAAAAAAAAATCTTCAAGAATGATACTTCTTGACAGGAATGTGACCCCTAAAATTGTTTTACTTTCCTTGAAACTTCTGAAAGAAAATCCCAAAGCCCACTCTAGGTTGTTAAGTAGCTCAGATATAAACTCAAATGTACACAATTTTATGCAATGTAGATTTTGTTAAATTATCAAGAACTATTTACTTCTCTGTGAGCTTGCATCCTTTCATCCTAGCACACTTTCAAGAAATAAATGAATAAATAAACCATCACCATACAATTAATTTAAAGCGTTGCCATGGATATACTATACAGTGAAAGGGAAAATAAATACACAATTGCATAGATTTAAATCTGTCCACTCCCTTAAAGAAAAGAAACAAACTTCTCTACAAACTTTTTAAGTATCTCAAATTACTTTCTGACAACATACACTATTACTGGTACTTAATTTTGCTTTCAAGTTTTGAGTATATTTTGATGATAATTTTCTTTACAAGTAGTTGCTGGAAACTTTACTTCCTGTCAGAAAGAACAATATCACTCATATAATACATGTAGTGTTCGTGTTAATCATGAAGCAAGGATTTCGTAAAATAAAGGGTCCAGTAGACAGGAGTAGAAAAGGTTCAAATTTTAGTAAACACTGAACAAATAGAGCAAAGTCCTAAGCCTCATGCCACAAATCCCATCTTCACATCTGGCTTGGTTGCAAAGATAAACACTTTTATGTTTCACAAGGAAGTTGTCATCTTTCCCACTAACTGACTTGGAACAAGTCTTTTATGATGTCATAGACTCAATTTATTTTACAAACTTACTGTTATTCTTAATTATATCAATTATCAATATTTTAGTGCTACAGCGCTGATGCTGACAAGGATATTATTTGAGATAACAGGTCCATAACTACAGGGGGACCAGTGATCAGACTACACCGTCCCTCCCCCCACCACCCACTGAGAGTTCGACACCAACCCCTCTTGGACATAAATTCCCTTCAAAAGTTGCAAACTGCTCCACTAGTTAGCTTTTTCTACAATTTTTTCTTAAGTACTTGAAATTCCTTTCTGAAATCATACATTATTACCTGTACTTACTTTTACTTACAATTTTGGGGTATCTTTCAATTTTCTTTTATTTGAATGGTTATTTGATTTATTTGACTAATTATTCAATGAAATGTATCACTGATTATTCAATATTCTCCCCCATCAGACTGATTAGGGGGCCTGAAAAATTTTGGCACAAACAAACCAAACACCACAATATCTCAAATGTGACGGGAGCTGGAATATCAAAAACAGACTTGACCACAAGTCAGCTTTGCATTAGAATGGCAACTCTCTTTGAAACATAAAAGTGATACTTTGGTAATAATCTAGACCAGATGAGATCTGTGGCACAGAATTTAGATTTTTGCCTTCCTATTACATCTTATAGACATTTGGACCTTTTCATTTCCTGAAAAGTGCAGGAAATGGTTAAAGCAGAAAATGCAGGATTACAATATGCATTATATTATATGCTGAATGCTAAATTATATTTTAAAGCAAGTAAGAATAGGGTACAAGAACATTTACAACTAATTGTCAAACTGTGTATTAAAGACATATTAAAGGAATCAACAAAGAAAACAAGGAAAAGACAGCATTTCTTGATTACTCTAGAAGTGAATACACAAATTTATTGCTAACGTATTTTAACTAAAACTAATAAAATGATGTGTTCAGTATCATTACTTAGCTGTGAAGCATCTAAGTTCCACCTAATCGCCAAGATGCTACTTGAAAGCTATACCAAACCTGTAGGTTTAGCAATGAAAAAGTTATTTGTGCCTTAATGGTAAAGGCTGAGTAAGACTAGTTTTAGTGTTTTTTTTTTTTTATCTATAAAAGGGAGCAAAACCTGAAAATAATGTTACGGTCTTCTGTTTTAGCTTTGGGATGTAAAAATATTCCTTTGAAGATAATGTACACTCTAACTTGACAAACTTTAAGCTATGAAATCTGAAATTAGCAGCAACAATTTCACAATCGACACATGCGACTACGAAAAGGCTTAATACCTGACTTGGTAGTACAGTATGTAATTAAGAAGATATAATATCATTCACACAGCTCTTGTGGTATACTATTGGTGCACAAAGGGGGCTACTGGTTATTTCCATTTACACCCGACACCCGACAAATAAATACAGAAGAAACAGGGCACCAATGATGAAATACTTTCAATATTTTCAGAATATATGTTCTGATTACAAACATTGCCCACAACTCTCCTCCAACCCCCATCCCCCTCCCCACTTCTACCACAATTCAATGCAAAACGAGAAACCAGTACTGTGTGGAAAACATGAGAACATATCTACACAAGCACAAACATAGAACAAATGGGATTCTGTAATTTCTAACTTTGCTGATCCCACTCCACAGTTCCCTCATCTGTTCCCTGCCAATACTTCCCCTCCTCTTACTGCCCCCCACCCCTCCCCCACCCAACGTGTGTGTCTAGAGTGGCTTCAACTAAACAATATGAAAAGGGAAGACATCAGTTTCTTTTATCTCTCTTTACATTTCAATAATTATATGCAAGATACCATAATTTTGATTATATAAAGTATTTACGATGTAGCAGCAATTATTTCAGACTCAATAAGTTGATTTACTCTGTCACTTTTACAATAAGCTCAGCTATAAAGCAAACATAACATTCAATTCTGCATATGCTTTACAAAACCACCATCACTGTAAAATCATAGCACGGTATGGTGTCACTTGAAACTGTTCTTCTTTCTACCTTCTACAATGCCTTTATATAATGGGGTGTTGTATCACCCAAAACAAATTTTGGAATATCCCCATATTTCTATTAGCAATTGGTGACTACACTTTGACTGATTTAAATTCAAATGTTTGGCATCATTCTAATTGGTCAATGATGGCTTGTGCAGATGACTCACTGTACAATGCCCAATGTGTACCAGACATCACACACACAGTAGTGTGTGGATATAGCCTTCAGCAGTTTAAACTCAGCACAGGCCATTGTAGCTTTGTCCAGGAGCCAAACTAAAAAGGTGTTTTTCTTTTTAGCTGGAGGAGTACCTTATCCAGGAGACATTTTACTGTCTGGGAAGAGATTTGTTGCCATTTCGATAAAATCCTAACACATGCCAAAAATTAATGTATACTTTAAAGGCAGTATGCAGTCACCCCAATCAGAGTGAGTGTACCCTGTCACTCTAGTTCATGATTGGCCTATTTTGATCATGTGACAATATTTTTGTTGGTAATTGTGAAATTCGAGGAGAATTTCTCCTTGCTTTACCTATTGTTTGTAATAGTTATGTTCAAAACATCTTCAGAGGTGCTTGTAATGCAGTAAGAGGAGATTTGCAAGAGTTTGCCGATTTTTCAAAGAAAATTTTGGGGCGACTGCCTATTGCCTTTAAGGAAAGTAAAAACTTTTAAACTGCCTGATATGGGAGGTAAGGAGGAGCCAAATAGACTGAAGACTTTCTTTAATTACTACAAATTTTCCAGTTTGTCACACATAAGAATGGAGGTTGTTTTTAAAGCATACCTAAAATATGTTTTGAGTTAAGTTTGTTTATGCCACCTGGCTTCATTAAATCCAAAGAGGAAATAAAAAGTCACAATTGTCAGGAGGAGTTTAAAAAAAATTCTCACTGGTAATCAAGTGCCTACTTAACTGCAGAATTAATTTTCACATGTTTATTAGTTTAGGTTAACTGTGATGTCTTGAGATGCCAATTTCTTCAAAACTTAAAAAGAAAATAAAATATATTCAAGTTATCAAATCAAATCTGCTTAATTAAAATACCTCTTAACTCATTTCAGAACAATTAACCTTAAGCACTAATGTCATGCAACATCATTTTGGTGGCAAAACAATGAAACAGGCTATGTAGACTTTGCACGCCCTTGTAAAAGACTATGTACCTATCTGACTGGTACATGAATCAGCTTTCTAAATTTGTTGGTGTAAGATGCAATGTTACGCGCTTGCCCCCATGGGAGGGGAGGGGGTGCCCTTTCTGTTCTGTGACATCATATGAATAAGGTCTATAGAGGAACCACTCTGATCTACAGCAAATGATGAGTACATCAAATGCCGAACACCAGCCTGTAATAAAGGTCGCAAAATTTCAAATCCATTATATACTGTAGCAATGCATCACCCCAACAATTACAATACCATATTTTACCAAATTATCACTTATTCTCTTTTGACTCATAATAATTCCTACCTGATTAGTTAAATTTCTTTGGTAAAAATGTTTTAAGGTATCCCAGCCTAAATTTATAAGTGTACCCAATTCTTTTTGCCACAATATCAAACAAATTTCTCTGCTATCAAAAGAGTTACTGGCCAGCCTTGACACTAAATGACAACAGCTGATCATGGATGTGAGAAACATTACAACATTAAAGCATTTCTCTGTGAAACAATCTTCAATGTGAGTAATAATGGTATCTCTCTTTAATGCTGATGTGCTTTCCGAGGTATTTTCTTGCAGTGCTAGAAATACCATATCACCATAGACTGTATTGCAAATAGAGACTATCCAGCATGTGCAATGCAATATGGGATATGGGGGCATATTTCATACACACCTGCTCCTTTTTCTATCCCACACTGTACTGTGCAAGCTGGATTAGCCCTATCAGTGATAAGGTCTGTAACCCCCCTCCCCTCCCCCTCAATCTAATTTCCATCTGTTTGCCTTCCTTACTGGATCCTGGTTCTACTATAATAGCACCCCCCTTCTGCCCCACTGCTTCCTTCTACCCCAGGTCTTCAGCCAAGAGGCATGGTAACAATTAATATCACAGTGCATTCTACCTGATTTCATAACTTTCTGAATGCTTATAATGCTGAGTCACCATGTAGCTTAGCCATGCACAGTGCACACCAACTGATACATGGCGAGACCCTTTTGCTGACCAAAATCACAAGGACAATGACATCGCTCCTGGCCATGTACTTAACATATGAAACTGGAATATCTGCTGTGACATACAAAACCTGCTAAGACAGCAGTTCTCTTCATAAAAAACCATTTCCTGGAGGAAACTAGTCAGATATGCATATAAAAAGTTCTGTTTGATTAGATGAATATGATGCAATAAGGTGAAATTGAATGGAATTTGCTTTTGAGTTACTGTAAAAATTTACAATGTAAGAGTCTCCACACACAATGAAGTTTACTACTGTGTTGGTAAGTGCACAAAGTTACATCATCTGTATATGAAGTGTATGAAGACTTGAAACAATTTTGCTTGACCTAGTACAACTGTATATCCACTTGTAATTGCTCATGCCATATGATCACTTGACCTAAAAGCACATGATCACTTGACCTGATAGCATGTTACCACTTGGCCTGATCTAGGTGATCATCTGGCCTGATAGCATGTGACCACTTGACCTGATACCAGGTGATCACTTGACGTGGTAGCATGTAAGCACCTGATGTGATTAGCATGTGACGTCTAGATCTGATAGAATGTGATGTCTTGATCTGATACCAAGTGATCACTTAACCTGATAGCATGTGATTCCTAGATCTGATAGAATGTGATGTCTTGATCTGATAACAGGTGATCACTTGACCTGATAGCATGTGATCCCTTAAACTGATAGCACGTGATATCTTGACCAAGTGCCATGTTACAATTTGGCCCGATACAATGTGACCACTGATATTATGTGCTGACTTCACCTGATGCCAGAAATGTCATGGCCTTGCATCATGTGATCACTTGACCTGATACCATTTGATCTCTTTACCCATACCATATGATTACTTGACCTGACAACATAACATCACTACACCTGACACTGTGACCACTGGACATGATAGCACATCATGTGTTGACCTGATACCATACGCTCACTTGACCTGACACTAGGTGATCATTAGACCCAAGACTGATGTCTTGACCTGATATGATTCTTTGATCTCATAGCGTATGATGTAATGACTTGATACCGTATGATGTTTTGAATTGACAATAACGTGAGACCTCTACACTCAATGCCATGTATTCACTCGTATGTTAACTCGACTTCACGTTTGCGCACAGTCCTCAAAAGTCTTTTCTATACTTCCCTTTGTTGAATGTATCCGATAGTACACACACACTTGCTGATCGTCCAGACTTCCCTGTTGAACCTTTCATTTTGATGTAACCTGGTGGTATTTCCAGACCAGATGATTCAAAAGTGTGACCATGACCTAGGGGAGGGGCTGGGGGAGGCCGATCAGGTACATTGGTGGCAGCATTCATAAAGTCATGAGCATATCCACTTTCATCCAATAAACTTCCTGTCAAGCCAAGAAATGATGACATTATGAGAAATGATATTATTGACAATGTTTATAAGTCATTAGCATATCTTTACAAGGACTGAAAATGAGACAATAAACGTGAAGTGTTCACGAATGTTTAAATTTTCATGCTGTGCAAAGAGTACTCACTCTTCCCTAATGACAATGCTTTGCGCATACAGACCAAATCTTCAAAGAAGCACATTCAATTAGTTTTGGCATATTTGAGGGAGATTTTGCCTCTGCAATCTCAAGAAATTTAAATTCAATTTCTAGTGTGGTTCTTGAGATAAAAAGTTTAAATATGATGGCATGAGGATACCTTCCTATCAGGGAAAATATCCATCTTTTAGGAACCATTTCTGGTTGTTGATACTTTTATCACAACACTGCAAAATTCCCTAAGCTTTTTGGGACATACGTTTCACCAACTTTAATGAATTTTTAAGGTCTGGAAATGAAAAATGTTTTAACACAATGACTCTGTCCCAAACTTTTTGAAGGGTTAGGTTAGGTTAGATGAGGTTTAACGTCCCAGTTTCCAACCAATTGGTTCAAGTCTAGACGACCACGGCCTTTTTCCAGTTGTGGCTCACTGGCTTGTTTTCCCTACTCCATTGTTTATGCTGAGCACCAAGCACAAAGGCAGTAGGTTCCATTTTTAAAGTCTTTGGTATGACCCGGCCAGGATTTGAACCCTAGACCTTCCGGCTGCAAGTCGGATGCTCTAACCACTTGACCACTGCAGTTCTGAAGGGACTTTAAGTATCAAAATTCAATCTTAAGGCCCTTTCCACCCAGATTAGATGAGGTATGATACGATACCATCCAAATACTTGCAAAATATTATAACTGAGAACATATCACACTTGGTTTGATATCAACAATGAACATGACAAGACACAACACAGTATAGTTTAGTTGAAAAGACTGCAACATTCACAGGTTAGAACACAGCACTATTTGTGTGATCACCAAACAGAACTGCCACTTTGTTGATTATATGGACTGCTGACCTTAAGAATATGGATACACAAAAAAATGCCTGTAGTGTGAAATACCGAGCCCACATTTTCATTATATTGAATCACATCATGCACAATGTAAAAAATGTTTTGCAATTCTTATGATCTCATGATCTGAAAAACATGTCTTACAGGCATCCTGTTACTCTTTACTTTGAAAAATGTGATTCATACAAAGATTAAGAAATAAAAAATCCTTCACCCAATTGCCATTTCCAATCCACATTTCGGTCCTGAGATACAAATGTTGGCAGGGATGTTTTTCAATATAATTTACAGCCGTAGATATGTGCAAAAGTTTGGGACATGATTAACCCATGTCTAACTCAGTACTGTTTTTTACTTGTTTCTTACACCATTGTAGCAAATTGTTCAACAATGTGATCCCTGTCTTACTGTGATGGAGTGATTTGACTAAGCACACTTCCCACAAAATGCTGCAGATCAGAACAAGAGTCGCATCACTTATAGTGCCACATACCGGCCATTTTTAACAATTACATCTCAGCAACTACATATTTAAAGGGGTATTCCTGTGACAAAATGCCATAGTTCATAAAATCAGGAATTTCAAATATTTTCTCTCTTTATTGGTATTAACACCACCTCAACAGCATGTTGCATTTAAAAGTTATGACTTTTTAAGGAAAACATTCAATTCACAGCAGTGCATTGCATTATGGGAAATCAATGTTATGTTATGTCATGATACAGGCAGACCAACTGAAGATCTTTTCTATTTCGTTATAACCTTGATGCATGTTTATGAATATGCAGACACTTTTTGAGTTGTAACCTTTATTATCACAAAATTTTAAGCTCACTCTACATGAATGTTATTCAATGATTTACTGTTGCAAGTGTCAAGGTCAAATTAAATACTTCAATTTTAATGAACAAAAGATTTTGGAAACAATCTGCCGGTATTACATAACATTTTGTAACCTTTAAGAAACTGGAAGTTTGTTTCTAACATGAACTTTACCTATCTTTAAGCTGGAATATCGTGAGTTAAGAACAAGCTATGTGGTGAAAAATTATTCTATTTTATTTGAGATGCTCTGAAATTGTCACCGGAATATTCCTTCAAGCTCTGAAGGTGAGAAGCAGACCGATGAGTTTCCTTTTCAACCTCTGAAAAATATTTTTTGTACCTTTGGTTCGCCCAACCCACCAATATTTAAATGAAGAAAATCATCTCACCTTGACTTCCAGAGTTTTGGTGGCTTCCAGCACCGGATCCAAGAAGGTCCTCCATGCTGCGAACTCTGCGCACTTCTGACTTGAAGGTTCTTGTACTGTCCGTGCTCATATCTGCATATGTAGAGTCAACATCTTTCTTTTTGGACAGCGATGCTCTGGCTAACTTTGGACTACTGCTGTTGATGTATGCATACCTTCCTGAACTATATGGGGAGGACGAACGACCAGACATGGATTCGTATGTTGGGTCAACACCGCCATTCGCGGCTTTCTGCTGGTAAACGAGTATCTCATAATCCTGCTCCCTCACAACATCAGATTCAATGGACATTCTCGTACTAAAGCTAACTCTGTTTATGGGAGTGGCTTTGATATTGTACCTTAATAGTTGGTCATCTGGGACTTTGCGGGGTACATTGTAACACTCTCTCTTAGATTGTTTGGGAATTATTTTTACTGGTGTAAGTGTTTCGGGAAGCCTGGTATCCGAAAATGATGAACGAGCACTACTCACTGATAAGCTGGACTGGCTTGGCAAACTGGATACTACAGATAAGCTTGTGTTACTATCGGATCCTCCACTCAGACTATCTGAACGAGGCATACTACCAGAATTTTCCAAAGCAAGTAAAAGTGTCTCTCGTTCAGCCTCAGTTAAAGGCTCTGGCATGAGTCTCTCAGCCTCGGTTAAAGGCTCTGGTATCAGGTCTTTCCCACTCAACCTATGCTTGTCAGTCACAAGTGGGGTTTCATTAGCAGGAACTGGGGGAGGGGGGTAACTTGGCTCAGCATCATCGTCGTTGTCATCCTTACCTTCAAAAGAATGACCTTGCAACTCAAGAATCCCCCTAACAAATCTTGGTGTTCCTCTCAAATAATTGTCTTCTTGATCAAGAATGCATCGGTCAAACGCTGCACTTTTTAGCTTGGCCCGTTTATAAAAGTCTCTGTCTGTTGAGACCGTGTGCGATCTTTGCACCTCGGTCCTTGTTTTCTCTGAAGAAGTACGGTCATTGGAACCATCCACTGTTCTGCTTCTCTGCAATGGATGCTGCCCTCTTGGAGGGGGTTGTGGTGGCACTTTAACAGCACTTTTAAAATTTCGTTTTTTAACTGGTGGCGGCACCTTGGGCCTTACATCTTGGTTTTCATTGGGTGCAACAAATTGGCTGGGTAGAACTGACTGGCTGGACCTAGGAGTAGTTTTTTCCCTTATAGGGGTTCCCGGTAATGAGGGCACGGCCATATTTGTTGACTCTCTGCTAGGTTCTTCACTCTCATCGACAACTGGCTCAAAGGGTACTGCTGGAACTGGTGGCGGTAGTGGTAAATCTAGATAAATGTTTGAGTTGGCACGAGGGTGATGAAAGGGTATAGGTGGTACTCTAGGTGGTATTGGTGGGGTGGTACGTGTGTGATGATGGTTATGTGGGTTATTAGTCTGGGTATGGTAGGATGAAGATGGAGACGGGTTGATGAGGAGAGAAAGAGAATGGAGAAAAACCAAAAAAGAAAGCATGAGTGAAACCGTACAGGAGTTAGATATTTGTCATCACTACAACGATTCTATGAGGCTTAAGTGGCAGTTGTCATGCTAGATCTTAAAAGGACACTTTGAAACAAAGATGCGTTTCTCATTCATATTCTTGTAAAGATATTTGTAAGGCATCCTTTGATTCTCTTAATTTTTGTTCATTGGAAAAACTGATCTCAAAATGTGCTATGTTTCTCTTTTCATCTCTCAAGTATCTTTGAGGTAAGGCAAAATGAATTAGTGACTTCATAATTAATACCAAATTTTAGTAGTTTTACGCTGATGAAGGTCCTGGTCATACCAAATGTTTCTTTATCCCAACAGAAAAGAAAATGAAACAAAAGTTTTACTCATTTTTCTTGAAGGGAAGTTTATTAGCCTTAGAGACAGAATGGCTTCTACCAAAACATCAGCAATTCTTGTTTTCTTTTTAACTTTTTATAAAATTTGGAAGAAATCTGCACAATTTGAAATCATACAAAAATATCAGCTGAAACTCTGCAGAAAGTATATTCCAGATGCAAGGACTAATGAAGGCAAACAACACATTTATAAAATCAAAGTGTCCTTTTGATATTCTATACACAGACAAGAATCTCACACTGACAACATCAAAGGTCAAAAGGATATATAAGAAAATACAGGCAAGACTAAAGCCATCTGCATGAATTACTCATGTGAATGGAATTTATAAAATGAAGCCGATCTACGTAATATGCACACAAATGGCTATTATAGAGAATTTTGCAAGGATCGTCATATTTTTAAGGTTTCTGCTTGTTCTAAAATGAGTTATCCTAAATTCTCCTTGCTTTTACATTATTCCTTACAATCCTACATCTGATATTTCAATAAAACTTGCTCTACATGACTTTCATACTGCAAAGAAATTTGAAATTTTCCATTCCACACCTCTTAAGAATCAGGTTTTAGAGGATGACAAGCGGACTGTGGTATCATTATGCAGCTTTTCATCTACACTCCGATCCCTCCCCCCCCCCCTCCCCAGCCCCTCCTGCAGCAAGTGCAACAATGCAGGGTGATTCACAATGCCAAATATATCACTAAAATTAAGGGAAACTAACAGGCTATTGGAATCTGCTTTTATCAATTTCCCTGGTAAGAACTGAAAACTTTTTGTTCACCTGTAAACTTGCCTTCATTTAACCTCACAGAACCTTTTTTTTAATTAAGTTCATTAAAATAGTCAGTGCCAAAGATGATTGTTACTTAGTTACCATCATGCTGAAGTTATTCTTTTCAATTATGAAACACAGAATATACATGAAAACTTCAAAAAACAAGGATCAAAAACACATCAATGTTGACCAACTTACAAAGACAGAAACCAAAATCATCTTTGTGTTGATACTATACACTGTGAATACATGAAGCTTCAAAAAACAATAGCAAATTCCCTCGCAAACATTTTAAAAGAAGCAACTGAAAAAATTTGTAAAAGACGTTGTTATTCTAAGTAGCAAATTAGCTATAAACTGAAAAAGTAAAAATGTGAATTTTAATTTTTCAGCACAAATGTCTCCAAAACCAGGGTATTATTGGCCAAGGGAAATGTTACCTGTCATAAAACCATGTAGCATGCTTTAGTGTGAGGCTTTTAAGTGCTTAAAAATAGCAAGGTAGTTGGTCTACACAGAAGAAAAAAAACTGTGTAGGGGTGGAGGATTTGAGCTTGCTAAAAAATATTTTAAAACAAAATTAATAGCTGCAACAGAAAAACCACCACAGTGACTATTAAAAATGATCAAAAATGTACAAAATGGTACAAAAAAGTACATTTTTGAAACAGATCAATCCGTCATAGATGTATTATATCCGCCTTTTGATATTAAATAGAGCAACATTTAAAAGCAAGTAGTGCATTTTCATGACGTTGCAGACAATATATATCACCAATATCAATGATGCCAAATCGGAAACCACAAGAATTTGAAGATCGCATGCATTCATAGATATATATATATATATATATTAGGAAAGACATGTATTAAAATGGCAAGGCCAATGAAGATTATTTCCAAAATGTCAAATAGAGGGCGGTAGACGAGTTATTTCCATGAGGTAGCATACACGGTGCAAATGAAGGGGGAAAGAAAAGAAAGAGAAAAGTGATTAGAGTCAATAAAATGTTAAGTTCGGTATTTTTCAACATTGAAGTCATTAGCATGTGATCAAAATGAATATGCAACAAGCTACTGAATATGCAACAACTAATTTCATAGCTGATACAGAACCCTTCAAAAATTTTAGGATGTGACAAAATATGTGGCTAAACAAAGAAGTCAATGCAGTGCATAAGATATTAAACACGAGCTATTGTTGGACAAATATCACCAATAGCTTTTACTGATGGTTTCTTTAAATGCCAGTATCTGCTGATAGTGACTGGATATTGTCATGTTAAGGAAATTTTGTACACACATCCAAAAGCTAACGAGTACTATTCGTGTGATGAATTAATTGACTATCAGTCATATAATTACTTTCATACCATTGTGTCACTCCATTTCACTGAGGTAAGATATTTGTCCCCCTTGTCAAAACCTCAGGCTGCAGCTTGCTCAGCAAAGCTGCAGCTTACTCAGCAAAGCTGCAGCCGCCATAGCAAAGCTGTAATGGCTGCAACCATGCTTTATTTCCATAGCTTTTACAACAGCAGGCATAGTTAAACCATGCTGTTGTATTGTGTACACTGTGCAGAAATGAAGCATGTCTACAGCTACCTTAGCTTTACTAAGACAGCTGCAGCTTGGCTATTTTGACATCCAAGTGCCTTACAGTACCGTTTTACAAAAGAGTAGTGATACAGTATCACTCGTATTGGTCATGCACAATTGGAAATAGCCTATTGGTAAATTGTTCAAATATCAATGTCAGACCATTATGACACCGATAGCCAATGCTGATAATCTGTCCAACAATGCTGAGCATACTATATTATCTACAAAATTAAATGTACTCTCTTAAGAAAGGGAACACTATGATAATATAAACACTTTCAGTGAAAAAAATACAACTATGACAGGGAACTTTTGTTTTTAAAGGATAAAACTAAGACCACCATTGCCAATGGAGGTTGTTTCTTTTTAGGGACATAATTTGAAATGTCAAAAGGAATTTGGCTCAAAGAATGGAATCTCTAAAGTGATTTGTTCAAATTTCTGAACACTACCAACATTTTTCAATACATATATAATAGAGCATACACATATACGAGTGTGAAATTAATGAAATCTAGCTATGATGCCAGAATAATAATACCTCGTGCCTGACAATGCCAAATTCTGGCTAAATATAATACTTAATACTGCCACATCAGGCAGACCATTCTAGTACTGCAGAAAGCAATAGCCAGCTGGACTGAAGTAATAATGGGAAGGTATTAAAAGCCAAGACACATATAAACATATTAAATACAAATAATATGCTAATGAGGCTAATTACAGTAACTGCAAATGTTAAAACACTACTCAAGGGGTCTACTTCAAAAACATTTCAACTTTATGGTCAATGCGATGGCAAATGGCTAATAAAATACCTTTCAAAAGATTTTTACAATTTTGATTAAATCTCCCTTTGAGAAAATAAAATTTCCTGTAAAAATCTTCTTGTACAAGGTTCACTGGTCACTGAACCCTCACAATACATCTGCAGTCTTACCAGTAAGACTGAGGTGGCCTAAATTTTACATTCAATACATTAAAAGACTCAATAAGATGATCCCATCTCTTAAGATGATCCCCTCTTGGGATGATCCCTTTTCTTAAGACGATCCCTCTCTTAAGTCTGACAGTTGGCTTGATACAGGAAGTGGAATTCTTGCAAATGGCATGGATTTGGTGATCAATAAATCACATTTTTGGTGCAAGCAGTATTTGTGAAACTGGCAAAACCAAAATTCCTTTGAAAAGATGCCATTTTCCCAAAATAACATTTATATCAAGCTTAAGCATAGCTAGTGCAGGTTTAAAATAAAAAACAGACAAAGTGATACCCCAAATTAAAATCACTGACTTTGTCATAAGTAACCACACAGCTTCAAGAAGCAATTTTTCTTTTCCCAGCCTTTTAAAATTCTTAACACAAAGCACAAGTGACAAATGCAAGCGAACTTTCTTTGCATCTCCTCAGACTGTCAACCCTTTATCCCAGACTTCTAGATATTCTAACATTTCACCAAAAAATGCATTCTTTGAACAGACATAACATCTACTCCCTTAATGTTTTTTTTTATTATTATTATTTAAAAAATACTGCACCTTAACTGAGGTGTCATTTTTGTGGCATAATATGCACATTGCCATCAACAACAAGTTCCTCTTTTGCACAGGCGGGATGTTTATTTTGCGAAAAGTGATAGACTTTCTCCTATGAACATTGTAAGAGTTGGGTAAACATTCAAAACAGCTTTGGAGACATTTATTGTTGGGAAAGTAAGTTACAGCTTTTGGATGGGCATGTGCTACTAGCAAGGAAAGCATTTTCAAGGGGTTTGCTAAGTTGTTACTCAAGTGGAATAAATAAAATTGTGAAATAAATTTAAATGAAATTTTTTACAAACAGTTGTGGGACCCTTCAGAATGTACATATATATTACAGCTACTACTCTATTTATTGTATAAGACTGTTGAACATGCTTTTGTAAGCAATTGTATTAAATAACTGTGAACTTCAGTTCAGCTCTTCATATCCCTAACAGAATAAGTTCAGGTCAAACACTGTCTGTTCATGGGAACAAACTTTAATCATTATCCCTACATGGCACATACTTAAAATTTTAGGAAGTGCGATACCCACTCTGCCATTTATCATTGGGTTCCTGCCAAGCAGATTTCTAAATTATGAATTCCACGAATAATGACCTTTACTATGACACTAGTTTCCGAGCTGCTTTTTTTTTTCATTTTACTAGAATATTTTTTTTTCTTTTGCATAATTACCTCATTAAATCTGACAAATTTTCAATACATTTGAAAGGTTTGATTTATAGAATTTGTTACCCCCAAATGGATGTTCATCTAGAACTATTAACAGACAAGGTAACTACATACCTGACACACATACAGCATGCTGTCAGCTGCACATGGTTATGATATGATAGGATGGACTACTTCTAGCTACACACAAATCTTGTTCACACATAGAATAGGATTCACATGTATCTTGTTCACATGTAAAGGGATTGTTCACACGTATAATAGATGAGGTAAGTAGGAGTGAAATAGTTTGGACTAAATTCTAGATACCAGATTTCAAGAATGATGACTACTTCTCATGCTTGAACCTACAAGTGATAATGTTCCCTTTCCTTGTACCGGCATCAGGGAAAGGGTTACTAAGTCACATGTGTGTGGCGGGAGGGAGGTGGGGTGAGGAGAATGGGGGTGAATTTATGTTACTATGTGTGAATGTTTGGGAAGTATGGATTTTCTATCACTATTGCTCTAGCACATAGATGTTAAATGCAAGGGACTGAGCATTATCACATGTATGCCTGCATTGCATGATGGTTAATTTTAGCTCAAGGAAAGCGACTTTAAAATCCCAATTGTTAAAACAACTGCGAAGTTACTCTATTCGACAGTACAAAATTTTTTCCATACAAAACAGACAACCCCAGTGTGATAATCACACATTCCCTACTGTCTTTCAATTATCATCCATCTGTAACTGGCAAAGAAAACGTCAAGAAATTATCGTGAAATCTTATCAAAGGGATCACCAAGCTATTTGCAAACACAGCTTGTGTAAATTTCACACACATACAGCACATTTTCTTTCTAATGACAGCTTGTGACCAACTGCCGCAAGGATTTCCCTGCTTATGCATTCTAAATGCTGCGTGATGTCCTGAATTCAGGGATCCCTAATCTGGAAACTTCTGCTTTCACTTTTAGAAAACAATCCTAAATAAACTTTAACTTTCAATTATGCTGTGTACATTCATTAGAGAACCCTGGAAAACAATTTTAATGACCTAGTCTTAAGGCATTATGGTTCTTTTTACAATTCTGAGGGAGTGGGGACCCTTGGAACATCAAGCACCTCATGACATATAGCTAGAGAATGAAAACTCTTGCACATAGAGGCCTCATTTTGTCGTTTTGCTACTTGAAAGGTGAGATTTTTACAGCTAGATGTAAATACAAGATCACCATCTGTTGAGCCAGGTGTTACTTTTGAAATTCTTTCTCTCAGAGAAGGTCAACAGCCACTTTAGCAATTACTCTTGTGTTATGACAAACACACTGACATGATTTTAAACAGGTTCCACCCTAAGCTGACAGAAATATTTTTAGGAGGGCAATTTTAATATCTTCCCATTTTGATAATTCCTGTGTAACCTATCTTGGGCCTTGATATGGTTCGTTAAATTTCATTTCAATGTCATGTTCATATAACTTCGAAGCTTTCATTATTATGAATGCCAGATAAACTCAGGATCTTTCTTACAGCTGTAGAATTTCGGTTTCTCAATTTTCAGCAAACGTTTATTTTACTTCCTTTTAAAATTTTAATTTTGTTTTGATGCATACCTTTATTCAACAAGTTGGGAATGAGCAATTAGATTATTGCCCATGCTCATAATATGTACTAAGAAGGTCCACATACTTTGCTTAAGTTCAATCTTGCGCCCCCTTTGTGGTCTCACCTCCATTTGGGAGTAAATGTTTGGTTTGTCATTGACCTTTAGGACTTATGGATAAAAAGCCAATAAATCTATTCGATGGTTTTATAAAACATTTTCCTTTTAAGAATTCACACAAATTTCCTTTACCATTAGTTTGTCGTAACACCAATACTCAACAGTTGGCGTAAACTTTTGCCTCTGACAGGAACTGAAAGCTGCTTGATGTTCAAAAGCCCCACCCCTCGCCCCCACCCCCTTGTGACAGGTTTGATGTCAGAGACTGATATTCTCACCTGGTCATCCTCAGGGAGGTCTGGAAGGTTTCGTCGCTGGGATGACCTTGAGGTGTCTGACCTCTGGGGTGAGCTTGCTGCATCTGACCTGGGACTTTCCAGGGCTTCATCCTCGTCATCTGTCGAACTTTGTGACCTTTTGACTGGTGAATACTTTGAGCCATCTGAACTTGTCTCTGAGCCCCGCCTTGATCTACGCCTTCTCCTTTGAGGCTGTTCTTGCTCTAACCTCTCCAAAGTTTTTGCACTCAAGCGATAATGTTGGTCGTTGTTATTGGGTTCTTTCACAGGGGATTTTTTGAGACTGTGGGAAACTGGACTTTTGCTGGTATCATGTGACAATCTGATTCTGGTAGGAGAGCCTTCGATGTGAGTTGACTTTAAATTAGATGTAATTCGATGCATAGGAGAGACAGGTTCCCTAGGAGGTATCGGTGGAACAAGGGACTGGGGCTTGCTCAATTGGGAAGGCTCCTCAAACTTGCTGCGTAGTTTTGAGACACTCCTACGCTGACCTCTTTCAATCTGTTTGGCAGACTGTTCGCTTACAATCTCTGCAACAGAGGATTCACTAGAGCTACTACGAACTGAAGATTCCACAGTTACTTTTTCCTCCAAGAATGAGGTCACAGTGTCACCCTTCTGACCTTCAGGTTCTTTTATAAAGATGTTTCTACTAGGTTTGGGAGGCACCATGGGTAGTACCCTCCCCATGTTCCTAGATCCTGATATATCCCCACCAATCAACATATTATAAGCCTCCACACCTTGCTCTGATACCTCCGTCTTAAAGCTCTGTGACCTCACGACACTGCTGGTATGTGTCTGTTGTAAACCAGGCTCCTTCAAGCTTGAAGTACGAGTAACACTGCTTGTTTCCTTGCTTACAAATTGGAAAGAGTAAGAGCCAGGGTCTGGTGACAGTGCTTTTGAAAGTTCCTCATAGTGGGGCTTTCTTCCTCTTGATCTTGAGTTACTTTTAACAGACCTAGTTTCTTCAAAAGGGTCAGCCCCAGCAGGTGGAGATGCCAGATCATCTTGATGAGAGAACCTTCCTTCCATCTGGGAAGGTGTCTGATGTTCATCATGCGTCGATGCCAACACCTCACCAAGATTCTCCAGGTACTCATTTGATCCACTTTTAGGTGCTGTGGTGGAAAGTCTTTTAAAGTCTGCATCCCACTTTCTATCAAATCGAGTGCCTCCTGGTGTTTGTTCTGGGAGAGCAGGGGGGCTCTCCGTAGGGGGTGTAACTACTGGAGTCTCTGAGTGCCTCCTAACAGGGACATTAACCCTCTCCCCCCCTGGTGCCTTGTTCCTCACCATGGAGTTAGATTTTTTGGGTACATATTTCTTGGTCTGACTTTGTGTACAAATGCGATCTTTAATGATCATGTTATGCAAATTAAGCGTAGAGTCGGGGTGCGATGAGGCAGACGGGGGCGGGGTAGCCATGCCACCAGGAGAATGAGAGGTGTCGTTAGCATCATGGAGGTTAATGGATGTACTGGCACCAACCTCCCTTGGCATTCCACCCTGGTTTATGGAGATGGGACTCGACCTAGAAATCAAGTTGTTGTTTGTCGTGCGGTTAGCAGTATGTAGGTTAACACGCTCACCTTCCAATCCGTTTGTCTCTTCTGCTGCCTCCAAGCCTTTCATCTTAAGCTGTGAGTCCACAGACTCCCATGCTGACAGACATTCCTCTAAGAGAGACCCCATCTCAAATGACTGCAAAAAGAAATTAAACAGCATGTTGACACGATGCGTGTCATCTCATTTATAATGCTACTTACTTTTGCAAGGCAGAGGGTATCTTTTGTACATTTTGTACATGACTACAGGAAGTCATCAAATGTTTAATGTAGACTTGCAGCATCACTATTAAGCTATCAAACATATTAGCCTGACCTGAAAATGAAGCTAACATGGCTATTATAATTATATTTGACTTTGAAAACAAACGCTTTGACAAAATTTCTAAAAGAAGGGTTTAAGTTTGAATTCTGTTTTGATGTGCTAGAGGCATACTTAATATATACATTTCGGTGAACTATGCATTCGGTTTCTAAGGTTCTTGAGATATTTTCAGATGAAATTATCACATTTTCAAACCAAAGTGAACTTGAAGCAAGCACACATGACATCATGACCTCACATTAAACACTGTATTATTTTACTCTTAAGCTTCTTAATGAATTTTCTCTTCCATATAAATCTCATACTACCGTAATGTGAATACATGACAGATATGCATATTTGCAAACATAACATGCCCCATGGGAAACTCATATCCCTCTGTAATTCATGGAGAAAACAAAAGAGTGAAAAACAAAACCAGTCAATGTAAGATCATGACATCACTCCTGCTTGCATCAAGTTCACTTTATGTTGTGAATGTGCAATGCAATCTACTGATATCTAGAGAACCCCACATTGGAACTAAAGGAAAATTTCACAAGAATGCATATATTTAGTAATCATCCTTAGGTGAATTATTGCAGCCAGCCCCATTAAGAAGTTTAAACTCACACCCATCCCCTTCCCCTTCCCAAAGAAATTTGTTTGGCCACAGATCTGTGACAATGGACAGCTGGGCCATCTTGAGCAATTCCTGCAGAAATCCAGCAAATCTAAACTGATCCATTCATCCCATTCCAGCTACATCATATTTCTCTAACAGTTTGCAAAAAATGCTGTCACATGCGCCTCTTTATACCAAGTGACGAACCCTCAAATTCAGGCATTGATCCCTTTGGTGCAGCTTTTATACACTGTGCTCACAGAATTACGTTTAGCGTGCATAAGACATTCAAGTTCCACACGATTTCCTCCAACATCATAGCAGAAACAAAAGAAAACATGCCAGTCATGTGGAAAGGGTCTAAGTTTAAAATTCACTTAGGGTGACTGAAATATGCTCTAAAAATCTGAACTTATTGCATGGTTCAAAGAAAATTATCATTATTTCCCTCTATCGATAAATCTCTTGGCAACGTCATGTTTGTTAGTCTGTAGAGTAATCACAAGACTGAAGTTTCCCACAAGTACACAAGTATCAATTGTTTACATCTAAATCTCCTGACCTCTTGCGATAATTCTCAACCACAGAACAAAAGCTAAGCATACTAAATTTAGTACAGAAATGTCATACAACACTCCCACTTAAAAAGTTGAGTGTTTCTTTCATAGCACTATTTCTAGGTGAACCAATCTGAATGCAATTACCTTTGTTTAAATTTCTTCAGAAAGCCTTGTCTTTTTAATTAATGACCTTTTCCATACAAGTTGTCCTCTACGATTTATTTGTCAAAGTCTAGAACAGTGGTTCTCAAACTTTTTTAGACTACCGCCCCCTTATACCATCTTGAACTGTCCCAATGCCCCCTCCCCTACCTCCTCCCCTCGTCCTACCTTTTATACTCGGACACTTAACAATATGTTTTTCTCCGTTTTTTCTACTTGCAATAACAATAAAAACCTGCAGAAGGCGGTCATACGGTGAAACTGGTATGACACCCCAGATGTAGTTCAGTCAGTGTGATGGGCGAGCTTGCTGTAATTTTGCGAGATTAAGAATGTCTGGTTCCATTTTAGTGAGAAGCGGAGGGGAAGAACTAGCAGAGGGGAAGAACTAGCGGAGGGGAAAAGACCCCCCCTGGATGCCTTATTGTCCCCTAAATCGCTGCAGTGATATGTGGCATAATCGCCAGGGACCCCCAGATCAGTGCCAATGCCCCCCATTCTCTGTGTACTCTATAGCGACCACCTGAGACTTCCCAACACCCCCCAGGGGGAGGGGTGGTAGGGACCACTTTGAGAACCACTGGTCTAGAATATAAAATGTTTACCTGGCTGTCAAACTATGTACTACATGATAAACTTTGTAACAAACTGTACCATTTGCAAACTTTTTACTTTCATTAAAGTATGAAACTTACAAAATTTTCCAAAATGTTCCTTTCTGGAAGGCCAATATTTCTGGCTTATCTTTCAGTATGAAATCTAAGAATTTCACAGTGCATACAAAATGGAGGTAATTATGAGTCTAAAAATTATGGTATGTAAAACTCTACTAATTTATGACCAAATTAGTGTCATTCATTGTGAAGAAGGATTTAAGCCAAAATTTATTCTTGAAATGTAAAAAAAGGAGTATCATTCTGGTCAAATTTGCATCCCGTTCCTATGTGTAGCTCCCATTTTAATGTCAGTTGAAGTTACCCATTCTCTACCCAAAAATGAAATTTATCAAGCAGCAATGATGTCATTTCCTAACTGTGATGAAAAATGTTTTCTTTACTTTTCATGCCACTGTTCTGACCATGAATTATCTATGGGGTATGATTATACAAGGGATTACATTTGGTCAGGTCTGTAGACCCTACTTCAGAGTCGAACAGCAATTCCACTTCCCTTGAAGTTGTTACTCCCAGAGGATCTTCTATTGTCAAAAACACTACCAAAAGTCAACTTTTTGTGTTCCAAAATACGGTAATTTGTGTTCTTTTGAAAGCTGCATCATTACAAACGAGGCTGTTTTAGTGTTTTGGTCACTAGTTTTTCCCTTCAGTTTGTCAGCTGCATGCTGAAATTCTCAGACATCAGTGCTTCAGAACCTCCGAAGTTTAAAATGTATAGTGTAGGCCTGATGTACTTATATACCCACTGGTAGGATAGCAATTTGACACTTAGTAGTTGCTGTTGGGTGTATGCATAATGCTTCCTGGAACTACCAAGTTACTACAGGAGTGGCAAGACCATTCAGGGTCACGACTCCTGCAGGTGACTGGTACCGTGATTATTGAAGTCACCAGACCCTACCAGGTAATTTCCAGTATTAAGCAACTTTGAGTTTATCAACACAGTGGGTGATATTTGAAAACTGCAAAGTCCTTCAAACATAAAGACTATGTAAGTATCAGAAAATGGAGGAGAAAACTGGATGTAAATTTGAGCGAAAAACAAAACATTCTATTCGTGTGAGTTGCAATTTGATGTAGGCCTAATTTAATGTCACCCCTGCATCCTTTTAAGTTGACCTCTGTTAGAAAATGTGATAAATTCAACTCTAGTATCTCAAGAACATCATGCCAGAATTGAGTTAGCATGCAACTTTCACCCATATTTAGAGGAAGTTCCTTTTTTAACATAACAACCATTTTAGGCTTACACCATAAACCGTTCTGTTTTAGATACTTTCAGCCATCATGATTTTGCTGCCAAGTACTTTGTGAAAATTTTTAGACAAACCCTATTTTTTTTTTTAAACAGTCAGATTGCAAGGAGAAACTAAATTCTACATAAATTTTCATACTTTGCCACCATCACCAAAATAAGATCAAAATAGAAAACTTACTGTGAGTGCAAACAATGATATTTTCAACATCAATGGACAATTGGACAACAATCTTCCGAACTATGCTGTCCAAACAAGTCATTATACACAAGCCATAGGTAATGAACAAATGCTGATTGCTTATGCTGCATATACACTAAAATTTCTTTCAAATGAGGGGTGGGGGAGGGGGTATGAAGGATGAGTTGTACTAGGTAAATTTTATGAGGGAGACAGGCAAGGGATAGAGGAGACATAATGGAAGAGATATACTACGTCATCAATGTTATATCTGGTAGTTATTAAGATTATCGATAGAAACTTTTCTTCAAGTTACATTTCCCTTGTCATTAAAAGTTTGTCCCCAGTATTTCAGCATTTTAATGTGAGCCATGCTGTCTTTTACGACACACTATTTTGATTTCAGTTGTCATAGTTGCAAGCAAAATTTCACTTTCAAGACCTTGGAATAAGGAAACTACCAAATTTTTTTCAACTTCACTTTGTTTTCACGAGGCATGTGTCAATCACATCCAAAAAGATAAAAGCTGTTCTAAATAAATTGGAAAAAAGAAACTAATATAACCACTTAGCAAATGCCCCAGATTAAAGTCTAAAAGTGTCTAAAGAATTACTGCTCAACTATCCATTCCTAATTTTTTATTATTTAAGCCTTTTCCAAAAGTTTGAGATTATCCTTGCAATGCTTTTGAAATGAAGTATTTAAAACAATGCAGATTATAGGCTTACATGCTTATACAATGAAGTTCTACCTTTCACATCAAATTTGAGCTACAAGCAATGAAACAATTATGTAATAGGGAAGGCTAAACTTGAAAGTAACATGCAGTTGTTATAATTTTATCCTGAAAAATAAAGTTATAAAAAGAAAGCTGCTTGGAGGGCATAAATTACAAACGGAATGTGATTTAAAGTGGACTTAAGCAGATATTAGCCAAGCAGTAAAATTCAACAGGATATGGTCATGACCAGACAATTCCCCCCCAGGCAATTCCAACTTATGGCAATTACCCCTTAAACAACAACCCCCACCAGAAAATTTGAAATTGTCAAGGGAAGAAATAATCCAAGGGTAAATGGTTTGGGTAGTAACAACTGTTGTCGGACTGGGAATTGCAGAGTGAAAATCGTCTGGGGGGAGTCTGTGCGCTGGGAATTGTCCAGTAAGGAATTATCCAGGAACCAGGTAGGGCAATGCAGTGGTACAACAAAGCACTTGTACCACACTTATCATATGCAAGAAGATGGAGGATGCAAATTAAATCTTTGTCAAGAGGGCCTTTTTTTCTATTCCATCATGAAGAGAGGAGGTGTGTGTGTGGGGGGGGGGGAGAACTATTGATAAGGGGGTATTTTACCCCACTGTCCCCCTTTCCATTTTCTTTCACAGGGTGATCACTCTTCTTTTTGGGGAATGAAAAATTCTGCATTTGAAATAATGTTCATCAAAGATGTAACAACTTAGGATGTTACCAAGTCATGAGATAAATGTAAGCACTTTCATATTAAACAATGACATAACATCAACATCACGAACGTTCAACTTTCACCTTGAAGATTGTCATACTGAGTTGCCCCGAGTGCAACACGAATAATCTTAAGTTAGTAACCTATCACATGCTTCAACATTGTGTTCTCAAGTAATTTCCATCCATGACACATCTAAAGACCCACCCACTCATGAATATTTATGATATTAGCCCAACACATGGAAATGTTACTACTGCCAACATCTCTAACATGCAAGGATCTGCAACAAACAAAACCCTAATCATTAAGAGTTCATCTTCTTTACACCTTTTCAAAATTACACAACGTTTCAGTCTATTAAAACTGCTTACATGAGGAAGGGATCAAGTCAAAATGGTACTAAAAATATTAAGAGGTATAGGATGGGGGAACATCAGAATATTAGAGACATTTTGTGACAATTACCTTTTGTAAGTCAAGAAGCGTCTTGCAGAAAAGAAAGGAGGGAAACATCCAGTTTGTGAATTTAATGCATATTTTAATATGAAACAAGCAAACACAATAGGTGCTGAATAGTATTCCCTTTCTTGATAATTTTCTCTTTCTTTTAGCAAAAACTGGTACTGTGCTATACACAACACTTATTAGTAAATGAGAGTGCTTATGATAGTGCCCTCTATTCCTCATCTCTCTAAAGGTGACCTTCATTCCTCTTGAAGAGTTTGCTTGAAAATAAATCCCACACACCAAAACAAAGTGACAAACACATTTACCATAAAGTTCATAAAACAAAAAAAATCATGTCTTTACCATAGAATGTTTAAATATGACAAATTTAAATTCTGCCAACATTTTGGTACAAGCACCAAAATGAGAACAGAAATCAATTTTCAAGAAAATACTTTTTTAAGTCAGAAATTCTGATGCAAAAGTAATGTTGCTATTTATGTAAGTTATCAAAAGACAACAGATGTTAGTCTTCATGAGTTTCAGTCTATCCTCCTGTCACAATTATGAACAATAAACCTTTCTAATACCTACTCTGTACTCATGCTGAGGTGCAGAATTCCAGGATTACCCTCACCCGAGTTCATTAAACCCAAAAACAAAATTGTGTCAGAAAAATTCCCCACCTAATAGCTTGCCTGTATCAGCCAGTTATATAACACAAGCACCTACCACATGTTGCCAAAAAACAGCAGAACCTTATTAATATCCTGCACAAAAATTATTCAGAACGGGGATATTCATCTCTGATTTCATATTCTAATGTCAACTCTGTGCCTGCTATTCAACTGTTAGCACTTGAGATTATTTCTACAAGAAATTACTGCATAATGTAGGGTAAAACTCAAATACCTGACATTTTTATTCAACGCAGGTCATGCAATAGTAAGACAGTTTACCACAATGCACACAGAAACAAATACAAAAGCCTACACTGGAGTTGGGGAAGGGCAGGAGAGGGGGGAGGGGGTGAGGGCAAATCAATCTTCCAAAATGAAGTGATAATACAAAGTTTTTAGCACGAGGTAGTGGGTGGAAGGGAAAGACCTTAGGTTTGAGATACCAGGATAAATGGAACCAATCTACCTCCTATTTTATGACATGTCTACAGGTGTTTTGTATTTAAACCACAAAAGTCATTTTTCAAAAAACGTTAAAAATTTCAAGCAAATTGCATGCAACTCTTTGAACTAAAGCAAGTCATATAAACCTCCAACTGTAGGAAAAAAGATTTGTTATGAATGAATAAACAGTTGTGACGTACTTACTAGACTTTGAAATAAATCCACAAACACAGACAACTTCTTCAAGTCCAACAGTAAAAAGTTAATAAAATATGCACTCTGCCAAATAAATTTCACTAAAAACTCAAGAAACTGCTGAAAATGGATCTCTGGATGAATAATTTCCACTCACTCTTTTAGTATGGAGTAACTGATTTTTTCAAAGTCCTTTACCTCTATTCTGTTCTATTTTAAACAAGCTGAACGGAAGAATACTTTTAAATTTTGAAGAAGGAGAATTTTTTAATAGTCCCTTTCATAAGAAAACTGTTCTCTGTGGAGCTCAAAAATTGGACCACCTCTTTAAACATATAAATCAGAAATATTTTCCTTTACCAAGAAGCATACTATTATCTACCACAGTCCACTGAAATCCAGGCCAAGACCAAGTTTATGGCAAATTCTCCTTTATTTTTTTTTTTATTTTTTGCCTTATTTTCTTCTTTTCTCTCCCTACTTTGTTTGCACGGAGGGGGAGGGGGAAAAGAGGAAGGTCTGGGTATAAACTTTTTCAGAAGGGGATCAGTAAGGAATCTGGAGGGAGTGGAGAATTTGGAAGAGGAAACAGGGAAGGTTTCTCTGATATCCAAAATACCAGTCAGCACAAATCATACATGTTATAATCACAGCAATCAACAACACATTATCCAGTCATGCAGTGGGGTGCGACTGTGGACTGCAAGTCAGCAGGCTAACTGAAGAAGAAAAGTACTTACTGGAGTAAGCTGTCACCCATGAGAACAAAAGATGAAGATGATAACGTGTAAGTAAAACATTAAACACAAAGACAAAATTCAGTCATCAAATAAAAATATTATTTTGAAGAAAACAACACCAAATTAAAACAACAGAAATGAAAAAGTTATTTGAGGAGGTGAATGAACGATGCCCATCTTTTTTAACTGAGATAAGGCTGTTACAGTCAAAAAGTGCTGGTATTAGTTAATCTATGTGCAGGTAAATGTGGCTCCCAACTGTGTTTTTTTTTTTTGGGGGGGGGGGGTCCTTTTTCCTTCTTTTTTACAACTGCAAACAGCTATTTGTAACAAACATTTCCCATCAATTTATACTGTCCTGTATACTATGTGCAAGATACCATATGGACATTTACATTAATGGATAGATATGGTGGCTGACAAACATCTATTTTTGTATTTTTACAACTTGAGGTTTTAGCAACACTGACACATACATAATACTTTTCTTGTGATAGTTACACCAGAATCAGTTGGTAACACAGCTAAATCTCTCTAATTTTCTTTTTCATGTATATTCTAATGCTAATATAACATGTTTCCTGTTTGCACAAGAACTTTGTCCTTGAAAGTGAATTAAACACACAGCCTTAACTGCAGATATTAAATAACTGTGCAAATGTATTCAACAAAAACTGTTTGACTTTATTCATGGAACAGTAGAGATATTTGGAGTAAACTTTGAAAAAATTATCCTATGGCCACTGTAAAATGGGTGAATTGGGATTCCAAGGAGAGTGTTTACATTGTACAGTGGCATAATAATCCAAAAACCACCCTGACATCTAAATCACTACACATTTTGTCAAGGCATGGCACTTTAAAGATGTGAAATCACTGTCATGCCATGCATTTGACATCAAAATTTCTCCCAAACATGCAACCTAAATGGATGGATGAAAGACCTATATAGCCTTCTGTCATGAGTGAACTCACCAGAAGCAGACATTCCATTTAAAATTTCCATCAACATTGAAACAAAAATATTTATGACTGGCTGCATTTCTCAGCCAGGATAACAAAATAAAACTGAAGCCTCCAGAAGCTTTAAAGGTAATGTTTTTAACGAAGCTCAAATTGTAACTAAAAGTGTAAGATACCAGCAAAATGTCTCTAGTTACTGAAAACAAAGCCACTCATAAATCATTTAACAAAGTTTGCTCTAACCCAAACCATTTGTGCACTCCATTTTTTTTTGTTTTTTTTGTTTGTTTTTTTTTCTTGTCTTTTCCACAAGTGCATCAAAAGTGCTGACTGCATTTCAAGCATGTAATTAAGTGACTTTTGTCAAAAAAAGACCTACGTGACCACAACTGACGACCCGTCTCTTCCCTATCCTACGTTTGAATGAAGACTGTAAAAGACGGAATTAACCATTGCCAGTGAGAAGATACTATACATACCAAAAACACTAATTGTATTGGCATCAGAACATCCCAAAGTGGTCAAGTTTAGATTAAAATCACAGATTGAAATATAATCATACAGCTTGTAAATGACTTCACTTGTTTCAAATCCACATTTTAATCAAAATTCTCACCTGGAATGAATATATATTTTAAAACCATTCTAAGTTTGAATGACTTCAACACCACCTCCCTGTAACAGTTTACTTAATATAAACTACTGACTGACCTACAGGAGACTCTCCCCTCCCCCCCCCCCCCCTTAGTCTGCAACCATTGAGAAGGTTTGGCAACAAAAGGTACTCTCTTTTGACACACTAAACTTACCATGAAATAAAGTATATGAAAGTATTCTCAGATTAATGAATAAGTTTGAGTGTTAAGGAGGGTGCATCAGCAAAGGTTATTTCTTCCTTCTTCCAAATTATGTTATAATATCAAAGAACTATCACAGATCTAGTTTTAATATTTATTTTCTTACATGCCTTTATATACCAATATCCAAATTACAAGTAAAAACAGATGACCCAGCCATCTTACCTTAAACAGGCATTATTTCCTACCCTCAATTGTTCATTGTTGCACATCACAGCGACAACATCACAACTGTTTTTGAAATACATGGAACTAGATTCACATCTCTGTTTCATTAAAGTCTGGCCTGCTTGAGGAAAATCTTGCAGACTGACCTTGGGGAATTTTTGGTATACACATTTCTCAAGCTTACTTCACCCCCTCCCCCATCCCAGAGGCCAGCAATTCTGTACCAACCAAGAAAAGTGACAGCTTACTTACCGAAAACTCATCTGGGGTGGCAGGACTGTCTTTTCCATTTTGGTATGCATGGTCATTATGGTTACTCTCTTTCCCTGATGGGCCATCGAAGGCATCCGATGTACCATGCAAGATGTCTGGACTTGCCTCAACCTGGTTAATATATTGTGGTGCAGCTGCATTGGCTGAAAGTGGTTCCAGAGTCTCTGGGGATGCTTTGGTGACCTCAGTGGGGTGATGTGGTGGGGGCAGACTCTTACTGACTGGAGGTACTGAGGGAGGGAGCTGCGTAGGTCGGCTTATCCTTTTCGTCTGTGGACTCTTTTCTACCGTCAAGGATGCCACTGGTATGTTACTACTGAAGAAAGAAAGACAAAGAAATATTGTGAACAAATGATTTGAAACCCTGAGGGGATTGGGGTTTTCTTTTGGGTGGTATAATATTTTCTATTTTAAGCTATTACTTTCAAGGAACTCAAATGCCAGTATTTGCTACTGTATTGGTACTTCTACAAGGAAAGAAACTGGAATGCCAATATATGTTAGAACTTGCCATACTTTTATTTCTCAGTGCAAGAAAGTTTCAGTTACAAAAGTTTCCTTATACAATCATAAACATTAGGGTTGGGCGTTATGAAAAAAATCCATATCGATATATCGTGATAATATCGCCAAACTTTTTCGTGACATATCGATATATCACCAAAACGGATAAACCTGTTGTAGAAAAGGCTAAATGTGCCTGAAATAATCCTAAAAAAGTTTTACAGCTAATTTTCTAAATCAGGAAGAAATCGATGAATGAATACTGAAATTATAAACACTGTTTCATCTTTAAAAGTTAAATTATTGAAAATTCAGTCCCCAAAAAAATTTTTTTTCTATATCGACATATCAAGATAAGGGTATTTCATATCAAATATCGTGATATGGACTTCCAGCTACATATATCCATATATATATCATATACCGCCCAACCCTAATTAACATCATAATACTAGTGCTGTCACTTGTAATGGAATATTCATAATGAAGGGCAGCATCAAAGTGACTCACTACTGAACCTTGCAAAATGATGGTAGTTTTTATATATCAGTTGAAGTTTCATCACTGACTCTGATTTTAGTGCACCCTTCATCATGTTATATTACTGTAAAGTACATGAGGCTATGGAGTCATGAATAACCTTTACAAAAGGATGGTAGCTTTGTAAGTGTAAGGGTCATCAGTGACTCTGGTTATCACACTGTCCATCATGTTACATTAATGTACCGTACATAAAGCTATGGAGTCATGAATAACCTTTACAAAAGGATGGTAGCTTTGTAAGTGTAAAGGTCATCAGTGACTCTGGTTATCACACTGTCCATCATGTTACATTAATGTACCGTACATGAGGCTATGGAGTCATGAATAACCTTTACAAAAGGATGGAAGCTTTGTAAGTGTAAAGGTCATCAGTGACTCTGGTTATCACACTGTCCATCATGTTACATTAATGTACCGTACATAAAGCTATGGACACATTTGACACATTTTTATGGGCCCTCATTGATTATTATGCAAAAAGTACACATCACCTTGTAATGGACTAATGTCCATGTACTAATAACACCTTGCAACTAAGTTTGTTCTTCATGAAACCTTAAATACTGCAATTCTGATTAATTTCTAATTTGACTTACTAGTCGGTTCCTCCAAAGGTTGGGTCCCCCTCCACCTGTCCATCACAACCCACATGGAAGATGTGTTGGTAGTTAGATGGTACTCCAATGTCACCTTTAGCTATCCTGTGAAGATGGCAAAAAGTAAAAATATTAGAACAAACTCCAAGCCAGAGCAGGTGAAAGTTTTGCAAAGACAATTTAAATAAAGACAAGTATACAAGATTATCTATTTCACTATTACATTATTTACAAGAAACACTTAAATTTTGATCTAGATGGACCTGCCGTCCTTACGTCCCCAAAAATAACTTTCTCACAGCACAAACATAGGTCTCCCTTGGATTTTTAAATGTCAAGATTTTTGAAATATCCTACAACTATAACACCACAATTCACTTATTTGATAAAAGGTGAAGATTCGCCAACACTGTAATAGCATAACATGTCACGATGACATGCTGAGTATCAAATGGCTTTACAGAGATTTTTCAAGTGACAAATTGCATGTCTGATTGCCATGCTACCATTCACAGCTTATGTGCCGATTTTTGACAGTACCATGCTACCTGTAGTGGGTGGAAAATGTTGGGAAGCTGGGAGGCTCCTTCCCAAGAAATTTGGGTATTTGGAGGGAAATTTTGAAAGTTAAGGGGAAATGTAACTTTTTTGTACATGAAAACATGGAAGAAGTTGTGAAAATTTAACTCCCTTTCCGGGCAATAAATATTTTTTCCAACCCTACTACCTGTACAAAACAGGACAACGGATACTCTGGTAATTCAGTGACTGGGTTCGCAGATTCAATGAATGATTCACAGACTCAAAATGTTCAACACACAGGCAGATCCATGATTTAGCATTACACTTAAGTAAGAAACCTCAATAGCAGGATATGAAGATTACCAAATGCACTAACACAGTTGACTGGGCAACACCCTACATGTCACACCATCCTTTCAATCCGTTCAGTAATATGATACTGTGTAACTTTTCTTCACTTTTCTTCTAAAAATATGCCTTGACTCTCGTAAACTATTTTTATACTGTCCAACACTCATGTAAATTTTTATGAATCGTTTCTTCTATCCAACATAGTTTTTAACTACAAAAATCATAAAGTAGCAATGAATGTGGGGAAAGGGGGCACAGGGGCAAGGGGGCGAGAAGAGAACATTGACTGAGGGTTTCAAAACTACACTAGATTCTGGTAGGTAAGAAAAAACATGCAACAAGGCGATGCTGAGGGCATATAGAAAGCAAAAATTAGCATAACATCAGGATATCAATCAAAATATACAGACACATAAATGAAAAAGCTTCAAATTGAAAGGATTCCATGCTATAAGGTAACAACAGGTACAAACAACACAAACTGAAAATAATAAATCAACTTTTTAAGAAGAAATCATTTATGGGACAAAGTTGACCTAAAACGTGTATACCATTGTGCAGAGTGCACCTTACAGTAAAATGTCAAGCTACCAGATTTACTTCTGAACTTGTCCAAAACTATTTTTACTTTGAAGGTTCCCTAGACCCCTAAAATCCTTCTTTTTCTCCAACTCTTTTCATAGCTAATTAATACTTCCCAGCAGGGTGGCCTCGAGGGAATGACAGAAATGGTGTTTTGTACCTTCATACCAAGGGATGTGCCCAGGGTTTTCTAACTGCCATCCTCAGGAAGGGGGTATAATGGGATTGAAATGTATAAAAAGCTTTATTGACAAAAATTTTCTTGAAAACAAGTCCAGTAGGTGAAAACCACCAATACATGGGATTGTTCAAAAGCTATGTCTGCTCATCTCTTCATCAGTCAGATGATGCACTGAATTGTTTGAGATGTTTGTAACCTCTCTGCCAGCCAAAGAGGGCTTTTAATTCCTTAACATTGTGACAGAGGTAAGCCTCTTTGTCTTACGAGGAGAACAAATGCATCATGCAAGTGGCTTTTTTACTTAAAGGAATTCAAAGCCCTCTTGATAATGAGTTAACAAACAGCTCAAACATTTCAGTGAATCATTTGTCTGATGAAGGGAGAGGGAGAAGACACAGTTCTTGAAATATGCCAAGTGTTTATCACCTACTGGACTTGGTGACTTGTTCTCAAGGAAAGTTTTTGTCAATGCAACACATTCCTTATGAATTTATTCAAGAATGTAAGGGGCTTGCCTATGCCAGATGGAAATATTTTGCCAGGAGAGTATGTAATTTGTGATCAGTGGATATTTTTAGTGCCAAGTTGACCAGTACCAGCTTCCAGTGGCACATCCATGCAAGATGTTTTTCTTCTCAGCGGTTATAAAAGGCTATCCTTTGATATAGATATACTTGCCATTTGTTTCTTTGTAGGTGTGTAAATGATATGGGAGGGGCTTTATGAATTCAGCTTAGTAATTGACATGATGAGGGGGTGCCACATAGCACAGAAAATTGAAAATGCCATATCAATACCACAAATGTGCCCTCTGTTTGGATTCTTTGCTTTTAATACATTCTAGATGTACATGGCATTCAATCAACAATTTTCATGACCACATCTGCATGGTTTTACAAAAGCACATGTAGAAAAGGATCTATAATTAATTATTGCCTGGGTAGGGCTAATGGTCTCTGAATAACACCAATCAAGTAACTTATTCGTTTACAATGGTCCAGCATCCTATCAAGATATTCATCTTAACTGTTTCAGTGGAGAACTTGTATGACAATCAACACAGGGAATAACGAAACCTCACTCAATGTAGGTTTCAATTCTACAGTTATGCAACAATCCATACAAAGCACACACAGGTTAAGCTTGACAGCTAATTAATTATATCACGAAAGCACCCAAATGTGATCATATTTCTGCAAATTCTATGCTAGTTATTCCAGTCACCTCACTTCACATGAGTGACACAATTACCAAGTAGTTTCTGTTTCAGAATACTTCAAATGCTGTCATTAAAAGACAGCTTTCATTGATACAGATTTCGTGGAATAAAAGAATGAAACTCCCCAGAATTATTATTACTGTGTCTTCCCACAATCCTAGGGGGTGCCATCTAATAGAGTATCAAAATTCGAGCTTTAGTGAAAAGGGGAGCTCAGTTACCATACACAAAGCAAAACTCATAATTTTCAAAATGCATGAGTCTTAATAATACTAACACAGGCTATAAGAGCATGGTTTGAACAAAATTTTCCTTGAGCAATTTAGACTCAGCCTGTACACCTATGTAACATATCATGCAAGTGAAAGCATCTGCTTGTACATCTAACTGGAATGAATATACACCTTTGTAATGAATATTCATTTAATGGTGATACAATATATAATATTCATGATGTGATCCATACTCATAACTGGGAGGGACTTTCATTAAGTTATATGATGAAGACTCATTCAGAAAATTCAGAAATCCAACCAATGAATCTTCAACCAGTACTATGATGAATATTCATTAAGCATTGTGATGAATATTCACTTAGTCCTCTGATAACTATAATAGGAGTCAATTAACATTAAGGTATACAATAATACAATAAGTTTACTACAAACAAGGTTATATATAATACATTACTATCTATAGTGGCAATAATGTTACCAGTGTTAACTCATCTAAAGTGTCACCCTTGCTGTGATAAATATTTAAGAAGGTTAAAAAATGCACAACAGGAAGATAGAGTATGCACACACATATGAACATTTCTGCATGCATTTAGGTATTACAACACTTATGTACAACAATGGAAAGGAGGAGGTACGTGCTCAATGAATATAAGGATCAAAAGCCACTATGCAAGTAGATGATCCAATGAAATTTTTAAACATGGTACAGACATATAAAAAATAAATCTAAAACAAATTTTACCAAAAAAATCCCCCAAAGGAAAATGGTACTATATACTATTGGCAGCAATGCTGGGGGGACAGGGGGACATGTACCCCCCCCCCAACATCTGAGAAATCACCCACTGACTTTGATATTTCACACAGTAAATTATTTGAAAATGTGGTCATGCCCCCCCCCCCCCCATATTGAGAATAAATCACCGCCAATGCTACATACAATGGATAATACAATGTCTGTTAGTAGTGAGATATTGTGAAGAAGCAAAAGCAGAAGAGAATAGCAAAACCCCCAACATATTAAACATACACCAATAGCAGGAAATAACAGCACAGGAATATCATATTAAGTGGAAGCAGTCAGTCCTTTGACAGGGTATGAAAGCGACTTAACGGTTCTCTGATTTACCTTCTCCAGGCCTCAAAAATTTGAGAAATATACAAATAATTGAAGACAATTGATCAAACTGACTCTCAAGTTGCTCAACGACAATTTTCTGAAAGATTTTCAAAAATTTTAGAATGCACATCCACTTTTTTGACTTCTCACAAAAGGTTTAAAATAGGTAAAAACCAAACTGCAAATACTTTCAAACCTTGTCTGAACTAGCACCTGATAATAAATTTTTTCTTTTTGCATTTTTTCTTTAAAGAAAATAAGCTTACCCTCCCAAGCTGCTGCTGTTGGTGGTCCAGGGTGAGAACAGGAAGCATGGGTTAAAGGTCAAAGAGTGAAAGATGAAAAGAAGTGACAGAGAACTCAAAAATGTTTGCGACAATGTGAAATACCTGACGCAAAAAAGAAAATAATCCTACGCTGTGAGTAATATCCAGAGAATTAAATGCTACATCACTTATTACAGCAGAAAGAAAAGATAGTGAATGCATTTATGAAAATTCCACAGCGTTTTCCCCCAAAAAAGTTTAATACTAGCATTTTAGTGCCTTGCTCATGTAAACACCTGGCTTTGTACCATGGTTGCTAGGCAGCATACCTTATATGTATTAGCAGACATAATATGAGAAGAATCGCTAACTTAGATAAGGGGAATGAGCAGTCATTCCAGCATTCATACTAAGCATCCACTAAAACTTTTATTAATGTCTTCTTTCATATAAATGTATTTTCAATCATCATTCTTAATATTCAGAAGATAAGTACACCATATAAAAACAAAAAAATCATTTGCATGAATTTGAATAATGCACAGACAAAAGTATCGTCCCATGTTCAAGAGAGCCATAGATGAATTCCAGTACCACAGTATACTCTTTCATAAAGGGGTGACTCCATCTGCCCTTCAAAAACTTTTGACCTCACAGAAGTCTTGGGGCCAGAATTGTAGAGAAGTGCATCATTAATTGCATACTGAATTTTTAACATGAAAAATCAATGTGAGTGTTTATGCAGCTCTTTTTGGTGGTGTTGGGGAGGGGGGGGGGGGGGCAAAAGGACATGTTTTGCTAAACAAAGGCACGGCCTCAGTTTCACATCTATAAAGGCAGACACTCATCACCCCAAGTACATTTTGGGCTGGGAGCAACCAAATTTCTCAACTGGTGACTGACATCAGAGTCAGATAAGTCAAAACTTACCAAGATGCTCACATCACACATCAAGCACAGAGAGTGTTGGGCTTACACATTAGAGCCTTGTATGCTCAACTGGATATGGCCTTAAGCAATACAGTAGATTTATGTCTGCACAAGGAGGAGCTTAAGAAAGTTTTGGGAGTGGACAGAAGCAACTTAATGGGAGAATTGGAACTGTCTGGGATAAGGAGATTTGCCCTTTAAAGTTATTTTGAAATCATCAATTTGGATATTTTCTCCACAAAACAGACCATAAGTGATCCTTGTAATTACCAGCTGAGCAATTTATACACAACTGTTTTTATGAGCAGGTATTATGGAGCTTGGGACAGAAATTAGCACGGATGCCAAATTACACTTCATAAAAAATTTTTCAGGGAAACTGCCTTTCTGTAGCAAGATTCAAACAGTGTGTAAGAACAGTGTGTACTTTACAAAACAAGCTGTCTGCTTGAAATCCTTAAAATGAGTTGGAAATATACAATATTTAGATATATTCTTCTCTCTCCTATTTTCATTGCTTAAATCTCAGATGTTATCACCCCCTCCTTCCCCCCTCCCATCCGTTCAGTCCATCTTTCTTCCAATTTTTTCTTACTCCCACACAAGAAGCAGCAGAAGGACTTTCTTGTCTCACTGAGGGCAAAAAAATGTCATGACAAGATTAATACCTTTTTGTATAACTACCAAAAGTCACCATATCAAATTTTCATAGGGGTAAACACTGAGGGAATCTAATCACTGCCCTTCCCCCTCCCCCTCCCCTTCCAAACAACAGCAGATTACTCAACTTGAATGGTTCACTTTCCTCACAACAAAATAGACTAGAAAATACAAGCAACACGCTACTACTAGCAATTTGCGTCACAAAACTTTTGAAAGTGAAAACATCAGCAATGGCTATACACAAAGCTTTCAAGCTTATCTACAATTAAGCAGAAGATTATTCATACTTTCATTCTCCGCCCAACATAATTATTTGACCAAGGAGAATAATTACTTATCACCCCTCTAGTTACTAATTAATCAGTCCCACACTAACGTCGGCTCACGTCTGACGCACAGAAACCTTCATCTCTCCTCAATGTATTTTCATACGGCTACTTCCTTTTAGATTTTGCCTTACGAATATAAAAATGAGACTCCCACTAACACAAAGAATGTTTTCTTAGCAGAAGAGAGAAGCTAGTGAGCAGAATTTTTGAAAAGCATTTCCTCTTAGCTGCATCACATGTATATACACCCTTGTTGAGTTTTTTCAATGTTTATTCATTATTCCCAACCTACAATGAAATCTCAAGAGCTCATTTCCTAAATTTTTGCTGATTGAGCAGTGTTAACTTCCTGGCCTCATCTCGTATGCATCCTTTTCCTGCTAATTATACGAATGTTGATAATTATTTCTAAAAGCTAAAGTCCATAAGTTCATAACTGCTAAATGGCTTACAGGATTACAGCATAAATCAGTGATGCCAATCGGTAATTGCACAAGGTTCTCAGAATTTTGGAAAAACATTTTTGGGGCATTTTGGTTCAAAAGTCGGCATCTTGATAAGCTGCAACTCAAAAAGTTTAGTTTTCCTGCAACAGGTTCTCCTAACAGGTTAACCCAACAGGTGTGGGAAATTCCTGCAGGTGATTTTAAAACTTCTGAGATTGTTGAGAATAGTATGGGAATCGCACGGTTTTGCAGCCTTATGCGAACACTAATGCCAATGTTCAAACATCTATGTAAAGGAGAAGTAAAGATTCAGATTTCAATAACATGAAAGAAAAGAAAGCATAACTTGACTTCCATGCAGCAAACTGCATCTTCATATCAAGTTAGGCTGTTGAGATATCCGATAACACCCTTATGGTTCGCATGTAAGTGTCCCTTTTCCAAACAACAGACTTGTATCAAGTCTATTTTGATACCTCATTCTCTCCTCATACCTGACATCTTTTGCTTTTGTTTAGCATGGTTTAAATTTTTCTCCCCGTACAAATATATCATGTGATTGACAGCATCACAGTCCATGCTACTTTACTCAAAACTAACCATATTTTTCTAAATGGGGGAAAAAAAATTAATTTCTAAATTCACTATGCTGTCTCCATAAATACCCACACCCCCTACACCCCAACCCCTAACAATATCACAGACCCCACCCCCACATGCCCCGGATAATTCAAATCACATATTACAGGCAACTAAACAAGTTATCTAATGCCTAACATGTTCATTACTTCATAGAGTAAAAAAAAATCCCAACTCATAATGGGATCCACCTCAAGTTAGCTTAAAGCAGCTGTCCTTAAAACTCACTACTTAGCCCTATTTCATTGACTTAAGGTGCAGTGGTGAAGATAACTAGTGATTGTGGAAAAACAGGGGGTGAGATGTGAATGTAAAATGGCACACAAGGCTACTGGCATCCAACAGATCAACCAGCAAGAACAAATGAATTGAGATTAAAAGAACTTTGGTCTGACAGTCCTATTTAAACAGCTGTTTATAGCCTTTATAAATGGGATAGGTAAGAACAAAAGCACTTTTACCTACATTCTAATGTGGTGGTGGTCCAAGTGACCTTGCAGGCCATAATTACACAAAAATGGAAAAGTGGCACAGAGAAGATTCAAGGAGCCAGTATATTTTTTTAAGACAATTACACCGCATGCTTTATGGGTTCTGGCTACTGCAACTGTTATATACTATTGGTGACCCTCTGCCCTAAACATTTGAGAACCCTGCACTATGACATGGTATACATAGCAATTCTAAGACTGAAGTATGAGACGAAGCTTCAAACAAATGGTAGTGCCCAAAAGTCGGTTTATAGTACCAAATTTCCGCACACTATAATGCTATAAGAACCATATACGGCCATCCCTTGCTCTTCCAGGCCATATCACAGACATAGATCAGAGATGAACATGTTCAGCGTACATAGCTTCATAGCGCTATACTGAAGTATGAATCTGTCTTGAGCCTCAACCTCAATGTTACTCTACCAACCTAGACTATTACATCTAATGCAATGGCTCTTCTTTCCAAATATCATTAAATCCTTGATAATTATTGTATGGACTTTCAGCAATTCCACGAAGTTTTTCCACTCATGATTCACAACCCACATTCTAAATGAATTTTGATTCACATTCTTTGAGCTAAGTCACCAAGTCTAAACTGGGATGGAGTGCTTGTTAAACCCTAGTCAGTAAACCATCTGTTAGCACAATTCCATCCTTGCTTTCTTTGCCCTTAAAAAACAGTCACCTCTCCACAGAGCACATGTGTATGCCTTTGTAACTGCCTTTCATTCATTGTTCATTCAAGTTAAAATGTACTTGAAAGTTTACGAAATCTTTTTATGAATAAGAAGCTAAATGAGTAAACAAGACACTCCTCATATGAAAGTTAATTCTGATAATGATCCCTTTACTAGACTTGCCATGAAAGCAAATATCAATTAAAGCTTACTGGGAAAAAAATTGAAAAGACTTTTCAGGCTGTTTTATGAAGAGAGTCTGAAAGTTGTTTTGTTTGCACGAGAAGCTGTTTTGATACACTGCAGACTTTAAATGCTTTAAATGATTATATAAGAAAACTGAAGCAAGATGATGCAAAGTACGATTACACTGTGCTGTGTTCTAAAAAGGCTTTGAATTTGTTTGATTGTAAGCAAGGGAACGGACTTTCTTTGAGTCAGTCAAAATACTTGTAACACCCTTTAAATTATGCAGTCCCTTTAAGGCTGTCTTAAAGTGTGCACATTCTACTGGTAACCTTCATTTCCACACACATGCCAATTTTTGGTCAACAGAAAAGCAACAAAAATCTAAGATTCCTTGTGGCTAGTTAAGGGCAGTGTGTTGGTTGATTAATTAAAGCTACTGATGAATATTCAACACTTAATACTTGATAACAATCAACAGACAGACTCACCATGTTTCAAGCAGCTGTTTAACTTCCTACAGTAAAATATTAATGCCACTCAAAGATCCCACCTCTGCCACCACTAGCTATCCTATTTAAGCAAACCTACTACATGGGTACATGCTATTAATGAATATTCACCACTTCACATTTGACCACCTTCAGCAGAAAGATTGCCAAGTTTCAACCACTCATGTACCTTCTTGTTACAAAGTGTTAATGCCAATCCTCACATCCCACTGCTGCCACCATTTGCTCTCATCAAGCTATTAAACAAATGCAGGCAATTATTTAGAAGCTCTTACCTTTTCTTTACCTCCTTGCTTTTGCCACTCTTCCACCTTTTCACCTTACTCCCTCTTTCTCTTGTAGGACTGACAGGAACTGATCCACTGCTGGCTGCAGTTGTTTTTGTACATTCAAACTTACCTACTTTACCAAGCGGACTGACACCAGTCCACATCCCAGACTTGTCACTATGAGACAAAAACAAACAAAAATGAATAAAAATTACATGACACTTTTGATTTCAAGGGCTGCATGTCAGCAACAATGGTTTGGTCAAATGGTGACATTTTAGTATTCCTACTTTACTACAAATAATCACTGTCATCTCCTGAACTCACAATTCAACACAGAAATTGGAAAAGGATCTACAAAACATTTCATTTTTGCAGGATCATACGTTTTTTTCTGAGTAATGCATGTACTAGTATGAAATGAGTTATATAGCACAACTTCATGGGTGGTTTCTTCACCAAAGAAATTATTGTTCAATTCCATGTATTTTCAATTCAGTCATGGTTTAACTGCATTCAGAATACTGTGGCAGTTTGTTAAACTACCACCCCCCTTTCCTAGTGCTGAAGTTTGCAAAACTAAGGAACAAAATGGCCTATAAGCAGAAAATACACCTGGGTCTTCTACCATCCACACTAGCAACTAAGACCTTCTATTAGCCAGGTCAAACCGGATGACAAGAAAGCACAGGAACTTTGCACACACCACAGTCAACAAAAACATTCTAAACATATACCAAATGAATTTATTATTGCCCCCATCCCCCTTCAAAAAAAGGGAACCCCTCACATAAACGCCACCATGCTTGTGTTAAGGCCAATACCTGCTTTCTATGACTGTGATGATGTCATCTGTTCTAAATGTGAGTTCGTCTGGACTGGAGGCCACATGACTTGAAACAGCTCGTACTTGCTGAGGCTTAGTCTAGAGATGGAGGAATGATAAACAGAGGTATACATTAAGTGATGACACAGACTGGAAGTGTAAACCATTAGCTCAAGAAAACTAAACATTTTGAGTACTGTATGACGCCTTACAGTCACTGATCTGAGCGACTTACTGTACATAGATAGTATGGGGCATTTTCAGTCATAGGTCTGTGTGAATTACTGTACAAATTATAGTATGGGTTTCATGGGTGGGAAAAAATTGGTCTTCTTGGTGAGATAGTGGGTAACTGGAGCAAAATTTTGGCCAACTGGAGGGAACTTTTGCTTGTTCTGTATCTCAAAGCAAACGTGAAAAATGCAGAAATTTGACATACTTTTCCGGCAACATTTTCCCACCCTGTATGGGGTCTTAACAGTCTTTGATTTGAGTAAATAACTGCACCTTGTCTGGAGTCTTATAATTATTCATTTGTATGCATTACTGTATACAGTATGAGGTTTTATAGACTTCGTACAGTGTGAAAAATCATATATACTATGAGGTCTTACAGTCTGACTTCCGTGAATAACTGTACAAACATAATTGGCTGGAACAATGGCAGTCTCCCTTTAAATATATCTTACATTCTCTGATAATTGGCTATTTGGAGTTTGTCAGGGTATGTGTTTTGACAAGTCTATTTTCCATTTAACATGAAAATGCAGTCACTCCAATTTGAATTAGTGTACCCCCATATCCTAATTCAGGAATGGCTCTGTTTAAGTCCTGTGACAACGTTCTTGTTACTGAATTGTTCAATTCATGCAGAATAACTTCTTAATTTACCCCTCATATGAAATACTTTTGTTTGAATAATCACAGAAGATATTTATAAAGGAAATAAGAGCAAATTTGTGAGATTTAGTTGACATTTCCAAGTAAATTTTGGGTGACTGTTCCCTTCATATCAACCACAGTCAAAACCACATCAATACTCACTTATACAATCTACCAAAACTTACAGAATAGATGTGTATTGTTAACCATTCGAGCATTTCATAGGATTGAGAAACCATTTCACATGCTCACGAAATTTCTTTTTCATTGCTTTCCCTGCCAACTTGGCTTGATAGCTACATGGTACTTGGTAGGTGTGCTTACTTCCATGAAAGGTGGGGCAGTATAAACTGATCACTCATCCCTCAAAAAGTATATTTTTTATTTTTTTTTTCAGTTTGTCAACCTTACACAGCTTTGAACCTTAGAAAGAATGATGTAATTCTATTCATTGTAGAAAATTCGGCAAAATTGAACAAAATTTCAAATTCCTTTTGAAAACTACTCATTCTGTTTATGACAGTGTTTGTCTACCTGGCTTGGGCAGGTTACCTGACTCTACTTCAAAGTTGTGACTCCTAGCCGAGAGCCAAGTAGCAACTCTCTTTCCTTGGAATCACAACTCTTGGGGAATTTTCAATATTGTCAAATATAGGCATAAAATCATATTTTGAATTCTATATACATTAATGTTTGTTCTGTAACAGGTTTTAATGTTGTATTGTACTACCACTGGTTCTTTCAGTCTTGTCTTTTATGCAATTTCAAATTTTCTTTACAGTTGACTCCTATGTTTCTCTGAAAATGACATTTTGGCACCACAGCCACTGAGAGGCCTGTACAGAAGTGCAGACTAGGCTTGGGTGACTCCAATAGTTTTGGAGTCGGGGTACCCCTGGCCCTATTAGTCGCAACTCTGAAGGAGTCATGACTCCTGAAATGATGTCATAACTGACGTAGGAACATAATACCTCAGGAGCCACAACCTGTTGATTAATCCCCTACCAATGTGACTTAATACACCAGTAGGCTTACACTACAGGCTTCTCAATGGCTGAGGTACCTTAGTGACAATGTTAGATAACTAGCGGCCAACTGAATGGAAAACTTGCAATTGAATAGAGAGAAAGATTCGAAGAGCCAATTGTCATGTCAGTTGCAGTTGTAGTACTTCATTAAAACCTGTGAAATATTAAACACAAGTTTATACTCTAAAATAATTTGGTGCATATTTCTGACAATTATACGAGTGTCGTGATTGCAAGGAAAATGGGGTTGCTTCCTGACTCTAGGGTCAGGCAACCCTCCCAAGCTTAGTGCAGACCTACCTGGTGTATTAATACTATTTGGTAGGATAGTAATAGACAGCTAATATCCCCTGTGGTATTTGCTCCTGCATCAGTGTGACATCATTGTAGGAGTCACCACTCCATTCAGAGTTGTGAATAATAGGGCTCTAGAGACCTGACTCCAAAAATGTTTAAGTTGCCCAAGCCTATAGTCTACTACATACACTTACAAGGCCAGGGGCTGATTTCACTAATGTTTAGCGATCATCGCTAACGCCGATATCCATTGCTACACCAAAAATCCATCGCAATTTAGCGATTGATTTTTGCTATTGATTTCACCAAACTTTAGCGATCAATTTTTCATCGCTAAGTTGTGTCGTTAGCAATGGGTTTTAGTGATGGCTGTTTATTAGAAGCAAAAGGTAAATCTATCGCAAAAAACGTCACACGCAATGACTCATCATTATATTTGCACACCATTTAGTCTATTCTTCTATTATGCTTCACAGTGGCGGGCACAGGAATTGTGGGGTGGGGGCCGGGCAGTGAATTTCCCCGAATGACATCATGAGCAAGGGACTAAGGGGAAGGGTCCCCTGCCTCTTCGGAAAATTTTTGCTTTCGGAAGGAGGCAAGATGCATAATATATTAGACACATTTCGAAGCATATTTAAACACGAATGATGGCCAATGGGGGCGCTTTCCTGCCCCCACCTGGAACCGCCACTGGATCAGGGCAATTTCCCTGGTATGCGGGGAGTATCGATCAGTATTAGTATCAATCAATGTATCTTCAAACACCAATGAAATGACGTTGCCCTGGCGACTTTCAAGCTTTCTCTGATTTTATGCACATTTTATCTAGACTATTTGACTCTTTCATGCCTATTCAGCCATTTCATTCATTCTGCACTTGCCACATTTCCTGTTGCCTCATCTGCTTCTCGGTATCGTGTCCAATTTGTGACACTGTTTACAGCTCAAGGTCTAAGGTTACAGTAATTTTAGAGATCATCCTCATTCGTCTAGGAAGTTTAATTTTTTTTACATAGCTAGTAGCGATGGCCGGGTTTAGTAAAACCAAAAATCCATTGCTACCGCTACTAGTGATGATTTCTAGTTAGCAAGCGACTTAGCGATGATCGCTAAAACTGGTGTCAGTGAAATCGACCCAGGCCTCTGATCATGCACACTGCTATAAATTATTGTCTCTAATTGCTATCTTAAATGACCTTAAATTGCTCTTTAACTGTCTCTGCAACCCACTTATTGTGAAGAGTCATACCATAGTCTTTAACATTAGCTTAAGTGCCTTTGGAAAATATATCCAAATGCTCTTGATATCATCTATGTATCATTCTGTAAAACACTCCAGTAAACGGAACATACAAAGTACTCCACACAACATACCTACAAGTTTGTCCAGGACCCTCACCTTGTATTGAGAAACCTTTTTGTGGTGTCATGTTATAATTTCTTAAGTTTCATAATTTGATGACAGTTTGGTCGAAAACTTTTATTTTTTTTATAATTCTGTCACCATTTTTGTAAACCTCCACTAATTTACTGTTATAAACAATACCACATCATGGAACAGTTTTTTTTTCTTCTGGGGGGGGGGGGGGGTAGAAGTTGGGCTTGCTAATTATCCCTGCCCTTTAATTATACGACTCTCAACAAGCAGGCTGCACCAAGAACTGTTTTGGTTTTCATCTCAGAAATAGAAGCTTAATGACGTAACTTATCTTGAAAGTCCTCCCTTATTAGAGAATCAGTTTGAATTATTTACATTCATCATCATAATGGATGCTGTTCATCTCTTGAAAATGAACAAAGGACAAACAATTTTTAAAACACTTTCTCAACATGCAAAGCTAAGACACCAGCTAACAGCACACCATTTACAGAGTGGCTCACAACACTCAAACTTGCAACTAAATAACACAACAGGTTTTAAGGGCAAACACTGTATTAAAACAGCATCACTATGGCACAGCGTAAAAATAGCTTTTATCACTACTAAATCATTCAATCTAACCTATAAATTCTGATTTTTCTTTTCTTTTTTTTTTTTGTCACCAAAATATTATTTGTTACAAGAGTTATAAATCTTGCATCATTTGAAATTTAAACCTCTTTGCAAACAAAATGTTTGTGAGCCACAAAGCAGTCATTTTTTATGTAAAAATATTAGTCCTTGGAAATAAATCTACCCAGCTACCTTTCCTGGCCTGCCTATCATTCAATATTTAAATACATAAATCATGGTTTCAAAGGTTTGAACATTTTTTGTGCCTTTAAGGAAGTCCCATAATTAACTACGGTTCTGCATTACGATTTTGGCAGAACTTAATCCAAACCACAACTGGTCCACCTTGATTTCACAAATTTTTATCTGGCTAGCACACCCATGCTGGTAAGTAATTTTTTACATTTCTGAATGAATAATATTTATCATGAAAATATGCACCAATGATCTTGAATACCTCATCTCTGAATAACTTAAAGGTCAAATAAATTACCATGTGACCTTCCTAAACAACTGCATTATGGGTAATGTTCGTGAAAAGAGTTAACCCTTTATGTTTTGAGCCTGTGAAGGTTTTATAATCTGTAAATATCTGTGGACATTCCCCATCAAATGATACAGTTGGACCACATTTTTTGTCCGGCAACTCCCCTTTTCTCATTCTCTGAATTAACTCAAATCTCTTTCATTTTTTGAGAAAAGTTGCCAAGGAAATGACTGAGGATTTATAGATAGCAGTAAGCCTACGGCCCTAAACAGACGTAATATCGAATGAGATTTACAACAGGCAACTGGAAAGCAACGTACATTGGGCAGTTCAGCTCGTAGGTCAGCGAACGTTGGCCTGTCCTCAGCTTGGTGTGACCAACACTTTAGCATGGTGTCGTATACAGGTTTGGGACATGCCTCTGGTCTCTCTAGCCTTTGGTAGTTTGGTTTGTCAATAGCTTTCAGGATCTGTAACAGGAAACACATTTCATAAGTAGTATTTTTGCTCAAATCATTTCTCAGTACACTGGCAACCTCATAAGTGTGATAATCTTGTTTGTGGCAAGTCAGTAGTTATGAGAAAGCTAATCCTCCACCAGTAATATGATTACATTTCTATGCTTGCCATACTTATTTGATAAATGCTTGATAAATACGATAACATGAGGTAACAACTGCATAAAAATAATGGTAAAAAAGGCAAAAAATAAAATGAAACTTCCTGGATATGAATTTACTTACAGTGCTAGTACAATTATGCATCTGAGTTTCTTAACTTTGTAATAAAACTTCTGAAGAATGAGGGAGATTTCAACATAGCCCCTTCCATACTGGTTACACTTTCTGGAGAAATCATTACACCAGACTACCATCACTTGGGGTTCCCATGCCAGGAGTCATTTACATAATCATCAATGTAGTTAAGAGAGATGTTTTCAATCTGATATATGTATGTGTTGGGAGCAAACCAGAATGCCATGATATTTGAGAATGGTGAATGTTTTATTTTTTCTTCTTAATTGTTAATATGATTTAAATAAGTAAAACTTAAATTGAAAATTGCATCTAAAATCTTTGAAAAAAGTCCATACAGCCTAAGCCCCTTCAAATTTTATATCACACGGTGAGCTTGAGGCCAGTATTATGATGCTCACTTTTAATAAAGACCACAGCTATCTGGTCAGCCCTCTGCCAAGAAATAAATGCACCTCCTGGTTCAGGGTGAAAGAAGCTACATACCCACAACCCACTTTACTGACAATCACATTAAAATGAATTTTTCAGGCATAGCCAAAATATATCCACGCTAATACACAAGTAAGATGTCAACAGAAATAAAGAGATGACACAAATATGTAGAGAAAAATGATCCTAACTGCACTTTTTGAAGTTACCGTGAACACGGAAGAGTATAACGATAAAGACTTGCATCTTTTAAAGGTGTTCGTAAGGCTCTTAGTACCAGAACTGTCATCATATTATTTGGTCCAAAGTCTCAAAGATTCACATTAACATGAAGGGAAAATCTAGTCACCCCAACATGGAGGGAAAATTTTGAGAAGCTGAGAGGATCCTTTGATGGAAATTTGGTATTTGGAGGGAAATTTTGGCAATCAGATGGAATTTTACCTTTGATTTACAGGGCGATTTGTAAGAAATTGTGGAAAGTTTAACTTCCTTCCCAGGAAATAACCTTTTTTTCAGGCCTGCACCCCTAACTGAATTAGTCTACCCCATATCCCAATTCTGGTAAGCCTTTTTTTAATCTTGTGAAAAAATTCTGCGATTCAACTGCTGCATTGGCTATGCTCTGCAATATTTATGTTCTAAATATCATGAAACACACATGTAAGAAGGATAGGACCAGATTTGTTTGACTGCCCTTGTTTTAATGTAAGCTTTAGGGCAAATGTTTATTCCCATAAATTACTGGGTCACCAAAGTTTAACGCAAATGAAGTATGAAGTATTTAAGACGATGTGTTTCTTGAATAGGGCCTGTTTATACCATTGCATATCTTTTATTTCAGACAAATATCGAGGCAAAAATGCTGAACATTAAGGAAATTTGAGAACAGAAAATAACACATTGGAAGTGATACACAGAATAATTCCATACTGTTTATAAAAAAATCTCTTAATAACAACTCGATAAAATCTAATCTTTCTCACTCCAAACCTACAGCAAAAAGCCACATTTAGAAGTAACGCTAACATCATACCTGACTGTAATGAGCACACTATTTCCTTGCAATATCGGGTATGTCCAATACAGAGTTTCACATAAATCCTTCTCATGAACTGAAATAGCTGTATACTACTAATGACATCAACCACATTTTGGACACAGTCAAGCAGACACTACGAATTATACCTGCAACTTTTCCATGGCGCTAGGGACATAGAGAAGAACCTTCTCCCCTTTCACTTTCTATTTAACCGCTGTTTGAAGTTTTGTTGCCATTTCATAATTGCATGCACACTTGACATGCTACAGAACACAGTTATACTAAAACCTTTTTGAAATCTTAGACATTTCGAATCCATCCTAAAAGGCAAGGGTCATGAAAGGAGACAACACTAAAAATAGAGCAACTATTTATTTTCTTTTTTCTTTGAAAACAGGTCAAGCAAGGCACAGCGAAAGATGTTTGAACATTGAGCTTTTGTGGGTTACCCAAATCTACTTCAGTCGCAACTCCTGGCTGGGGGGGGAGTGATGACTCCACTTTCCTTGAAATCATCACTCCTCGGTAATTTTCATTATGGTCAAAAGTATGAAAAAAAGTCATATTTTGGAGTTAACATTTGGTAGGCTTATAGTGGACAGTTTAAAGCTCCTGAGGTATTATGTTCCTGATTATTTATGGGTCATTGTAGGAGTCAAATAATGGGTCATTGCGACTCCTTCACCACTAATATGGCCACGGGTACCAGACTCCAAAAATATGGGAGAAGCCCAAAGCCTATTGAACATATAGTAGTTAATGACATCAGACTTGTGGGAGAGTGAGCCACTCAACATCTAACCATCACAGATGTAATGATAATACATACAGCAGGTGATGCAAAGGAACACAACAGGTCATCTCCTCTATCTTTCACAAATTAAGGATTACCTCCTATCCATCATGCCTTCCCCTACCCCTGCCCCCACCCACATCTTCCTCTATCACTTGCAAATTTGATCCTTCAGGAAATGGTTAAGTAGGCCGTGAACAGCTTGCTGTTGAATCTGTACTACAAGTAATCCAGTTTCAGTCATATTCCAAGATACCTAAAAGACTCCACAACCACCTCCGCTATTTGTATCCCTCCTCAAATGAAGTTGCTTTTACAGACAATTTCCTAGTGGGGGTAGCAGATAGCCCTAGTGGGGGTAGTAGATAACCCTAGAGGGGTAGTAGATAACCCTAGTTGGTACTGTACAGCGGAAAATTTCTGCGAGGCCTAATTTTTGGCAAATCTGTACCTTGTTCATATATTTGTGGAGTGAAGAATTCGCTGTTGCAGGCAACTGACAGTCTTGTAAAAAAAGCACTTTCGCGAGTCTTAAATTCGCAATTAGATACTAGGTCATGAAAAGCACAAATATTTAACCTCATTGAAAATTTCCCACTATACAGTAGTAGATAACCTTAGTGGGTAGTATTTAGTATTTATTGTTTCTTCTAGCAAGTAAATGTACAATATGTACAATATTTACAATGTATGCAACATATATACAACATTTAACAAGTGTAACTAAATTACTAGACAAGATAGCCCTAGTGGGGTTAGAAGATAACCCTAGTGGGGTTAGTAGTGACCCCTAGTGGGGAAGTAGATAACCATTAGTGGGGGGTAGCAGATAACTCTCTGATGTGTCTAAAATGTAACACCTTTATTCTGATCCTCACAGTATATAGTTATCTAAAAGTAATAAAGTGAAGCTCATATGCAATCCATTGATCTATCAAAATTAAATGGACCATCCATTCTGAACCCTTTTAAGGTGAAACCCCTTACTGCAAAGATGCTATGCCTAAATTGAGACACTTACATGAAAAACTTAACCTTTTAAACATTCAGCTGCGATTTGAACCTGTGACTTTTCAATCTCCGTAGCTTTGTCCTCAAACTTTGAATAGACTCACTTGAACCTGATCTGAGGGAAGTGAAAGTGGTTCACTAAGCATTACCATGCAACTATTGCTACTGTGGTGAGTGGGTTCATTCTTAGTTATGTTGAGTGTTTGCAACTTCCACACTTATCATAGAGGGCACTATTTACAAATGCAATAGTTTAAGTTCACCTCTTCACCAGATTTGGTTGCCCAAGGTTGGCAACCATATGAGAACATCTCCCACATGGTAACACCAAAGCTGTACACATCTGATGCTTTAGTGAAGGTGAGTTTCGTCAAGGCTTCTACGGGCATCCTTTGAAATAAAAGAAAAATGCGAACAATTTGAATTTCTATCATATCATATATGTAAATGAACATCACTGACAGGAAGATATTCAGGTGTTCCATGTCAGGTATTCTCTTGGTCAGAAATATACTGAGGTTGTAAAAACGAAACCAAACCTACTGAAGGAAAAAGTTCAGTTCTGGGCAAGTTAGGTACAAAGCAAATAATCAACTCCAATTAAACTAAAGATGAGTTTCTACCACCTTTCATCTAAACAATACCTACACAGTTAATTAATAACAAAGAGGTACAAAAGATGCTTTTCCACAAGGTTTTATTCCTTAGTTCCTCATAATTAATGAACCATTCCAAAAGCTTTGATGTTCATAAAGAAGTGAAACGGTCACTGCATTTCTACTACCTGTGCTTGATTTATACATTTTCATTTTACTGTCTCAGGAAACCAACCAGATTTATTTATGTCTGAACTATTGACCCAATAATACAGATAGTTTGCTTACTGCAGGTAAGTGGGGATTACCAGGGTTTTCACTCAGCATTTTTTTCAGGAGTCACAGACCCTTCAAAATAAATTTACCAGAGTCAAATTTAAAAGAGAAGGGGTCAAAATAAATTTGAGTTTAATACAACAAACTTTATTCCTGTTTTTTGTTTATTTTCTATATTTGTGATGCTTTTCCACTACCTTTTTCTTGTAAGAAATGATATTCAATCTGTTAATAATCAATATGGGAACTGGAAAGTGCTACATTTTCCGAATTAATTTGCACAATGAATGTATTGGCAAAATTGCGTTATCATTACTGATTGTTGGGGCGAAAAATCTGTGCGTCACTTTGACCCCAGAGGTTTCGTGTCTGTGCGTCAAAATGAAAAGTTGTGCGTCATTGACCCCAGTGCCTGAGTCAGTGAAATCACTGGATTACATATGTAAAATAGGAGGTAATGGGGGGCGATGTAGATTTTGCTTACCCTTGACAGCCCACTAGTGGTACATGGCAGGTAACACTCAGATAGTTTCATCACCCCAGATGTCACAAAGGGTGAAGGGACAGACCATATATGCAAGCAGCTTACAAATAGAAACTTTGGAATTATTTCCACTGAATTTCAGAAAACTTTTCATCCAACAGTTTTGACTGCAACCTTCCTCACCATTCTCACAAACTCTTTACCCTTTTCCAGCTTCTCCTTACCCATCCACATTGATAACCTTTGACCAACACAGACTTCTCCAATTTGAACACCACTGTTTACACAGCATCACAGCCACTAAATGATACCATTTGGTGCAATATCATTTGGGGTTGACAGAAACAGGGATAGCTTCCCTGGAGATGTGTAAATTGTTGGTTTAGCTGAGCAGATATTTATTTACATACCTTTACCAGCTTACTGACCCAGCAAAAAGAACCTAACACATTTAGGAACAGATGGTAGGACAAGCTATGCAGGAATAAAACAACAAAATTTTTTGCACTACTTAGACTAAATTTCAAGAAACTCCATTCACTGGTTTTGGTTTCAATTGCTACCAACATGCTAACAGTTCCCCTTCTCCTTCCTGTTATTGTCCTTACCCATCTCCACCAATGTCTTTTACCCATCAAGCATTCCACCCCCCCCCCCCCCCACTATAAACCCAACTTTGAAAGCTCTTTACTACAAAAGCCAAGTCATCATCTGACACAATTTTTTGTTAAACTGTCTTTGGGTTATCTTCTGAGATTGAAAGAAGCAGGGATGTCTCTCTCCTGGCAGATTATAAATTGTTGATTGATGGGGAGTAATTGACATGTTGGTCTGGTCAAATCACCAGAAGATGATGATGATGCCAGATAAATTCTTGAGATGCCAAATTCGGACCATCTCCGCCTCTTAGGGGATAATGCCTCTCTCAAATTATCGGGTAGACAAAGACCATCTCCAACAGAAGCAAGTTCTGCAGTCCATCAAAACTGGTTCTCTTTATGTGAGCCTTAGGTTATTAAATTGTGCATCTTGTCCATCATGATAAAAGTGTAATTATATTTCATAAATGTGTCATCATGACTGGTAAAAGGCAGGGAATCTGTTTGCTCAATTTGAAATAAAAACATGATGGAATGTTAACAGAGATTTTTGCCCTTACATGGTGATTGTGTATTGTGTTTTCCAACCCTGGTGTATTATCAGCTGGAATTTAACTTACGGATTACTGTAGAGAGCAACTAGAGCCACTGTGTAACCAGTCACACTGGCTGGCATTTTAGAATTTTGTTTTTTCTTTTTTTTTTCTTTTGGTAAAATGGGAAGGAATGGGATGAGGATGAGATAGGTGCTTTAGAGCCATAAGTTAGGGACAACTTTATTATTTGACTTTATTGAAAAGTGTTGTTTACTGCCATCAATACCATTGAAGAAATATGGCAGGAGTAGGGGAGATGAGGGGAGATGCAAGGTTACAAGACAAGGGGAACCACAATTTCTTTGAAAAAGCAATATCACTGCCCCACTACTTTTAACAGCATCACTGTTCACTTTAAACATCTTAGCAAACCTGAATCCACAAAACATACTTGGGTAAGGAACATGTGAGGTTCATTCAGATGAACTACTAGACTGAAAGGCCATATGTCTTCTAAGACAACTGGTCACCATTTGTTTGATTATCCTTAAAACTGGGCATTTGGGTCTAGAATCTGGAAAAAGATAGCAATCCATTTTCATTGTAATTAGGTACTGCTATTTATTCATCTATCATTCCTATGGAGAATCTACAAACAGGCCGTCTAGGTTTTCAGTGATGACTGCCAATAGCTTTCTTCACTAGAAATGGGCTCATAAAATATAGTAATGAGCTTTAAAGTACACACCCACACACTTCTACAGCAGAAGGACTGAGAAAAAAATCCCAGTAAGTAGGCCCACCACTTTTGTCATAGATAGCAGTAGCCCACTACAAACACACACAAAGACAGGCAAAGAAAGGTCTAGTTGGATAGCGCCCTCAATCCTTTGCCATAGAGTAACTGCAGTTAATACGGTATTTTGGAATCACCTACAGCGCAGGCGTAGTGACCTTTGAAATAAGGTCAAGTGAGGGGTTTTCATTGTTTCAGCAGTGTTTTATATTTCTACCTTCATGGAAATCTCCTTTTCATAAAAAGAACCTTAGTGCATTCCAGAAGCTTTAAAAATGGTTTCAAAGGTTAAAAGAAATTTCAGAAATAAAAAGTCTTTCTGAAAACGTGCAAAAATTGAAATATATTCTAAAATGAATCGAACTTAGTGTCTATTTCAGGACATTTTCTTTAAATACATGGAATTGTAAGCAGACATATGTGGAATGTCTTCTGCACAGCTACCGAAGCGTACATACTCTTTCTCGCACGTACCTCTAGTGCACAGCATGTACGTACGTATATCTGTTATAAGCGTACTAGTATACTGCAGTTATTAACTATGCAGCCCACATGCACACATATCATGCAGACTGACTAGCCAGTGTGGGTCGGGTGACGCTAGAGAACTTCATCAAGTATAGCCTACAAGGTTAGTGAAGGGAAATCGTAGATTACATTCTTTACCATTTTTCTCGAGTGATCATTATCACACTCATTTCTTCTATTCTAAACTGGTAGGCCTAATGGTAGCGTTTCGAGTTCGGGCATTTTCAATGTGGCAAACACTAACGTTAATGTTGGACTAACTTAACGTTAGAGCGAAGCTAGTTTAAGTCCCCGTTTTCTCGACTCGCCATTATCAAATTAAATGTGTAGATACATCATCATCTTTCATAAATCTCAATAGCCTAGATTTTGTGAGCCTAACTCATGACAACCTTCCCTAAACTGCGTCGATAACGTGATCAATCTGAGTACTGCTGTGAGGCTTATGAGTCGAGTAGCAGCTAGCTACCGTACCTGTCTCTGCACAATAACGCTTTGTACGTGCACAATCATACAATTATGTGTACAGTATATATACACTATGCGTATCTCGTACATACATGTACGTACATGTAATTTTTGAATGTTTACATCCCGCCATCAGCCGAGTGTCTGCGTAGCGGCTCTCATTGGCTGTGTATATGCTCTAGCTACACAGTGACGGTGGCAAAAAGTTCGTCCGTTCCCTGCAGGTTCCCCTTATTTGACCTTTGACCTTCGCTACTTGCGTTCATTCCGAAATACCGTATTATGGGCACATGTAAACAGCAAGGTGAGCAGGAGTAAAATACACAAAGAAAACTGCAGAACTAGTTCTAACCATTCGTAATAGCTTCAACCTTGTAACAGTGACCTCATGGTGATGAAAAATTTTTATCAACATGGTGGCACCAGCACATATTTCATGTAGGCCTTAATATATGCTGCACCAAGGAAATCCAAGTTTAATTTCTCTAAACAAACTTCACCTTTGTGACTTTTCAATGCCAGAAGCAGAAATAACACAGTTATTCTACTTCATCTGCCTATGACACATGGGCCTACAGGTGACACAGAAACCAGTTAAAACATGGCTCATGAAGGGAGGATAGTTTTACCTTTCCAACATAAGTAAAGTCTTCATACCTTACAGGAAGGTTTCAAGCAGAGATTTAATTTTTATACGTGAAAAAGAAACTAAATCTAAGTAATCTGGTCAAACTTCCATTCAATTCGGACATAAGTTCTTGAGATATCAGCAAATGAAGTATGTACATTTGTGACCTAAAGTGAGCTTGAAGCAAGTAGGTCACATTGACGAGCAAATGCTTTGTTTCCTTTGTTTTTTCAGTCTGTTGTGTTCATCTTGAAGTTAATAGGTTATAGGTGTTCTCCATGGGGAATTTGAAGTTTGTAAACTTCCCATATGCCTCTCATGCATTCACATTCCTATAACACTGGGATAATGGCAGGGGAAATTGGTTGTAAAGTTTACAGAAAAACAAAAGAGTGCTCATTAATGTGAGGTTATAATGTCATATGTGCTTGCTTCAAGTTCACTTGGGTTGAAAATGTGACATCTTAAACTACTAATATCTTGAGAACCACCAATCGGATTTCAATGTATATTTCACCAGAATGCTTAGAATAAATACCCCTCTAACATACCAAAACTTGATCTGAGCCTAGACCCTTCTTTTTATGTTAAAGTTACCATTTATACTTACCAGGCCAGTGGCAGTTTTAGATTTGGTCTCATTTCACTCCTGTAATTTTCTCCTAGTAATAACCGTCTTGAAAGACCAAAATCACTGATTTTAACAGTTTTGGTACCCTGTGAGAATGAGTAAAAGATGGGGAAAAACATCATACAAAAGGAGTATGCTTCAAACTTTCAAAAATTTTTTCCCAACCAATCAGACATTTTTGTTAGCTCTTTCAAAATTATAGAGCTCAAGCAATTCCCTACTCATTACAGTTTATAACTGTCGATTATCTCCGTATTGGGGGCCATCCCAGGGAAATGCCCCAACAATACAATTATGAACCCCCTAACCATTTTCTTTTTCCAAATAACAATTCATGTGTTCCTCCCCTCCACCACTCACCCATCACTCGACAACATACTTTTTTTTAAGCTATCTCAGTATTAATATGCATGAATGAGAGATGATTATTTTACAGCAGGAAACCCCCCAAGCATAAACCTTGCCCATCCAAGACTGATTACCTAGCTAGCTGCACTTCCAGTATTATTTGTTATCCACACACGCTGTGCAAAAACACTACCTTCCATACCTTCCAGTGCTGTGAATGCTTTCAACAATATTAATACCACTATTCTATTTTCAAAGAATTCCTTCATTGAACGAGGTGCTCTTAAGATATCCTGAATGAACCATTGAAGTTCTTTCATGATTTATAACCAGCAATTCTATCAACAATGTTAGACAGAAAGACAAGTGGTATTTCAGGTAAGCTTTGACTAAGGTCTGACTTTGAGGCCAACTGAAGCCTATTTCGAGTATTTTTAGCTTTGAAGTGACAACACAGGAGGGTTATTCTTCCAAACTGGTACACGAGCAAATACAACTGTCATTTGAAAAGAAAAAGAAACAAGTTTAGCTGTACACATGACAGAATCGGCACCAACATAACAGGAAACTCTGAGACTCTTAATACCACTTTAAAACCAGTGTAGTACTGGTATAAAAATGTTTGAGATAATCCCTACGTTTACCTACTTTGGCAATCTATGCACTCTGATATTTACCTTTTATTTATGTATGTATTTCCTGTATTGCAACATACTCTCTGGCAAGGCAGTTGGCATGTGGGGTGAAGGGGCGGCCTTTCACTCTATCTACTAGAACCCTTCGTTACTTACTTAAGCTTGCCTTGCAATACAAACCCCTTGGAATTACTAAGAAGCAGCAGCTGCAATATGCAACAAGTTACAACAACTTTGCTAGATCCCTTTTTGTGTGTGTGGGAAGGGGAGGGGGGACTCAATTAGGAAACGCACATGAACAGAAGGTAAGGGAGGAGGAGCAAGGCAGGCTTTGCCGAATTTTTTTTTTCTTTTTTTGACTTGTCCCTCAGGCTAACTGTTTTCTAAATTAACTTCCCCTCATAAATATGACCGACTGCATGGTCAAGACGTAAGTCAGAAGGTCTGGGGTTCGACTGTTGGCCAGGTCATACCGGAGACGTTAAAAAATGGAACCTATTGCCACTGTGCTTGGTGCTCAGCATAAGCAATGGAGAAGGGAAAACAAGCCATTGAGCCACAACAGGAAAAAAGGCCTTGGGTGGCCTGACTTAGACCAATTGGTTTGAACCTGAGCTGTAAAACCTCATGTAACTCTAACCCTCATAAATATCAGATTGTTCACTACAAATCTGCCTAAAAGTCTCTCAACTCATTTGTGAAGACTACTGGAGTAATTACCCAGGATAATATGACACTGAATAATGAAATTGCCAGAGTGAATGTTTTCTTGCCCTGGACTGTCTGGAGGGAGATTTGTTGAGCCCTGAGTGAGGCATATCCTATTTCACCAAAATTTCCTGGTCTGGAAATCTTTGGACCTTGATACTTAGCTCCTACTTAGAAATGGAACCCTAACAGACTTGCCCACCATTACATCCTGACAAAGTTGTTTGTACCATCAGCAGTAGGATGCCATCGCCAGAAAATGGCGCCCTCACCACCCCTGCTATCCTCCTTCCTTCACTTGCCAATTGTTGACTTACAAAAATGGTATTGGTAAACAGGAGGTAAGGAGGTGCAACAAAAGATTCATCCTTCCTAGCCCACAGACAAAATGTAGTCCTAGAATGGTGCAGCACTCTGAAAATTGTAACAGGCACTGAAAATGGTCCTATTTACTCTAAGTTCACAATTTCGAACTGAACATTACAAACTATACCCACTTCCGTAACATTCAGTGGTGACATGAATGTTCAATGACAGGGTTTCCCATGGCATTCTTTTTATGAGGTGACCACCCTCACAGTTTCTAGCCAACACCTCACAGAAATTTGCTATACTTGCCACATGTACTGTATTAGCTATGGAAGTATTGATAGTTCTTACTCACTGATGGAGCCAAAGCTGGCATCAAATTATCCCCAGGAACTCATACCACCTCACACTCTCTAAAACCCCAGGGGAAACCCTGCAATGAGGACATCTGAATGTATTACATGCCAAACAGCTACTGTAACTACTATGAGCATAATCAATCATGGTAATGTATGGCTTACTTTCACTAACTAAATTACCCACCAGAATGAGGTCTTCTTCCAAGTTGGGTAGCCATTTAATCCCCCAGCCCCTCCCACTATTTCCAAGCCCACTGTGTTCTTTAAATACAAAGGATGCATATAATAGTCACAGAGGCAAAACCATTCCAACCATAATATCACGTCTGGTTGCTAATTCTCTGTGAGTGATATTAGAAACCTTCCATTAAGAGCACACAGATATTTCTGGTAATTTACTCTCTGAGGAGGGTAACTTGAAGAACCATCCCACTTATCATTAATGGTATAAGATTATTTATGGTATAAAATGGAATTACTCTTGTCAAAACCATACAAGGTATCTCTGGTAGAGTTTTCTCTGTGGGGATTACATGATTAATCTTAATTAATAGCAGGACTACATTAGCAACATACATAGCTACACACTTCAGTGATAAATGGATGTTTCCCTGGCAGGCAAAGTCCCAGTGAATGATGCTCGGAGCTCATGAACAGTAAATTCCCGCAGTTCGTTTTCTGTGTCAGCTCTTGGAACAAACACCCCATTCAATTAATAAAGATTTACTCCATTAAGACATTTCTTTTTGCCTATGACAGAGAAAATCTTACCACTTCATTGATAAATAATAGTATGTTTCTGGTAGCTAAGTCTCTGTGGATGATATTGGAAGAATGGAGGTATCTCATGGCGTCTGCTATCTGAATTGAAAAGTCGACGAGTAAGGTGACTGGAAACGATGCTTTCAAGGCTTCTTGTTTAATATTTTCAGCTAATGACCTCAAAGGTGCAAATTCTGTTACCTGTAAAAGTAAAATGATCCAGAAAAAGTTTTTATTTGGTGAGGAAAACAGCAAGACAGGGTTAAGGCACTGATGATCATGTGACTAATTAATGGTCACATGACTGATTCATTCTTTGCGTTGGTACTGAGTAATTCCTACCTTTGTCCCACAGACATAAATTATGTGAAAGTTGCAATGGAGGCCACAGTTCTTGAGGCTGAGGCTGAAGTCAGGGCCACAACCTCCAAGAGCAAAGGCCAAGGTTGAGACCACACCCTCCCAGGTCAACACACCTAGGTCAAATATGCCAGTCTGTGTAACAGTCTATAAAACTTCAATCATTATTATATGACAGACTTGGTGAGACATGCTCTTGAGCACAGATAACACTAAAATTGAGAAAAAAGTTATGAATTTGAATGAAGTCTTTTGGGATGTTTTTGGATATGGGTGTATCCATAAATTAGGGGTCCAAAGTGTGACAAAGGGGTCCAAATTTAAAAACCATTTAATACTGGTGTAAAGTATATTTTAAAGAAGGTATATGTATCTATTTCTAAAATTTATATCAGTCCTGGCTTTTGTTTAAGACATCCAGGTTATTGATCAACTGTATCTCAAAGCTCCTTTCAAAAATGGCGGAGGTGACTGGGACACCAAAATTGGCAATATATGCCTACAAAGTTTATAACTGTGTAATATATCCAAGTCTTTTCCTCACTTTTGGTAAGGCATAAGTGGCAAGGATTTATGACAGAAACAAGTTACACCCACTGAAATTGGTTGTATGCTCAATTTAGAATAAAAGCTCACACCATGGTAAGGGAAATCATGTAATATTTACACTGAAACATATTTATTATCTGTACAGTTTCCAAAAGATAGAGCAAGTAGCTGCTTGAAAATAAATGAACACATAAAACATAAACATTTTTCAGAGTTGTCCCCAATTCATCCAAATATCTTACATTTTTGAGTAACTGGGTTACAGACGTTATGTGTCGGGTGTGACGGGACACCAAAATCCCAGTAATACTGACACAAACAATGCATAAAAGGTTTCACGTAGCATTTACAGAGTACTATATTCAAGTGGGCAACACTAACAGTTCAGACAAACCTATTTTTTCTTGGAACATCAGATATTTTTACTGTCAGTTGCAAATTTTCTTATGTTACATATAGGGGTGACAGGGTCCTATTGAATTAACATGTGGTGTCCCAGTCACACCCGACCATGTCAACATTACTGTATGTTGTGACTTCTTAAATCATTACAAAATTGCACAAAGTTAAAAACTATACTGACTTGAACCAAAGTAAGAAAAAGATAGGAAGGATTTATCAAATAACAAAACAGCTTCATATTTACAGTAATAATGATTGTCGGGTGTGACAGGGACACCAAAGTGTGACCGGGACACCAAAACCAGAATGCACAAATGCATTGCGGTTTCGATGAATATAGCACTTAATGTGTAATCCCAAATAATGCCAAAATGTCCTGTTTCTTTCAGTCATTGGTTGAATGTGGTCTTAAAGAGCTGGAAAATTAGTTTCATATTTATATTTGACCTTGGGAATTCTTTGGAATTTTTGCTTTTTGGCCTCTGGTGATTTCAACCAGCCTCTGATTCTGACAAAACTCGTAGGGATTTTCTGATTGATTAAATACAACACCATGTGAAGTATCCAACCTTCCGAACTTGAGCTATCTTGTAAACAAGGTTTTCAGAGTTTGACCCCAGATGACCTTTGACCTCCACCATAAATAACAGGTACTGCCTCTCACCATAAGTCATCCACATACTATGTTTGAAATCTATCCAAACTTCCTACCTCAAGATGTCGTGTTTAACAAGGTTTTCAGACTTTGACCCTCAGTGACCCCAAATGACCTTTGACCTCCACCAAAAACAATAGGGTTCTTCCTCTTACTATAATGCATCCACACACCAAGTATGAAATCTATCCAAGCTTCCAACCTCGAGATATCGTGTAAACAAGGTTTTCAGACTTTGACCCTCGGTGACCCCAAATGACCTTTGAACTCCACCAAAAACAACAGGGTTTTTTCTCTCACCATAATGCATCAACACAACACGTATGAAATCTATCCAAGCTTCCTACCTTGAGATATCGTGTAAACAAGGTTTTGAGGTTTTGACCCCTGGTGACCCCAAATGACCTTTGACCTCCACCAAAAACGATAGGGTTCTTCCTCTTACCATAATGCATCAACACACCACGTATGAAATCTATCCAAGCTTCCTACCTTGAGATATCGTGGAAACAAGGTTTTCAGAGTTTGACCCGTGGTGACCCCAAATGACCTTTGACCTCCACCAAAAAAAATAAGGTTCTTCCTCTCACCATAATGCATCAACACAACAAGTATGAAATCTATCCAAGCTTCCTACCTTGCGATATCGTGGAAACAAGGTTTTCAGACTTTGACCCCTGGTGACCCCAAATGACCTTTGACCTCCACCAAAAACTATAGGGTTTTCCCTCTCACCATAATGCATCAACACACCAAGTATGAAATCTATCCAAGCTTCCTACCTTGAGATATCGTGTAAACAAGGTTTTCAGGTTTTGACCCCTGGTGACCTCAAATGACCTTTGACCTCCACCAAAAACAATAGGGTTTTCCCTCTCACCATAATGCATCTACATTCCAAGTATGAAATCTATCCAAGGCTTCCTACCTTGAGATATCGTGTAAACAAGGTTTTCAGAGTTTGACCCCTGGTGACCCCAAATGACCTTTGACATCCACCAAAAACAATAGGGTTCTTCCTCTCACCATAATGCATCCACATACCAAGTATGAAATCTATCCAAGCTTCCTATCTTGAGATATTGTGTAAACAAGGTTTTCAGGTTTTGACCCCTGGTGACACCAAATGACCTTTGACCTCCACCAAAAACAATAGGGTTCTTCCTCTTACCATAATGCATCCACATACCAAGTATGAAAACTATCCAAGCTTCCTACCTTGAGATATCATGTAAACAAGGTTTTCGGAGTTTGACCCCTGGTGACCCCAAATGACCTTTGACCTCCACCAAAAACAATAGGGTTCTTCCTCTGAATATGAGGCATCTACCTACCAACTTTGAGAACTGTCAGAGTTTCCCTTCTTGAGATATCGGTAAACAAGAAAAGTGTCACCACACACACACACATACACACATAAACACACACATACACATACGCACACACACACAAACATACACACATACATACACACACACGCCATCATGACTGCATAGGTTTCTCTTTTCATCGAAACCAAAAATAAAATAGATATTCACACTCTCCATACATTTTTCAAGTTTGTCACTTTCTAATTACTTTCCACATCTTTATGATGTTCATATTATCCATCTTAAATCATTTATTTTAATTTTTTTCAGTTTAAAACAGTTTAAATAGCTCTTTGTTGTTCTTCAATGGCGGAGGTTACAGTGGGACACCATGGGACACCATTTTCCCCTTTCAACCAGATAGTGGACAATACATTACAAAATGGGAAAAAAGGGTAGTATCGATAACCATGTGCACACATGTTACAACTCAGGCATGTATGAATGGGATTGGCATAGTTGAGGTGATATGAGAGGGTGGTAATTTTGATGATTTTGTGCGCGATGTGACATGATCAGTGGGACACCAAACACAAAATGTGATTTCCAATGGGTGCCATTATTACAGTTGTCCTTGTACTGCTCAGGTTTAGCATTTTACTTTATCAGTAGAGGTTACCAGTAATTGGACATAGTGATTCAAGTTTCCAAGAGTAACACAGGGAGATGTGGCCTTGTATTAATGTCCATACTAGTATGATGTGACAGGTGGGACAAAGCGTCACATCCGCCATGCCAACTTTGAAATAGGCGCATTTCGTTAAACATTGTCCCTTAATCTGGAAACTCACATTGTTTGTTTGTCTGGTTCTAATATCTCATCTGACATAACTTTAGGCTATCCAAAGGATAGAATAAATTTTTTATATTGTAATAACTGAAGTAAATTACCCATGTCACAACTTTTACAGATAATCTGGTGGGACACCAAATACATGCTGGATAATAAAATTGTAAACGATAGATCAACAGACCGTAATTGGACATTGAGATACCACAGTTAGTGATAACACATAGAATATTAAACACTTTCAATAACAGGAATCATCTCTAGCCTCAGTTTTAACCATTCTCTATATGCCACAAGTGGCGGATGTGACGGGGACACCATGGACCCCTAATTTATGGATACACCCATATCCTTTCATAGCTGGCTTCTGATCAGCATCACTACATTTCTATGGGCAATTGGTATGAGGCAGAAGCTCGAGCTCAAAAGGCTGGGGTGTAAAAACTCATCAGAGAATCTTAATATGCAACTGGTGAGTGACGTGGCTCTTTCAGTAACATGTCATATATCTTTACTTGCCCTACACATTACCCTCAGGATGGAACAAGAATTCTTAGTAAAGAGAGCAACAAACTGCACAATGCAATGCAATTGATTCTGTATCACTTTGAAACTGATCTCCTTCGGACAATGGTACTGCACAGCTGTCAAAATTTTTCAGGGAACTGAACAGAATTTCCTTTACAAAATTGTCAGTTTACAGTGCAGAGCTACACCACACCATTCAGTACCGCAGCAGTGTCCCTCCCATTGGTGTTTCTTATGGTATTACAGGCCTGCCCTCTGTCAAAGGACGCCCTCATTCACTGTGCTATCAAGACTCACCAGGACCTTATTACAAGTAAGAGATGGTTTATACAAATGTAGATAGGAGGTAATGAAGAGTGAAGTAAATTTACAGTATTCTAGTACACAAAGAAATAAAGTCATCAAGCAAATACCAAGAAGCCTAACTACTAACAATGCATAAGTTGCAAATTAGTCCAATTGGACGTACTCACCATTGTCTTAAAGTCGGCAGAGACTACAGCATAGTACAATGTGAGTAATCTTCGTCCTTCAAATTCAGATAAAGACAGACTAAAGGTTTGAATCCCCTTCCTTCCCTTCAAAATTTAGGCAATATGTACCACTGTATGGCTACGACGCACACTAAGATATTCAAAAAGTTTCCCTAAAACAACTGTCGAAGCATTCAGCCCGCCTCCCCCTTCCATCCTCCCCCTTGCTAAAAGCAATTTCCTGCATTTACAAGATCCTTGACTGGTGTATCACTCCAACAAATAAACACTACATAGGATTTATTTCAAACAATCGTGATGAAAAAAGATTACACCGATTCCATTCATGAGATGTATATTGTTCGTGCTTGAATTATTATGATCAGACAGCGTGGATCCGCAAGAAAGCAAATTCACATGACCCACTCTTAGGCTACTCACCAACATGAGTGAACTATCGACATCGAGCACAACGCCAAAGAGCTTCACCAGGTGATCATGGTTAAGGGAATACATTATGGCAGCCTCTTTCAGGAAATCCTGCTGGTGCTTGTCGATGGAAACCTTCTCTGGACTGAGACATTTGATTGCTACTTGAATCTGGAAGAGAAAACAGAAATAACAGGATTGAACGTGACGATTTGTAAATTCAAGGCTGCATTTTGATTCCAATCTGGACAAAAGTAGGTTGCAATCTTTTACAGAATGCTAAAATGAAATGTGAATCAGATCACACAGTTGATTAATATATAGGAGAAAAAAAGCCAGGGAAAACCAACTGCATAATGTACAAAAGACTTGGCAGATGAAGTAGGATGACAGAGGGTGCACCGCTCCCTCTTCCACTGTGATATCAACTTCTGCCAGGTACTGAAGTGCAAGTATGTGAGGGAAACATGAAAGTAGGAGGTAAGGAAGGCCATTGTAAATGAATACAAATTTCTCAGTTGGTTCACAAATGCAAAATCCCCCAAATTAATTCCTTTCCTGCATGGAAGAGGGCAAAACAGTGCCAAAAAGATGTAACTCTCTGACAATTGTTGAGCACAGATCCATTTCAAACTGTGTTCTGAAGGGAGAGAGAACAAGGAGAATTCAGCCAACCAGATGTCCTCAGAGATGGCATTTGAGTATAGAGGGCACTATCAATACTTCTCAATGACTCAGCTGCATGAGAAATGATGCATATAAATGAAGCAAGACATGCAAAATGAAGTTGGTCTGCCAAGTTTACTATATTTCCAATTCTCAAACCCACAAAGTTGTTGAAGAGTCATGCTATGACATGGAATGAAAAGAAACATCCAGTAGGGGGTAGAGGGTGGGAGGGTGGGGAAAGTGCTCCTCCTGGAGTTTGCCATGCCCCTCCCTAAATATTCTTGCGGATTCTAAATGTGTAATAAAGTACCTTAATGTCAAGAATACACTATACTGCACTAAACATAAACTGATATTAAAACTTAAATTCAATAAAGGGTGGAATAGTGCCAGCTAGTTGGGACATTAAACATTGCCAGGTATTATTACTCTCCATCAGTAGAATTGTGTAGGAGAGAAATAGATTTGCAAATTTAAGCCACAAGTAAGAATGCAGCAGTGCTACTGCTTGCATAATTTCAACTTAACAATGAACAAACAATGCAATGTTTTAGTGCACGACTTTGTTTTATTCTACTGAGTGTTAAGTTTTAGAGAGGGAAACCATAATATTGCCCTGGGATGAACAGTTCTTCTGACTCATTCAGGGTTTGAAACTTAGCCAGCTCCCAATCCACAGGACTCATTACATCAAAATGTCACTGTTTTATAAAATCAGTCTCAGTACCAATGCATGCAGTTATGTGTACTGTCTGAACAACTGCAGGAATAAGACTTAATATGATGATACAGTAAGGTTAAGACCTACACCCATATGGCAGTGAACAGTAGTAAAAAAGGATATAAAGATCAGGATATCACCACCACATTTTTGCACAGATTTGGATGAATTCCAACCAATAGTGATATCCCCAGACAAAAACAAACTATAAGTATATTACAGTAATGGAGGTCTTGGAAATAAATTATGAGAAAGTGGAAAAGGCCAAAAGGTGTCCAGACAGCTGGTACACATACAAAGGTGTTCATTATGTCAAATAACAACTGTTTGGTAGTTTAGACAGACTGATGAACTATTGTGTGTATAAAGGAAGGAGATCAACAGCTGAAAATGGAACTATTGTCAATAGGAGGTAAAAGAGGGGCGATGAAGATTTGTAATATGCGACATACAGTAACTACTGTATTGTGTGTATAACAATGAACTAAGCAACACGTCTGCGAGCTAATGAAACAGCTCCTATTTTGAAATACTTCACAGACAAGAAGCCTGTCTCAGCGCCTCCCCAAGAATCTTGTGTTGTAAGTCTGTAAATATCCTTTTTATTCCTCTTGGTATTCAAAAGATAATGAGGTAGGTCATGTAACAGCTAAACTGCATCCTCCTAAGCCAAGCTGCAGCTCCATCAGCCAAGCTGCAACTCCATAGCTGCAGCTATGTTTTGTTACTTAACACATCACAATAGCAGGACTGCCACACCTTAATCCTCCTATTGCTACGTGTATTGATACAAAGTAATAACTGTACCAGCAGTGCAGCTTTTGCAGCTTTGCTGAGGGAGCTGCAACTAGGCTGAGGAACCATATTAAGGGAAATATCCTCATGCCTTCACAGACTTAAAACTGAAAACCACCTTCATTATCTTATGCTATGATAACCTTAGACAAGACCTACTAAATGATTTTATGTTCAATAACTACAGCATGTACACTGTAGCAAGTACTGTATACTGTACCATACAAACCCAGTCTTTCAATAACAGTACTTTCAGAACATCAAGCCAATTAGTAAAATGTAAACGAGTAAAAAACATCTCCACTTTCTATTAATATTCTAGTATAACCTTGGCAGATATCCCTTTACCCTGTCAACTTGAAGGCCATCCAACACTTATGACAACACAGAAGGGTAGGAGAAATAATTTTTCCCTGGGGCATCAAACCTAAGGAAACCATAATGAAAAACCTGCATGTCTCAAATTGCACTTGACAAATTCACAAACAAACAAGTTTTGATGAATGTTGGCAAAACGAGGAAATTTACAGATCAAATTTTTTAAGCATACTTTTGAAGATCTTTTGCAGGCAGACATAAAGAGCAGCCTGCTTGCCATGAACGTCTGATGATAAATTATGCATAATGACACTGGAAAAATATGTTTTTTCTTTCATACACACATATGCACCAATGAGTGAGTGTAAATGTATGTGACCAGATGCTTATAAATACTATAGTACTATATGAAAGTACGCTGCAGTATAAAGCAGGCCGTAAAGAGCATGTATCATTTTATGACAGTACATGAGGCCTACATGACAATGAACCATAAAATGAGAGCAACAATGGCTTGTAAACTTTCTCACTGGCTAGTTTTCAATTCAACATCATAGGTATATAAGGCAGGGGTGGGGTGAGGCCTTACCCCCTCCATTTGGGCAGAAAAATTGCTATTTTCAAGCAAAATGTCTGCTCTTTTTAAGGCACACATTTTCAAAATTTTGGGCAAAGGATCCCAGCCTCCTTATAAAATGAAAGTGGTCCTGTAATCTAGAATTCAACTACAGATGAAATTTGACCCTAGCTTATATTAAAGTAATAGTCATTAAGATTAAACATGGTTAGGCTGATCTTACTCACATGAAACATTCACCTTACAATGACCAGATCAAAATCTGAACATCCCAACTGTTAATCATCAGTGTGTGTTTCAAATATCTTAGTATAGTACAGCATAGTATAGTACACTACAGTACAGTACAGTACCGTGCAGTGCAGTGCAGTTCAGTGCCATGCCGTGATGTGCCGTGCAGTGCAGTGCAGTACAGTAATAAAAGGATGGAAGTGCAGTGCCATGCACAGCAGAAATAGGAAAGTTTAATTTAAAAGACTTAAAAAGCATGTACCAGGTATGACTCTATATAAGTTTTGGCATCAATACACACACTAAATGTGACTGTATTCTCTTCTTTCGACGACAAAACATACCCAGCTGTTCAACCTCTTCAGTCCAAGCATGATTTAGTTCAAAGATTTTCTTCAAAGCCAATGCCTTTTAGTTACCCGGCAACCAATGTCAAAATCTACAATGTAAGTACAGTAACTAGTGTGTGCTTACACAAACTACTAGACAGTCTACTTTAGATGGTATGGCAATTTAAGCACAACCTTCCCAGCATGCATTGTAATTCTGTAATATCAAACTGGCTTATTTCTGAGACCACACCAACATATGTAAATAGACTCTTTTCCCAGTAGGAATTATAAAGGATTGTGGGATAGAATTTTGGTGTGCATCATTTTGTGCCACAGCAAAATGCCATTGACAACAACATCGCCTACAAGAACTCTATCCCATAATCCATTGCAATTGCTATTTGGAAAAGGGTCTATAGGAGAGGGGGAGCGAAACAGACTATAAGGTACAGTACTATACACCCATCTCATATGAGCCAGTCACATGCCACCTTTGAATTTCAAGGTGAAGTACTGTACATGCTGTATGATACAAGAAATTTGTTATATACTGTGCTAAGCACAGACAGCTTCCCAATTTGTTTTCCATTTAGGATCATTTTGATAACAAATTAGTCATCACACTCTCTAGCTATTCGGTTGATCAAAGAAAAGGACTACCTGCAAAAGGTCTTTATGTCAAACAATCATTTTTCAGTTAATTGGACTGTATAAACTGACCCTTACTATGAACTGGAAGAGACTGGTACAATACAAATATGACAGAAAAGGACAGGTATACAATTAAAAACAATTTATTAGAGGTCACTGCAGTAGTTTCCAACACTAATTTATGCTCAATAGTTCACAGAATTTGCTTGTGATTGACCATCCTTGACTACTGCAGTAACACTGTACTGATACTCACAGCAGTATTACAACTAGTACGTAAAGTGAGCTAGGGTGAGCAACACTACATCAACAATTTTGATTAACACTTTGAAAATGTAAAACAAAAAGTATGAACACAGCCTGATACTTTCAGGGTGCTTTCACATCATATAATCATGTTACTAGAGAACTGAACATGCATTCATCCTAGCACATTTACCCTGAGCGCTCATCTAAAATGACGACCCCCCCCCCAAGTATGCTCACCATATGCAGTTGCTGTAAACAAAACCCATTGTGAATACATCCCTAAAACTTGTCGGTAGTTTTACAATCTACCGTACAAACCCTACTTCATCTATTACACATGTGAACTATCCCATCTATCAATGACTATGGTAGATGAGATTGTTTACATGTATAATAGATGAGGTACTCTAAGTAGGAGTGAAACAGATGATGTAAACACAGGGATGCCAGTGGCTGCAGAGCATTTACACTCCATGATTTATCATGTGCTTGGGGTATGATCCTCCCATTGTCCAAGATCAAAACAGAAGGATCAGACCAACATCTGATCTGCATTTACACAACAACCTTGATCTCGAACACATGATCTCTGAAGCTGAGCTTCAGGTCTGATTTTTTCAGTTTCTTTCTACCACAGGGTAAACCACAGATTTCTTATATTATATATGTGGACAGAGCATATTTCACTAACGTCCTATGCGCAGAGTGTCGCCACCATACGTGCACAGTTAGGTTTTCCAATATGGGTGAATGCTATGGTCTTGTGTTAAAGTTCGAACTTGCTCAAGTGGTTCTGTATCAACAGAATTTGCAAGAAACTTGTTATATTTTCAAAAGAATGCAACTTTAATTCAAATTCAACAAACACAATGGATGACTGTGATTTTGTTCTCCCATTCATGTTTGTACTTTGTCTGATAAATGTTGCAGATTCATTGTCAAATTACACAGTAGCCCAGCGGCCATCTTGGTGAGCCTAAATTGGTTTGAATGGTGGCGACTGTGTTGTTCAGGTGATACTCTGTCCATAAGTATAAGAAGTCTGTGGTAGTACTTTACACCTGGGAATTGCAGGGACACTGTAAAAATACACTTAAACATATACATTTCACGTGAGGATTTGTCACTGTTCCATCTGAGCTTCAAAAAGCTAAAAAACAATATGTCTCAGAAAGGTTTATTTATCCAGAATGATTTGACTCCCAACAATTTCATTTACAGAGATAACAAAGTTTTAGCCTTACACAAACTACCACCCATCACAAAGTATTTGTATTAGTAATATTACTCACAAGGAAGCTACTGTACCTACATTCATCATTTTATTAATAACCATGCGTGCTACAAAATTTACAATGTTTGAATATAAAGTGTGTAAAGAAGCATCTTTCATCACACAATGACTCTAGATACTTCAATAATGGTATGACTTTGCCCAGATGAATTATACAAAGGGGGATTAAATCACCTTTACAAAATTGTTTATAGCCAGCACATTAAAACAATGGTACATGACAAACTTTCTTTCTTATATGAACATACTAACAGCAAGGTACGTGTAAGTTCTTGTAAACTTTACGTTCAATTCCCATTCTAATGAGAATTGAAATACTCCGTTTGATTTGTCTCCATAATTCATGCTGTTCTGAGAATTCTCCAGGTCAGAGACAGCTTTGTATCCTGCTGTTCTCCCAAATTTTTGTAATGGTAACCATGGCAACTACTGCATATTGTGCACTTTCTACAAGTATGGACAGATTTGTTATTATACAGCAATATCCACATAAATCCTTGAAAATGCCTCCCCTGCTGAGAACAAATGTTGTCCTGATAACTCTTGATACACACCAAAGTTACAACTACCTACATATTTGATATAGCACACTGCCTTGGTAAAATGCATACTGTATGATTAGCCTTGTGCAAGAGCATACAGCTTCTCAAATGTGGAGGGGGAGGGGTGAGGGAGGGGCAAGGGGTGAGGGCATGACCCTGACCAAAATAATTCAAGGAAATCATGAAGCCATACAAACCATACATTTGGATTTCAAGTGATCTGTGGTGCAATCTGAAGAATTTTCCATCAATTTTAATCCATTAACTTTCCCAAAACCTACCTATTTTGTGAATCTATAGCCCTACTTATCCGCAGCTGATGGACTGTCCAATAGTTGTAATGGGGGAGATAAGTAGGAGCGTAATAGACTGACTGTTTCCACCATTTTGGAGTTTGATTTCCTTGAATCTTCTTTGTATTAGGCCTACAATTTTTGTAAGAGTTCTGGAAAAAGGTGAGAGGGACAAAAGATACAAAATCCCTTCCCCTTTCAAAAGTGGGGGATGTGTCAACCCCACTCCCACCTGTTGATGCCCATGGCTTTGTACAATTCCCTGGATGGTCAGAATCATGAATTTGTGGCTCACAGACCCATTATTCTGAAAAAGATTCAACTCTTAAAATGGCACTTATGATAAAGATAATATACTAAAAAAAAATGCATTAGGCCTGGGAGGCCGCAACATTTTTGGAGTCTGGTACCAAAGGCCCTATTAAACACAACTCTGAAGAAGTCACTCCTACAATGAGGTCATAAATGGCATAGGATTATCCACCTCAGCAGCTATATAAAAGACGTGCTTTATACACGGTGAAGGCAAAAATGGAGAAGGAAGAGTTAGGTTCTAGTACGCTCTCTATAGGTAGGAGATCCTGCGGTGTAAATGGTTTTTGCCAGATGGTTATTGCAGGCAAAAATGGTATACATACGTAAATAGGTGATAATGAGGAGTGAAATACTGTCCACTTCTAGCCTGCCAATGAATAATAATACATCAGCAGGCTTACTACCAGGCTTCTCAATGGCTGAGGTGCCTAACTGACATGGTTAGAGAATCCCAAAACTCCCTGGTTTGTGAATCAACAAGCCCCTCTCTTACCTCCTATCTACATTGGTTAAAGGGCGCCCTCTTTAGGTAGGGGATCCCGCGGTGTCACTGGTTTTTGCCAGACGGTTGTTGCAGGCAATATTGATATACATATGTAAATAGGAGGTAATGAGGAGCGAAATAGACCCCTCTTTACCTCACCTACTTGTAATAAGGTCCTGGCAAGTCTTGATCACACAGTGGAGGCCAGCCTCCAATAGAGAGCAGCCTCCAGTGTCCTCTTCTCACTTGCCTAGTCAGAAACTTTGACATGTTATTTGAGTCCTGATATAGTTCCTTCCAAAGAGATGGACACTAGAGGCCGCCCTCTATTGGAGGTTGGCCTCCACTGTGTGATCAAGACTTGCCAGGACCTTATAATGGGTAGTTGAGGGCTACAATTGTATATAGGGGGTAAGAGAGGGGTGATGTAAATTTGTAGTGGCCAACTGAAGAGAAAACCTGCTAATGAATAGGGAAAAGGCCAAAAGAGACAGATGTGTTATAACACTTCTTCAAAAAATGCAGTTACGCAAAATGTGAGCTTCCAAAATAAGCTTTTGTGCATAGATTTTGCTGTCTGGAAAAAATAGGCCTACCCAGGAGTCACAATTCCAAGAAAAGAGGACTCAATACTCAACTCCCAGACAGGAGTCCCAACTCTGAAGAAGAGTCGGGTAACCTGCCCAAGCCTAGTATGCATCCTCTAGAGCCAAGTATACTGTATAGTCCACACTTGTAGTGTGAGTACAAGCTCCTGAGTATGAGCACAAGCCTCCCAATGTGAGTATGAGTACGGTCCTGAGTACAAGTACCTGCATGACTTTCAAATTATTGTACCAGTCTGAGCACAAAAACCATAAACTTGTACATTAGTACAGTGGACAGAAAAATTTACTCTAGTACAAGGTACACCCCTGAGTTCTACAAATCTGCCACAGTACATTTTCCATAAATATTCCATGTTTGAAACTTGGGGAACTGAATACTTTAGGGGTCAGTTTTAAATTTCATTTGATGCAATATTCCAATGACAGACCTTTGCAACAAATTTTTACCATCTGCTAGATTTCAGGATTCCCCTTCATAAACCATATTTTAACCTTCAAAACACCAATTCTCACACCTCAGTTCATGGACATATCTGCTGCCAAAGTACAGATCCATTCTTTACAATGGTAGATGTGTCAATAAAATATTATGGTTGCCCAATGGGTTGAGGGTCACTTTCAGTGTAAAATATGACTCATAAAAAGCTTAATTCTAACAGGACTAAACCTTATCACAGGATATAAATCACATCTACAACAGGCAGGGATGTTAAGAAAACATGCAGGTGAAAAGTAAATTTCCTGTTTTGTGGCTAACCACCAAATTTGGCCAAGTTTAGCGACTGGGTTGTTACTGTATTTACCAACAAAAAAAAAGGATTTAACTGTCATTCTTTATGGCAAGAATTGTAATTAAAATGTACTATAAAAGCACAAATTTAGTTTGTTATATGCTGTATTATATATCCCTGCAGTGTGTTTGATAATGATTCATCAGCCAGTGAGTTTTGTATCAAAAACTTCATTTTACATCATACTTCCAATAAATTTTGTTACAAATTTCGGCACTCCCATATGCAGGCTACTTTGTTGCACATCCTTTTTCAGGGATGTTTGAAAGGGGGACAGGTAGGGGTCAAGAGGGCTGGAGATGTCATGATATATGTATATACCCTAAACTACATTTGCCAAAAACTGAAAATGCAAATACTTCAACAAAAAATTTTTCATTATCCAAATAGGAGACATGAAGGAATCTAATCATGATGTTTAATATCAGAATATAGTTCTAGCCTTGATCACTGTAATACATGTTCTCCTGTTGCATATAGATTATTGTTATACAAAGCAGTGGTTGATAGTGACCCTACACCGAAGGGACAAACACTGTCAACCATTTTTGTGCTCACTGCAGTATTATTTTATATTCCTTCAACCGCTATGTCAAGGGAAATACATAAACCACTTGTGACATGTGCATGCCTCACATGTTGAAGTTACAGTGCCATGCCCTACACAGTTATTAAATCATGCCTAGACAGTTTAGCAATTAGTAGTAGTTTCATGGAAACTGCATTACACAGTTCACACAGTCTCAATAAGCAAAATGTGGCACTTCCTTCGTAATTTCAAGGCGCACACATCTCACAAGAAAACTGCTCCAGTAGAAGCAATGACTATGACTGCTCAACCAGCTTCTAGCCAATTTTAAGTGGGAGCTCACCGAGTTGGATTCCGTTTTTTTTTTCCACTCATAGTTTGGGATAAAAGTCTTGTCATCAATTTTTTTTTTTTTTCAAACCTCTATGGTAAAGGCATAAGAGCCAGGGGCTGGGGTGCAGCCATCTCCCCAACCTTTTTGAGCCAAAAATTTATTTTCTGGCAATGTACACATTATTTTAAGGTAAGCATGCACAAACATGTACAAAACTTTTGGGAAAGTGCTGCAGCACCCCCCCCCCCCCCTTCCCAATGAAAGATGTCCTACAGGCCTACACATATGTACTCTCTGGACTGGAAATCTAATCACTATCAATATGGAAGCATCAAACTGATTGGTAGTTTACCCAATACAAACAATCTACTGAGGAACTTCTGACTTACAGTCTCAAAACAGCCAACATCCTTGTATCTAGCATTAGCAAAAACGAAGGTTTTTCAAAGTGTTTTTAAAAATTGAAGAATTAACAATGTTATAAATATGATGAGTTTATTGTTGAAAGAACAGCCCGTTACAATGTAAAAGATAAAAATATATCCTACAGAGTGGAGGTCAGTTTGATCTCACCTTCCTGACTGCACATCACATGGAAAGACCAAACAGATAGCTGTGCAGGCTAACATTCACACTGAACTGCATATTTAACATTTATGTGACATGACAGCTGGTTTCACAGTAATGTTAAAGTGCACAGACTGATAGCACTGCCCTCTAGAGAGTCATGTTCAAATTTGTAGAGGGATGACTGCACATCAGTGAATTGACAGAAAGGTGTGATGGCATGAAATGTCAATAACGATTATGGATGGCACTGTGAGCAAAGCATACACCTGTACATCCATCTGCATAGCAGCGGAATAATTATTGTGCCTTTCCTCTCCCTGGGAGTTCCCATTTCATAAGTGGCAACTTCTGTGATTCACCACCCTAAAAGGGTACCAGTATTGTACATGACCTTTACAATGTGCTAACTACAGTACTGTATCCACAATGTGAATCTAGCTGTGAAAAGGCACTAAACACATACACCAAGTCACAAGTGAAATGGCTCAGTAAAAAGACTTGAAAACTATGCACATCTCCTTGGTCAAACATGCATAGCTTCTTATTACTGGCAGAACCCAATCAAAGTGACCTAAGTAACATTATAAGCAGACAAAACAGACCTGTCCTAATTTACACATCCAGTCTAAGTTTGAGTTATGTGGCAACTCCCAGGTTAAACTATTGAACTGGGAGCCACCTGATTTGTTATCCATACTAACCTTTACACATTCATTTTTGCTTAGCCTTGAAACACCTATCAGGCCTACAGATCTGAAATGTTTTCTCTATGGCAGTGCATGTATCCTACAATCCCCATGCCCACCCGGAAGATGCATGGCCGTACGGCCAGGGGGCTGGGCGGTAGCTGCCCCCCCCCCCCAAAAAAAATGTCAGAAATCTGACTAAGTGGGGCAGATATTTGTCTCAGTCGGGCGGAAAATTGGACAATTAAATTTGGTCTGGAGTCCAGCAAACATCACCACCCTCCCTGAGAAAAACAGTTCCATACAGCCATGGGCAGATGTATATTACTCAAGAACCCATATTGGATGCACTCATAATACCAACATCACAAACTTTCACAAGAACTCCCCTGGTCAATTTGCATACAGATTGTAAACTATTAACATTCATAGACAATCACAAGATAGCCCAAATCATAAATATTCAACCAAAAAAGAGACTAGAGCAAGTCTGATTACCATAAATTTACTGAACCCAAAGTCAATAGAGCTTTAGTGTCAGGCCGAATAAGTCCCACTGACTTACTGTGTAAAAATAAACAACCTTGTAAAGCAATCTTGCTCCGCCTTGCACTTCATGGATATTTATCCATCAAAACCAATCATAAGTTGAGAGGTTAAGCTTCAAACTTGGCTCAAAAATGGGGAAATTGGAAGATCTCTGTCATTGTTTCACAAGTGTTAGAATATGTATGTGAAAAGGAGGTTCTGTACATATTCAACACCTGCTCCAAAGGTAAATAATCCCCGCATACTTCTTTTTGTATTTTGAATACATTTTGCTTCTTCTAAATTCAGCTCTATAACCTTTACACAACCACTGGAAAATTAAATATCATCTTCACCATTATCAAGGCTTATAATATTTGTTTGGATAAAGGGTGATACACTTCACGACTTCTTGAAGGTCAGCATGAGAGAAAAAGTGTTGTTGTTTCCTCTGGGGACGTAGCTCCTTTGAGGAGCAGAACTCCTTCTGGAGTAAGGTATGGTTTCCTTCAGCTCTTTGTAACCAGAGTTGAGGGGGCTTTGCAAAAAGGAGTATTAAAGAGTAAAAGTTCAGGTCAGTCAGGTGTGTATTCTTCACTTAGATAAGGGTTCTATGACAGCTCTTTGGCTTGATTGCAATGCTTCATACCACACAAATAAATAACTCCGTAATACCAATGGTTCCCACAAAAAAGAAATGACTGTAGTGGACCTTGTTCATGAACCATCACCTTACAGTACAGTCTGAACCACAAGATTGTGGGGTGTTTCATACAATATGCTATTTTTTCTCTACATAACAAACTGTTCAAACACTGTTAGCCATGATTTATTACTACATGGGGGAAAGTACTAGATGCAAAAGGGGAACTGATCATGAATCTAATGGTAACATTGACAGACTACACGATACAGGTACCCAAATGTGAGTCAACATCGAACACATAACAAAATAAAAACACCACTATTGAGCTGGGAATGAAGGCCATACTTTCACTTTCAAGGTATGCAAACATGAGCTGAAATACTGACATTTCAAAGAAACCTTAGTGAATAAATACCTCAAACTTTCACTTATTATCTCAAGGGTACAGTAGGTACCAGCCAGATCCGCTCTTACCATGGAAGTACTACCTCGCAGGTAGTACTTCCATGCTCTTACTGCACATACCTGTTCTATGATGTGCCTATGCTGGACAGCATCAACCAAACCTGCCCAGCATAAGGATTTCCACCTGGACCTAATTAAACATTTGTGAATCCCACCCACCATATATTTCCATGCCAAGGCAAGTATATTCCCTACCCTTAGACACCTCCCCTGGGTAATCAATGTACATTACACTCAGAAAATGCTGGGTACTGTACATCCCTGCCTGTTATAGCATCAGATTGCCCAGGTTTGGGTTTTGGAATGCAGTTCTCCAAAACTAATACTATAAAGCAAAGGGATGAGTGACTGTGAGTTATACACCTCCTCTCTCTCTCCTTCCCTTCTCCTTGCTCACCCCCACACTAACACTAACACACACTCACACTCACACACACACACACACACGCACATGCAAAAGTGTTCCTATCTAAATGACAAATTGACCATGACTAGCATGAATTATTTAAAGTGTTCCTACAGGGCGTAAAGTCTAGAATTACAAGAATACATCTCAGAGGTTAGAAAATTAATCTCACTCATCCAACTCCCATTTTCATAGCTCACTCTGTTGCTGAGATGTAAAGTGTTGAAGTTTATTCACTTAATTTGAAAAAGTCGATTCCACAATAATTTGTGATGTCCTTCTTGAACAACTCAACATTACCTGCTTCTGTTTCCTTTTGAAATTAAAATGTTTGTACGACCATGAAAATTTACTGTTTCCCTACATAGCATGTTGTACAGAGAGCGCTTGTATGGTCAAGTTACCAGATAACATAAAGACAGTGTTCAAATTAGGGCACAAGGTGCAGTGGCTTTCATAAAACAAAAACAAAGACAATAATTTGAGTAATACAAGAATGACATGACAAATTATGGCACAACCTACCATTTTAAACTGAGTGAATAAGCTTCAACATTTAACACCCCAGCACAGAAATGTCTGGTGAAGATGGGAGACGGACCATTTGGATTCATAGGTCAAGCTTTGCAATACATATTTTTGAAATTTTTGACTTTTGGTACACTGTAAGTGTTCAAACTTTGCATTTCATTTTTGCAGTCTGTTCACTTCGTCATCGATATGAATGAATTAATCCTAAATTGGTAGTTAACATGTTGTCTCCAAGGTCGGATACCTTTCATGCACAACCTGTAACACAGTAACCTCTGAGGGAGCAAGTCTCACTTCCACTGTGCCTTCGGCTAATGATGAGTCAGTTCACATCAACCATCCTCTCCAAATTAATGAGAGAATCTTCACCATATTAAATCATTAATCAAAACACTCCTACAGGCCTACACTATTGTACAAATCAGGCTGGTAATAGACCCTTTTCCAAATAACTGAGAAGAGGACTTGGGAGGCCATCCTCCCTAGGAGGACACCCTCCCTCTCCACTGTGCTATTAGATTACCAGGGTCTAGATGTGGGTAGGTGGGGGTTACATATGTAAATAGGAGGTAAGAGAGGGGGCATGTAGATTATGGGATAGAGTTTTGGTAGACATTGCTTTTGTCAATGGGATTTTACTGAGGCCAAAATGATGCATACTGTACCAAAAACTCTATCCCACAATCCTTTGTAATTGCCGTTTGGGAAAGGTTCTGTGTGAATATATGTACTTGCACTCATGGTAAGTCTTCTGCAATAGCGCATATCCTCAGGAGAATAGATCTGTATACACTTGCAATCAAACTAACAGCAATGAGGTGAAAAAAATGGAAAATTTCATACTCAAAATTCTTAAAATGACGGATGTACTTATACTGACAACTAGGCACACTACAGCTGTACTAATGACACTGTACTCAAACCGAAATATTCTGTCTTTTTCATAATCCCTTGGTCATGGCACTTCAATTTTCAGCCCCTTTATACTTCATCCTAAACACCATCTTGTCACATTATCTTCATCATCTATGCATATATTACAGCTTCCAGTCGTGATCAAGACCAAGGTTATTGAATAAAATTATATAACTTACATGATTCATTTTTTATGGTCCTGCCTCAACACCATGCGTCTGATTAATCACATACTGTGGGATAATCATTTTACCTCCTTTTACTTGAGCGATTGTATGTTACTAAAACGACAGTTTTACTACAGTTCTGCTGAAATTTGTTTAGAACATGTACAGGTAGGCCTCAGTTCCCTATTACAGTTTGTTTTTAAGTTATTACTTCATGGTATTAGCCTGTGTGAACCCGTCTATGATCACAGTACAGGTACATGGCAGTGTTCAACTATTAATGTACTTCCCCCATGTCAAGCGGTACTGTACTGTCACAGTATGTAAACCCAATATACAGTAGTGTGCCAAAATCTCACATGTCATTATGTGAACAGATACTAATCAATGAGAACAGTAAATTATTTCATGACATTTATCCTAATTTTAATTCATTTACACCAATTTTTTTTTTTGCAAACTGCACAGTTACACCTGGCTAAAATACAGTATCTGTACTGTGATCTACACCCTGTAATCCAACACTTCTTGAAACGGTTCTCACAACAAGCAGTGTAGACTATACAGGAAGCTACATCCCCTTCAAGTACAGGATCCACCTAGTTACAAACATCAACCGTTATATTTCTACATTTAATTTACCTATTAAACATGTAACTACGGGACTATTGAAGGTTGCATAACTTCCTCAGTAATGGCTACACTGCAGAAAGCTTCTTCACCACACACACAGATTATGCTATGACAAACAGATTTACCTGTACAGGGAGGCTGTACACTAGAATCTATTAGGTAGGCATGTAACTGGTGGTAAAGTACAGTACAGTATGGTGTACACTATACATGATCTACTTAGTCATTTTTCCACTACATGTAAGTGCTTTGAATTGAGTTTTTTAGAAGTGAATAACCTGCAAGGGCATTTAGGCAGGCAGCCAACATGTACAGTACCACAGACAAACTAAAAAGTTATCTGGCATGACTTCGATGAAAAAAGCAAGAAAACTTGTCATAATTAAAAAGAACATGCCAAGGTATGGAAATTCAACTGAAGGGGGGGGACAGGCTTCAATTAATTCTTTTTCTAGTTCTTGCCCATAGAGCTAGCTGTTTTCTAAACGTACCCGTGTGAATTAATATCAACTTGCCCAAGCCAGACCTACCTGCTATGGAGAAGGAGTTAGGTCTTAGGTCATAGGTATTCCCGCGGTGTTATTGGTTTGCCAGACGGTTATTGCAGGCAATAATGGTATACATATATAAATAGGAGGTAAGGAGGAGCGAAACAGACTATCAACTTGCCCAAGCCAGACCTACCTGCTATGACAGACCATGATTGCCATGTTGCTACATAGTCCAAGAAAAGGATAACTATAGTGGGTTACTGTAGGCGACTGCAACTATAGGTTTTGCTAACACACTTTGTTTTTTAAAAGTTTACTTCCAAGGCAAGGGCTACTTCCCCTTCAGGCAGCCACATTGTGCACTGCACATGCCTGAGTGATTTTTTGCTTGCCCTGAGCTGGAGGACAGGGGATTTGTTGAAGCCTTGGGGGGAGAAAGGGAGAGATTTGCCCCTTGAATGAACTTTTTGCAAGCCTTTGAGCAAAAGTTGAACAAATAAAGAGATCTCTCTGCAAAATTACTAACCTGTAATGTAAATTCAGTACCTTCATTATACCATATGGGAGGCAAAAGAAAAATTAATGATGTAACAAATGTCATAAGGAACAAACAACAAAAGACTAAATTCTCACAAACAAAGGGGAAAAAAAACAAACAAAACTGGCCCTATACTTTTGCAACAACATGACAAATATGATGATACCTCAACTCCCAAGACAACTGATATAATATTCATAATAATCTCAAGTTTGCCAATGTTAATGCACCATTACATTCTGTTATTCACATTAAGACATAACATGGCAAAATGTGCCCACCACTAGGCAGTGTAGTCACATGATGATGACCACTGTTGCATGCCAAGAGATTCAGTGGTTTGTAAACTACCAGCCTGTTTGTATGGAATTCTACACTTTCGGTCTAATTATATCAACATAATTTGATCTCAAGTTTAAGGAAACGGATTGGCCTACATACAAAAACTATCATGAATTTCATTAATTTTGAAATTAAGAGCAATGTCAGCACATTTACCAGAATGTACAGTTTTTATCGGTTACTCAGTGTAGTACACCTTAGTTAAGGAAGATTTCAACAAGTATGCCACTGAAGGTATTGAAAATGGTCAAGCTTTGGTTGGAAATGGCTCTGACTTCTTCAAGACTGAAAAAAGGAACAAAGTTGGCTCATTAAGTGGTCCACCTAAAGGAACTTCAGTATGGCACTCAACCATCTTTATCAGCTGGCAAGCAATTTTGCTAGTAAGACAAAACACCAAATGGAAAGAAAGCCAAACTACCCCGAGAACAACCATAGTTCCCATCAGAGTCATTGTCCGTTACCAAGTCCTAAACATAAATAAATTCTGTTGTACCAAATATCTATTCAAGTTCTCAAAGAACCTAATTTTAAGGTGAGAAATTCCCACCACAGTTTTCACCTTTACTGTACACTAAGGTATTTAGACTGAAGTACTTACACAGGGAGACTGCAGCACCACTTCCCAAAAAAGATAAATTAGATAACAACAGCAGTGATCTTGCTCAAGCATGACTGATCACTGTAAATACAAACTCTCATAGTTGGTAAAAACTCAAAATTTAGACAGCACTTTGATCCACCAGACAGGTTCAGATTTACTAGGATGGCTCAAATCTACCTTGACCACTCCCCCTCCCTCCCCCATTCCCTCCCTCCTCCCTTCAGGAATCTTCTTGCATTTAAAATCTGACTCACCCAACCTACTTGCATCATAAGACTCCCATAGGATTGACCACATACCAGCTGCCATTCTCTTCCCAACTCAGGGGTGTATCCAGGAATTTTCAATAGAGGGGGCACAAGGTTTGACTGGTTGCTGTCCTGGGGTAGGGGTATAAGGAGAGGGTGTACCCCTCCCCTTTGGAAAATTTTTGCTTTTGGAAGGGGGCAGAGGTGCAAAATGGTGCTACATTTGACACATTTTGAAGACCAATAGGGGAGGCACATGCCTGTTGCGCCCCGCCTGGATCTGCCACTGCCCTAACTGATGCACAGTATGTCATCTGTGGTATGCAATATGACCTTCACCTTCCTCCAACAAAACTGAGGTTAACTTGGACAGCAACTTTCCAAGTAGTCTAAATCCTTCAGGTATCCTACAGTTATATCTCTCTTGAGAATGATATGGCAGATGCATGCTACAATAGCTACTAGTAAAGATGGGCTGTAACTGGACTGTGCCACCATTACAAATACAGGATGGAATGGTAGCACAAATTGGCCTGCATCATTAATTTGATAATGATACCATCATCGGACCATGAATCTGATCACTGTCACATGACCACATAAAATATTCAACAAACAAAAAATCCATTAAAAAGGTTATCTGAAGAGGAAGCATTCACAGAATCTACATCCTCCACATTTTGAAAGCAAAGAAAAAATGGGCAAGACAGTTAGCAAAATGGCAGCTGTCCAGTTTTCATTGAGGTCTTGATGCATAAAAACTATGGATGGCTCACTTCATGTGAGAATGATGCAAAATAAATCGAGCGAGCAGTAAGTCTATTTGATAGTGAATGTTGGAAGTCATTACGAGCATGATCCTGACAATGGAAGAAAAGGAAACCAAAGTCATCAGGGTCTTATTCTAACTTTTAAAGATCATTGAAAGTCGTCATCATTGGGTCACAATGATGTGTTTTGTTATGAGTACAGTATTCAAGTATTTGTCACAGTTCCCGCCATTTGGGGAAACTACTGAGGGAACCAAGTAACCAATGTGTTCAACAGTTGTTCAGCAGTGGGGGAAACCACTGGGGTTTAATAAATGAAAGAACCAGTATGAGTACCAGCAATGGAACCAATGATATGTCCCAATGAAGGGCATCTGTGAGGGGAGGGGGAGGGAAGCAGTGGGCCATGGGTCAAGGGTGCCAAGAGATGAAGTATTTCTATCATTATTCTACCCAAATCAAGTCCTCATGATGACAGCAAACAAGCACAAAACCATGTAAGTGAAGTCACCTTCCCCTCCAGAGTTGGTCTCCTAAAAATTCATCCAACAATGAAATTTTCATCTAAATACCTGTACGTAAATAACTGTACATAAATAACTGTAGCCTATGTTTTAGTGCATGTAAAAAGACAGAACTGAACATAAATCTTGCTCATGTTTAAATCCAATCAAGAGCTGTTACCCTCTCCTACAGACAACCAGTGTAAATTACCATTGTGACTGATTGGCTCACAACTGATAGAGGCCCCTGTGTCTGACTGAAATAAACAGAACAAGCCTTACACAAGTAATTTATGTCTGCAAGTGGCTCACAACATCACAAGCCTGTACAAAAGTTTGGATGAGCATTACACAGTCAGGTGATGCCTGACAGCACTGACATGACAAGGAGTCCCTGATATATTTAGCAACAGCTATGGAGAACCTACCTACAGTTGGAGTATGTACTGACTTTTTACTGCATTTACAGTTCTGTACCTTGCATTACCAATGATACCATACTAGGGTATATGATATACCCATCCTCACAAGTTCAGGTCAAGGGTATGACCCCTACATTGCCTGGTGATGGTGAAAGTTTATGTGAGAGACAATCCATGATGGAAATTATACTTTCATTTTCCATAGTCATGACTGAGTTATAAACAGACAAAAACAAAGCCAGGAAAACAGCTGCATGAGTATGCACATTTTTTCACAGATTTTCAAAGTAAGGAAAAAGTTTAGTTGTGAAAGGATGGAACACTTTGAGAAGAAACCCTGCGAGTACACTGAGCAATGCAATTTATGCATGATGCAAAAGGCTTGGTTTATACTGTAGTAGTTATCAACCCACTACCTCAATGGTGCCAATGGTGCCTCAACAGAGAGTTCTATGACACAGCATACGCCCATATTAGATACTTTCAATTTTAATATTGACCAAAAGATATGTAGACCTATCCAACCCTTTCGAACCAATTAGTTCCCTGACTCAACCATGTCCCACACCACTCTGTTAATAATTCAATTCAACCAAGATGGTGGTTTGTGCACTACTGTTTTGTGTAAACATAGGCCTTACATTTCATTAAGTAGTTTATACCACTGACTCACCTATGCCAGTTCTTTTTCAAGCGTCATCCATTCTTTTCAATTTAATTCTTTATTCTATGGCATTTCTCAGTCTATGTTAGCAGCTAACACCCCATGGGTGGAAAAAGTTGGAAAGCAAGGAGGCTCCTTCCCAGGTAATTTGGGTAGCCTACTTGGAAAGAAATTTTGAGAACTGGCGGGAAATTTATAACTTTGATGTGCATGGAAATATGGAAGGAATTGCAGAAAATTTGACCCCTTTCCCAGAAAAACATTTTTTCCAGCCCTGATGTTAGCCCCCTCCAATGTGTGCAGAACATAGCGGCCAGGTTAATAACTGGTGCCCTTAAATACCATCCTGTAACCCCTATATTACATGGTTTGCACTGGCTACATTTATGACTTGATTGTTCTCTACAAACCTGACCGTACCCTTTGCTCGTCTGGTGACAACCTGCTTTGAGCCCCCATTACAAAAACTAACGCTGGTGACCGTGTCTTCTTTGATACTGCTTTATCACTGAGGAAGACAGCTGATATCAAGCATTCTCACAGTTTACTATCATTAAAATCTATAGAAAGCTTTCTTACTTGTTTTGTGAGGTTTTTTCTGTGTAAAGCATCACCAAACATATCTTATGATAGGGGCACTATAGTAAATCATTATCACTACCACCACCACCACCACCCATCGACTTGGTGACTCCTACAATATGGCCTGTGACACCAGATTCCAAAGTAATGCAGAGTCACTGGATTCTTTTTTAAATAGTACAACTACTTAACAAGTAACCAAGGAAGTAATACAGTATTACCACCTTCCCAAGGGCAATGGTCATTGTCCGCAAATGGTAGTTGTCTGATGCATTCATTCCGGATATCCATAACCACTAAATAAGGATGCATTTCTGCAAGGAAAGTACTATGATGACTTCCAATGGGGATAGGAAGTTTTGGTTTCCTTTGCTGCTAGGTGGGGATGCCCTGCCCTCAATAGAATGGATTGAAAATAAGAGTCAGAAATGGAACACAGATGTTTCCTGTCCTACCCAATGTGGACTCCCCACTGATTTGATTTAAAGGCAATAGGCAGTCGCCTCAAATTTTTTTTTTTTTTTGAAAAAACCAGCAAACTCTTGCAAATCTCCTCTTATTGCATTACAAGCACCTCTGAAGACCTTTTGAACACAACTATTACAAACAATAGGAAAAGCAAGGAAAAATTCTCCTTGAATTTCATAATTCACTAACAAAAATGTTGTCACATGATCAAAATAGGCCAATCATGAAACCAGAGTGATAGGGCATACTCACTCTGACTGGGGTGACAGACTAATGCCTTTAATCTTCTGCAGATGAACTGTACAACCAAGGTTTCAACTTACATCTGGGGCCTGATAAACGTTACATCACTTGTACTGACAATGTTTCTCAATGGAGTGAACTTACGGTATACAACACAAGGAATTGCAGCCACAATTTGAGCCTAATATTCAACTCTAATCATTTAAATGGAGAAGGCAGTCGCCCCAAGTTTATTTTCAAAAATTTGCTGAATCTAACAGATCTCCTCTTACTTCTCTCACAAGCATTTTTGTAATGTTCCTGTATAAAATCATTGAATATTGAGGGTAAACCAATGAGTTATATTCTGCGTAAATTTAGGAAATAAGTGAGAAAAATATTGTCACATGACTGATAGGAGCCAATCCTGAACGAATGTGATCGGGTACTTTAATTCAAATTGGGGGGACTGCATTTTCCCTTTAAATCAACTGATGTGGTTTAAAGAGTAACAAGAGACAGAAAGTAAACAGATTTCCCAGAAAGTAAACAATTTGATTAATTATTCAGAAAATTTGGAGGAAAAACCAAGAACTACTGTAGTACCACGAAACCCATTCCGCCACTCGGAGTGGCAGCTCCCTGCTCCATGTATACTGTAGCCTTCTGGGTACTGATTATGAAATGGACAGTGAGGTGAGAAGTGAGGCATTTAGAACTAAAAGGGAAATGTATAATGTATGGTAATACTTACTTGTTTCATTTAAGAGACTTTAGGTTCAGTTTACTTTATAGTGCAGGTCACTGTTTAGTTCTCAAGGGATCTGGTGACTGTGATTGGTGATAATTTCATTGTTACTGTATTGTGTGTTTACTCTGCAACTTTACTACTTGCACTTTCTTCTGAAGTAATTGTTTCATTTCATTTGTTTCTTCGTAACGAACAATAATAACAATGATTACGAGTATTATAACAAGTTGTATGGTTACAAGCAGGTTACGAAAGGAAGTACTCCAAAAACCTAGGTAGGCTTGTATATATACGTATGCCATGTTTTTTTGTTTTTGGTTTTTTTTTTCTTTTTTTGTATACTGCATGAATAGCAGCCCTGGACATTTAATTCTTACCATGTAATTTTACTGCAGTAAATTTTTGATACTTGGAATTATCAATTTAGGAACTGGGAAGATTTGGAAGAACCAAGTTATCAAGGGAAATTAATATAGAGCAGAGAGCATCTATCCACTTGTCTGAACTTCTATTTTGTGATAACATTTCAACCCGCCCACGTAATCTAAACAGTGTAACATGATCCAATGGTAATGGTTAGCATAAACATAGCATATGGCACACTGAACTTCCAGACTCCAGCAGAGACACCGTAATAATACAATGATTCTCTTCCTGCGAAGTCACAGCTGAATTATTAAAGGTGCTTCCCAGTCCTTTGTCTGATGATGTACACACGTCATAACTATCACTTGCGACACAGTGACTGGAAATTGTACTCCACAATTATAGCCTACATGCTGCAATAGTTTGAAAATTTCAAAATATACCAACCATTAATTTTCAACAAATCTATCATCACTCCAGTGTGTGTGCTTATTTCAAGATTGTGGCCTTAGGCATCAACCATTGGCAAATATTCTAACTCTCTCTCTCTCCACAGCACTACAGAACTTAAAGATGAAAAACTTGGCCATTTTAGTAATCCATTTTAAGGAAAGACTGAGATACTGGAGTGCCCATGCAGGGTAGGAGTCAGTGACCTATTGACCATTAACCACAGATACAGTTTTAGAAGCAAAAATCAATACAAATATTACATATGTAAATAGGAGGTGATGAGAGAAATAGACCCACTATTTTAGCAAAGCTACAAATATTCATGTTTGCATAATACTTTCTAACTTCCTATGCATGTCACTTTCAACAAAAACTGATTATTCTAAATGCCCATGGACAATTACAACAATTATAAGCAACCTATTTTTCCACCACACAACTGTCAATCTCTTGCCTATTCTGATATCATTTTTTAGCTGCCTTGCAGGTGCAGTGTAAATTTATTTTGGCTCATCTGTCCATCCATCCAGAGATGGCACCAGGTGGAGGGTAGGGAGGGCCAAGCCTTAGTTCATACAAATGACTATGTAGTCCCCAACTGCAACCAGTCTTTCAATGATTTATCTGTTTTTGCTCTCAACAAGGCAGTTTTCATCGACAGGGACCAAAAAAGTTCCAGTGGACTTCAAACTTTGGAGTTTGGTTGTTTCTGTTTCTTCCATATTACCATTTCATGTAGCTAAATAGTACCAGCCCTCTTCGCCTCGCCTTACCTGGTAACCTACAGGTAGAGCACACACTAAACGTCGGAGATTTCCTTTCATATTTACAGCCTAGTTGATGTTCTTCTGTGGTTGTCACCATTTTCAATAAGAGGCTTGTGAAAGAAGATTTCACTATACTTCATCCGACACACAGGGTAGATGTCATACAATGTTTTCAGTCCCCCACAAGGGGCCAACAGCCCCAAAAGCTGATCTAGTTATGCTTACAACAGGTAAATCTGACTCTATTACGTGAACCAAAAAATCTCGACAAAGCAGGCTATGCAATTCCGCAATGCAAATTTCCCTGAAAACAGTGAATCAGCATGCAAACCCAGCTCTCCAAGTACCAACAGGGTATTCTGTAAAAATATACCCTGCAAATGAATGGTTAAGTTCGAAGTTCTCTTCCAATCCCCCCCTTATCCCCCTCCCCACTGATATTGTTCCTGCAAACCATTGCCCATGTCAGGGCTTCAGGTCACTGCTCCCCCTCCCTCCGCCCCTGTTGGGAAAATCCTGGTGTCACCCCTGCATCCTTCCCTTCGTTTGTTCATCGCCAATGAAAATGCTTAACGCCGGGGTCCATAATGTCACACTTATTGCAACACTGATAAGCAATCTTTGGATGGTGAATAAAATGAGGACAAACCTGGCACGCATAGTGCACTGGACATGGTACAAGCTCCCTTTGAGGAATTAAAACTTTAAAGAGAGCTTTTCTGCTGTATGCAATTGTCACAAAGGGTGTGCTGTAACTGGTAACCTCTACATATCTGAGGGGTGACCCTGAAAATGTGTGGGTGGACTTAAGAAATAATGAATGCTTCCTTCAGAGTACAGCATGAATGGTTGTCAGGGAAATTAATCCTAAACTTACCAAGAGAAAAGTTTTGTCTATTTTGCTGGTAGTTTGTAGGAGACTGGTGAGTTCTGATTTCAGACATTTTCAAGGTCGTCAAGTCCATGTGCGAAACCTTGGAGTTGATACCCTTTAGAGGGTATTAGCTCCAAGGTGAAACCCTGCTCTATTAAAGAATCAAGTCTAGTCCCTGAAGAAATTTTTGACTTCTGGAAATCACAATTTGAACTGATATTTTCAATGTGTAGCCCAACACACTTGACTTTAAATGTTTTCTCTCCCTTTTAATGAAACTTGGAAATGTGCAAACTTGCCAACAGCTTACCTTAATAGTAGCCTAGGTGTCGAATAAGTACACCTCTTTTGGCATACATACTCTACTACCTGCAAACAATGACAGAGACCATCCAATTTCGCTATATTCATGGAGCCTAATTTGAAGTTACTTCTTGACTGTTGATTGGTTTCAAAATTTGAATATTCATAATACATGAAAAAATATTCAACTGTAATGTTCTACGACATTCTCACTTTTACACAGTATGACATTGGGAATTCTTGAGTTTTAAAAGAGAAGAATCACACACCAAAACCCCACTGACTTTGGTCGTGAAAACTGCATACTTGATTTTTCGCTGAATGTTTATGATTTGTATTAGCTGTGATCGTATACATGACAATGATCGTTGTGTACAGTTTTTATGCATTTCGACAACAAATTCCTAAGAAAGTTATTAGATGTTGGTATTAAAAGTGCGGCCAATGTAGGTGCGAGAGTAATACACGTCCGCAGGCAGGCAAGCCAGCAGCATGCTATGCACAGGTATTTTCTTTAGTTTTCCCAAAAAGAAGCATTGAAATCACTTGGGATTTGACCTTCGGCGACACTATATTCCAAAGTGTTTGTGTCAGTAATGTCAGGGACTTTGGTTTTAGTAGCTTGTCCATGGTATAGTAATATTGGCACAGAGTACTGTAAATGAAAGCCAAGGCACTTTCTAAGGAGTCACTCATCTAGATATTTGCTGTTTTGGTTTCCAAGTGTTTTGTTGCATTTCAGAGAGTTTTTGAACAGTGATTGTTACACAATAGGGATAAATCATTTTAATGCACTTTCTCAAGCAGTGGGCTGACTCTTCTCCACCAGAAGACACTTCATGACCCATGGGCAGGGAAGCTGGCCACAAAAATTGCAAAATTTTCTAAGGCTTTACTTCTATCATTAATATTTAATCTCATCAGACAGTTATAGTCACAGAAGTGGAATTTCATACTTCAGTTATGGTGAAAGGCAGTCCTAAAGTAATTTTCATACACAAAAGAAGGCCTTGAGCTTTGAAAGGTTAAGAAACCCTGCTTTAATGCACTCCTAAAAGCCTGAAGCACCTTTTGCTTTTTGGGCAAGCTATCACTATGGGTGGAAATCCAGTGGGTGGGAAAGGAAGATATATTTCCCTCACTTTTTGGAGATCCCCCCCCCCCCCCTTGATATTCACTTTTTCAAATTTTACAAAAAGAACCTTATTTTTTCCACCTTCCCCCTTCCTCCCCCTTTCCCGCCTTCACTTTTTCATGCATATCTCTGTCACTGACCCAACTGGCTTCAGTAAGCAAAGACTATGGCACCCCCCCCCACCCCCAACCCCCCCTTTCCCATCCACACTTTTTCATGCATATCTCTGCTACTGCCTCACCTGATTTCAGCATGCAAAAGACTGCAAAAAACATTAGCCAACTATCCGGACTATTCACTTCAAAAATCTGTCCTCAACCTTATACCCACTATTAAACAGGTTTCATTTGTTATCAAATATGAAGTACTTGACATGACTTGTTTGATAGTGGGACTATCCTTCAAGGGTCAACAATATTTCTATTTGTTTAAATTCGGGCAGGGCTCACCACTTCAATTGGTGAGGGAACTGTATTGCCTTCAACCACGAACTCTGCGGACAGCTGGAATACAGAGACAAGCTTGTATACAACTGTTAACACTGTAGAACCCTTGTAAAATACAGTTTATATTGTGTTGGAGATAAAGACTGCATAACTAAACTAGTATCCTTGTCAATGTGGGTTCACCTTAGGGCTGCCAAAGTCATCAAGTATTCTACTCTACCAAATAATTAGAATTCTGAAGTATTTGAGGAAGGAAAAGGATCAACATAAACCACATCAAACAAGCTTGGTTTGGTTTTTGTCTGGTACAGGTCACTTTAAGCCAATAGGATGACTGCCTGCCTTGTTCCTACCAGAGGATTGAAACCTCAGGTAAACACGCCTCTGGGAAATGATAGAGACATATTTGAAAGTATGAATAATATGGAATGAAAATGAAAGAGAGGCAATGAGGTCCAAGAAATCACAATGACTCACTCCTGTTTATTGACAACAACTGTTTGATATCTGTCAACCACAATAGATTTGCTTCTGTGTAATGGAAAGTTCAGACTGACTCTAGCCTAACTTCCTGTAGTTAAGAAGTACAGTGAAGGACAAGTAAAGGTTAACTTGACTCATGAACAGTGAATCTGATTGAAGTACTGCAGTTATAAACATTACCCAGCAATGAAAGAAACTGTAAAGAACTGTTCAATTCATTGATTCACCTCAGAAATTATGCTCTGGTTGCCATGGCAACTCTGCAGGCTTACATGTAGCAGATGCCTCCAAGGATTGATAGAGACCTCCTTGCATAACATGACTATATTACTAATATAGGCTATTTGTAATATCGGAACAACTCTGGTTAATGCAACACTGATTTCTGTTATGCAAGGAGGTCTCTGTCAATCCTTTAACATTACTGATACAGTTATTTTAGTTCTCAATATCGGCCGATACCGATATTTAAGAAATGGCATACTACTTTCTAAACCATAAGCTATTGGGGACTTACTACTCTGGTGCTGTGTCATTTTCATCAGGTAAAAAACTGGAACTAACAGTCAAACATGCTTACAGAATTGAACATTCATTTAACATGCTTTAATTTTTCAGACCTCCCTACAATTTAGAACTAGTACAAATACTTGTAACATAAATTTGTACGTATTACTGTGGAAATCTATCTCAATACAATATTCGATACAATATTTTATGAATCATAGGATGAGAAATATCGATTAGGTTGTGTTGACGTTCAAGGTTTAAAATTTTGCTGATACCAATAAAAGGACGAAAATACGGGATATTGGCCAGTACCGATATTAAATAACGTACCAATAATTGGTCCTGTACTAGTTGTTACAATGCTCTTTAACAGGGGCTGCCCATCCTAAGCCTCCTTTTTCCCATCCTACCCTTCTCTTGCCCACACCTGCCCCAATCCTTTCGGTTTTGAAAACCTTCCTGTGCACATTTAAAGGTAAAATACACTCCCAGTCACCCCAGACTAAGTATACCCCCATATCCTAATTCATGAATGGCACTTTTTAAGTTATGTGACAATTTTGCAACTGAAATTTTAACTGATGCAAAACAACCTTTGTTTACCTTGAGAATGCCACATTTATGTTCTGAAACATTCCGAAAGACACTTGCATTGAAGGTAAGATGAGATTTGTAACATTAGTTCATATGTTGCAGTACGTTTGGGGGAACTGCTCACTCCCCTTGTTTTACGGTAAATTACAGTAAACACATCAAAATTAGTTTGTATGGTTGCTACTGACCAACTACAAGGTGACATGGCAGTTACTGTGTAAAAAGCTATGTTTACTGACTGTGCAGGATCGAAAATGAATTGGGGCTCATCATTTTGCTTGCATATTCACATTGAAGCTCTATCAGTTTTCTTTTATTTTCTCTTTTTCGCCCTCTCCATTTTCAACAAAGATAATGGTATGAAAATTATATTCAGGACATATTCATGTACAGTGTATCTCTTTTATAGCTACCTACTCAGAAGAAGGTAACATCACACCATCCCTACCCCTGAAACTGTTACGAGGCAGACTGACAAACATAGCCGTACTGAAATTCACTCCTCATGAAACAAGATAAGCAGGCAATGAAGGAATGTATGGTAATATAAACAATTAAAGGTGGTCAAACACCCACAAACTGTGAACTCGTGTGGCGAGTTGCTCTTATGATATGTTCCTCACATCAAGTCTCCACCAAACAATGATGGATTTTTGCCCATACAAGGTACACATGCATCACTTATCAAAAAGATGGAAAAATAATTGAATGGTAATCACAAAAGCTACACCTGCCTTCTAGGCAGTGGGGGTAGGGTGGAGGTGGGTCTGAGGATGGGACCTTCGATCACAATGCAGTTTTAATTCTTACCTTTTGACCCTCTGAGTTAGTCCATATTCCTTGCATCACTTTACCAAATTCTCCTCTTCCTAATTCTCTATCCAGTATATCCAGAGAGGATGCAGGTATTATGTGACCACCACTACTGGTCTGCTTGGTCGGTTCGTGACCTGCTTTTGACATGTTGCTTCCTTTATTTGGTTTCTGTGGAGAAACAAAATTCCCAAGATTAACTTAAAGTGATGCCGTGAGTTTGCAAAAAGGAAAAACATAAGATTTTGCTTCTTCTTATGTCTTTCTTTATTCTTAAAAATGCCACGAGTGCTTTACAGAGTTGAAGAATACAATTTGAAAGCTCAAAATGATAGTGATAGTCTCGGGAAGTAACCTTAACAGCATAAAATCGGTAAATTTTTGAAGGCCTTTTTCAAAAAACGGTCCTTATTATACGGCATTAAACCACGCCTACAACGAACCGGATGTTGAATATGCAATGTTGTTGAGGTGCCACCAAGTTAAAAAGACGTACCGTACCACTCCAGCCTGACTATCTCTACGGTAGCCTGCAGCTGTTCGCTCACGACTGATGTCTACTATATCAGTGCTTACGACCAGAGAATGCATGTCCTTAATAATTGCTTCATAACACTAACTTACTTGTATACACTCAATGTAGCTTCCACCTACTTAGTACAGACAGGGAGTCTCTGGCAACTCCCTGGTACAGACCACAGTCTTTCACTCTTTGGTACGCGATACAGTACCGATTTGAATTTGGACGTTACGGGTTTACAACGAAAGTTACACTAACACTATCTCTTTTATTGCCACGAGTAAGAACGCCAAACACGATGGTAGGTGCACATAAAAGGCAGAGCATCTAACGTTAGCCTAATTTAGGCTTAATTTACACAGAGGTACCACTAGCCAGTATATACTATAGCCTAAGTCAGGCTACTACAGTAAAACGGGATAGTAGCCTATAGTGGTATTACCGTACACTCTGTACCGTATCAACGTTACCTCTTCAATATCCACACACACGTCTTGTTCACCTGTGTTGTTGTGCTAAGTCGATCAACTGCTGTTTACACCTAGTGAATATGCATTAGTACTTCGTTCTCATTGGTCCGCTCAACTGATGTTCGTTAGGAGACTGAATAGTGTTTGTCCGCAGCACATTTTTTATTTCCTCGAGTTTAGTCGTTATTTTTACGAAAATTTTCAGGCCGTTGCCGGAATTCGCACAACAGGCCTTATTTTTTCTCCTTTACTGTTCATATGGGTCACACAAACGAATCACTGAAATTTTAAACTCGATTTTTCAATGTTTTTTACTTTTTTCAAACTCACGGCATCACTTTAATGCCATAAAGTAGTCTTAAATTAGCTTACAACCCACTTTTATCTGTATTTTGGGGAGTAGATGGGGTGCGGGTAGATGGGGTGGGCTACCCCTTATGTCAAAAAATACCACCATGAAATGAAGCACGTCAGATGAAGCAAGGTAACTTGATATTAAGTAGGCCTGTACATACTTCAAAGTGATTTATTTTTGTTTTAAGGGAGTGGGAAAGGGAGAGGGGTCTATGGTATCCCAACCCAAGGATAGCCACTCCAAACAAATTGGAGAGACCCAAGCCTTGTCAAGACCACTTAGCTGAAGGCCTAGATGCACCAATGGAGAATTTTTGCACCATCAGCCAAGATTTGACTCTCTTGTAATAAGAAAAAGACTCCCACTTTGCAGTTTTACCAAAATCCCTGATGTAGGCCAGTATACACTGTACTCAAGCATACAGTACATGCCTTCAACCTGTGTTCACCAAATTTTCATCTCTTGATACAAAGGACAAAGTTTGTTCTCTGGTATTAACATTACAAGGAGGATTACAAACAAACCACTAACACTGTAAGTATTCCTTTGAAGAGATTTGTGATCCTTCACAAGAATTCACAAATCTGAGGGTGTCAAAACCCAGTCAGACAGGTGAGTAACCAGAATAAATGCAATAATGCAGACAAAAGCTTTAAGATTTACTGTTACAGTCAATGCATTGCATTCAAACCATGGAGTTGCCTACAGCAGGGAGCTGCAAACCCACAGTACTCCCTACTCACAAGAGTTGTATCCCATCTCTACAAGAAAGTTAAAGGTCAATTGTACTAATGCAGTTACTGTACCTGATTCACCTTCAAGTTGGAGTACCACCCACTCCCCCACCCCCACTCCTTCCCCTCATGTTAACATTGTTCTGAAACATCAAGTCATTAAGCCTACTTGTTGTAGGGGAATGGAAAAATTAAGGATCATTCAGCTTATACATCAAATAAGGATGAGAAACCATCTGCTGATGCACTTCAACCTAACCATGGGGGGGGGGGGATTTGGAAGCTGGGGCTCCTTCCTAGGACAGGATATTTGGAGGTAATTTAATGACTACTGGAGGTAAATTTACTAAAACTCATCTTTTCTGGACATGAGAAATATGAAAGGAAGTTTTTCATAAAATCTGACTTGTCTCCCAAGAAATATGTTTTCTTGCCCTGCAAGTCCACTACAGTACTGTAAGTAAAGGAAATGCTCTTAAGAATTAGAGCTATAGCCTACAAATTCTGTTGTAGAACATGACCTAGAAGTTACTCCAACAGCTTACACACAAAATCTGGTCCATTTTGTGGCCTATGGAACCCTAACTTGTAGCAGTGGTTGAAAGATACAAGAAACCCCTCATGTGAAAGCTCACAAAAAGGTTTTTCACAATGATTTCAAATGTGTATCATGAATCAGTTGAGAATTTGAGCTTAGAGAGCTTGTGTAGCAGGTTTGTGGTTCCTACTTCATTCAAAATGCCACCTTGCATTTGGCAATAGGTCATAATGCAAAAAAGTGCCAAAAGTACCTTTTATGGTTTTCCTTTCTGCACCATGACCTTTAATTTATGTTTGCTTTAACAGCCACATCACAAACTGAGCACATTCCTTCATCAACGTGGTCACAATATGCCCCCAACTTTCTTTTTTTTTGAGGGAAGGGGAATACATTCAAAGAGTTGATATTTTCTGCGCGGAAAAATTCCTTGGAACTGGTGGTGTACAACCTCCATCTACACTTAGCCACTACATTAAAGGGCAAGAGCAGTCGCCCCAAACTTTTTTTTGAAGCAACAGCTAAATCTCACAATTTTCTTCTTATTTCTCTTCAAAGTATCTTTCATAATATTTTAGGACTTCAATATTTCATATTCAAGGTAAACCAATCAGTTACTTCTAGTAAATTTCACATTTGAGGAGAAAAAATATCGTCACATGACTCTAAAGAGCCAATCATGAAACAGGACAGTCTACTACACTACTTCAAGTTGGGGTGACTGCATTTCCCCTTTAAAGGACTTATGTAACTGCCTCAAGCATATATTGATAAATAAACTAAGCCAGTTCACATCCTTCTGCTAACTCCATTTGCCCCTTTGCCAATTGCCTATTGACACCTATGTCCCCCCCCCCCCCCTTCTGACCACAACCATCACAAATTTAACTTGTACATTTGAAAAAAGCAATATGCAACATCTTACAAATTAAAGTGTAAATGGATTTATATGGGAAGGTTATAAATTTACTGAGACTGCTCTACTTGAATTAACATGGACAACTGTATCTGCAATCTATAGTGGCTACTGGAGTCAAGAAATCATTTAACACACATGAAAAATCTGTAATTTCTGGCCTCATACACATAAATAAGAGCCCCAAACCTTAACTATCATTCACATTTCATACTACAGAGTATCAGCACTTTTTAAAGTGCTTTAAGTAATTCAGAGCATGCACAGTTATTTATTTAAAGAGACATTTATTCCAAAACCGCAAGAAGCCAGCTTCTTGGGAAGCAATCAAAATTTGATTTATGTCAACCAGACCATGTATACATTGCAGTTTGCACTGGAAATTAGTATTAAAGCGCCATACTAGGCACTGGCTACATCAAAAAAATTATACTTATTTCCCCTAGCCTTGAATTATTTCATTTCTTTAGAAATCAAAAACCTGAGTTAATAGTTGATAGTTTCTAAAGCAGGCAATATCTTTTTAGGTAAGCTATAAATTGTAAGAAAATGATAGCTATAAAATTGTAAGAAAATGATAGTATACAGCACAATAACATGGCCAGCTATGAACTTCCTGTAGCAGCAAGGAAAATCAACTGACAAATATAATCTATAGTAGTGTTGTACCAATGTCGCAAGTAACCCATATTACCGATAACTATATTTCAGTTCTCAATACTGTATCAAGTTATCAACCGATACCAATCTGATACAGATATTTGAGAAATAAGCACTCCGCACAGAATGTTATGTAAGGTGGGCACATTGCTTCAGATTTTTTTGTTTCCCTTTATAATTGAATGTCCTGTTGTCCTTGAAATTTGATACTGTTGGAATGTTTGAATATCTTTCCATGTAGGTTTAGCATAAATCTACAACATATGTACAGCATAACAAAGTTGCTAAATACTCCCTACAACAGTGTCAATATCATAAAGAAATTCAATACTTTGTCAAATTAATGTGCCGTGATGACATCACAGATTTCCTATAAAGCACTTCAGCTGGAGAAAAAATTGCATTTCTTTGAAAATTAGTATCTTCCAAATGCTATAGGCTATTGAGATGCAGTTTTCACCTCCTTGAAGAGAAAAATTTTCTGAATTTTTTGAAGCCATTGATTTTTGTCACTGGCAAATCCCTTCAAGTGTCGTTTCATCTTCATGAGGTAAAATATTGGAATGTGTATTCAAAAATACTCAAATTGTGTACCATTTTCATGACATATGGGATGATAAAACTTGGTTAGGCAGTATCGGCATTTATGTTAAATTTTACCGATACCAATACAGGATGAAAATGGGGAATATCGGCTGATACCAATGGTGACTACCAATAACCGTTCCAGCACTAATCTATAAAAGTCCATCACGTGGAAAAGGGGTAGAGGATGCAAAACTTCTTTTGTTAATCCTAGACTTACAGTACTGTCGCTGACATAACATGAATACCTGTAGACCTCTGAAAAATGTTGGGAAGCTGGGAGGCCCCTTCCTGGGAATTTTGAATATTTCCAGGGAAATTTTGGCAATTGGGCAACTAAAGGAAAATTTACTCTTTTTTCTTTTGCATATGAAAATACAGAGGAAATTGTGGAAACTTTAAAGGTCGTGTGACATGAAAAAAACATAGTTGGATATTTGATGTAAAAAGAATTAAAAATCCAGAAGAGCCACAATTTCCATTAAAATCCATCAAATATTAACCATTTTACAGGAAAATTTCTATTTCACACTTTTATCATGAATAAACATGAGCTAAATATGCAAATATGTGACATCGAAAGAGGGACATACCACATATGGCACATGTTAGCCTTTGTTTTTTAAACCTTAATTTCAAGGACACTGGTAGCATTGTTATTCCCTGGGGGGTTTATTATAAAACTTAAATTTTTTCCTTGAAAAATATCGATATCACTCACCAAACTGTAATCTATATGATCAGTAATTAAGAGGTAATTGATGTAGGGTTAACAAAAGAAATATTAACAATGTGCAACACTCCACATTATTTTTGCATAGGTAATTAGTTTCTTCAGAAACCATCAAACTTTGAAGACGTTTATTTTGAGAATGGTGAAAAATATTGAAATAATTCCAACGGATCTTCGATTGGAGGACTTAATTCTTTAAGTGACAAGTGAAATGTCAGCTCTTTTTGGCGGCATGTCACACAACCTTTAACTCCCTTCCTGAGAAATGAACGTCTGAACCTGCCCAGCACATCTTGAAAGCTGGACAGAAACTGAAATACCATATTTGTTTTCCTCATGTACTGTAGCTAAAGATGGCTATGTGCTTAAATTTTTCAAATATAAATTATTCACTGTTTACATGTACTATGATCACAAAGGGCAACAGGCATAACACTTTGATAACGAAGAAACAAAGCAGACCTCCTCTGGTCTCTTATTATCAAAATCCCTGTTGCACTCACAAGGAGTGGCACACCAATGGGCAAGATAAAGTGCATCATATATATCATCAAACTGTCCACTAACTACTGCTAGCATTTAATTACAAAAGTATGGTAAGTAATGTCAGAAAGTATGTGACTCCCTTGAAGTGGACAGCTGGGTATTCAGAAATAAACACATTATCAAGATGAAGCAACTATTCACATGCTATTGAAAGGGTGATCCAAAACAAGCATGTGGTCTTTAAAGGTTAAAAGCAGTCGCCCAAACTTATTTTGAAACAATACCTAAATGTCACAAATTTCTTCTTATTTCTCTTCAAAGAACCTTTCATAATACAGTATTTTAGGACATAAATATTGCATATTCAAGGTAAACCAAGCAGTTGCTCCTTGTGAATTTTACAATCGAGTGAGAAAAATACTGTCACATGATTCTCAAGATCCATTCAGGAAATAGGATAGTCTACTATACAATTCTTTATTGGGGTGACTGCATTTTCCCTTTAAGAATGATCTCTCATTTATGTCTTCTTGCTCTAAGTGGCAGATGAGTGAATTCAACAAGCAAGGAATTTGATTGCAGCCTGATAATAAGCTCATTACCTCATGACATGCACATTATCCCACATGAACACAGTTACTTTCTACAGTATCTCACTATCTCCAAACACACATCTCATCAATAGAAATCCCACATTCTGGACTAATTCACAACATTATTTAAATGCTAGATACTTTTGTTACCATAAAATTAAAATTCCAAATTTAAAAGAGAACTATGTTCCAGCTGCATCTCAGACATGTATATAGTACTGAGCAGCCAATTCAATGGAACCGGCCACATTGCTCATCTTCAACTCAATAAAGATGCTAATGTATCCTTATCTTCCCCAGACATGCAACAGACGACTTGAAGTGTCGTCTTCGTCTTCGGCACAGCTACAGCAGTAATCTTTCTGACACAAGGCACACCCTAAGGACATGTTTCATGTTTCCAAAGGCTTTTGATTACTATTAACATATATGGCTAGCATATATTCATGAGGTTTTACAGTCTAATTAACCATAACACACACTTACATAGAGTCCCAAAAGATTACTGCAAGTTACTCAAAATTCTGCTTCTGAAAGCAACTTCCTGCTTAAAAGAAAGTAAAAATTGCTTTTTATTGAGTCATTCCCAGCAAAGATATAGTATAAAGAATACTGAAAGTTGCATATTTTGTTTTGTATCAGTTACAGGTATAGTAAAGATGCATACATACCTAGAGTACAGTAACACTATAAAAACAGCACAAACAGATCTACTGTATCTTCTACAAGAGTTTAATTTCAATCTAAGGCAGGCGCGGATCCAAAAGGGCCTTCCTCTGGCTCAGCCCTCCCTTTTTCGCCACATCAACAATAACAAATATGCGAAAATTAGCATAATGTTAATCTAGGAGAATATTCAACAGGCCTTTCAGCCCCCTCCCCCCCCCCCCTTTTCGAAATGTCGGGATCGGCGCCTGTAAGGCTTCACAATAAATTCTGATAACCCTCAAATTAGGACAAATTGTTTGGGTCCTGCTTATGCTGTAAACAAGTTTTCTATATCCCTTCAATATAATTCCAATATTTTGCCACTGCAAAGAGAATAACCTCTAACATCCTCAGAGACAAAGTGTTGAGCACAGTGCATGTACTATAAGAATTAACAGCAATCCAATTAAATTTCAAGACAACAATGACATGAAAATTCTCACATCAATTCTAAACCTGCATCAATCCTTTATTTCATAATTTTATGTTTCTCCATGGATTGCCACAGTTGTTTACCTGTACCTAAGATTCCAATCTGACATTTAAACTAAGTGTACATCTTTAGGGACTGAGGAGTGACCATGACATCTCCACAGACTCAAGCTGTACAATGGCCATGAGAAATTTGTAAGTACACACAGCTGTCTGATAAATTACACATTTTCTTTCATTAATTGCAGCAATTGTTGAACCAAGGAGTTATCCCACCTTTGTCAGAATCATCACATCATCCCAGCAACATTGGTATGTGTACCTTTAGGTCGATCAGTCATGGTAACTCTCAAGTCACCTATTCTTCATAAACATATATTTTATTTTGAATACTGCAATGAATTTGCAACAATAATTCACGACACACCAACCTGAGTCAATGTGATAATTAATGCTAGATACTGGTGACTGAAATCATGCCACACAAAGTTCTTCATTATCAATGCCCTATGGAAAACAAGTTACTCTAGCATTACCACTGTATGGTATGTAGCCAGGGAATCATAGGTAGGTATATTAATTGCCTAGCTGTTGTGTAATACTTACGTTTTGAGACTCCTTGTGTAAGGTGCTTCATTATCATTACAATTACCATTATTATTAATGAATCCTTGAGGTCAACAATTCAGAAATAAGAACTATATTCATGTACAACATGGTCAATTTGGTCAAAGTTAATGGACAGTACAGCATGTGGCAATTTATATTAGCACACAATATCAGACCTTTTGATTTGGAATCACCATACAGTACTTAGCCCGAAACTCGAGTCTTTTTAAAAAGATTTTGCCTGCATGCATATTTCTGCAGACTACCTGAATTTTGGGGTCGTTCATATTTTTTTTTATTTTTTAGTGGAGAGGGGGGAGGGAGGCAAAATGGCACAATTTCCCCTCCTGCCTTATGATAAGCCAACAGTATGTGGCTGTAATTAACACTGACCAGCATGGCAAAGCAATCTTCCAGTCTCCACAGGGTATACTGAACAATTATTACGCCCCATACTACATTACACATAACAAACCATTTTTGACCGACCACCAATAACAACGTGAGATACAGTTTAATTGCTGTCTACAAGGAATGCCTTACATTTGTCAGCAATAGCACTAGGGTCAAACTCAGCATAAAACTTAAACATAAATACTTGACAGAAAACAAGATTTTATAATACAACATTAAATCAAAGATGTCAGCATTACCTACTTTTAACACTTGTAACTACACATGATCAAAGTCACCAAATAATGACTGACCAGTGTGGTGACCATATGGGTAAAACAATATTCCGTTTCCAGTACTGTACAGCTATCAGAGAGCACACGTCTTCAATCTAGACTACAGTTGTTATGGTTGTACACAAAGTACAAATTTGAATATTAACGAACCATGCTTCTCCAGATCCTCTTGTAGATCAATACCAGCTCAAGATGAATATTATCAATGCTGTACTTTCTATATACAGAAATTGCTTGCACTTGTGTAACAGAAGTCTGTTCCACACTAAGCTTATTCCACACAATGTCCTTTGTCTAGTATAAGCTTAATGAAAAGCCTTCAGTCTTCCACAGCAAACCAAGGTAACACCTACATTGTACTAAGCTGTGCAAATTTCCTCAATATTCTTCTAAACTACTAGCACTCTACTGAGAATCAGTGGGTGATTTATCTATGGTTGATGACTGCTAAATATCAGCTCTCTACCTACCTAAGGCTGATTATATAATTGGGCTATGACCAAATTAAAATATGTAGCAAGCCTTTGAAGCACAAAGAGAAAGACCGGTGTATGGTCTGGTTTCTTTCATCATGAAAAAGACAAAGATGTAGTTCTCGGTAGTCCGTGATTCAGAGATTTGATCTTGCAAACAAACATCCGGCCTAGAAGGGTCTAAATATTTACTGACAGCATGAGGTTAACAATCTGAATAATAAGGTAAACATGCCGTCTGCAACAAGAACAACAGTATTAAACAGTGACATACCGTGGTAGGCTAAATACGTGAAAGCGGTTTCTAGGTTATGAGAAAACAGGAACATAGGATCTAATTTAAAGACTTATTTCAACTGAAGAACATGTAAGTGTGAGGAATGAGAACAAAGATGAACCTGAAAATCACATTCAAGTCCCTTTGTTTGTCTACGTACAGTTGGTATTCAAGTTTGGATCGAGAACACAATAAAGCCACTAACCTACAGGATGCAATAAACATGAGCCTAGGAGCGTTATACGTAAGGCTTTGAACAGTGATGCTCGTCCAAACTTTCCTGGGCTAGAAGATACTGTATATGGGCAAAATTTTGATAGCATGTTGTCTCCTGAAATACCCCAGACCAATCTGGAACATTCAGAAAATCTGCATTAATTTCTTTAGGAGTAGTATATATCTGCATAACACAGTCAATAAACAAAATCAGTTTGCTATGAATTATCGAAAACTTGGTTTTATTATAAGTAATATACACATGCTTCATATCAAAATGTTTTATGGTCAAAGTAAACTTGACTGCGTCATATAAATATACAGTATCTTTGCTTCATATCAAAAAATATTAGTAACTAACATGATTATTTACTTAATGCTTTTCACTGTTGACTGTTATAATTGATAAACCCATGTTATGGTTTTATTTTGTCAATAGAACCTACTTGACAGGTACAGATCCACTTGGCTACCAGTCTAAATGCTGAGGCTTATTTTCATCCCTACCATTAAGGCAATATTATCATAGATTAACTGCTACTGTTTTCTCTAAGAAGTATCAAGTTATTACTGCATGAGCGCCCATCAATCCAACAGTTTACAAAAATAATTTTCCCATCCAGTCTAACAGGTTATGTAGGACACATGACACTGTCTCTAATATAAGGACTAGCCCTTGACTCACAGACTTGCAAACCCTGAGGAAGAGATTAGGGTGTATCCATAAATTAGGGGTCCAAAGTGTGACAAAGGGGTCAAAATTTAAAAACCATTTAATACTGGTGTAAAGTATATTTTCAAGAAGGTATGTGTATCTATTTCTAAAATTTATATCAGTCCTGGCTTTTGTTTAAGACATCCAGGTTATTGATCAACTCTATCTCAAAGCTCCTTTCAAAAATGGCGGAGGTGACTGGGACACCAAAATTGGCAATATATGCCTAGTAAGTTTATAACTGTGTAATATATCCAAGTCTTTTCCTCACTTTTGGTAAGGCATAAGTGGCAAGGATTTATGACAGAAACAAGTTACACCCACTGAAATTGGTTGTATGCTCAATTTAGAATAAAAGCTCACACCATGGTAAGGGAAATCATGTAATATTTACACTGAAACATGTTTATTATCTGTACAGTTTCCAAAAGATAGAGCAAGTAGCTGCTTGAAAATAAATGAACACATAAAACCTAAACATTTTTCAGAGTTGTCCCCAATTCATCCAAATATCTTACATTTTTGAGTAACTGGGTTACAGACGTTATGTGTCGGGTGTGACGGGACACCAAAATCCCAGTAATACTGATACAAACAATGCATAAAAGGTTTCACGTAGCATTTACAGAGTACTGTATTCAAGTGGGCAACACTAACAGTTCAGACAAACCTATTTTTTCTTGGGACATCGGATATTTTTACTGTCAGTTCCAAATTTTCTTATGTTACATGTAGGGGTGACAGGGTCCTATTGAATTAACATGTGGTGTCCCAGTCACACCCGACCATGTCAACATTACTGTATGTTGTGACTTCTTAAATCATTACAAAATTGCACAAAGTTAAAAACTATACTGACTTGAACCAAAGATAGGAAGGATTTATCAAATAACAAAACAGCTTCATATTTACAGTAATAATGATTGTCGGGTGTGACAGGGACACCAAAGTGTGACCGGGACACCAAAAAAATAAAATAGATATTCACACTCTCCATACATTTTTCAAGTTTGTCACTTTCTAATTGCTTTCCACATCTTTATGATGTTCATATTATCCATCTTAAATCATTTATTTTAATTTTTTTCAGTTTAAAACAGTTTGAATAGCTCTTTGTTGTTCTTCAATGGCGGAGGTGACAGTGGGACACCATGGGACACCATTTTCCCCTTTCAACCAGATAGTGGACAATACATTACAAAATGGGGAAAAAAGGGTAGTATTGATAACCATGTGCACACATGCTACAACTCAGGCATGTATGAATGGGATTGGCATAGTTGAGGTGATATAAGAGGGTGGTAATTTTGATGATTTTGTGCGCGATGTGACATGATCAGCGGGACACCAAACACAAAATGTGATTTCCAATGGGTGCCATTATTACAGTTGTCCTTGTACTGCTCAGGTTTAGCATTTTACTTTATCAGTAGAGGTTACCAGTAATTGGACATAGTGATTCAAGTTTCCAAGAGTAACACAGGGAGATGAGGCCTTGTATTAATGTCCATACTAGTATGATGTGACAGGTGGGACAAAGCGTCACATCCGCCATGCCAACTTTGAAATAGGCGCATTTCGTTAAACATTGTCCCTTAATCTGGAAACTCACATTGTTTGTTTGTCTGGTTCTAATATCTCATCTGACATAACTTTAGGCTATCCAAAGGATAGAATAAATTTTTTATATTGTAATAACTGAAGTAAATTACCCATGTCACAACTTTTACCGATAATCTGGTGGGACACCAAATACATTCTGGATAATAAAATTGTAAAGGATAGATCAACAGACCGTAATTGGACATTGAGATACCACAGTTAGTGATAACACACAAAATATTAAACACTTTCAATAACAGGAATCATCTCTAGCCTCAGTTTTAACCATTCCCTATATGCCACAAGTGGCGGATGTGACGGGGACACCATGGACCCCTAATTTATGGATACACCCATTACAAAATGGACTATACCCAATGTAACCCAGCATACTGTATCTTAGCGTGTACACCTGAACAAATGCAATGATGCCAAATATATCAAGATGGTACAGCCTGCAGGTACCCGCTACCACAGGTCCACAGCACTTACTGTACAGTACATGTAGACCTGTGCATTGCTGTGTATTCAGACTGATACAGTACAATGCGGCACATGTGGGCCTACACATAACTTGGACATAAAACATACATGTACTATCAACTAGTGTTCGACCGATCATCTGTTAAATAATCGGCATCGGGCCGATTATCGCACAATCGGTAAATAATCGGCATCGGTAAAATTTTGTCCTTCAACCGATTACCACCACCGATTATTTGAAAACTGGAAACAGGGCTAAAATACACTTCAAAGTTTCTGCAAAAATGTTTATAATTCTCCAAAACACGCATTTCTTTAAGTTCCCGCCCAAAATATCAGCACCGATACTCACAAAACTTGCAACATTTTAAGCTCTCCAAATCATAGCAATCATCGTAATTGTTGCCGTAACTCAGTGCAGCACGGTTCAGGTGCATGAAAGGGCACACAGTATTACCTAGAAGGTGTGCATGACATGGACCATGCCGCACATCTGCATACAAATTGTACCACAGGAAAAAAATGACTTCGCGCTACGTTTTTTTCAAGTTTCAGTGCAAACCACATCATCTGTACACATTTGGTGCACGTACTGTACTGTAGCAACTTTGGAAACCCGAGGCTTATTATCCTGCATAAATTATGCCACTTCCCACATTCTTTACGTTAAGTTTTTAATCACCTATGACCTGCACATGCGCACACGTAACTGCCGTACAGTTCTTGCGAAGTTGAAGTTCACCTGCGAAAGCACACCAGTACAGTGTGTAATACGTAATGCAAGGCTAAGTGCATTGCCTGCGCATTTACGTAGCATGTTGGTCATGAACGCCGTCCGTGCTCCTAACTGATGAACGAAGGGAAACGGGCCCCGTGTTAAATTCACGCTGGAACGGCAACAGTTTTTCGATTACGGGACTTTATCGGGAATTAGTTTTACGTTTCATTTGGAGAATCTTTTACATAAGACGTAAGTGTTGGGCAAGACGCATTACAAAACATATATCCATATTGTTAAGGGAGCATGGGATGAGTAAATCAGGCAAATTGAGTGGAATGTTTAGTGGCCCCGAAGTGCCAAGGTAGTTAGATATTTTTGCCTAAATCTGGGTGGATAGGCTACTATGTAGCACTACCACAGTCCAGTACAGACCTTTGCACGGAATCTTCCGACATGATCGGTGGATAGAACTACTGTAGGTAGAGCCGTATGTAAGCCGATAGACTCTTTGGCTAACGTTAAGCCTGTGACATCGTACGAAAGCATGTATTTATGGTTGATTTTTATCATAGTATTTGGAAAGGAAATCCTTCAAAAACATTTAATATTCTACTCGTGGGTCGTTGGGAACTGTTCTTAATCGTTCATCTCCAGTGTGAAGGTTATGTTATGGTGTGTGTACAAAGTTAGAAATATGCGACAGACGGCGAGAAAACATGACCTTCCTATACATGTAAATAATCGGTGATCGGTAATCGGCATCGGCCCGATTGTGTAATTGAATAATCGGTAATCGGTGATTACCGATTATGGCATAATCGGTCGAACACTACTATCAACAAATTTTGTCAGACCAAGGGGGGAGGGGGAGATGAAGTCCAAAGGTTTCTGGCTGATTACTGGCTTCCACTAACATGTAGATTACTAATCCCTTCATTGCAAATTTTAATTTAGGTGCCAAAACTTCTAACAGGCATGTTGAAGGCCTTGTAATGGGTTTCTTTCCTTGCTTCCCCCTCCCCTGACATATGCCACAAGTGACAGTTCCCCAAGAATGAAATAAGTTCTTGACAGTTTTGCAATTCAGAGAATACTGGATCATATGCCTGAGACTACAAATACAATGGAATTGAAAAGCATTCCATAAGCATAAGATGATGGATCTGGGACAACAACCTCACAAAACCCGCCCCCCCCCCCCCCCCCCCCCCCCCAGCAAAATACAACTTTAAGTGCAAAATAAGATCACTTTTCTGGCAAAATTCATGTCATCAATGTATTATTTGCTAATTAGGAAAAATTTCAGGGCCCCACTTGTGGAATGACTTTCAATATGCTAATGAGCCAGCCCCTACCTAGCACAGGAACTGAATATTAGTAGACATTTTTTAAACTAGGTATACATTCCCTTGGCCATACCCATGATGGTTTGTCAAATGGTTAAGGTCAAATGTGAAAAAGCATGGCGCATGTCCAAGAGGGTCATCTGAATATACATCAAATGATCCATGGTTGCAACGACTGTTAAAGCAATGCAGAAAGGTATAAACAATAATTGGGGTCATTCCATTCCCTCATATGCCACCCTCCTACCCCCTTCTCCCCTTTCCCAACTGATAGAGAACCTAATTTGGTCCCTACTGTCTCTAACAGTAACTGTCAAGATCACATCTGCTTCTATAAATACAAAAAGCACACTTCATACTATGCATGTGACTATATTACTTGACAACTTGACAAATTTCTAAGCATACAGTACCTATTGTGAGACTGAAAACCATACTGTACTGAACAAAAAAAACTTCATGCGAAATACTGCTTTTATGCTATTCTTGAGCAAAGAAATACTATCAAGGTTATACTTACTGTATATGCTGTTTCAAGTTATCTATAGATGTAAAAAATTACCAGTAATCAGTAGGTTTGTTAGAGATTACTACCAACAAAGTGTCAACTGAACTTTGATGTATTCAATGAGAGGATTTCGTCAAAACGGAAGGTCCACAAGACCCAAGGCTGGCTGGACCGAAAGTGAACAAGTGTGCTTCCATGAGACTTCAAATGAATTAACATGAGGCCAAACATAAATTAGCATTTGTGAGACCAAATGTCTGTAAGACCGAAGGTGAATAAGGCTCCACCAGAGTGACCAGACCCAATGTCCATGAGACCGAAACGGTGAAAGTGATGGTTCTCGGGAAGGATAGTAAGCTGGGTCCACAAGACTAAAAGTGAGTTTGGATCTACAGTAGATTAGAACACCACAGGCTGGCGAGACTGAAAGTTTCCAGTGGAGCTAATTCCACTTCACAAAAAGTTGACTTCATTGTGCACTAGAAAAATACATAGGACCAAATTTGACTCCAGTATATGAAATTTCATTTATATTAATTTTTGTCCATGTTCCATAGAAGCATTCTTGGCTTGCATTTGAGGTGTAACTCATGAAATTAGATAAAAAATTTAACAGGCACGAATACATTTCTAGAGAAGAAATTCTCATAACCCCTTTGGCCTTGTTGGACTTCAGTCTCACCACCTTTCAGTCTCACACTCACAGACCTTTGATCTCGCAGACCCTTGATCTCGCGAACATTCCGTCTTACGCCACCAAAGAGTAACTTATGTAGACGGATGATGTTACATCGCTAAAACGACTGATTCACTGATGATTCAGTCATGCCCAATTCCAAATTCAACAACCCCAGCCACCACCCCTCCCCCTTAATTCCTTCTTTACGACCATGAACTAAGGTATGTGACATCTGGCAAATTCAGAATTAGAATCTGCCTTCAGTTTATTTCATTTATAACAAAGTAAACAAAACAACCAGAGTTATCATGAACACAAAACAAACAAATCCATTTTTCCTGACAATGCAAGTACTTTCCTTTTCAAATGCTAAGTTCAAGTACCATAAAGACAACAGTAGTATTTAATGAGCAATAAAAAATGAGACATTTTCTTACCTTTTAAAAGAACTATTTCCTAAAATATTTTATTTCGTTTATTTGACCATAATCCAATCAGACAAAAGGAGAATCACAAGGAACAAAATTTCCAATATTATAGATCCCACAGATGTTTATCACGTGCACAAGTATCGCATAAACCGATTGATTACTTTCCCATTGGACTCAACACTTTAACTTCAATACGGTACTATCAACATAATTCCCAACACATGGGCAGAGAATTGCAAGTGCATCCAATGGTCTATGCAATACTGCTCAACTGTAAACACAGTGAATACTATTCCAGCCTACACACATACAGGCATGACACACACCAAATGATTGTACAAGACCAACCCACAAGGTCTGATATCACACACAGCCTTTCCACAGCCTTCAATGCTTTACAGAAAGTATATGTCTATTCAATGAGCTGGGTGTACCTCCTCAGTACTATAGCCAGTTTACTCATTATTACACATACAATTTATGTGTACACCTAAATAATCCAATCCTGGCAAACTGGTGATTCTGCTATGACTGCATAACTGAAGCAGGTCTGCCCTTTTCTCACTCACAGCTAAGGAATTTCCTAAACACTGCCAAGTTTTATTGCTGTGCACTACCCTTTGACAGGTAGCACAGGGCTTGTTTTCTATGAGGTCACTAGATCGTGACCTAAAACTTCCAACCAAAAGAATGGGGAATTGACTAGGGAACCCAGAAAGGAAGGCATTACACAATTGGTCTATTGTTAATAACATCAGTGACCTCAGGCAGTTTAGAGGGGTGACATATTAGTGTACTGAGTATGGCTTTAGCATAGCTATAAAAAAAATTCTAAGGTCAAACTTCTAAGGGTAAATATTGATGTAATGGTAGACCTATGTAGTGTAAATAACCTACCAGGGGGACTGAAGAGATGAATTTTGGTCTGCAGTCTCCCCAATCTCGATTGGTGTACCTGGGTATTCTATTTCATGAATGGCTCTTAAGAATCATGTGACAACATTTTTACTCCCTGAATTTCCCTGAATTGTGAAATTCATGTGGCGTAATTCCTTGATTTACCTTGAAAATGCAATATTTATGTCCTGAAATATCATGAAAGATACATGGAAGGCAAATAACAGGATATCTGTGAGAATAAATTTTTTTTTTTTTTTTTTTAAATAAGTTGAAGGCGACTGCATAAAAATAAGTTTGGGGGACTGCTTATGCCCTTAATCATACTGGAATGACTACCCACTGTATCGTGTTCATTTCAACTATGGCCAAGTAATACTGTATAGCATTGAAGTAGTGGCATGTAGCAAAATAAGTTTAAGGCTTCAATGATCCTCAAGTGGGTAACCTCAAGTTGCTAGACTTTGATAAGAGTCCTCAAAGAATTTGCCTCACTAATAAAAGACTAGAGCACCAATGGTGCTGAAGCTCATACCTTCATCCAATTAAGGGTCCCTGGCTTCTAGTCTTTGTTAGTGCAAGCATCATATGACTTTAAATGAGGTCAAATGGCTTATGACCCCAAATCTCACATACCCTGATGGCACCTTCCCGAATGTCACAAAAAATTTGTAATGCTATCTCTGCTTTGTAAGTTGTTTCACGAATACAATCAGGGGTCGAAATAAGCCTTCAATTTTTGTGGGCCTGCCGGGCCCCTAGCCCATGGAATCTAGGGGCCAAATGAGAAATCAAGGGGCACAAAACTAACAAATAAAAAAGGACTGATAAAGTGTATGGGTGCTTTTTACGTGCTTGGAAACGTGTAGTATGGGTATAATTAAGGCAAGTTGAGGCTGAAACTAGCCTGAAACCAATTTGTCCACACCCTCTTAGATCATGTTGCATCTTGTGCGTGATTTCAAAATTTTCTCGTAACTCCTGTAACATGAAGGGCAGTGTTCAATTCCCGCCAACCGTCTTCGTCAGTTCATCTTGTGAGGCTCTGCCTACATTACTCATGACTGAAAGTGGTGTATGTCTTCGTGAGTGATTTTCCATGAACATTGTGACAAAGCATGCAGACTGTTTATGAGCGATGTGAACTGATTTCAGAATAATGTGTGTTTCGAAGGTTTTTAGTGACTGTTAGTATAGGAATACACAGGCTGTGCGAGATATAAGATCGTTGAGTTGTGGATGGAGAGGTTCACGTGCAGACTGTACAATTAGACTTGAAATATTTAGGAGCCAACCGGGCCCCTTCCCTTGTGCAGCTATGGGCCCGAGCGAAGCGTTATTTCGAGCCCTGACAATATGAGAAAGCAAAGCCCCTAGGGCCCATCTTTGGCCTTGGACCCCAAATTTCAAGTATCATTATGACATCAACATCAAACCAACATTGTACAAGAGAATCGTAGTTGAAGATGCACTTTGGCACACTTCATAAAAGAGCCGTAGGGTCCACATGGGCTTTTGGACCAAAATTCCACAAAACCAGAAACAGATCACTAGCCAAGCATCATTATAACATACCATCAACTCTGTTAAACATTAACTGGAGGAAAAGTTAACCACTTGCAATACTAAACAAAATGGACCCTATGGTCCATCTTGTGCCTTTGACCCCAACTTGTTAAACACCCTGAAGGTACCACTTCCCGAATATAATTATGACAAACCATCAACATTGTACAAGAGAATCTGCAGGAGTAAGCAATTTGAAAAATGTCATAAAAAGGGCCATAGGGCCCATATGGGACCTTAAACCCAAACTTCCAGAACACCATAAACAGATCACTAACCAAGCACCATTATGACAGGCCTTCAACTCTGTTTAGCATTAACTGGAGGAGGAATTGACCATTTTGCAATATTTCACAAAATGGACCCTAAGGTACAATGGGCCTTGGACCCAAATTTCTGTACACCCTAAAAGAACCATTAACAGAGGGTCACTACTGTCACTATGACAAACACACCCACGTGCTCTGACAATGCACACACAATGGAAATACCCAATGGAAATCCCATTAAGCAGTTCCCTTTAAACTAACCTAAACAATTGCACAGGATTGACCTCTTCTACACAGACAGTTTTAAAGAGGGTGCAGTACAGAGAAAAATAGGTAGTAAAGTGATTTTGTGAGACTGGTAAAATAGAGGGGTGGCACAAAATTGGTTAGAAAGGTATCAAAAGTATTCTTCATCCCAAATTGGAGAAGTAATTTGTAAGGACCATTAACAGAGCTTCATTATGACAAATCATCAACACTGTACAACACAATTTGTAGGAGAAAAAGTATTTTGTAAAATTTCATAAAATGAGCCATTGGGGCCCACATGGGACCTTAGGCCAAAATTCAAGAACACCATAATGAGATCACTAACCAAGCATTATAATGAGAGGCTGTTACCTCTCTTTGAACATTAAATAGAGAAGAAGTTAATTACTTTGCAATATTTCACAAAATGGACCCAACAGTCCATCTTGGGCCTTGGACCCAAAATTCCTGAACACCCCGAAGGGACCAATAAGAGAGTAACATTTTGGCAAACCATCAACATTGTACAAGAGAATCTGTAGGAGGAGAAGCATTTTGTAGAATTTCATAAAATGGGCCCTAGGGTCCACATTGGACCTTGGACCAAAAATTCCTGAACACCCCAAATGGCCCACCACCCAAGGAACATTGTGCCCAAGTTTCAAAAAAATCCATGAAAGCATGTGGGAGGAGAAGCATTTTGATCAAGTGTGGACAGATAGATAGATAGATAGATAGATAGATAGATAGATAGAGTGACGCCGCGTGATCACAATAGCTCACACCAGCATGCTGGTATGAGCTAAAAATAATATACAACATATTCTTTTAAAAATAGGGTTGTTGATTCATAGAATAGCCTTCCAGCTACAGTTGTGGAAGCTGGCTCAGTTGCTACTTTTGAAAGACGACTCGACAAATTGTGCAAAAATTTGGATTTAAAGAGGGATTTGCATCACCCCAAGTATGACTTTTACTTTGTGGTAAGCCCTGCCCATAATTGCCTTCACTGCTTCTCCTTGTGCAGACAAACATAGTTCACTGCTCAAGGCCACATCCTGATGAGCATAAAAAGCCCCATGTGTAATCAAAACATTCTCTGTGCATGCTGTGTAATATGAGCTGCTCTGCATCTTTTGAATTCTGTAACTCTGATGTCAATCAAAGAGTAGTTACCAATTGAGACTTTTGCTATCTCCCAACTAAAAGTCATACTTGGGGTGATGCAAATCTGTCTTTAAAACTTGATCCTGATGCTACAGTAGCTACCATTTCTAGTGACAGGTCTCTACCAGTAGGCTATCTTTTATTTTCTAGGTAAGTGAGGGTTACATAATGTGTAAATAGGAGGTAAGGAAGGGCGATGTAGATTTTTGTATTCAGTTTTTTACATTGTTTTGCTGTTGATGCAGATATAGAGGCTTTATAAAGCATGCATCCATACTGTATCATAATATATCACATCACATCATCAAATACCTTGGTGATATTCTATACCATTTACTCAAAATCCCTCCAAATTTAAAGTGGACCTAAAGTCTAAAAATTCAAAAATATATATTTTAGAGGTTACAAAATTAATCTTATTGGTCCAACTCACATTGTCATAGCTTATTCCATTGCTGAGATATTAAATGTTAAAATTTATTCACTTAAATACAAACAGTTCATTGCGCAATAATTTTTGACATTCTTGTTGTACAACTCACATTAAATGCTTTGTTTTCTTTTAAAATTAAAAATGTTTATATGACCTTGACCGCTTCCTGTTTTCTTGCATGACATGCCTTACAGAGAGGGCTTATATAGTCAAGTCACCCCAAAGCAGTAAGAACGTGATCACATTTTGGCACAAGGTGCGGTGGCTTTCAGAAAAACAAAGAAATACAAAGATTGTAATTTGAGTAGTACAACAATGACATCACAAATTATTGCGCAATCTACCTTTTTAAATCGAGTGAATAAACTTCAACATTTTATATCTCAGCTTAAGAAAGTCCTGTGAAGATGGGAATTGGACCATTGGAATTCAGTTTTCATGCTCTGTAATATATATTTTTGAATTTTCAGACTTTAGGTACACTTTAATATTGTAATTGTGCATTTGTAACATTTTCTAATAAGGTTTAAAAGGATTAGCATCCAGAGGGGTTCCCAGAGGGAAAACTCTGAACCAAGCTACTGGCTGCATTTATTTTGAACACCTGCATTTCCATCAATTCACTTGAATGGCACTCTTCTTGCCCACAATTACACAAATTCAAGGTAATAGTGTGTGAGCTCATACTGTATGGATTCTATAGTGCCAAAGAGTAAAATAAGTTGAACAAACACGGATGGGGGAAAATGGCTCCACATACCAAAAAAGCAATTAGACTGAGGAGGAAGGATAGAAGAATGCTGTAAATTTAACACTTTCTTGTTAAAAAGGAAATTCTAAACATTTTCACAACACATTCACCCCACCATATAACCTATAACTACCAGAAACCCACCAAAACATACTCAAAGGGGAAAATATGTAAGCCTGAAACATGTACACATATGAATATGGTGGCGCTATTCCCTTTTCTAGTAGCTTCAAAGCCTTACATCAAGAGGGTGCCATTTCATTTGCAAGTTGAGGGAAGACAACAAAATGCCAGGGTTTAGCATTTTATTTTGTCAGTGAGTAGCATTATGGTTTACACATATGTATACAAAACCCTAGGAATTTAGTGGGATGAGAGAGGAGAAGGAGACCAATGGATCACAGAGTTAAGCAGGCACCCTGCAAGTTCAATGGGTAGGAAGAAGGGGTCAATAACTTTTCAAGAGAGCTAGCTATACATTTACTTGTACACATTTGATTTCACCACATCTGAATAATACAGGATATGATTCCTTTTCCCAAATTTCATTTTAATCAACATACTGAACTTGTGAAGTGAAAATAAAAGAATGCTTACCCATTTCATGTACTCCTTTTTCTTTGAAATCAAATTTTAAGTAAAGTATACACACCTTTCCGGTTTATTCCTATGAGCCAACCATGTTCCCTTCAGCTCTAGGTCTATTAACATGTAGTCTCTACCAATAACTATTAAATTTAATCAAATACACAATATACTTCCAATAGACTATCACACAGAAAAGTCATTGTTTCTTGTCAATTCAATTGTTAAATGGTACTTTGATCTTTATTCTATTTGTTAAACAAACTTTGGTTTCCAAAAATCAACATCCTACCAAACTAGCACACAAGATGTTAAAACCCTCAACTCTGTAGCAAACCATTAGATGTGTCAACGTACATGTTTCCCTTGCCAGTTGTCACAATCTTGGACCTTGTGCACGTTGTGCAGACAATGCGGTATATCTACAGCATATCATATGCATCATATTTTAAACAATGTTTAAGTTTTCTGTGGCAACTTTATGAACATGGCTAGCTACATAATTCAAGTTTCTAATATTTTTGGAATTTAATTTTAAAAAATGATGTACCATACAGTCTGACTCTTTTCTTTTTTTTTTATTCTTGCCTTCTTGCCTTGCCTTTTATTCTTACTCCCACCATCCTCTCCCCCCCCCCTGCCACTCCCTTCAAAATAGCCTTTGATAAACTTCACATCCCTTCACTATGTATTGCTACTGCTGTTTGCTTCTGGGAAAATATCAGTTGACAATACAATCATCATCAAAGTTATGTAAAGTTAAAAGTTAATTCTTCAATGAAAGTGTTCAAGACATTGCAGACAATAGGAGACTTCCTTGCACATTCCATCCCTTTTTTTCTAGAGACAGCAAAGACATCTTCAGCAAATTTAGGCCACCCTTCTCATTTCTGCCTTTGAATGACTCTCAGAATCCCAAAAAGTCCCTGGTTTGGAAATCTACAAGCCTTGATACTTACACTGTAACTCCAGACTACAAATATCTACTTACCAACCCGTGCCTGTCCTGAGATTTACGAAGAGCAAGACAGTAATAGGGGTGAACAATCTCATGAAAGAGCCAGCAAGTGTTACAAATTTATTACAGAGAGAGTAAAATTAAGATTGTGGTCTAGGTTCATTTTCTGGTATTTAAAACTTTAATATCCCCTAGGAGATATCACACTGTCTCCCCAACTTGATGTTTGTAAGATGTTCCTAATTATTCATTCTTTAGATGGGTAATTAACTTCATATGGCATATTTTTCTGGCAAGGCTGAGCCAATTTGCCTGAAAAAAGCCTATTACTAGAGAAAACTGCCCACTTTTTTACAAAATTTGTCAGAGAAATAGGTTTCGCTTGCACTCCAGGGGTTTGCAGTCCCCTGACCCCCCTGGCTCATATGCCCATGGTTACCTTGGCAACTGCCTTATCACATGACGCAACACCTTTTATTCAGAAATCAGAATCAAACCCAGAGACTGTTTTACATACCGCTTTAGCTTGCCGTTTTTTCGCTTTCTTCATAGATGCTCGTAATCGCCGCCACTCTGGTTGGGACATGCCCAGTTGCTTCACATCATCAGACTGGACATAGCTGAGATGGTCAACAGCTGTCACCCCAAGCTTACTGACAAAATCTGGGTGATACTTCTGGAGGTCGTTCTCCTTCAAGAGTTCTTCCAAGCTGCGGTCATGTTGCATGTTGTTAGCTGTGTTACCAATTCTGAAACCAAGAAATGTATCACTCATGATGATGTTAAATAATTCAATTTGCTGCACAGAGGACTCAGAAGTGCAGTGTTTATGTTTCTAATCTTACCAATTTGTAATAAGCCTCCCCATCTAACATCCCCACCACCAAAAAATTCTGCCCCTCCAGAGCCTCTGCTTAAATTCCTCACACTACACAATTTTTTGTGTGGGTAGGGGGGGGGGCAAGTAAAGTCAATTCCAACACTGACTAGTGAGTGAGGTAGTCTGTCAGTACAGGCAATTCAGCCATCCCATAGACCCTTTTCCAAATAGCAATTGCAATGGATTGTGGGATAGAGTTCTGGAAGGCGATGTTGTTGTCAATGGCATTTTGCTGTGGCAAAAAATGATGCGCCCACCAAAATTCTATCCCACAATCCTTTGTAATTCCTATTGGGAAAAGAGTCTATGTGAAATGTTTACAGCAAAGCATGCTTTGAACATTAATACTGGTTGCATGTAGTGTTGTATTTATCTTACACTCAAATAAAGCTCAAAGGTTTCACATGACAAAAATACATTTTCAAGGGCTTTGAGATCTGATACACAATACTGAGAATTAGACCTCTTGTCAGATGGCACCATTCACTTTATATTCATCCTCCAACCCCTCTCAGGTTCTCACCCCTCTCACCCCACCCTCTTTTATTATCTATTTCTTCAATAACATGGCATTAATACTCTCATCTTGATCCTCTTCAACATGAAATTCCTGGATCAAACTTCTGCTACATGCCTGCTTAAAACAGACAAGCACACAAAAACTAGCCACGCTACAGAAAATCGTGCCGGTGAATGTCCAGAGGGAAGGAACCAATATTTATGTGAGAGATAAAGGAAAACATCCTCCCAAGAAATGACAGGATCCATCCATCTTGAAACTGAATACCTCATCATGCCACTGTACTGTAGGTATACGGAATGAATGCTGACTGGTTTACATTATGGGGCCTGCTATCAATACTGATGACAAGGGTTTCTTCTTATCACTTGAACATGATTCCACCCATCAAAGATATATAAATATACAGAAACAAGCAATCTGTTGAAAATCTCAAATTAAAAGCAAAATAATTCAGAGTGAAAGAAGCACTGAAGCAGTGCTGCAAACTGTTCACCAGTCTAGAGGTATACAGGTAGGAGGAATACTCCACTTTTGAAGAGAAAAAAAGATGCCCTGAGTCTTGTAGATTTATCTCTTTATCTCTCTTATAAAATCTTTCTTTTATCTGTATGATGAATTTAGACAGTTAAAGAATGGACATCTTAAATGGTTGACCAACCCAACATTTCAGTTCAAATCTGGAGAGGGAATGACACTATCTAGTGTCACATTTTATTTTGATACTCACCCGCTACACAAATACATAGGTGGGAAGCAGTTTTGTCAAATTACTTTAAGGGTCTCAACCCCAACATCAGGTTGACGGTTGATACTTAAGGTATGGAGAAAGGCAACCGAGAGGATGCTTCTACTCAACAGTCATACCATAAGAGCAATTCAAATTATTCAAGTATGCTTCATTGCTCTTAAGAAGTACTCAGAACTTCAAATTCACTTTTGAAATAACAATATGAACTATGTCAAAAAAATGATGTAGAGTGTTGCACAGTGTCAGTACTTATTTTGATAACCTAAACCCTATGCCAGGGGTGAGGAACCTTTTTTCTCTGACGGGCCGTTTTGGAAGTTATAATCCACTCTCGGGCCGCACACAGAGGGGTGCAATAAACTTTCTCCAGAGGGTGGAGATCAAGGGCCCCAAACAGGCCCTGGTGGGATCTAGGGGACTTGAAAGTATAGGCAAGAATTGGGGAGAAGGTCCCGAAAGCTCTGGAATTTGTACTAATTTGTAGGCAATAGAATATTCATCCACTATCTGTAAATGGCATAGAATTAAGGCTAAACAGACCAGAAGCATCACAATATGACCATTTGTCTCGTTACTAATGTATGAAGTAATAATGAATGAGCGCACATGAAAAGTGCATACTTTTAAACCAACTTTTTTGTGGCCTTATTTTACAATGCAAAATTGTCCACTTTCTAATGTTTAATTCACTCTTCTGGGACAGTTCTAAACCCCCACACCCTTCCTGAATGTACTGGAATAGCTACAACGCCCAGTGAGTTTCATTCTCAAATAGACAGACCTACAAGCTGTAGTGTAATTACGTACAATGTTATGTAACGCAAAGTGCCCATTACTTCCAAAGGCAAAAAGATCCTGCACCTGATTTATATCTAACAAAACGGTTGGCATGTTACATTGTGCATACAGGGGATTTAGTAACATACCAGTGTTTTGCAGCAGATTCACATGAAATACCTGGAAAGTGGCACTGCATAACCAGGATAAGCGTTGGGCACCGTGGGCTAAAAGATTATTGTCAATTACTTTTCAAATACTTTTTTTCTGAATTTACATTTATGAATTACCTCGGGGGCCAGATCAAATGGTCTCGCGGGTCGGAGGTTCCACACCTCTGCCCTATGCAAATAATCTGTCATTTGCTTGCCTGTACTGTTCTTTTCTGGTATAAGATGTTGACAGTTTTCAATTAGACAAATGTTTCTTCCAAAATCCACCCATCACATTATAATTTTGCCATTGAAATCAATTACAGATATAGAATAAACAAAAGAGTAATGTATTTCTTCTGAGTCCTCCTGCCACATAACAGATTTACATATTCAGTGTCTGTTTAGTCATGATGTGAGTGTAAAATAAAAGTTATCTTGCACATTTATCAAAAGTTACCTTGCACATTTATCAATTTCTGATCCTTTTTCAAAAGTTGTGGCTACTTTTCACATTTTCAATGCTTTCTATTGGAAAACTGGCAAGTGTGACATTTCATGTCACTAAACCTTTTGAGACTGAGCAGTAACTGTACCTTGGCTGGGTGTAGACTGCATAGCCAGCTGTGTAATCTTTCACTACAGCAGCAGGCCCCTTTGTAAAGGCAGGAAGGAGTGAGAAAGTTCAACAGATGCAGTTACTATAATTTTGTCCGGTTCTCACTGCAAGTATTAAAGTGAGGAGACATGTAAATTACAGTTTAGGAGGTAAAGGACACTGCAGATTACACAGTGTGGGGTGGTGCAGCTGAGAATTTCTGATGGTGCCGGGTGATGACAAAGAGCATATGATCTGGTAACAAAAGCTGGTATAAAGGCTTGTTGAACTTTCCAGCCATGGGTGGAAAAAGTTGGGAAGCTGGGAGGCTCCTTCCCGGGAAATTTTGGCATTTGGAGGGAAATTTTGGCATTTGGAGGGACATTTCACTTTTTTGTACATGAAAATGCAGAAACAACTGTGGAAAATTTTACTCCCTTCCTGGGAAATAAACATTTTTTCCAGGCCTGTCTCCAGCCTTGGTTCACAACCAAAACAGTGACCCAAACTGCCATTGCTTGAAAATTGTAAGAGTATTCTTATTTTTTGCAAAAAGTTAAAATACTGCTGCTAAATATCACTCAGATGGGGTAATTTCTAAATCAACATGTATCAAGTTGGAACATTTTCAAAATAAGCCCTTCCCCCCCCCCCCCCCCCAAAAAATGTTCACAGTTAGAAACAATTGAGAGGCAGTTTTATACCTTAACAAAAAAGCAAGTACTCTACAATACATGGGGGACTGACTTTCAGCATCTTCATGAAAAAAAATATCTTCAGTCTTGTTGAATTTTAAGCAGATTCTTACAGTCTCCACACGATGAGTTTACTAACAAACTAATAAAAGTACCAAAGGGATTTCCCTCTTTTTCTTTTTTCACTTTCTCTTTTGGGAAGGGGTATTAGAATAATTATTTTAAAGAGTGTGCTACTAGAACAATTATTTTTATAGTGTGCCATTAGAATAATTATTTCAAATAGTGTGCCATATAAATTTATTGAACTTGAACTTGGTAGTTAAAACAGCTAAATAAGTCCTTACCATTATTATTTCAACAACTTTCAAGACATCTTAAAACTTCAGTGAACAAAACTGACTTCAGCAAACGAAACTGAATGGAGCTTCAAATCTCACCTGTTCCCAGCCAAGGATATGTATGGTAATAGACTTAAGTTTTGAAGACAGGGACTATCCTGCTAAGCAGCTTGTAAGGATTTAGGCTTTGGCCATAAGACCTTGAAGGCTTTCCATTGTCTAGTTCTTCCTGCATGGTTACTTTAAATATTATCAACTTTTATGGTATGTGAAGTGAGAGGATGCTAACAGTACTAAGATGCTAAGTTACGTAATCTCCAGTGTATGGTATGATAGCTGCGGTTATCTGAACTGAAATGAGCTTATTCAAGGAGTTTGACTCGGATACATTAACTCTCATCATGCTGTGCCTCAAGGCAGGCCTCGTACCGTGAATCAGTATACATACAATGCCAATGAGGTAGCAGACTAAAACACATGGGCACATCAAAACTACTGTACTGCATCCCCCCTCCACACTACTATACTCTATTACTATGAATATTGAAAAGTATACCCCCAACCCTCTCTCCTCCCCGCCTCTGTTTGCAACATCACACCCCACACAAATGTCTGGAATAGTTTCAGGCCACTAGCCAGAACAAACAATTAGGGGAGGGCTCATCTATGTAAGTTTCTCCAGCCTGGGGAGAGGGTCTAAGGAAAGGAGAAGTCCCCCTCCCCTTTGAAAATTTTAGCCTATTTCAAGGACTCTAGATGCAAAATGGTGCCAAATTTTCGATTTTTTCTTATTTTTGTATTCCAAAAAATGCTGGTCTTGAAATAAATTTTTCCTCCTTTGGTGCAAGACCTTTAATTGAAAAATTGAGGGGGGTTCAAAGTGAAAATATGAAATCCAAACATGGTGCCGCATCCGGTTTAAATAGCCTGGGTACCCTTCTGGCCGGTCTACAGTGAATCACACGTAAATTGCAATGCACGCAACCCACTGTTCCTGCTTCTTTTCTCACAGTGTTGAACCCTGAGAGAATGCCATTCCTATGCCCCTGCATTACAACAATAATTGGGCTTGTCTACAGTAAAGGAAAATATTCAGTGTGTGTTTTTTGCTTTGATGATATTTTGAAAGATGTCACAATGGTTTGGTGATTTTACAGTTCACCATACTTGGAGGACTATAGAGAGATAATAAAGACAATTTTATCAATGTCCAACTTATATAAAGGATGTTTTGGGCAGAATTTGGGGCTATTTTGGCCTTTTTTACCACCTATAAGTGTTACATAGGATGTGGAATAAATTTATGATGTGAGTGGGACCTTTGCAGATGTGACTGATGCAGGTTCTTTGTCTTCATTCATAAATGTAATGTACAAAATAAATGGTAAATGATAAATGAATATTTTTAGGTGCACAAACACCGCAAAATTTTATCAGCAATTTGGAGTAAAATTTTGAGATTTGTCCGTCCATCTGGATATTAAATCTTAATAGTTGATATTTTAACTGAAAGAAAAGATTTCCAGAGCTAAGGTTATGATGTAACACTTAACCTTGATCATGTGCAGTACCACAAATAAAATAATCCAGCAGTAAATGCATCATAGTCAATTGCGGAGCACATGATGGTTACGTTGGTAACATGTCTGTCCCCTAATGGTTACGTTGGTAACTATCATATTAACAGGCCTGTAGGACACAAATTACCAGAGAATTTGATAAAACTGCATCTGTTTGCAGATGGCCATATTTGTCACTGGTTTGTGTGCTTTCCTCCATCTTTTTGCTTACAACAAGGGTATGAGAGCCTTCAAGGCGATGTCCGTCCAGATGTTACCAACGTAACCATGTCCTTGTCGGTAGTATAACGTATGCACATGGGGACATTGGTTTTTGATGAATGTTTCACATGTCATCAGTTTACACTTCAGGAAAGAGCAAAACTTGTGTCACAATGCATTCAAGTGTTTAAAGTGCTTAATTTTCTCGAACATAGTTTGGTTACGTTGGTAACGAGGACGGACATGTCCGTCCTTGTTACCAACGTAACCATTGATCTCCATACTAGTCCATGTTTAACTAATGGTAATGCAATTTCAGTGAAAAAGTGTTTGTTCTTTATCATTCTATTAAATACAGGGTTTATTTATACATATTGTCCTCCTTAAAGATTTCTGGAGCAAAGATTTTCCATGTCTGTCCCCGTTACATACGTAACCAGTAACACTTACCACTTAAAAAGTGGTGATAGGTGAAAAGAACTATCTTCCTGCTCTCAGGAAAAAATTGAGAGTACCAATCAAACAAAATAACACAAATAAAATTTATTCTAAGAGGACTTCAAATTTCACCACCTTTGTAACACTTTTATACCCCTTTATTGTAGACAAGCCCAATTCCAAAATCACCTGATGATGACTTAAGTAGGCCTATACTGTATCCCTTTAAAATCAAAGGCATAGCTAGGATGAAATATTTAGGGGGGGCCCTAAAAATCAAATGGTGGGCCACGGCATTGATCCCTGTCCTTACTTCTTGCACATTTTATAAGGGCACACACTTTCTGGGGGGGTCTAACAAACATCTGTCCCCCCCCCCCCATAGCTATGCGCCTGCTTTAAATTACCCATTCCTTCTAAAATGGGAACTGTTCAAGAGTGTCACTGTAATTACCACCCTATATGAATTGCAAGCTGTCTCTCAGAAATACCATCTCTAAACCTGTACCTGCAATGCTGCGATTCACTAGCACAAACGTTCAACATCTGCAAGTACTGGTATATATCTAATGTGTTGTGGCTACATGGTATGTGATCACCTCATGTGTTCAGTATCACCCCAAGAATGAAATTATTAAGGCAGCTCTCTGGGTCACCTTGAAGACTGACAAACAGCAAGAGGTCCATAAATTTAAATCAATTTTGAATATGCAATTGAGATTATGCAGGTTAGGTAGACATTGAAACTTATCTTTACTATAATTCATAGTACTGATAGGAGCAACTTCATAGTTTACACATACCACAGAGTATTAATAGGCCATAAAAATAAAAATGAGTTTCTTGTTGTAACTTTCATAAAAAGGTAGGGTGCTGACCCTTTTTCTCAGCAGAGCATCCAAACTGGTATCATGAACATAGCTCTTAATACTGTGCACTGAACAGGCACTACAAACAAGAAAATGTTGAACATGGCCAGCTATACACATGTATGCAACTAACCTCCACAAATGACTTGTATTGTATGACCATAAGGAAAATTTGTGTGGTTTCATTTTGACCATTCAAAAATGTGAAAATTACAAATCAATAAATAAATTTAAATCAATCAATCAATCCAAAAATAAATAAATACAAAAATAAAAATTGAAATAAAAAAATAAAAAAAAAACAGATGCAGCAGCAAAAAAGGATGCAGACAGACATGAGGAACTATTTTCTTTCACTTGGCCTTATCGGGACAATTGCTATAATAGGTCTACAGTATATTGTCACTTTGTCATGTAGTGTACCCACCTGGATTGGTGATGTGCTATGTAGGGCTGACTATGGAGCTCTGTACTAGCTCCATGGGCTGACCAACTAGGACATGGAGAAGCATGTAAAATGCAACCAGTCTATGGACATTGTACACTTCATACACTTCATAGATAATTTAAAATAATACTTAAATACAGTGCAGGCCACTTTTATTTCATACACTAAAACCACAAAGGTTAGCAAAGCATGGTGCATAAGGAAGTACCCTCAGTTTGAATTGGGCCTATAACCGCTGAGTGGAGGGGGGGGGGGATGCTCTTAACCATGCAGGTTTCATGAATTCTCACCTGGCATACAGTTATATGTCAATATGTCAAACACTCCAACAGAGACCTGTTTCAATTCTTTCCTCGTCTCTTTTGTTTCTTTTTTAATTTTTTACTTCTCTTTTTTTTTGGGGGTGGTGGGGGAGGGAATGGTTTTTCAGCATAGAAATAAAACCTCTCCAATTATGATCCACAAAAGTTTAACAGTCAAAATGCACCAGCCACACCATTTTCAAACCCAGGGCTAGTACAGTAGTACTAAAAATAATTTAACAAACACACATATATACAAACACATTCTTTAGGCCTACATTCAACCATGGAGCTATCCGTAATAACTCCATGATTCAACAAAGGGACAAAGACCCAAACCTTCAAAGCAAAAAAAAAAGTCCTTCCATAATACAACTTTGTTTCAAATACATGAATTTGTGATTCTATAGAACCAGCTCATCTCAAGTTTCAAATAATCTACCGAAATCATGCACATAATATGAAAAATTACAGCAGACCTATCCAAGCTGACAATGGCCACCATTCCATTTTGGAGTGGTTTCTACGTTTTCACCCAGCATTTATGTCTCAAGGGATTCTTAGACAGGCAGATTGGGATGAAATTTCTATCTCTCAATCAGATTCATCCACCAAGCAGCTGTACTTGAGTTTTCAAGCCGTGCAATCTGTTCTTTTTCCTTGGTCACATTTACATCCAAAACTTTGAGGGAGCATTTCCCTCACGGCAATCAAGAAATATCCCCGTTCAGCTTATACACAGGTAAATGGAACACTTGGTGGGGCAGCAAGAGGGTAAGATTTCCAAGCTGGTTTTTTTTCCAAATGGTACAAACAGACTGTGAAGGTTGCAATAAAACGTTTTTCAGCATCAATTTGAATGCGGCAGAAACATTAAAGTGGATTACTGTTCTTCAAAAAACAGCAGTTGACTCAAAAAGTTTCTCTCTGGCATTCTACTAAATCAAACAGAAACTTTCCCCTGAGCTCACTGAAAAACACCTTAAATCAACCAATTTAACCAAGAAATTTATGGGACATTAAAACATTTGTCTGCATTATCCCTCCAGCATTGTTGATACAATACTATTTGGGGGCCAGGGCCACTTTAACAAATTACAGGGCTCTGGCCAGAGTATAGTAATGATGGGGTCTCTACATACTGTAAAAACCAAGCAAATTAAATTTGTTGTTTTGGTGGATTTTAAAGAGTTCTGCAAGAGCAGGTTGATTCCAGGCCATATTTTCTTTCAATTATCGGGGGTGTAAACTTTTCCTCCTGCCCCTCCCCTTTATACTGTAAAGTAGTAGTTTCACAGAACATGGGCCCCCAAATGCTAGGGACCCTAGACAGATAGTTGCCCTTTTTTATCCTACGGTCAAAACTGCCCTGTTGAGCAATCAATGGTACTGAGCAATTTTGAAATGAGGACAAACAAATGGTAGGACTTACTACTGCATCTGCTGAAATTCCTCCAAACAAATTACAAAAATACCTACACCAATCAGCCTATAACAAATAAATTCTGCCAAACCCTCTAATTTTATGCTGACCCCAAATTTAATAAATTTCCCACCTTCCCATTACAAACTTGGAAGAATAAAATATCCCCCTTGACTTTATTTCTAGTACATAGTACACACTGGTTAGGTTCAAAGGAAGGTACATTCACTGTGCATAGAAGGACCACATTCAAGGGGGGGGGGGGACATGACAAAATTTGCCTCTTTGAAGCCTTTTGCACTCCTCTTGCCCCCAAGTTATTCTCCCAAAGGAAAACAAAGTATTCCGCTGACATGACATTGCCTCTCTACCAACTTCTTTTCCCATCATTTTCCCCCCGGCCCCTTCCCCTTCCCCCTGACACACACTCACATTCTGATGCTGCCACATACATATAGTAACATCCCCTTCCCAGACTCACTTCAGCAGTTGTCCGGAATGCCATGACTGTTACAGACAACAATAACCAGTGGGCTGTCATAGAGACAACCAGATTTCACAAAAGAAGACAAGAGATGGCACCTGGGACAACTCTCCTTCCAGGTTTTCCAGTGAATGACCACAAAATTTTCTTGAAATGGAGGCTTTACATCAACCATACTGTACTAGTAGGTAGTACAGCATGCATGGCTGCTACTGTGCTACACTAACCCATCTATTAAATTTCATTTGAAACTGAGAGTCTGGTAGATATTGAAGAAACTTGCTCAGTTCATCTTAATTACACAACTGGCATAGCGTTTATGACAGAAACAAAGGCACAGTTAATGACCTAGTCCCCTGGGTGACTCATGTGTAGACATATGTGATAGCAATTATTTGTCTCAAACAGAAACCTTAATTTTAAAAACAGGTTCCCTTGAGGCTTCAATGGAAACATGCTGTACAAACAAATCCTCACTCTAATAATGTAGCTCTGGGACTTGAACTCGGTAAAAACATAGTAGTTGACAGTTAATTGAGAACAATCGCTAATTCTTATACGGTCACTTTCCCAATTCCACAGCAGTTGGATGCATAAGTGCAATAGTGGCAGGCCTGCAGCCAGACAAGGTACTGGAGGGGGGTGCAGAATTTTTCCAGGGGGCAAAAAATTTTTTCAGGGGGGCCAAATGTGTACAAATGTATTAAGTCAATGGTAAGATTCAAACTCTCTAGGGGGCAAAAAAATTTCATGGGGCTTTGCCTGCCCCTCCCCCCCCCCCCCTTGACTATGGGCCTGAATAGTGGTACTAGAAAAGTGAGGAAAAAATAGACAGGCATAGGAACTGGGGAGAGGGGGACTTAGCCCCTTTCCACATGTTTGGAAGTTGATAAACTACGACAAAAATCCAGGTGGGGGTCCAGTAAATAAAACACCTGGGGTCAAGACGATTAAATTACCCACATGAGAACAGACTTGTGTATGAGGCTACATTGACCTGCAGTATGTAACTCATGGCTGCTCGGATTTGAAGGGGCAAATTTAATGTCTGGAAGGGATCTTGCATACATCTTCCTTATTGGGACAGGTTAAACTGAAATCATAGCTGTAGCAAAATCTATGGGGGCATGATTTGAAGAATACTCCCAAACCGCCCTTCCCCCACCAAAAAAAAATGTTTGGTCTCTTTTCCTCTGCCGCAGAAAGTGTAGCGCAATACTGTATACACACTATGCTCGAATAATAATCATTTCCTTCATTCAGAAATTGACCGTATGGCCTAGTGGTTAGAGCAGAGCATTCAACTTTCAGCCAGAAGACCTCGGATAAAGTCCCAAAATTTTGAGTCATACCAAAGACTTTCAAAATGGTTCATGTTGACTTCTTGTTCCTGCTCAGCACTGGAGATTAGAACGGGTAATAATACATAGCAAGTGTTTACTATAAACTGCGAGTGCCAAAATGGCAGCCTGATTGTATGGCTTCAAGTAAATTAGTATTAGATGGATCTTTGGAATGTTTTATGTATTGTGGAAGATTTTAATATGTATAGCACCTTGAGCATTTCACCAAATGAATATGTGCAACTCTGTAAATTCAAGGTAATATTATTTAATACTACTATTCAACTGGGTGTAATAAAGCCTCCAGGTAGTATCTCCCAACAACCAAACCAATCCCATTTTGTTTCCCCATCAAACCCCACCCCTACTCCCACTCCAGTCCTTCTGATAGCTGCATATTTAAAAGTTAGATATTGAAATGAGACTGAGATTTTCATGGTACATCTATGCATGGGTTGAAAAATGGAGAATTTGAGTTCCTTCCCAGGAAACTACCATTTTTGGGAAGACATTTTGGCAACTGGGGGGAAAGATCAATTTTTGTACACAAAAGTAAGGATAACTTGCTATCAGGAAATAAACATTTTACCTAAACCAGCATCTAAGCATTGGGCAACTACACTCAACTACAGTTATTCACATCTTCTCCCAGCTGTGATTGAAAGAGCTAAAACATGCCTTACAGAACTTACAATGGATTAAATGATGAGCTGAAATACTTCTTTTATTAGTAGCAAGCAACTGCAAATATCTCCAGTAGCATTTCTTCATTTTTCAGAGCATTAAAGAATGTCCACAAGGCACTTGAGAAGTAAATGGAATTTGCATATTACTGCTCTATGTCTTGAAGATGGTAAGTGGAAAGATTGCCCTATGTCTAGAGGAGTCTAAACTTGCCAAAAGTAGTGAGAAAGTGTGAATTGCAACAACCACCAAACCTAGTACCTTGGTCTATTGGCATAATGTGTGATAAAGATACACAGTACAAGCACTTCAAAGGAAAACTACAAGTGGCTGTTGTCCAAATGTATGCCTTCCATTCGATCTACAGACTACAGTACTTATAGCTGGTGTCTCTACACACAGAGCTGCTTTACAGCGGGTGATGATGCTCAATTCTGATTACATACCATGTAACTATATACTGAGTGATATGCTGCTGCTGGTGAGCGCCCCGACCAGAACACAGACGTGCCGACCACCACTAAGTTCCGAAAGTACTATTTCCAACCAGCACTGATTCCAAAATGTAGTTTCTTGCTTCCCAGGATATGGGTCTCTTCCAGCCATGCATGATTACCATCTTGATAAACTTCCACCAAGTCCCTTATCATCACCATGTTTTTTGATAAAGGGCACAAAAGTATTCTCCGTAGTTACTGGTAGTATATATGGGTCTAGTGTGGTTTAGTTATGTCTGCTTTGGAAGAAAATATGTCATCTTTGGAAAGGTATCTCCCCAACCAACTTGATGAAGGGCAACCAGCGCCATTGCTTATATATGGACCCTTGTAACAGACCAAAGAAAAAAGCTGCAGGCACTCCTGCATTCCTGGGCAGGACCCTGCTATACTGCTTGATGTCCTCACTGTCATGTCCCCCCACTATGAAACTCATGTGAAACACTTTTCAATTCAACTGTTATTGGCCTATACATTTCCCCCAGCAAATGAAAAAATCTCACTTCTTCAGTTGAAAGCCCCTTTCTTCACCCTTGTTTTAACTAGGGACCTGTGCATGAGCACGTATCTTGCCACTTTGGTACATCATGCCTATCACTGTCTGAATCTATTTTTTTTTTCTTGGTTTTTGGCCATGTTTTAAGGTTTCTCTTATCTTTAGTCCACTATCTTACTATTTTAGTTTATTGTCTTTACTTATCTTTGTTCTTTCTTTTACTGTTTCTTTACCTCTGTAACTGCCCCTTTGATCAAGTTTGTGGAACTGTTATGCAGTATAATTACATTTATTATTACTACTTTTATTATGTATTATTTGTAGCAGGTCATGCCAAAGACTACCTCTGGGAGAAGTAATTGTTGGCTTGTTGTCATTGTCATCTTCATCATCGTTTCATGCAGTACTGTGAGACTGAGGATAATATTCATTCACCTACTGTACTATGATTATGGGTAAGATAATTAACATAAAGGTCACAGAGCCTGTTCCAAATAGTAGTTACAAAGGATTATGGGATAGAGTTTTGCTATTCATACATCCTGTCAATGGCCAAAAACAATGCATACCAAAACTGGGTCCCATAGCCCTTTGTAACGTGTTCAGCTATTTGAAAAAGGTCTATTCAACTGATAACATTCTACACAGCTTGTGTTGGGGTACAAACAAGGCCAGTCTCTAAAGGGGAATTTTCATCATCCCAGACAGTTCCAATTCTCCCAACTGTGCAACTTCTAGCTCCTCCCATAACTGTATGAAGCTACTCCTTGTGCAGGAATAAACCTGTTTTATTGCTTAAAGGCTATGTCCTGGTGAGCATACAAGGCTATAAAATGTAATAATGGCACTCTCTCTGCCTTGTGTGGAATGTGAGCTACTCTGCATCTTTCAAATTTTCAAACTTTGATGTCAATCGAAAAGCAGTCACCAACTGAGAATTTACATACCCCTACACTAAAAATATACTTTGGGGTGATGACTGTCTGTCTTTAAGTTTCAATCCTTTCTTCTAAAGATTCAGTGACACATCTGTTTAAGAATTTGGAATCTACCACACGAAGAGTGCCAGTAAAATAACACAGAATAAGCAAGGCTGGCTGAAAGAAACTACTGCATACAGTCAACTATGCTGTGTTTAGACAAATATCCCAGGGACTAACAAGCAACATAAAGCATGAGGCAAATTTATGAGTTTGAGATTTTTATTGGCTATGATGGGTGGTTGTAACTCACTTCAGCATCCATATATTATTGCCTATTAAAGTGATGGTGCTAATTATCTCATTTTATGGCAAATTATTAGCACTTGTCTTGCAGACTGACTTCCTTTTCCGACAGAAATACTACAATGTGAATCTCATAACCCCATGTAGCATCACTCCAATGTATTTAGGAACATATGACCATATCTCTACATGCAATTGGTGACTACACTTTGATTAACGCTTATTCAAACAGTTGCTTCACTCTGGTTGGTCAACCATGACTTAAAGGGGATATGCAGTCACCCCAACTTGAAGTAGTGCAGTAGACTGTCTTGTTTCATGATTGGCTCTTGAGAGTCATGTGACAATATTTTTTCTCCTCAAATGTGAAATTTACTAGAAGTAACTGATTGGTTTACCTTGAATATACAATATTGAAGTCCTAAAATATTGTGAAAGATACTTTGCAGAGAAATAAGAAGAAAATTGTGAGATTTAGCTGTTGCTTCAAAATAAGTTTGGGACGACTGCTCTTGCCCTTTAAGCAGTCGATTGTGCAGGGCTGCAAATAAGACATGACAAGGGCAAGTTCATTTTCACACTAATTTTTAGGGCACATTTATGTATCTAGAAAGGGCACAACAGCCAAACAGAAGATTTTTGTTATCTATTATGTTTGTTTGTATTTTGTTAGGTGTGCCCATCAAGGCCAAAAAGCCTTGAATAGTTTACCATTTTGAAGGGCACCAAAAATGTGAAAGCCATGGCCCTTGTGGCTTTATTTCCAGGACTGAAGTTGAATTCCCAATTAAGCCTACACACAGTTTCATGTGCATGTGGCCTTGAGCAATTCAAACTCAGTGCAAACTACTATACCTTTGTCTAGGACCTGTACTAGACAGGTGTTTTAGTTTAAATTGCATGAGGGGCTAGAAGTAAACTTAGTAGCCTCGGAACATTTTTACTGTCTGGGGTTTCAATACAATTAATTGAATCATCATATACACTTTTAAACAATGTAGTCTCACTTTTAAACAGGGATTCTTCTCACTATTGCTTCCTTCTTTAAAATCCTCATCCAAAAAGCCTGTTCTCAACTACATTCATCATGACTACAAGTGTTACAGTCAGTTGTGCTCCTCCTGTGATGATGTACTACACAAAAGCCTCAAGGTACAGTACAGTATAATAAGCTTACAACTTTGGCAGTAATTTCACCTAAGTGTGTAGGAGGACCTCAGTCTGCTGACTCAAAACTAACCTGCCAAGAGGGTTCATGGAATCTTTGACAATAGTCTTATCCCTCATCTAACTACCAACAAAAAAGAGCAAGAAGGATTTACTCTGCCAACAATCTTGAGGATTATTAGCAGTTACTATTGAAAACCACCCTTGCTTTGGAACTCTTATGCAGTACTACAGTGCTGGATTTAGTCAGAGCATGTTACGCTACCCAAAGATCAGGAACTTCACAATCACAGCATGTCAAATGGGACTATGTCTGTGTACTCTCAAAATTGAAGCCTTGATCATTTCAATTTAAAAGCAACAAAGTACTGCAGTAAGCTTGTTGTAGATAAAAGAGCTGAGATGCCTCAACAGTCAAATCAATCAAAATATGAAATGGCAATTCTAATCAACTTTCTGTCATATTCCATGGGTGGTAAAAAAAGAGGTTAAAGGAAACCTCACTCACATCCACATGGTTTCATATTTTTCTGAGTACTACTTGAGCTCTTCACCTGACCGTGTTTGCAATTACTCTAACCTTATAATGCTCAGCGAAATATATACAGTAATTCTACTGGAATCTGTCTCACAAACTGATAGTATACAGATTATAAATTATAATGCAGACACACCAGCTGCCTAGCTACTAGAGCTCTTGTACACCTAAGAAGCACATGCTGGGTAAGGGAGATGGGGTGGGGATATTTCTGCTGCACTGTGTTTGTATGCTTTTTTTTTTTCTTTTTTGGATGGGAGAAGACAGAGAAAACAATTTGCCTGATAGCCCTTATCCTTGAAATTCTCCTCTTCTAAGGGGTTTAAATTCCATTTTCCTAGCACAAAAGGCTTTACACAAAATTTTCTGGCAATCAAATGGTTTTCCTGACTGATTACACCATAAAAGGCAATTAAATTCAGTCTGACAAGTGTTCAAATTAACGTAAAGTGTAAAGAATATGTTTGAAAACTGAGGTACTGCATCCCTCCTCCCCTCATAAACTGCAGGAGGCAGTTTTGACTGCACACAGTGTTCCAGATTTCCATTGTATAATCACAGTAGGACTACTATTCAAGCAAACCTCAAAGAATCTAGAACTGGTATCAATGCTGGACTTTGCATCCTACCCAGACCCCCAAACTAGTTACAACATTGACAGTTGCAAATATTGACCATGCATCACCAGCAAGCATCTCATATTTGCTACTGTTTTGATTTGGAATCCCATCACAGCCAATCAATCTTATCTCACACTGCATTCTTCTGAACTAGTGCATCAATGATGCAGTAGCTCAGCAGGGGGATGGGCTGAATAGCTTTTAGGACAATTGTTTTCTATGACTATTTTCTCTGTTGCCCCAATCTATGTTCTACGTGGAATACTTTTCTTCAGTACATCTTTAAATGAAATGTAAGGAGTAACAGTATGTGGCCTAGATTATACCATAAAATAAGCTCTTTAAAGAGGACACTTTTTAACCCCTTCAACACAAATTTTTGCCAGGAACAACTTTTGTTCACCACCTTTCAAACTATATAAATCCAATGTTCTAGTACATTTTGCCATAAGATTTGGAAACAGAGGACCTTTTATATTTTCAGAAAATTAAGTCTCCCAACCTCAAATAAGCTTAAAATTTGTAACTAATTATTGCGTATATAAAGATTAGCTTCAACAACTCACTGGCAAAATTTGAGCCAATCGAATATGAACAATGGTTTAAACACAGTCCTAAACAGTGACAGAATTCTGGCTGTCCCATGCAATCACTATAGCTCAGCTGAAAGCTTTCAGCTGAGCAAAAAAACTGCACACCAGCAGACTATACAGTACTATCCCGTCGTAGTTGACAAACATCGAGTCGGACTCATCGAAACTCGTCGAAACTCGTCGAAACCCATCGCACTAATCAAGCGTGTTTAGCATTTTAAGTGACATGTGAAATCATCGAAAAAACTCGCCGATCATTTCATCGAAACCATCGAGGGGGCGGGGCTTGTTTGAGGTCTCATAGTGAACAAGAAAATAAATTTTCTCATTGCCTTTACTGTGTATTTTTTGCCTTGCGTTCGTTTGTCATCGTATGTGTATTGCGTGCAAAGATGAGTAAACTGACCAAGGGTTGTCACTGCACAACCTGAAACAACCAACCCACTCAATAAGCTCCCGATTCTAGTCCTTCAGTACAATATGAGAGCGGCAAACCCGCTAAGTCCAAGGTAACCTCAGTAATAAAGGATGTGCCCCCCTGCTGTCACACAAATAGTAAAAAAGTAGGTCCTGGGCATATACAGGATCCGATTAATTTAGCTCTCATTTTCTCCTGCCGGTTTCTACCATGCATGTAGCTGGCCTACAGTATTAACCGCTGCATGCAGTTTTTGACTTCATCAGCGATATTCTTGTGAAACCAAAATAGCGGGTAGGCCTTAAAAATAATTTTGCGACAACTTCTGCAACCTAAAGGTCCCCTTTCCTGTCTAGGTGGCTTTGATTCTACCCGGCGCCATATTTATTTTGACCCTATAAGCACATTTGCGTTACAGCAAGCCAGCCTTTTCAGCCAAGGTTCCCTTCTCATTTCTGGCTGCGTAGGCATTTTGTTTTTATCAGTGAACCGACGTAATTTAACAAAACCAACAACACATCATTTTTGCTAATACTGCTCAGTCCCCCCCCCCCCGATCAAAAATTCTTCGGTGAAAAAAGCAACAACTCTCTAGTAAGAATTACATCGTTTAGAATCTCGATCCGAGCCCACCCCTTACAAACTGTGCAGTGCGGACCCTTTGAAATACAGACACGTGCATGCACAGTTCCCCGCATAGCCTGACATTAATAACCAAACCAACTGCATTTGTCAGTACATTCCACTAGGGCCCGCTCAGCTAACGTAAAATTGAGCGCTAAAAATTCCTGGTAAAATTCTTCAAAACATAAGAAATTAACCCAATGCCATGTGTAGAATATTACAAAAGAGGTATCGGTACTGATAATAGCTTGTATACCTGCAGAAGAGTGTGATATTCCTTCAATATATATTCCTAAAAATGGCGCTTAGTGTCGTTGAACGATGGCACTAGAAATTTCATTAAAAGTTGAACAGGTCGCCCGATTTCAAGATCAGGGTTTGTCAATGAACATTACGTAGTATTTTCCATACAAGGCAATAGTAGGCGTACTCAGTATGAATGAATGACGACGTAAACAAACTTGTGGCAGCAGACCTGCCAACATTTGAAAACTGGAAATAGGAACACAACAGTGCAATTTTGGAGAATACGCCAGCCTGGGGGTGGGGTCTAAGGGGAGGGGGTGTTCAATTTTTGAAGTTTAAATACTCTTGGATTCAAAATGGTGGCATATTTAAGGAATATGTATCAAATTTTTAAGCAGGCAAAATTACAAATTTTTTAGGCTGTATTTTAAAAATATGGATGATTGGTAGGCCTAGGCCTAGGCCTATGTCTGCTGGAATTGTAGCCTAAACCTGAAACAAAAATGCAAAAATCAACACACCCGATCACAGTGATAAGTCTAAGGTTTTGTTAGTCTATAATGCAAGCAAACTGAACTTTGAACTAGTTCAAGGCAGTGCTGATTACATCCTTTTTGCATTATAAGTGCACAAAATAAAACTTTCAGATCATGTTACTTGTTACTGTTATTCTGGGCAGGCTAGGCTGCATGGTAATGTTAGTCATGTTACACACTTAGCCTAACACAAACTTCGTTTAGGCCTTGGCCTATGTGAATGACTCTTGGCGGGGTTTATGCAATGTATTCAGAGAAAAAAATCATATAAAAAATTCCCACCTATTTCATAATCTCCGCGACTTTCGTAGTTCAAAAGTTAGACCTCAACGTAACCATTAAGTTCAGGCCTAACGTTAGCCTAGGCTAGGCCTAGGCTAGGCTGCACACATGTGCTATTTGGCTATGCCGCACTTTCGCTACATTACCGTTAGTATGATACGGCGAACTACGGTACCGAAAAACGCCTGCAGGCTCGCAGCTTACTGTCCCAAAGTTTAATACTCAAAAACGTCATTGCTGATCTTCCGTTCAAAATTGAACAGTACTTTGTTCAATCTTCAAATAATCTTTTTCATCCTTCTTAATCTCAAGCAACAGCATTGCGAATATGCGATTAGTCCCACTGGTTATCAAACAAACATGCACTATGTATTGCGTATATACCGTATACGTACGTACCACCGCAGGTGCCACACGGACTTCGCGGTTGGTCCGTAGGCGCAGCTGTGGTGCTTTGTAAAGCATTAAAGCATTAACTACAACGATCGTTACGGATATGTTCTGTCAGTATCCTGAGACATTTTAGCGTGCACGCTGGATGTCGCATACATAATGCTGAAGTCTTGGTCATAGTGTTTACATATATGTACACATAAAGCCTATACAAGTTCGATCCACGAATTATTAATGAGGTGCGTGACATGCGTTTTAAATAATTATGTTGCAAGAATATATCTTGTACTATTTTGGGGTGGGTGCTAGAAATCGGAACGTTCCGATTTTTTGCTATGTACGGACTCAAAAATCGGAACGGTTGGCAGGTCTGCAACAGACAGAGAGATGCACAACACAGTAATGTTGAGAAAAACCTCTACAATCACTGATAACTTTCCCCTTTTTGTACAGAACTTACAATACTTACATTACACATTCTAAATAAATACTGAGTAATATAATAAACTGTCAGTGGCTACACAGAGACATCTGAAAGTTTGAAATTAATCTAACTAGTAAATTTCATTGACTTGAAAGGAATTACTGTGTTAAGTCCACATTATGCTGGTTTAACCACAAGCACAGTTCAGCAGACTTGTGAGTTCACATTCATCAATACGCAGGCAACCCGTAAGACGTAATTTCATAGTTTGTGTGCGACATTTTGCCGTGTATTAATGAACAACCAAGGGTAGAAGAAATTTTTGTTTACCTTCCCCCTCCCCCTCCCCCCACCCTCCAAAAAATCAAATTTTCCACTTATTTTTACATACCAGTATATTCCTATAGATACAAACAGGTCCACTTTCTCTCAAACATCCAAACTTTTTCTCCACATAACAAACTTTCACAGGAAGAAGCTTCCCAGCAGCTTCCTTGTTATTTCCTCCCAAACAGTACCTCCAGATCCTCTAACAAAAACTTCAAATACATGTCAATTAGAGCAGATAATTCAGTTTGCTAAAAATACTTAAATTGGATTAAAAAGGAGCTGAGAAGCACATCCATATCTTCATGATACTGTAACAGCACAGAGATACAGTATTTGTGTAATATGCAGACAGACACAACAAGATTAGCGATGCTACTGAAGCTCAGTTACGCTGGTATTCCTTCCAAAGATTTAGTGAATTACAGTCTCACTCATTTCTTAAAGGGAATAAGCAGTCACCCCAAATTTATTTCGAAACATCAGCTAAATCTTTCAAATCTAGTCTTATTTCACTTTCAAGCCTCTTTAATAATGTTTAAAATTTATATAAACATTGATATTTAACTCTTAACATGCCGAGTCTTTTTGAGGGCAGACTTCATTTCTGAGGCATAAATTTAAGCTCTGCAGGTGCACCTACAGAACTTCTCCTTACCAGAAATGACCTATTCTAGTCCAGCACCACCATTTCCTAGAGCTGAGACAAAAAATGTGAATAAAAGCATTCTTTTGTTTTACACTTAGTGCATTAAATGTTCAACTACGGTAGGAAAGCGCCCTCAGGCAAGATATCTCGCCTCCCACATGATAAGAGTTAAGGTAAAATACTGAGTTATTCTACATGAGTTTTTAAAACAACTCGATAACAAAAAAGTTGTCACATGATTAAAAGAGCCATTCATGAAATAAGATACCAGGGTACACCAATTCAAACTGGGGTGACTGTATTTTCCCAGTTGCCCTGCAAGAAGGAATGTACAGACTGGATAACTTGGCAGTCTGTCACCCTGAACCCCTTCACCAGGGGTGGGGAACCTCCTGCATGTGGGCCATATGCGGCTCAAGGGACCATTTGATCAGACCCAGTGAGGCACATCATTTAAGTGCTATTTCCGAAACTCATAAAATCCTAATTAGGCCACCATTTAAAATGCAATCCAGTTTCCAGATATTTTGCTTAAAAGACAATTACGGGTCATACCAAAGACTTTAAAAATGGAACCTTCTGCCTTTGTGCTTGGTGCTCAGCATAAACAATGGAGTAGGGAAAACAAGCCAGTGAGCCACAACTGGAAAAAAGGCCGTGGTCGTCTTGACTTGAACCAATTGGTTGGAAACTGGGACGTTAAACCTCATCTAACCTAACCTAAAACACAATTACGATTTGTAGTGCTACTATGGGTAAAGTACTGTACAATGCTACACACTGCAGAATTAGCATGGATGTGTTAAAACCATCAAGAAGAATATCTAAGAACTTGCAGAAGAGATCCTGCTTGAAATTATGAATATCTGAATGGCCCTTGACAGGAAAAAGGTTTCCTACCCCTGCTCTCTACTTTTCTTTTCCACTCACTCAGTTTTTAAAGGGCTTTGGACATGTAAATGTCACCACTACTCAATGAAAGAAACATCACAACATTAAAAACAGTCCCAATTCCTACTAAAATCCATCAAATAGATCATATTACAAGATCAAATTTCCAGTTTTTGAACTTGCAGCTGCACATCATGAATAAACATGAGCTACATGCAACATATTTTATGTCGTCCTTTGTTTAACCTTCCTTCCAAGGAAAGTTGTACTGTTGGCATGCCCTGAGGGTTTTATTTTGGAAGTACTGTAGCTAGTGACTGACTACTTTACAAATGTCCACATTTTATTTAACACCAAAACAGAAACTAGCTGGTAACTGTATTATATGTAATTAACAGATAATTTACAAAGGATGAACAAAATTAAGGAATAGCTAACAGACCCTGGACGACACTCCACATCACAATTTCTGCATAGCAAATGACAGACCTCAGAAATGGTCAGCTATGAAGAGGTCTATCTTGGGAATCACAAAAGACATTCAAATGATTCTAATGGATTTACTGTTCAATAAAACAGCTGTTTCAGCTACATGTCCAAAGACCTTTAAAGTCAATATTAGTTTTAAATCTGAGAAATGATGAAACAACAATACAACAGTTCTCATGGGCAATGATCACGGGGTCAGCGTGACATACCCCCCAATACTTGAGAAATCACCCACTGACTTTGATCTTTCACACAGTAAATTATTTGAACATGTACATGTCCCCCCCCCCCCAATACTGAGAACAAATCACTACCAATGATGGTTCTTATATAAAGTGCCTTACACAAGGGGTCTCAAAGCGCTAATGCATTGAAAAGTGACATACACCTATTGTGTAAAGATAAATGAAGGTTCAGTGAAATGTAACATAACACCAAGAGACCAAAATAGCAAAATTCTAGATTTAATAGTGACCTCTTGTAGGTTAAGTGTCTTTGGTTTCACCATGGAAGGCAGAATGTAAAGTATTCTGCAGTTTTGCTAAAAGCACTAGATTGACGGCACAGTCCTTGAAGATCACACTAATACTTAGGGAGCAAGTTAGCAACCACATTATTCTTCCAAATTTACAATAGTGTTGCCCGCTCAGTGGACGTGTATTACTCCTGCACCTATACTGGCTGCACTTGTAATACCAACATCTGCGAACTTCCGCAAGAATTCTTTGTGAAACTGGGTAAAAACCAGGTACGCTAATAACGATTCATATATATACGATCACAACAAACACAAATTTATAAATATTCAACTAAAAATTGACTAAGCAAGTCTGATTAACATACTGTATACTGTTACTAAAAACCAATGTCAATGGGGTTTAAGTGTGTGATTCCTCCCACTTCAGGCTCACAAAATGAAGTCCCAGTGACTTACTGCGTAAAAGTGAACATTACAACTGAAGCTTCATCGTGCAATATGAATATTCATATATCGAAACCAATCAACAGTCGAAGGGTAACATCAAACTGGGCTCATGAATATAGTGAAATTGGATGATCATGTCTCTGTCATTGCTCGCAGGTGTTAGAGTATGTACATCAAAGGAGGAGTGCACATTTGACACCTGCTACGAAGGTAAACAGTAGTGCTGACAGTCAACCCTTTCTTTTGAAGTGGATTTTTATCAATCAGCTCTTCTCTCAACTAAAGTTGGTTACTGATTAAATGGTAACAGAACTACAATGTCTTCCTTGTCATTTTTTAAACTGCCAAAATCCAGTCAAAATGAATCTTTCCAAGTTCAGGCACAAGACCAAAAACATTTACAAGATAAAAAACATTTGTTGAGTACGATATTCCCTGACAAACTACTTTGATGATATTTTTGATGGGTTCTAAGGCAATAATTAAACAGCAAATAATGTGTCATGCTTGTAGTCTAGTATTAATCCCAACTAAGGTTTTGAGCACAATTAATCTGACTTTCAAAGAGACTTGTGACTACTGGCAATTCATCAATTATGTCTATCAGCACTAGAGTACAGGCTGTATTTAAGTTAATTATTACTGCAAAGCTTCTCCCTGTGGGGAAAAAAGATCCATGGGTAACAGTTTAGGAATTTTGATTTATTCATGAATTTAAGTTGATGCCTCAGGCCCTCAGTTCCATTCCACAAATCTTGGAAAATTAGGTAATGAAGATTTTTGCAGTGTTTGTGAGAAATACTCTATTTTTACTGACTGGTTGCAAAAGGTCCGATGCAACACACTACACCATTACAGTAACTGTGTTGTTGTTAAGTTTGCTACTGATTTCATACAAATTTTCATATTATTGACAACCCATTTCTACTATAAACAGAATAAACTATAGGAACACTCTGGCAAAAGTAAGTGTGTACCCATACCCTTGAGACTGGATTTTTACTCGCACAGCTTTTTTTTTACTTTTTACACTTTCTCCTGGATACCAGTGGTACTTTTGAGCATTTTAATCTTTTTCATCCATTTAGTTGGACCTTGGATGAGACCACATCCTAAATGAGCAAAGTTACAAACCTACTTGTCCACCTTCAGGTTTCACATCAATATAAATGAAATAAATTTCCAGTACAGTTAGGCATTGTTATTTAAGCAAAATTGGTTTTCTCACAAGAAACGCTCCACTTGTACTCCACTTGTACTACTGTACCACTAATGACACTGTACTCACACTATTGTTTTTTCCCCTTTTTGTGCTTTTAAAACATATTTCTTCTTTCAATTTGAGCTTTGTGCCATCCAAAAAAACTTTCTACTAGGACCATAGCCATGGGGCCACCTCCTATAAAAATGTTTACCCCCAAGAAAATTTTCATAAACAAAAGTTACTATTGCCTAAATATCCTAGCATATATCACACTCCTTGCAAAATATAACTGACTGCAGTGGCCAAGTGGTTAGAGCATCCAACTTGCAGCCGGAAGGTCTAGGGTTCAAATCCTGGCCAGGTCATACCAAAGACTTTAAAAATGGAACCTACTGCCTTTGTGCTTGGTGCTCAGCACACAAAAAACAAGCCAGTGAGCCACAACTGGAAAAAAGGCCGTGGTCGTCTCAACTTGAGCCAATTGGTTGGAAACTGGGATGTTAAACCTCATCTAACTAACCTGCAAAATATATCACCACCCCCCCCCCCACACACACACACACACACACACACTTCAGTACCTTGTATGGCTGTGGACCATCCTCCTACACAAAAATACTGCACAGCCAAGATGTTTAATTCCAAAGATTTTCCTCCTAAGCTTCATTATTTCTCAGTAATTTCTATTTTAACTTAAACCTACTGACATTCCTTTCTTTTCAGAAACCAGCTATTTAGATTTTATTATGTAGACAACAAAGCCAGTTACCAAGTAGAAAATCTATCCCCAGAAACTTGAATTGATGCTCTGATCAATGCTCTATAAACACGACAAAGGGAAGGGTATTATGAATTGCCTGAAGCAGCAATGGAAACCTGATTAAGTGTAGAAAACACCCTCCTTATGTATGACTTATCTAAAGCCAACCACTAGGAAATAGTACAGAAGCAGTTTGATTCTGTGACAAACAACATTCTGATAAATCTGATGGTATATTATAAGAATTTAGTCAACTGAAAAGTACTCAGTTGTGTAACTATGGTCCCCTTGTGTGTTCAGTTTTCATGCAGTACAAACATGGTGTTTGGTACACCTGAATATAATTCACAAAGCCATATTGCAAGAAAAATAGAGGTCTCTACCCTACTGTTGTAAAGGTTTATTGATTTAGAACTTAAGTAAGTCTGCTGCCTAAATTCTGTCTTCAGACTAAAAAATGAAATCAGAAGGGGACTACAAATCCCTCCCTTCAAAAAGCAGGCACACGGGAGAGGGTTCCTGAAGTTTGTAGGACTTACCACTACCCTATTAAGTTTTTCATTCCTTTGTGAAATACAAAGAAAATTAGATGTACCCTGAAATGAAAGGGGTACCATCCAGTTGAGAATTTAGAAAAAAAAAAAAGCTAAATCCCACAATTACTGCACCCTAACAAACACTGCCTTCAATACTGTTCAATCCCACATGCCCAACTCAAGAAAATGGGGTTCCCTACCCTCTCACAACCAGACAAACCAACTGTCACAGCCATGCCTGCATCTATTTTTTTTTTTGTTATAAATGTCCACATGTAAAAAATGAGAAAGTATTTAAAATGCTACCTAATACATTACTAAAATTGCTGAATCATTATTGCAGAAAAGATGATAATTATAAACCCTGTGCTGCCCTGTTTAGAGATGTTTTTATTTTAAATTGGCCATGTGGCTTTTTGAAGAAAGGATAACAGTTATTTTTAGACCAATTCTTACTTTACATGGGATGGAAAAATAATGTTGCACATGAGAGCTACCCCAATCTTTAATTTGACTGTTGCATACAGTTATCATGACCTAACCAAGGGACAAACTCAGCATAGTATATTTAATCGACCCAATGGGATGGGAAGAGCTGCAAAAATTCCAACTTGTACTAGCACACCCAGCACATACTGTAGTGTAGGGGGACAATGTCCCCTCCCCCCAACCTTAAGCAAATTTTTGTTTTTTTCTTATACTCATATTGCTACTTTAGTGAGTAGACAAACCAAGAATAGGCCTAGGTGAAACATTAAAAACTCTTTAAAGTGAGTGTGATTTTTTGCACTGAAGCAGACATCCTAAATATTCAAAACGTTATACTTCCTGTAGAAGCTTCAGTGATAGGCCCTATTACTGTTCCAAAGCCCCAAGACACATTATCCATTCCCCCCTACACTATCAAGCCCTCTGCATCATAATTCCCAGCCGGCTAGCAGTTAGTCTGTCAGAGTACAGTTGTAATTAAAAATAGCCTAGGTAAGCTTATATAAAAGTGTCAAATTGTGATTTTTGTGTTCTACAGTATTTAGTCCCAACCTAAGTCATTTGAAGAGGTTAAACATATCATTCTAATGAAGAAGACAAACATAACCCTAAACAGAGATTCCAGGGGCTTCATCGCTCACCCCTGGATGCCACATGATATGGGGTGCACTCTAATTATGCTTCCACAGCACCTTCAGTGCTGTCGTGATTTCAACCAGTTTGCCCATATCATGCCGCTAGAATTCAATAGTCTCGTTTAGCCAAAGTTCCCCGGGAAACGGCCATTTTCCCGGGTGAAAAATATAGATGTATTAAGTTGCCTGATGGCTAAATCCTCCTACTGAATTCTAGCCTCATGATGGGAGCCCATATGGGAGCCTTATTGCCCCATATGTTGGCAGGTTTGCTGATTTTTCTTTGGGAGGAGAGGCCCAAGCCCAACTTGAAGGGATCCCAGAATAGCAAGAACTGCAAGTATAGGGTCTGAGGGGCACATGGGCCCTGTTGTTATTGATATCCATCACTGCTGAGCTGGAGTTTGCAGTTTACATACTTCACTGCCATACACTGTAGGCCTAGGCTACAAGTTTACAACTGTAGGCCTAATTAAGTAGCCTAGGCCTAGGCCAGAGAGGCTAAACCTTGATACACCTCCTTAATTACAAGTGCCCAATAGATTCTACCTCAGTTTTTACATCACTGACTGAGCTGGAATTTACCTACATTAGGCAAAGTCTTTGACCCTATATGCCTGGGCCTAGGCCTGACACTAACAAGGCCTAAGCTATGGCCTATAAGTATAACCTGGGCTAGGCCTAAATAAAATGTCATGTGCAACCATCATCAAATAGGCCTAGTCGTTGTTGACCAATGCCATTTCATCAAACCTCCATCTTCTTCTACAACCCTAAGTGTCCTGACGGCTAATGCTCACCCACTTTCTTATTCAGTCTGAAAAAGTTCTTATCACTGCTTCTGCTCTTCTGCTCTGGTGAACTTAGGCTTTAGTTAAAGTTAGGGTTGGCTCCAACAGTAGCCTACCCCGATCTGAGTGGCCAAACTGGGCCTACGAGTATTAGTCCTAAACGTTACAGTAACTTCAGTCAAACGTAAACTTTCTAGCACTAGAAGTGATGCTAAACCTACCAGACACGTCGCTCGCATTTATTCTTCATAAACTTCATGTGATGTAGTTCATATATTTTCCGCTATTCCAAAAAAGTCAAGGGTGAAGAGTCCTTTTCCCAAACTATTTCACAATAACTATGAGAACTTCTTGCAAGTTTTATGCATGGTATTTCCAGAGGTTGTGCATGTGCGGAAAGAAACTCGACTCGTCGCGCCAATATCCGATTAGTGCATGCAGGGTGCAGTGCCTTGCTACACTGCATGTACGTTATATATATATGCACATATTTAGCTGAGCTCGACCAGGGAATAGCAACTCCCTGGCTCGACGGTCATGAGGAGATGTGATGCGAGTCGTCCTCCAAATTTGACTCTGCACTAGCACTGCCTGAGCAACTTCCATATCCATGTGTGGTAGAACTCACTGTCATTTCTAAAAATAATAAAATGTGTTGCTGTGAAAATGAAATTATCTGGAACGCATACGATTTCTACCTGAATTGCACTGCAAACATGGATAGTATTCAAAGACTGTTAGACACAAACAATAAAAAGGTGACTCAGTTATTTTTTTTTAGGACCAGAAGTCCATTAGGGTGGCCACAGCGGGAGGGGGAGGGAGAGCAGGGGGCCATGGCCTCCCAACGGGGAAGCTGGCCCCCGTCGGGCAAATTTCCCAATTTCGTCGGGAAGCCTGAATCCGTACGATAAAATATGTAATCCCAATGACCTTCAGTCGCCCCAGGACGATTTGCTTGATTTTTCTCTTAGGACATATATTCTTCAATAAAGACCCCAATTTTTTCAATTTTCCTTAAAAAACCAAATTTCTCAAGTTTTCTTTCATAAAATCCAAAGATTTCAAAGTTTTTTCAACAAAACTCTCAAATTTTCAATTTTTTTGTAAAAAAGCCCAATTTTTTCCGCGCCAAAAATGTTGCGTTCCTCATCCTTTTGGATCAACTCATCGCCTTTGTCGGGGCTTTGCAGGGTTGCTGCCCCCCCCCCCCCGTCGGCGAGCTTGTCCCCTGTGGGGAAATTCTGGGGCCACCCTTGCAGAAGTCCTTGTTCTTGTACCTGAACCTAACCATAACCCATTTGCTGATTTGAAATGTGTTACTGTGACCCCAATCTTAGCATTTAAGCAAGTGGTGTTGTGAAGGGGGGGGGGAGGAGAGGATTTCGTGTAGCAAAGATTTGCACTGTTTTTATTTTGTTTCCGTTTTGTTAATGACAAGGGCCCGGAAGGAGTTCCAAATCTCACCCCCATAAATTCTCCCAAGTTACTGCCAGCCATGCAGATACTCCTCTAATTTGAAAAGAAAACCTGTTTAGGTGCACCGCCGTCAGACAAAGCAACCCCACAATAGCCTGCACTGAGTTTACTATGCTCAATGCCAATCAATGAGTGATTTGTACAAGTCATCAGTGACAGACCAATCAGAGTGATGCTATTGTTTGAACTTATGTCAATCAGAGAGCAGTCACCTATTGTATTTAGCACTCTATGTGGCTATTCCTAAGATATGTTTGGGTGGATGCCACAGCCTGACCCTTTAAAGTTCACTGAGCACCTGCCTGAGCAGCTATCAGATTCACAAGCAGTGGGATACGGTAGCTAAAGCAGCGCTTTCTAAGGAGTCGGACCTGGAGGGGTCTGAGGAAGGGTCACTTCAGAGGTGTGCCCCAGGCAACAGAACGGAAGGCCTAGTTTTTACCAGAGATTTAAAAAAGACATGGAATTTGGACACAATATCCATATCAGGAATACAGACATCATGTTAATGGTGCAGGCAACTAAAAGCAGATGAACCCCTTCATACCCGCCCAACCCTATTAGATACCACATACGCCCTAGCTGTGTTCAGCAGTTTCTTGTTGCGATCTTCTCCTACCCTCGGTAAAGGGGCTCCCGCAAAGTTTGAGTCGCTGCCTGGTCACTCTTGTTCACAGTTACCCCACTGTTCACAATAAGAACAACTCGCAAAAGGGAGGGGAGGGGAAAGAATTCAATAGCATTACCATGCTTGGATTCAGTTTCAGGTGGGACCAACTTGACGGCTTGACCTCAACCCGTTTTCACAGACTTGAAAATGTCGGACATTGTGTACGTCATGATATTTACCTTATAATTGTAGATGAAAATGCCTGCCCATGGTCGTCAGCTGCAAGTGGAGAAGGGGATATGTCATCCCCTATACCTTCCCCTGCTTTTCCCAGGGACCGGGGAAAACTGACTAACAGCGTGTCATACCTGATGATGCAAGAGAGCTTGAGGGGTGGAGGGGAGGATAGATGATGGTGAGGGTTTGCTGGACCCTTTGGAACAATAATTTCACTCCAGATTGTCCAACAGGAAGTAAGAATGGAAAATCTAGTACCAGTATGGGTGTTTGCATTTTTAAAGACGTTTTCGGCGATATGAATAAAAGGTAAAGGTAATATTCCTTCAGGGGGGATGTCTCCCCCAAGTCCAACCCTCGTTCGTTACGCGCCTGTCCAATATTACCGTTTTTAAAGGTTTAATCAGCCCCTACTGAATAGTTCTTCCCCCTGAACCAGTAACGTACGTTTGGATAAATTAAACAGTAAAAGTCACATCGTTGTATAAATTTAATTGTAGCAGAATGGGGCGGAGATTTCTTCTCAACAGTGGGGGGGGGGGGGGGAGGCTGACGATCTTTCAAAAACTTTACTGTGTGAAAAACACAAAGTCACTGGGGGAGTTCTTTAAAAGTGGGGAGTTGTGGCCCCTCAACCCCCTGTTTCTCCGCCCCTGGTAGCAGACTCCTTTCTTCAGGGTATATAGCATGGGTTCAATACTTCAACAACAAGCACCAACCATACCATGTAACAACCGTTTTAAATCTGACTTTTTAGTAAAATGCACGTCCGTCACTCCTGGGATGTTAAACCAATTTCCAGGGCTGTAGTACAGCCGTTGCGCCAGGATTTGCCCGACAGGGGGACCAAGCTCCCCGACGGGGGGGCCAACAACCCAAAGCCTCAATGAGGGCGATAAAGTGCCGAAACGAAGTTTGAAGGAAAAATTTTGGGCTCTTTTTGGAGAAAATTTGAAAAAATTGGGCTTTTACCATGGAAAAATTGAAAAAAAAATCGGTTTTTAAAGAGGAAAATTGGAAATTTTGGGAGTTTTATTGAAGAATTTGCCCTAATTTAGACCAAAATTAAGTAAATCGTCGGGGCGACTGGCCGTTGTCGGGGGCTACATATTTTATCGTATACATAACAGCTCCCCGACGAAACCGGAAAATTTCCCCGACGAGGGACTATCCTTCCCTGACGAGGGTATTTCCCCCTCCCCCCAACCTGTTGCCACCACTGAGCTGTACCCGAGTCCACCTAACCCGATACAAAGCCAATTCCGATTCTAGCAGCCTCAATTCCGGGCCAATTCTGAGTCCATCCATTTTATAATGTATCGCATTGCTCCTGTACACTGTTACCGTGTACCTTTGTACAGGAGCGGACTGGTGGAAAGCTGGGGGGAAAGGCCTTGGCTGGGGGAAATTCCACCCCCCCCCCCACTTGATGGCACCGCAGCAAACAAATGGTTTTTATACCATTAAAAGAGCCATCATTAGGAGAGAATTTCATAGTCTGGCCCGCTCTGTAGTTTAGTTGACTGTGTGCATGTGACCAAGAGTTGAGCAATGCACCACGAACAACATAATCTAAAGTAGCATTTATGTAACTTTCTTTTCTGTGGACTTGGCTGGAATCAGCTCCGAGTCTCAGGCCAGATGCAAGCCCTTTCTGGGCCAAGTCCGATTATGGAACCTACCATTTTGGGCCATTTCCGATCTAAGTATAAAACGGAATCAAGTCGGAAAGTCCGAGTCCGGACACAAGCGTTACAGCTATGCACTTTTGACTGGTACAGGGCAATGGGCTATAAAATTTTGAATTTTTAAAGGAAAAACGTATGTCTAAGATAAATGCGCCTAGTGCCTCTACGGTAAAATTAAATAAGTCAGTCAGAATGTGCTATACCTCGTGATTAAGAGGCAATATGTGATTTCACCATCATGGGCAATAGGCCTATGTGTGGACTTACCCCTTACGAAAGAGACCCCCTTCTTTGATTCATTGTGTCTATACCCTTATCCCAACAAAGTTGTTAGGTGGTGCAAGTATTTAGTCAGGGGTGCACGGAGGAGTTCGCGGGGGGTCATAAGAGTATGAGAACGAGGTCTGGGCTGCACCCCAGCAAAAATGTCTACTTCCGGGCAAAAAAGTGTCATTATCAGGGCAAATTCATGTCATGATGGTTTGCCTATTACGCGAAAGTCCATTTTTTTTGTTTTCTTGACATTTTTTTCAGTCCTTTCACTCAATAAACAATGTGTACATAGTGGTCAGAAGTAAATAGAGTGGAGACAACTCCAACTCACAAAAGACAAAAGCTGCTTGTGGGAACGAGACATCCTTTATAAAAGAAAATGCTTCCATTGACTTTCACTTTTTCACACAGTAACTTCTGCCTCAAGGGACCATTATCCCTCCCATCCCCCCCCCACCCCCACTTTTCACACAAATCTCCGCTACTATGTACACAACTGCTTAGAAGAAAAACTTTGGGGATTAAGAAAACAGAATAAAAAAAACAAACAAAAAAATGAAACTTAAATGGAAAGTAAATCATAGTAAAGCCTTAGTTCTCATTCAGTCTGCATTACAATATGTGGTCTTTAAGAGTTGTTTTTTATAGAGGATGTTATGGAGAAAATTAATACCTCTCTGTAGATCATTTATGTAAATTGTAAACAGGAGGGGACTGAGGACAGAGCCTTGGGGACACCACAAGAAATTAGCCTCGGAAGGAAAGAACCGGTAGCTTATTGACGGTATTAACAATTACAGATTTGGGACGATCAGAGAGATACCTTTTTAACCAGGTTAAGGCGGGACCCTGAATGCATGGTGAGTCAAGTTTGCTAATAAGAATAAGAATATCATGATGCAGGGTATCAAATGCTTTTGGATAAGTCAAAAAATGTCCCTGACACATAATGGTTGTTTTCAAAAGCATTAGTTAGTAAATCAATAAAATGTAGTACATCATGAGCTATCGATCTTCCAGGAAGGAAACCAAATTGATAATAAGACAAAACGTTATGCTTATTTAGAATGAATTTTAGAAAACAAGGAAGTGCCGATAGTGGTCTATAGAGTATAGTTACTACAAGTTCTTTATCTCCACTTTTGTGAAAAGGCGCAACACGGGTTTCTTTAATAAATTCAGAACAGTGCCTTAATTGAACGATATATTACAAGTGAAAAGTAAAAAGCTAAGTAGATGGAATGAGCAACATATTTGACCACATTAGTGAGGATACCATCATGTCCAGCAGCAATATTTTTAACGACATAATAACTGATAATGCTTCTTTATTGTTAGTTAAAATTCATGCAGGAACTGCGTATTTGTCATTGGAAAATGAAGATAATGACTGTAATGTGCTGGTTCTAACGTTGCAAATTTTCTGCTGGGTGGCAGGACCATATATAGGAAGAATTTATTAAAAGTGCATGATATACCATTTGTGTTAGAAATATGATTACATATGTTGTGCAGAATATACTCAATTTTACTACGGGGGTTATTCCCCTTAATGCATAGGCGTAGGAAGCGGGGGAGCTGGGGGGTTTAGTCCCCAGTCAAAAATGTGAGCGGGCTGATGTATGCTTCCGCCCCACCCCCACCCCCGGCCAAGATCCAAGGGCAAAAACTCCTTGTTTGTGTCTTCTGTAATAAATGTCAAAAATTTGCAATAATTTTCCTTACAGTTTGTCCAAAATGTTGCACCAAATTGCATATGAGGACCCTTAAATACCCAAAATCTTTCGAAAGGATAGGGGGACACCCATCCCCTTAGACCCCTCCCCCAGGACGGCGATCCGAAACAAGGTTCAGTCCCCCAGTCTCGAAAAGCTTCCTATGACTATGCCTTAATGATAGAATTAAAGTATACCTAAAGTCTAAAATTTCAAAAATACATGTTACATAACTTGAAACGCTAGTCCAAATGGTCTAACTCCCATTTTCACATGACATTCCTGCCCTGGAATATAATATATTGAAGTTTATTCAATCAATATAAAATGGTAGATTGCTCAATAGTTTGTGATGTCATTCTTGTACTACTCAAATCGCTGTCTGTGTTTTTCATGTCCTCTCTAAGTCACTGCACCTTGTGTCAAAATATGATCACTGTCTTACTGTTTTAGGGTGACTTGAATATATATACAAGCCCTGTCTGTATAACATGCTATGCAAGAAAACAATAAATTTTTCAAGGTCATATAAACGTTTTATCTCCAAAAGGTAGCAAAAGTAGTTAAAGTGAGTTGTACAAGAAGGACTTCAAAACTTATTGTGCAATTGACTGTTTCAAATTAAGTGAAAAAATTTCAACATTTTATGTCAATGGAATAAGCAATTAAAACGGGAGTTGGATGAACCACATTCATTTCCCCACCTCTAAAATATATATTCTTGTAATTCTAGACTTAAGTTGCACATCCCCAAGTCCTCTAAGTGTCCCTCATTGTAAACCTTAACGGAATTTACGCAGAAGGTATGTTTGGCATATCTGATCACATTTGTGAGACAATTGCGGAATGTTTTTTAAGCAGTAAGGTTTTCATCAGATCGCCTCCGTAAATATTTTTTACAGTTTCTTTTCGAATTGCATGAATTGAGGATACTTTTTCAAAAGTCCCCTTGACTCTCTGGCGAAGAACCAAGGGGTGAAACCAAACATTACTCCGAAGGTGTTCTGCTCTCCAAAGGACCTACGTCCCCAAGGGGGAACAAATCTAACTGACCATGCAACCTCTCGACCCTTAGACCTCTATGTCATGGGTCTGTCATGCATGAATTGAAGATACTTGTGGTCATCCAGACCTATCTAAAATTTCCATTGTTTTTGCTATGGCTTTTCAAATGAAATTGTTGTAAACATAATTGGCATTATTATACACTTAAACACATTTGACCAGTTCTCATTATCAAGTACATTTCGGAAGTTCTCGAGCTTGTGGACAGTAATTTTCCTACTACTGACAGAATCGGAATATTTTCGGGGTAAACACCTTTTCATACATCTGCCATGAGCGGATCTAAAGGGTCGGCAAAATCGGACGTCCGGACCCCTCCCCCTTCAAATTTCCCGATGTGCCCTTTTTCAAACCTGACCTTTTCTCTTACGAGCGAAAAAACATCGAAACAGTTTCACTACTAGGACAGAAAAAGTAAAGTTACAGAATTTCGAGGAGATTTCGGTCACACCCATCCAAAATTGGTCAGTCTAGCTCCAGCTATCCAATACCAAAGGCACACTTGGCAGTTATTTGAAATCACATAACCAGGCGCGTAGCTAAGGAGGGCATCCCCCCAGATGTTTGCTAGTTCCCCAGAAATTGTGTGTCTCCTAATAAAATTTGTAATAATAAAGGCCGCCATCAATACCGTCACCCCCCCCCCATTTGGTACCTAGGCCAAACTTTCAGACTGTCAGAAGTAGTACCAGGGGTGGCGCCAGGAATTGCCCGACAGGGATGACAAGCTCCCTGACGGGGGGAGGCCAACAACCCAAAGCCTAAACGAGGGCGATAGAGTGCCGAAACGATGTTTGAAGGAAAATTTTGATGCGCGAAGCGCGCCGAAAATTTTGGGCTCTTTTGGAGAAAATTTGAAAAAAATTGGGCTTTTACCATGGGAAATTTAAAAAAATTGGGGTTTTAAAGAAGAAAATTGGAAAATTTGGGGGTTTTATTGAAGAATTTGCCCTAATTTAGACCAAAATTAAGTAAATCGTCGGGGCGACTGGCCGTTGTCGGGGACTACATATTTTATCGTATACATAACAGCTCCTCGACGAAACGGAAAATTTCTCTGACGGGGGGCCAGCCTTCCCCGACGGGGGGCCATGGCCCCCCTCCCCCCACCTGGCGCCACCTTTGAATAGTACAAATCACAATCATATATCACATCGTATTCACAATGCCACAGATACCCTATGTGCACTGAAAATCATAAACTGATTTGTGTCGCTATATGAACCAAAAGTCCATAAAAAGAAAAGATAGGCCTTTGGTTTTCAAACCCTAAATAAAAAATACTCTTTTTGAAAAACACACAAGCAAAAAGATAAATACTAAAAAGGATGTAAACTTTATTGCTCTTATTATGATTTTAAGGCCCTCAAAAACCTGGGAAATGTCATGAAATCGTTCCATCCTTTTCCCCCAACTTTACCGGGGAAGTCCCCGGGACCCCCACGGTAGACGTACGACTATAAGTGTTTCTCGCCCTGACGAATGAGCCCCACAGAGGTGTACTGGCCAGAGGCTGGAGGCTGCAGCACCACTCTCTCGAGTTCAGACAAAACCTATTTTTCGGGCAGAAGTGAAAAAAATTCGGGCAATAAAGGATTTTCTGTGGCAATTGATGGCCCCCTATGAATCCATGACCGGTAACGAATCATTACTGCTGGCTGAAATACATAATACACATAACACACCCGAATTTGCCTGTCAGCTAAAGCTCTTCAGAGTAAAGTTCCTCCAAACGTGCCACATCATGCATATTTATATTAAAGTAACCTATGATTACATTTTAGGTGCAACAGCCAATGAGCGTTGCTTTAAGTCCTGTTATAACTGACCTAAAAAAAACTTTTACTGGACAAATTTGTCAAATTTACCCTAGGTTTTTCCTTACCAGCTTACAGGCTAAATTTGCGAAGAATGAAACCTCAAAATAATAAAGGTTTCTTAGATGTAACTTACAAAACAAAGGTTTAGAACCTTGATTATCAAACGCGGTCCTTACATGCGGCCCTAAGGCCCTCTCCGAATTGATTTTACATTGAAAAAGGAACATTTTTTTTACTTAAAAATCAAGAAATTAGATACGGAAAAGAGCAAACTTCATATAAATTTCTGTGTCAAATTATGCCTCTTGTGTAACGTGTAACTATTTTAGGCACCGCGGATGTAGAGGGCAGGTAGGGAACTAAACCAGCCCGTCGAACTCTCTTTTGTGCAGACCTTATGTTTTTACATTTATTGATAACGAAAATGCTAAAAATTTGATTGTTTTAGTCATGATTGATACTTTCCGATTTTCCAGGGAATGGTTCTGGATCGACTAATGGTTTACTTGGTGGCGCTGTTCAAAAATTCTTAGTAAACTGTAAAATAACTCGAAAGACGTCTAAAAGAACGATCAAATTTTAAGGGATGCCAGAGCAAAGCGAGACCCAAGACCAAAGACAACTTAAACAATGTCAACTTATTATTCTCCCAAGTTCCCCTTCACGTTGGTATCTGGACACCTGGCACAACACTGATGTAACTCGTTTCTTGGGCCGACCTGGCTGGCACCTGCATACCTATCAAAAAAGCATGGTAAATGGCATGTACTTTTGAGGGTACAGATCCAACCGTATGATAGACTACATTTAACCTTCAGTAGTTTTGAACCGTGCTCGTTTGTCAGTCAATACTGATACAGAGCAGGGGTTCTCAGGTATTTTTGGCCCATAGCCACTTTTACTTGAGCCTTTTCCTTCCAAAAATTTTAGCAGCCAAAATGTAAATTAATGGTTTCTGTCCATAAGTAAGCAGTCGCCCCAAACATACTTTGACACATAAACTTGATGTTACAACTGTCGTCTTATTTACATAAATGTGACATTCTCAAGGTGGGCAAAGGGCTATTTTGCATAAATTCAAAAATTCAATTACAAAAATTGTTGTCAAATGATATAAAAGAGCCATTCATGAATAAGGATACACAAATGCAGTTTGGGGTGACTGCAAGTTTTTCCAGAGGCTAGGAACTGAGGGTTTTCAACGAATTTTGTTTCAAAATTTGATGACTTTTGCGGCCATTCTGGACCATTTCCAGAGAAAATCCTGCCCCACCTTGTGTGATTTGAAATGCTAATGTAACGTTTTGACTGATGATGATGGCAAATTTAAAATAAAAAAAGCGTGTGTCAAGTTGATGAGGATGGTGGTACTGAAGGAAAAGCGGATAGGAGGAGTGTCACAAGGGTTTCGAAAACTACAGTTCCACTCTTGCTATTCTACAGAAAGTAATAACGAGGCAATTCACTAAAGGTTTCGTACAGACAGCGGTACTAAAGAGACACTATGACCGTTTTAAGTTACAAGGTGCTTGTGAAGGTAGGCGAAAAGTTTTATTGAGCATTTGGATTTTTATACGGTTAGGCCGAATTATGCAGGAACCACTATGTACGTATAATGGCATACATCTAGCGTTGTTAGTGACTCTGTTTCTTGTCTTCAGGTCAAAAAAGTGCAGGAAGTGAGCCGAAGCCCTTGTTATGAGAGATATTTTTTAATCAAGGTACCAAAATTTTCCGAAAACAATCGGCTCTATATGTCTCCCCACCTTTGAGCTAAACAACTGTGAAAAGTACGGTTTCGTAACGGATGGGCGCAAAAGCAAAAAACAAAAAAAAAAAACAAAAAAAAACCCCCAAAAACATTTCACCATTGTTACCTTTTCATATAGACACTTTTTCAAATAATAATTACAAAGGATTACGGTATAAGTTTTGGTTAGCGTAGTTTTTGGTCACAGTTAATGGCCATTGATAAAAAGTACGCATACCAAATCTCTATTCCATAATACCTTGTAATGCTATTTGGAAAGGGGTCAATATGACGGGGTTTTACTTACTTTTACATCATCAAAATTTATCTACTGTATTAAAATTAATTCTTTGCTTTCTCTGGTCTATCTTTTTTCTCTCATTTTTGTAGTTTTATTAATTTTAAGGTCCAGTAAAAGGGGGAGGGCAAGTGTCCCGTGCCCTCAGAAATCCTGCCTGTGGGTAATGGACACTAATGTTTCTGTGTGGATGGGGGTGGACAATTGTGATGCCGTCACCAACGGTATGCCCAACCTAGCTACAAAAAGAAAAAACATGTAACCTACAATAATAAATGTATATGTGCCAAAGGTTGAAATATTTCTAAGCTTGTCTCTTTAATGAAGTTCGGAAGACAGCCTCCTGCACATTTCCTCCTCCTCACTTTTCACAAATGAGCGACCTCCAAACCTGGGGGATGTTGGCGTTCCTGCCACTGTATGTCCCGCCCCCGTTCATCCAGCTAGGCACACATAAGAGGACCACACGTCATTTTTTAAGTGCAAAAGTTGTCTATTATGTAAAAGTCCACTCCCACTTTCTTCAATCACATATTCTTTCTTTCATTTTTCATAATTTTTTCTAAGGTATGTGAAAACGCGTTCTCTAATTTCTGTTTAAAAATCAACCTTCGAAAAAAAAAGGTTACAGTATAGGTTAAATTTTTTTAATTTTTTTGAAGAGGATCATGGCTTGAGTGATTGTTGTACTTCCTAAAATCACTTAAATGTTGTTACCACATGTCAGGACAGGCCTTGAAAAAAATGCCAGGCAATCAATTCGTTCTGTGTGGGCCGTGAAGCCTTTAACCTGAATAGAAACCAGCTGGCGGGGGTTTTCGGGTCCTGGTCGAGAATTTCACTTCAACGGGATGATTTTTGGGGCCAAGCTGGGCCATTCCCAGAAAAACTATTGCCTCCTCTAAGTGAAATGTAAAATGCTAATGAAATAGTCGGCTGGTGATGGCTGCATATTTTATGTAAAATAATAATTCAGTCTAACCGTCTGTCAAGTTGATGGGAATGGTGGTTATTGGTAGGAAAATGGTTTGCAGGAGGGGTTCGTAGCAAGGGGTTTGGAAACGATAATTCCACTCAAACTATCCTACAGAAATAAACAGTAATGCAATAACGCTCAAATTTTTCGTTCAGAAAGCGATCATGATAATGACACACTCATTTGCCCTGCGTACGCGCAAATCATTCCGCAAAAATACTGCATATTTGAATTTCCATGCACGATAAGGTTTCTAATTTTGAATGCAGGAACCATGCAGTATTGTCTCAGAGTTTCGGGTCACAAAAGGGGGACGGAAGGGCCAATAGACCCTTTTCCAAATAGCAACTACAAAGGATTATCGGACAGACTTTAAGTAAGCATTTTTTGTCCACAGTGAAATGCCATTGACGAAAACGACACACACCAAAACTCGATCCAACAATCCTTTGTAATTGCTATTTGGAAAAGGGTCTATGGCCAAGGTCAAGGTCCATGCCTCTTACAGTCCCCCTATAACTTGTGTAATGTGATAATAAAGGCTTCTATGATGAGTGCGAGTTAAGTGCGCCGAAAAATCAGTGTTTTTAAGATGTTTGTCTGATAATGTTTGACTTTATTTTACACTGCAAATGCTACTCATCATTAAAAAAATGCTCTGAGAGCTTTTGGTCACGTTCTCTTTTCCTTTGTTTTTTGTTATTTTCATATTTTACATATTTTACGCTTGTTTTCATCCAAAATGACGTCAGGGTTCAGTTCAGCTCAGTTTAGGGTGGTGTCAATGCATAAGGTCTACCTAAAGGCCCAGTCACATTATTGCGGGCAGGCACTGCGTGCAACTTGCGGGTGCCAATTTTTGCTGCCCGCGGCTCCCCGCAGATGGCACGGACCTGGCAGTATCTCGCCCGGATCTTGCCCGGACTTGCCCGAAGGTGCGCACGGAAGTCAGAGTTGCCCGCAGCCAAGTTTTGAACATGCTCAAAACATGGTCCGGGTAAGCTGCTTGAATTCGCCCGCAGAGGGCCACGCAGAACACCAGCAGGAGGCCCGTAGAGGCCGCAAGTCACAGGTAATTAACACGCTTGAAGAAAGCAGGTTGGCCGTGGACCTGTCGCAATTTCGTGCCAGAGCGTGTCGGATGAGGCATGCAGCGTGCGTTTTGCTGGCAAAGAACGGTGTTGGTACGGCCAACCTGCGTGTAGGCCGTCCTTTCTGCGGGCATGGAGCGAGGTATACGAGGAAAAGTGAGGGCATGTTGAGGGCAATTTACTGCTTTCCTGCTGGTAATCTGAGGGCTGGCTGCGGGCAAGTTGCTGGCGTTCTGCGACTTCCTCTGCCATGTAGATAGTCCCCTCAGAGGAATTCCTTCAGTTGTCAGTCTGGTTTCGAAGAGAGAGGATCTCTCTGCAGGATGGCTAACAGGGCACGTATTCAGTATCAACTGGGCATCATTCAGGTACAACTCGGCCTCAAGCAGGTACAAGTGCAGCTACATCGCATCAGAAGGAGGGATCAGAGGAGGTGAAGAAGATGGTGGACCGGGGGGTGGTTGCGTCCCGAGAGACGCAGACGATTTGGATTGTACGAGCAGCTCATGGTGGAGTTACAGCGGGAGGGCGAGGGATTATTTGTGAATTTCATGCGATGCCCCCAGAAATGTTCGACGAACTTTTGCTGAGAGTGGGTACCCCGCATAACCAAGCAAACCTCATCGTTCCCAAAGCCCTTGGAGTCTGGACTGAAACTGGCACTTACACTGAGACATTTGACATCCGGTGCAAAACTACCACAGCATGTTCGGGCTATTCAGGGGTTTGTGGCCGGCTCTCCGAAGATAACGGAGAGCTCTCTCGGCCCTTGCTGCCCTTGGTGCGCTTCTTGGATGACTCCAAAGTTGACTGACGTGGCATCTTGACACTATGAAATATGGCTTAGAAGTGATGACCTTTCCACCCGACCTGTGTTTATATGCCCGTTAGCAGGTTAGCGGCACGCGCAACCCTCGCGCCATGCAGGCAACTCTAACGCAGGTGTCACGTAGCTGGCACGTAGTGGCAGTATGTGGCCCGAAGCTAACACGGACCAGTCTCAAAGCTCTCACGCGCCTGGCACGCATGTCACACGGAGCACACGCAAGACCCACTCAAGTACCACGCATCCAGCAAGCAAGTTCCACGCGAAACCCACTCAAATCTTGGCCTGCCCGCAGAAATTTTGCTGCGTGCACCAAAATCCATGCACGCAGCAAGCCCGTGTGGCCTGCCCGCAATAATGTGACTGGGCCTTTATGCATTGACATCACACGGACGCTATTTTGGAGGAAAACAATGGAGCACACGTGCACGAACGGCGTGGATTTCGCCGCACGTATAGACAGTTCTCACGTGACGTCATAGGAGCTTTTCACGTGTATTATTTCAGCCATGTCTAAGGGCAACCCCGGCATGTGTGTACAGGCTTGCCCTCAGACATGGCGGTTGCTAACCCCTAGCTGTGACGTCACTGAGAACTATCTATAGAGCTTATGCACCTACGTCACGTTTCTCTATTTTTCCATCCAAGCGTACATTGTGCAGCAATTGTTACTAAGGTGCTATCGTGAGCGCGTATCTTTAACACACCTACTACGTATGGCAGTTCCATCCAGTAAGCCAAATTGAAACGCGCTGACGTCACGTGCATAAGCTCTATAGTAGACTTACGTGCGTACGGTTGGTTGACAAATCAGCCGTCTGCATTTATTGGTGTAACTTGCAATGATACGCGCTTTTCCTCCATTTTCCTCCAAAAGAGGGAACACTTTCTCCATTAATACTTGTTATTTCGAAACATTGTAAAGGTAAGAAGTATCACTCCTCAATACTAAATTCCACTTATACAAAGTTTCTTTCTTCCTGACGGCATTACAAATAAGTGCACTTGAACATGAACGCACAATGACTGGTTTAAAGTTAATAGACTTATTCGCCTTTATATAACACCTTATTAATTTCTCTACATTTGATTGGAGGATTGGTGGTCACATGCCATGGGTGATTCGGCACTATCATCACGGTCGTGTGTTATCCATCGTGCAATAGTCTAGAATAACGCACGGTCGTGCAATAGTCTAGTATAACACACGGCTGTGACGTCACAATCACTGCGCGTACGTACAAACTATGCCGCAACTCAATAAATCAACGCATCTTTGGGGATCGCACATTGCATACCGTACGTAGTAGACGCATACCTTGCAAACGACAAACCATGGAGCTACCGCACGGACAAAAGCCAAAACACAACTTTAACCAAGGACTAGATAAAGGTAACGTTAGTTATAAGGTGTTATATAAAACAAATAATGAATGTTTTTCATTCGTGCGATTTCGCCTCGTTGAATAGAACGTTCAATCTTTCAACTCATGAAATAATTCATACTATCGCACTCATAAACATTCATTATTTGTATAATATTCACTGGTCAGTTTCTATGGTATCTTTAAGTAACGCACTTTTATAAATCAACTATCGTGTGTTTCCCGAGGACGCAGAAGTGTGCCTCAAGTATTTCGGATAATACACAGAGAAATGTATTCTGCCCGTATAGAACGCGTTGTAAAAGTGCACGCACGCTAACCTCTTTTAACAATGGGATTTTCTGTAACGCCTTCTTGCTTGTGTACGTAGATCGCCGATTAGAACGGCGCGCACGTTAAATTCACACTTCCGCCCCGATATTTGTGTCGCGATGAGGAGCCACTGAGCGTAACAGTGTAGGTAGGCCTATAGAGCTTATGCATATGACGTCACGCTTGCCTCCAATGGAGGCAAGCGTGTATCATTGCAACTTACCCTCGGCCCTGCAAATGCAGACATCTGATTCGTGTATCGGTCGGATACGCGCGTAGTATTCTACTGTCGCGTGCGAAGTCTACGTCGTGCATGCATGCACTGTGCTTCACTGTTTTGGCGCCAAAATGACGTCACATGACGTCAATGAATAAGCTCTGTAGGAGTTTGGAATCCATGTTCATAATATCTTTGTCCAGAAGGTGGTTGCGTTCGTTGACGTTTGCACGTGTGAAAAATCCCTTCACCTTACTTGCTTCAAACTGCCTATAGAGGTTTTTCACGTGACGTCACTGCGTTTCATTTTGGCATACTGGCCGTCACTGAACATGCGCAGAAGGTGTGTTATCGACACGCGCGCACGATACGGCCTTAGTTACAATTGTTGTACAAAGGACGCCTGGCCGTCAAAATAGAGAGACGCGCAACGCAATGACGTCGGTGAAAAACCTCTATAGTTGCATTTTAAAGGTTGCAACTTTTCAACATCCACTCCCTTCGCTGTCATACTTTGCTCTCTAAAAGTAAGGTCTGGGTTCTCCACGGTAGATACAGAGTGGGATCTCAAAAATCATCTGGGAATGGACCCTTTTCCAAATAGCAAGTACAGTACAAAGGATTGTGGGATAGAATTTTGGTATGGGTCGTTCTTCGCCACAATAAAATGTCATTGATAAAGAGGACGCACACCAAAACGCTCCACCTTAATCGTGTGTAATTGCTACTGTATAATTGCTATAGCCCTTATGCATCGACGTCTCGCGGCGTCCTTTGGCAGCAAAACAATGAAGCACCCTGCCAGAGAAATCCTCAGCTTATAGGATTTCTTTGCAGTCTGCACGCACGACGTAGACTTCGCACGGGCTCGTAGAAGACTACTCGCGTATCCGAACGGTACACAAATCAGATGTCTGCATTTGTTGGTGTAATTTGCAATAAATAATACGTTCTTGCCTCCATTTAGGGCCCACTTCCTGTTCTGTGACGTTATATGCCTAAAGTCTATATGGAAAAGGGTCTATAGGAGGGCCGAAGTGTTTCATGTGATGCTTACCTATTGGTGATTGCCTTGCTGCCGGACACAGCACATGCGCCATAATAGTGTTTACGGTGCTTGCAAGCAGCAGAACCGTAAACACATATAGTGACACACGTAAGCTCGACGGGCAAAATGTCACACTACTATACAAATACGTCCAACGTAGTGACGGTACTGAAACATTTAAATACCATGGAACAAATTTTTCAGTGGTGCCATGCGACATCCGTGAACTGTAGTCGACCCGCGTTTTGGTCTACCTCCTAGTTATTATCCGGAGTTGCATATCGGCACCATGGAGCTACTACTTGATTTCCAAGTAGTAGCTCCATGTCGGCACGGCGTGATGTGTAAACGAAACAAATCCAACGTCACAGTAGGCCTACAACTCGTCACGCTTAGGTGCGCGCCGGCCGAAAATGCAGCATTTGTCGTATCTGCATGTCACATTGGTGTCTCGGTTACGCGCATACGGTTGTCACAAACGTGCGCGTATTGCATCGCGCAAGATAAGTGCGCGCCTGTTCCTTTCAAACTGTTTTGAGCGTCGTTTCTATGCGTGAACATTATGTTTGAATGAAGCATCCAGCGGTAACTTAGTAGTTGAAAGGTCGGCCATCGCCTAAAGATGTAATGATTAGGACCAACACAGAAAAAACCGTTGTAAAGAAGAACGAATACAAGAAATGAAGATTTTGTGGTCGGTGTTACCTCTGTTGGTGGTGCTCCTTTCAACGAGTAAGTTGACTTCCACTTTAAAGTAAAACACTAGTTGTTTAGTGAACAGATTTACAGCAGCGTGAAAGCGAATGATGTGTTACATTTAAGGTTACCAAGTTAGGCTGTAGGCCTATAAAAGGACAAACCGCTAAAAATTTAGTTTCATGCCCGGCGTTCAAAGACTGGAATAATCTCCCTGCTTCTTTAATTAGTAACTCCTTGTCATAAAGTTCCTGTTAGTTTTATTGCTAGTCACATTAGGGCTTAGGTACCTCTCGAAACATGCGTGGTGAAATGTCCAAGTGAATGTTTCACCGTAGGCCTAGGCCTATTTCAAAAGAAGAAGGCAACAACGTAAGACTTAAGGCGTCGTTTTATACTCCAAAATACATCGTCGCTGTAAATTAAAAACGAACCATACAACCATTAACTTGGTTAAAATGTCTTTACCGCTAACTGCTTAAGCTAGGCTAGGTCTTTTGCACTTGATAGCGGCAATTTTATTTTTATTTGTAACAACCTGCCCGGAAAGTGTAGGCTACGGGCGCCCTGGTAATTCAAATCTGCCTCATCTTGAGGTTCTTGCTGGTAAGAAATGCCAGCGTATCGTCGAATTTTCCCTTCAAAATTTTGCTGGATAACGGGGGAAGCCACCAAGCCCCACTCCACCCTCCTCCGCTTTCTACACAGGCTTAGGCTAGCCATTGTGAACTGGACGTAAAAGAGGATGTTGCATTAACCCAAACAAATGATTTCCAAATCGCCCGATACTAGGCTGTTCACAATAATGCCTTTAATGGTGACTAGGCTACACTTTGTTTGAAATTCAAACAACACTTTCACTTTGATAAGGAGTTCGGAAATACACAATCCAGGGATTTTGCTGTACCAACAGATCAAGTCCTTTGATGTTTTTGCCCTAATACTAACGTTTTAAGACCGTTTTCTCTTCTCTCCACAATTAAACGTCAAACTATTCAACTTTTGCCGTCCAAGTTAAAGAAAATGGCTTAGACTAGTCCGCAGTCTGCTGACCTAGTATTTGGGAAGCTTTGGGGCTTCCCATACTAGGTCAGCAATATACCCATTGTCAAAATTAGGCTACCGCAACTTCAAAAATTTTGAATGGTCTCGATCTTTCTCAAATTCACGTATACTCCTACATAATTGACCTCTACGGGGCCTTATATGTTTAAGACTCTTCATTCTAAGATTTTTTGCACTTAGTGTCCAAAAAAAAGACCAAAAATTTTGATTCACACAAACGATCCTGTTTTTTTTTTTTTTAACATTCTATGAAACTGCTAAATCGTGTAACTAGGACGTTCACACTATTGTGTGCTAAATAGCACGCACTGCTGTTCAATTGTGACATAGTCTATAGCTATAGTTACGTTCATACACACACATACGCGTATATAGCAACAATCACTGCAGCAACGCACGCAGACGATATTACTCTCACAGTAATATGCGGTCAAAAGTTTGTGTTGCAATAGCCTAGGCCTAGTTCAGGGAACAAAGTGTACGTGAGAACTAGGCCTAGGTACCCTAGGCTAGGCTTAGACTAGGCCTGGAAAAGGAACTTTTATTTGAAAGGAATCCTTTTTGATGACCGCAATTGATGTTTAAAAAAAAAAAAAAAACATTTTAAACTCGACAGTTGTGCCTGCTTATACAAACTAGCCTACTAGTTTTGCACAGGCAATCTCTGTGGTGTATACTTTCCTTCCCAGCATGCATTGTATACCGAACTCACTTGTGAACCCTTTTCCAAATGGCAATTGTGCAGTAAATTGGCGACTGAGGAAACAAAGTAGCAAAAGTAATCAATTTTTTTTCCTGTGACCATCCTTACGAATTTCTGTAAGCAAGGCTTTGCTGAAAAATTGTCCCGTTCTTTAATGGCTACCTTCGTGCGATTTCGAATCATTAGAGTATCATAATGTTGCTCACTAGAGTAAAAAACTCAAGTTAACTCGCAACGTCTCCCAACTGTCAAGAAGTATATTTTGATTAAAGATTCAAAACTAAGTGATTTTTTAGCAAAGGCCTCAGAAATTTGTAACTTGGTTCCCGAGTATCTAACTTCGTTACCTTACCGGTTTCGGCTTGCTCGTTTTTTAAGCAACGCAGCAGAAATTGATGACGAAGGTCATAGTTTTGGCTTATTTTAGGATGCGCGTAGTCCGTTTTCCATTCATATTAACTGAAAATCAGATAAAGTGTGCGTATAACCTGGCGTATGTGTGTGTTTGTTTGTCCTCCAGAAAGTAGCTGCGTTAGTTCACTTTATCAAGCGTGAAACTCCCCATAGGATAGTTCCAAAGCATAATAGACAGCTCACACACAGTAATGTGAGGATATGGTCTTGAAAAGTTTTAATTCAGTACAGATTACTGTAGCTTTGTCTGGAAGGTGCACCCAAAGGCTGTTTCGCTTTGAAACTTGGCCTGGCCCAAATAAAATTTAGTTCAGAAAATTTTTACTGTTTGTCGTGAGATAATTTGCCCTTTTCAAGTTAAGGCCTCTGCCCTAGTGAGGTTAGCCTTATTGGTGACCTAGGCTACCCAACAAAAAGTATGAGGTTGAGAACGCGTGGGATTATGTAGTGTGCTTGGCCTTAAACTACAATAACAAAACGAACGATTTCAAAGATCTATCATTTGCCTTCTTGTGGACCTAGAATCTTGGAAAAAACTGTTGCAACACTTTCAGCCATTAGTGTGGGTAGGATATTTTGCGACTTCATCACAATCCCCCCCCCCCCGCACGTACAATGTTGAATTTCAAAGATTATGATGCGACGTGAATTTAGATCATCATTTCCAACATTACATGGGGGGGGGGGGGCTTTCAACGCCTGCAGGGCTCACTTTCAACGTAATCCGCCAAAACGCTTTGGCGCATAGAAAGTGCTTCTTCGCCAGCCTTCTGTTAGTTTTGAGAATGTTAAATCTTGAAATAATTTTAAGCCTTAAAGAATTTTTGAGCCCATCCAGGGTGCTGAGTCAAAATTACGGAAAGGTGACTCCAAATCGAAAGAAATTATGCGAACACCCTGATCTTGATGCTGTCTTCTTTTAGTCCTTACTGTAATAAAAATCCATATACTGTTAACTTTTGGTCAAGGGTCTCACCTTCTTTGACTTTTCTCATCATTCTGTACAGATTGTTGCAACCTAAATTATATTTTCAATGATTGGTGGTTTGTTTCTTTTACAGGTGTAGCTGGACAGAACGACAGTACCACACCGATCACAGGAAGTAAGTGCCAATTGGGTCACAACATTTGACCAGAAATGAATCTTCCTCCCTTAATGATTTTTATTCATTACCGGTACCACTTGGCCTGCTGTTATTCTTGTAACATTTCAGAGAGGGGTGGCCCCTAGTGAGGGGGAGGGACCACCCCACCCCCGGGAAGTTGGGCCCCTCTGGATAAATTTTTCGTTTTAAACCTTAATATGTACGATAAAGGATGTAATCTCGACGACGTATTGTCGCCTTGATTTGCTCTCAAGCAAAGCAGATTTTTCAATGAAAACCCCAATCGTTCCAATTTTCCTCGATAAAATCCCAAATTTTTCAATTTTTTGTATGACTAAAACCGAAAATTTGCAAATTCTCTCAGAAGAAATCCATAATTTTTGACACGCTTCTCGCGCAAAAATGCTGCGTTCAACATCCTTTCTGTAACCTGTCGCCTTTGTCGGGGCTTCGGTTTGCTGGCCCCTGTCTGGCAAATCCTACGCAAACCACTGATTTCAAATGTGAATGCATCAAAGCGTTAGCCTACCTTATTGGCGTCACAAATAATTGTGACAAACACAAAGCCGGTGATTTTGGACGTCAAGCTTATCGCAACACGTAAAAGTACTAGTTGAACATGAAGTAGGCTATTTACCCTCAAAGCGCATGTGTATAAAAAAGAAAAAGACAGCCCTAAACCAGGGAGTTGTTATTTGGACAACTCCCTCCCTAAACCTCGTATTAAAATTTCTAATTTATGATGTTCCAGGAAGTGATGGGCTCAAGCAGTGACTAAGGTAAGGTTCTAGGGATTTTAAAAGGTTTAGGGCTTTGTTTGTTTGGTTTTTTTTTCTAAACAAGCTTTGATGGTGGTTGATTTGTGTACACAGTGAAGATTGACGTCCGGAAGAGGGGGCAAGGGAACACTTGCCCCCCTGGAATATAAAAAAAAAATTGAAAAAAAGTAACATCAACTTTTTTATGAATAGAAAATTTTCAGAACATGAGCTTTCAAAATAGAAAATGATTACATGCAACTCCCAAGGCCTGGGAAGTGCCATTTTTAGCGATCTGGGAGGCATTTCGTCCAAAATTTTCTTTGCGCTTCGCGCCAAACTGTGGTGGCTCTGCGCTTAGATAGTTTGCCTACAAGTTTCGCCCCTGGCAAATTCCTGGCCACACCCTGTAAAAGACGCCAACATTTAGCAATTAAACTCTTTTCTGGTGGTAAAAATTTCCCCTGATTTGATCAATTAAAAGTTTTGCCCCCTAAATTTTTTTCTGCGGACGCCCATGACAGTGAACATATAGTGCGTGTTGTGCGCACAACACATTGGCCGCCAAAATGGGGTGCGAGTAAAACCGGGAACATTATGACATCACGTGAAGAAGCTCCAGCTATATCTGGGGAAGGGGATAACAACGTAAACTCCCAGCTTTGTTTCTCAAACCCAGACCATACTGACCCTGCTGCTTGGTTGTTGGGAACTAAGACCAGGCTTCTAATGAACAAGTTGAAAGTATTGGCTATGTTACTTCACCAAGGGGGCCAGGTCCCTGCTCCACCCTAACTTTTAGCATGTAATTGCTGAACATTTCTTGACACTGATCATTTTCGAGCGCCTACCTTTATTAAGCAAATTAGTATTCGACGATCCTTAGTTCTACAACACTTTTTAAGACAGAGAGGGAGTCCTGCTATTGGTTATCGCTTTCCCTCCTGCAACAACTGAGAGAGAAGTAATTCGAAGTATTTATAAGTTTCTTGCATGTAATGCGTGCAAGAAAAAATGTCAAAAGACTAAATCCGTTGGGATGAAAGTCTGTAATTTCTTGTATAGTTTTGATTCTTCCCAGATACTCGTGAACATTTGCAATCATCTTTATCAAGTTTAAAATCGGAGTTTTAATCGTCGGCTTTTCCTCATAAACTATAATTGCAATACATGAATTCTGAAGAATATCTTAGGACATGGAGATGTGTTTTTATGAATTAAGTGCATTACATTTTGATTCCTTCTAAAATATCTCTTACGTAGACATCTTAAAATTTCAATTTTCCTTTATTGTCTTCCATCTGTAGACACTGGCGCAACGACTCTGCCAGGTAAGCTACTTTCCTGCTTGGGTTAAGAAACTTCAATTAGGGTTACCATCCCGCCCCCCCCCCACCCCTCTTCTCGCCGAAAAGTTACCGGTATGAGTTCTCGTCTTGTCCGATCCCTACATATTCATACTGGAAAGTGTCAAAAATAGTGCGTAGACACATTCATATTTTTGTAAGAGTTTATTATGGATGCTGTTTCCCTCAATGGTGGTCTAATTGCACACTTGCTTTTCTTTCCTGGTGCGCTTTTCAAAAAGGTTTATATTTATACATTTTGTATCTGCTAAAAAGCGTAACTTTAAAAGAGCAAGTTCCGGACCACAGTCAAACCTCTCCACCAGCTTTCCAACCGAAACTGTGCTGTCACTGCGATTCATTGATGGCAATAAATATTTAGTGTTTTCTCCATCTACCCTAAGCAAGCTCCAACTGACGTTTCAGGGCCCTAAGTTCAAAATGAGTTAGGAATATAGGAATATGGTAGATCAGCTTAAGATCGGGCGTAACTCTTTAAGAAACAGGGTCCAAGACACTTCAAACCTGTATTCTAAAGCACGATGATATGAGAAATAGCCAGACTTTTGGGATAGGCCTATAATTTGACCAGTAACTCTTTATGGTTTTCGTTTATATCCGTTGTTTACAGATCTAGGCCTTAAGCGTTTCAGTATAGCGTTTTTGTTACTTGGGCGGATCGGCATGGGGACTGCCCTGTTCCCTTTCAGATTTTTCTCCCTGTAGACTAGGCTATATTTAGCAATATGGCGTAATGCACCTAGCCCTCTTTTCGATATATTGCAATGTTTGCCTCCACTTTCAATAAATCCTAGAATCTGCATTTGGTACTGTTAGGAAAGAGTTTTCATTAAGTCATCATACTTGCTGGTGTTATTCAAATTCGGTAATGGGGCCAAATGGGGCCAGAGGGCTAGGCTTCTACAGTGAGTATCCCCCTCCCGTGGGGGAATTATCAATAGCTAAGTTCTCGATTTCAGGACGAAGGGCTAAACGCACACGCAGCTTCCCGTCCTGGTATGCAAGGCGTTTTGATCCTGTTTGAGACGACGGTGCATACAGTAGAATGACATCAAAACAAAGACCTGAAAACAGACGCGGCCCTAAATATTTGCCACCTATTTTGTAAACGGCATGCACGACGAACCTACCTACCCATGGAAGTTATTCAAACTGGAGTAACTGCACGGTCTATAGTAGCCTACTCTGTATTTTTCTTTCTTTTTTTTTTCTTTCTTGAAACTAAATACAGTAGAAATATGTGAAATGTTTACATATTGTGTCATTTCTTTGGTATTCCTAGAAGGGCAAACCGACAGTGCCACACACACATCTGCTTCAGGTGAGTCCTGATATCTCAGATGCCTAGCAGAGAATATATACATGACAGTTCTCAGCCAAAACTGGAAACATTTTCATGATTTGTAGTCATCAGTCTTGGAAGTCTCGAGGCCGAGTTCGGTCACCGCGGCCTCGGACTCATCCGCCTATTACTCTCTTGCCTCGGAAAATGAAACCGGGTCGGTTTGAAGTCAGTTTGAGGCCGGCCACAAAATGTAGCCTAATTTCTCATTTTTTTCCCTAAGATCCCAAAAGATTTCATACAAAATGCAGCTTCTTGTCTTAGAATTTTTCCATGTTTGCAAATATTATGACGTGTATATTTGTAAGTTTGTCGTACGTTATAGCATCAAGGTTTAGGCCAAAATAAATTGGTATGTTTTGATTTACCGTAGATAGAGCGTAGAGTGATTTACATTCTAATTTGTGCGGTTTGATAAATGGAGGTCTACGGCCGTCCTTGATCCTTTACGAATTTTTCGCCTGTGCAGATAATATTTACAGATGTTTTGTTATACCCTACCCTAAATTTTGGCCTGTAGCTATGCCCTACTTGCAAGTTCATCCCCCCCCCCCCACCTCCCTTACGAAATCACGGGATCTGTCTTTTGTAATGCAAGGAAACCTTCTTTCATGAAGTTATGTCACTCCGGTGTTATTTCACATAACAGAGGGAATGTGGCATAATGCTTCTTGCGGAAACTTTGGAAAAATTTTCGAAAACAGTTTTAAACACTATCTGGGCTAAAGGAAAGTTGTACGCCTCTAGTACTTTGATTTTTCTTATTTAATGAAATTAAATACTGAAACTTTGCTCAATGTTTACGTAATCCTTTTGTTGTTTCTTTCGTATCTGTAGCAGATGCCACTGCAACACAAAGCGCAGGTAAGTTGTAAAGTCTTATTTGTCTGTTAACATGTAGGTTAGTATAACGATCATCCCCTATTTATTTCTTGGTAGGCCTTTGCTCAAACGGGAAACGTAATGAATTGTAACTGTCAGTGATGGTTAAAGGAAAGTTATGAAAATTTGACTTTAAATTGAGAGAAAAAGTGTCGACACAGCATTGCATTATCTTACCGTCATCTATACGATGTTTACTTTTGTGAAAGGTAAGCAGTTGCCCCATTACCACAACTTTACTTTTAAACATCACCTTAATCTCTCAACATTCACCAGTTTATTTTTTACAACTACCGTGACACGCATGGGCGGACTGACAATGAAGTGGGCCCCCGGGGAAAATGGGTATGGGCCCTCCTCCTTCCTAACCTGAATCAACTTGACGCTATGCATCTTTAAAGAAGTCAGAAACTTCCGAGCTTCAGCTTATTTCCTATTTTCTCCGATTTGTTATTTCCCTGGATTTCCGAATTTTCCGATTTTCATTAAAATTTCCGAATGACAGTGTGGGCCCGCTATCTGTGGGGCCCTCGGGCAGTGCCCGGTTGCCCGACGCTCAGTCCGCCCCTGACTACACGAATTTTTTTTATAATAAACCAGGGAGCTGCTATTTAGAAGGAGACACATCGGAAACTTTAATTTATGTTAATCTGATTAGATCCACCTCATTTGCATAGTTTCAATTCATGAGTGATTATTAGAGCTTATGGTACACACTTCTTTTGTCTGATCCCTTTCAGTTGATACGTGATACCCAAGTAAACCTTATATACACCTACTTACAAAGTATGAATAAGATTAGAAGGAACAATGCTTTGATCCGAAGATTTTTATTGACGGTCAAGGAAGAAACACTGTCTAATAAATCAAAACCACTGCTAATTCCTAAGGAGTCTAGAAAGACTAACTTATAAGAAGGTCTTACACTGGCACAATGAGTAGCTGACTGAAGAGAGGTGTAGACTGTAACTTGTCTCAAGATATTACTTTCCGCAAACTTTCGCAATTTCCGAAAGTTGAGTGCATGATCAACATGTTACATAAAATTTAACTAGCCAATTGAGATGAGTATTGCATCGCGTTGAAAGCGGCAAATTAATTTTCAAGGGAAGCGGATGACAAATGGCAATGCTATAGAATACAGACAAAATTTGTTGACATAACTTTTCAACGTAGCAGACGACATGAAATAACTTTAACCCCATTGTATCTTCAAGTGCTATGCAAAGCAAGTGACCATGGCGCCAACTAGATGGGTACAAAAGGGAGAGCTGCCGTTTTATCTCCTTCTAAATTACAACTCCCTGAATAAACCAGGACTATACACTGCACTAATATAACATTTCATTGAAATCAATGTTGACGGTCACATGATTATAAAAAAGGCAGATATAAATTCCTTAAGATTAGATTAAGGTTATTCATATCCACATTGGGGTAACTCAAGTTGCCCTTTAAAACGCCTGGAGTACTTTAATATTTCTATTTTTTATTATGAAATTAAATGTTTTTTATGAAATTAAATAAACTATTGGCCATGTTTACTTAATCCTTTTTTACTTCTTCCGTACCTGTAGCAGAGCAGACCGACCATGCCACTGCAACACAAGGTAAGTTGTAAACTCGTACTTGCATAGCGGGCATGTCGATAAGTAGCCCCCTCTCATAACTTTGTAAGGTTTTTGCCTAAACGGGAAACGTTATAATGATTGAAATTAAAGTGATGGAGGTCTTGAGGTAATGTCTGCGCCTCGACCCCGCCTCGTACCCTCTGTCGTCCGAATCTAAACCGAGGCCGGTTCGAGGCCGATCCGACGTGGGGTGTTAAATCAAGCCCCAAATCCTATACGAAAAGCAACTTTTTGTCAGAAATCTTTCATGTTTGCCATAGTTACAGATTGTGTCTTACTTATTACTTCTTAAGTTATCTCAACAAGTTTTAGGCCATTAGGTAACTGACATCGTTTGGCTTACCGTAGGTCTATAGCATTGTAATTTACATTCGGTACGCGGTAACGTTCTTTGCTCTCTTTGGCAAATGTTCACAAAGTGAGGGAAAGGGAACGTGGACCAGATTTGGCGATCACCCCGTTCTCCTGGTGGATCCACCTCATAGAAGATTTTACCGTAAGAACTGTAAATGCGTAAGACTGTATTCACCATTTTCAACTGGTCGTTTTATGTCTTTAAAACGTCTCTCCATATCTGTTCATTTGTTTATCAGTATCATCCCCTTATCATGTGATATGATGTTATTTACTTGACTTTCAGAAATTACCGAGGTGCCATCTGACTCAGGTACAGTACTGGCTATTGTTTTCATGTTGAATTCATTTTGGTAGCGTACCACGAATTCAAGAGATTTTCCCTGCCAAAATGTTAAACGATAAATGCAGTTCCTATAATTTTGGGGCGCTCTTTTGTGAGGGCATATATACATGACACTGTAGTGTAGGTATGCAGCTGAAGAGAAGTACTTATTTGTGATAGGTACCGTGCTGCAGGCCTACGTTGAAGGCTTGAAGCAAATGAAGTTAATGAAGGAAATCCAAAGTATTTTTTATTTGCATTAGGTCATATTCTTCAGCTGAGAAATCGCATGTTAAGATAGCCTCAAAGCGGAACCATCACCCTATTGTAAAAGCTCTCGTAGCTTAAAATTTCAACGTGTGCACAAATTTTAAAACAGTGTGAAAAATCCTTCTCGTGAGATTCAGCCGTAGGGTGCATGGAAGCTTCTACCTATTGAGAATGTCTACAACGCGGGAAAGCGGCCACGAAACCCACCAGATTTAGTGTTTACGTCACTTCCTGAATTATGCGCTACCTGCGTTAGTGGTCAGTGGACCATCCCGGTTCTTATAGCGTGATGTGCTCCACGCTTACGTACGGAAGAGGCAACCTTTATTTTTGGGAAGTTATTCAGAGAGGGGCAGGCTGGAGAGGGGTAAAATAGGTTTATTCGCAATACCACCTTGCCTGCCAGTTGATTTGCATTTTTGGCTTATATACAAGACGTTATTTTACACTCTGACAACATTAACAATATGGTTGTTATGCAAAGCTTTGCGTACTCTCCGTACGTCAGGATTTCTCCTTGTCCGCTTTTTCAACAAAGCAACAGCGATGAGAGTGTCTATTTTTTATTTCCTGCCAAATACATTCGGCGCTGAAATCAGACATCCAGCAACCTAGTAACTTGAGAATCGAAACTAAAATCGTACTAAATTTAGCCGTACCTTTTCCTTGAAATGCACCTCCGAATTACCTGTTACATGATGGTGGTGCTATTAGGCCTTATTTTATTATTTATCGCATTACTATTATATCTCAATACACACTATCATTTCTTGTTTGGGTTTTTGTAAATTTTTAATATGTTATTTCTTTTTCATGTTTTCAAAGATTCCGACTCCTATTCATACGTTGCAACATCCGATCTTGTTCGATGCTATACTTGCAAAGATGTGCTTTCCAATGATGAATGTAACGGCGTTGATGTGAGTATAGACATTTTTAAAAACAAGTGACATCACAGCTGGTTGACAAAAGAGCTGATAAGGCGCGCTAACACTGCCATCACATTGAAAAGTAGATTCTAATAAGCCAGTTGGGTAATTCAGTACTTCCGGTGGGGTCATTCAGTCAAGCTGTACCGTGAGAACATTTTCACCATGGTAAGTGGTTCACTTGACCTTTGTGCCATCCCGTGATGCATTGCGTGAAAGCATTTTCTCAACTCCTCTATTAGTCTACTTTCTGCGTGCAGTCATGCCAGCGTTCACACGCTCACAACCTACATAAGTTGCTCTTGCGCATGCTCTATGCCAACCAGTGATGTAATCTGAATGGTCTAATACGATACGTCAAATTTTTGCAAGTTAATATGTTAATGGTTTTGAGCTTGGCATTTACCCCTGGACGGAAAAGCCCAAAATGATGTAAGGTATGACCCATGGCGTCAACGGTATACCCTCGCGAGTCGCCCCTTGGCACCGTGGAATGGCACCTCCTGACTGGTACCCGTCGTGGGTGTTACCTGTCCCGTCTTTCCCTAAGATATTGACCGAAGTTCACCAAATTTCAAAGAAAGTGTAACTTGGTATCGTTTCAGCAACATTTCACCAAATTTGTAACATCGATATCAAACAAAGGACAACTTGGTAGAGTTTTAAAAACAGTCCCTACTTTTCCAGTAACACTAAGGGAAAAAACAAGGAGACCAATCTATCTATTTTAAAGTGAAAAGTGCACCAAAATATGGTTGCAAACTTTTAACTCTTTAATGTTTACAGTGGAACGACTGACTGTCGGAGACTAAACTATTTTGGGTCTATCTGTTTTGCCATCAAACGTTTCAACATAGGGTATGAAGTAGACAACCCTGGACAACTATAGGGTCGCAAAGGTCACAATTGCGACCTTATAATTCGTTATATCGCAAAACCGACGTTAAGCCAGTCCCTTTTTGGCCTATGGATTAAGTTCAGTTCTTGGTACAGAAAGAACAATTCTATCCATGACAATGAACAAAAATATTTCAAACATTCCGCATAACTTATCTACTTGGCAAACAGTTCATGAAGCCATATCACAACGAATCGAAACGTTGCCAAATATGACACATTCTCATGTACTTTTTCCGTTTATGCGTTAAAATTTGATAGCATGAAAAGGACATAGTTTCATTATTTCATAAAAAACATTAAAAACATAGAAAACAGCCACAATTTCCATAAACATCCATCAAATATTTACCATTTTACTGTCTTTTCTTATATCATTAATAAACATGACTAAATATGCAAATTTGTGACAGCGGAAGGGGGACTCATCAAATATGGCTAATGTATTCTTTTTTCTTCCAACCGTCAGTTGGAAGACACTTGCAGTATTGGTATACCCTGATGGATTTATTCTGGAAGTTTAAATTGTCTCCTTTAAAAACATCAATATCATTTAACAAGCTGTAAACTATTCGTCAAGTAAAACATATAATTTGTAATGGCTTAACAAAAGACATCTTAACGCTGGGCAACACTTTACACCATAAGGCTATTTTTGCATGGTCAAAGAGTTACTTCAGAAACCGTCGAACTTTGAAGGGGTATATTTTGAGAACTGTGAAAGATACAAAAATAACTTCCATGGCTCTCTTCTTGGGGAGTTTTATTTTTTGCCTGCCAAGTGAAAATAGCCCTTTTTGCGGCATGTCACAATAACTTCAAAGACGGGAATCAGTCTCTTGTTATAACCCATTGAAAATGGTATAACTTCCTAGCTAAACGTTATCGAAAAGGCTAGAGGTTCGACAAGAACATTTTTCTTCCCTTAGCAGGTCCCAGCAGCAGTAGCGTAGCCAGAGGGAGGCAGAGTGCCCCCCGGGCGAAAAATCGAAGAAAAATCGGGAAGACGGAAAATGAAGAAAAAAAGGGAAGGAAGAAGAGGGAAGGAAAGGGGAAGGAGGGAGAGAAAAAGAAAAATGAAAAAAGGAGAAAAAGGGAAGGAAAATAAAATAACAATAAAAATAGGAATTACTATCGATGGAAGGAAAGGATGGAGAGAAGGAAACGGGCTTTATAAGCAGAAAACTGGTTCAAATATCGACGGGACGAGTACTGAAACAGGCAGGACTAGGGACCGTGGAAAAGACCGAATTAAGGGAATGAGAAAGTGAAGGGCCCAGAAGGCAGAAACCGGCACGAGGGATGAAGCCAGGCAGATTGTGCACGGGAAGGAGGAAGGATGAGGGAACTAGGAAAGGGAACAGAGAGCGTTAGACGACTAGGGAGTCCGCGAGGACAGACTATGACGCAGAGCAGAGCAGAGTTAGAGGGAGAGAAAGACGAGGACATAAAGAAAGGCTGTCAGTGTGGGAGTTGGAGGGATGACAGTTACCGTCCTGATTTTATCTTTTCATTCCTATCAAAAAGGGATACTTAAAATCACTGTACCGGTGCAGATTTTCTTTTAAAGTCACACAATGAGTGGAAAAGAGCCAGTTGCCAGTGCGTTGCCACGAACTGGGGTTTGGTATCAGAACCCTAATGAGTGAGTCATGAAAAGTTGCCAAGTAAAGAGAAACTAAATGTGAATTTGAATATAATAGATAACGTTTGCAATGTTAAGTGAAGCACGTCAAGGAAATTCATACTAAATGGTCTTTTCGGCGCGCTTCACTCTAATAAATCATAATTGCATAGGTTGTCGTTAGTCAGTTTTCAGGACAATTTGAGCAGAATTTGCAGATCCAGAGGGTATGGATCCCATCTCCTCCAGGCAGAAATAGGAACAAATTTTGAAAAATAAAGGAAACAAACAAGCAAAAAAGATAGGCCGAAAGAAAAGAGACGAGAATAAATTAGAAAGAATATTAGACAACTGAAGAAAAACAATGCCTTGCAGGGCAAGCTCTCTTAATTCAAAAAGGATATTTTCCGGCGTGCTTGTTTCATTTTTGCTCATTGTGAAAATCTTAAATGGATTAATCCTTACAAAGACCCGTGTAGTTCCCGGCATAATCTATCCGCTCCCATCTGCAGTCACCCTATCACCGTGACCATCATATTGACCTACCGATAGCCTATAGTCCAAGTTAGGTAATTATCAAAAAATTAAATTATGATTCTATATTGTTTGTAGTGCGCATCCAGTTCCATTTTAAATAGTTAAATATTTCGTTCAGGCTCGTCGGGTCACAGGGTAAGCCCATATAGACACTAAAACATGTGCTAGCTCCACCCATATTTTGCATTCCCAGCTGAGATATAGGCTGAAGTGATAAATCTTACCTCTGTCCACTTAGATTTTAATTTTCTCTCAGGGGACCCCCTGGTGTGGCTGACTGTGGCAGCAATCCTCCTAAAATCTTAAAACCAAAAAATATTTGATAATTTTAAGTGCAACTTACAACACCTGGGAAGTGTCATTTCCTGTAATCTGGGAAGGCATATTGGCCAAAATATTACCCTGTACGCTTCGCGCCAACTGGTGGTGGCGCTCCGCTTGGATAATGTCTCAAAGGTCCCTCTGAGGAAAGGTTATGGATCCCTCTGGAAAATTCCTCAATCTTACGTCCAGTTTACCACTGACAAGGCACTCCGGCGTCATCAAATCGATCATCATTTCTTCCGCGTTATGAAAAATAGTTAAGTGATCAACTTGACTTTATCAGTTCGCATACTGATAAGGCCATTTGAATATCAAGTCGATATTGTATTCTCATGCCCCAATTCTTTACAATTCCAGAGCTTCCGGACTTGGCCGGGGGTAACTGGAACCAAAGCAAACGGTGGGTGGGAGAGACCCACCTCTACAATTACTTTGGAAAATCATGAAATCGGGACGAAAATTTTCATTTTGCCCCCCGGGCCGAAGAGTCTGGCTACGCGCCTGCCCAACAGGTCCAGTTTTATAGTTGCTTAAATGTACCCAATAATATCTTGCCTTTACATACTGTACGTAAAAGAAGCAATTGTTAAGTGGCCACCAAAATCCATCATAAAATGTAATTTTTGGACCAAATATGTGATTACGTCAGGTGGCCAGATGTTTGCAGTACCAGACCACCCAAAATTGAAGCTAGCTATCGCGGGTTTGTATTAGTTCTTAAAATCAAACTCCGTAGCAGATTTGTAAGACTGGTCAACAAGTAACTTATCTGAAAAAGTTTATGAAAAAACACATTCACAACAAGGTAGATGGACGCACAGGCCTATATCAATTTTAAAGCACCTTAGATGGGTTGGTTTCAGTTTAGATCACTTTAAAGACAGATTAATACACTAGCTTTTACCCTTGTTTAATGAAACTTCAAAATCCTACATCTCTCCTGTGGAGGAAACAATACCATGTCACAATTTAATCCACATGCGTATTTTTTGAAGAATACAAAGAAGGTCGGCAGGATTGGGAGAAGAAACACAGGACAGCTTGACAAAAGTGCGCCCCCACAACTTCTTGTCGGATTGAGAAGGAAAGCTAGCTACTTATGGCAGAGTATGTATGAATGAGCTATAAACAGAATCATTATACATCGAGAGCATAGAAGACGATATATTGAAAGTCTTTAAGCAAAATTTTAATTTTGGTCGAATTTTTCACTTTAAATGTTGCTTTTTAATATCGTTCATTACAGCTAGGAGAAAATGGAACGCTACAAGTATGCAGTGAGGATATTCCAAATTGTAAGGTAGAACTTAAAATGAATCCAGCAGGAACCGGTTGGACGTTTCGAAAAGGATGTGTAGATTACGTGAGTATCACTCCCTTCAAAAGCTACATTTTCTGTTTTCCGTTGAAAGCTCAGCAGGGGCGGATTCAGGTGAGGATGCACCCGGCGCACGCCCCCCCCCCCCCCCATCCTTTTTCGATGACCAACGATTTTTTTGATCAACGATTTAAATACTCCGAAAAAATGAGCAAATAGATATGGAAAATATGCTTCCCAGATGCTGGGAAATCGCATCTAAGCGCATCAAGAATTCAATTTTTCTTGGGGGATGACCCCCAAACCTCCCGCCTTGGCTTCGGCGCTCGCTCGTCGGCCTTCGGCCGACGGTGTGTGCGCCCCCCCCCCCTTTCTCAAAATCCTGGATCCGCGCCTGCTCAGAGAGGTAGAAACGGTGGACAGGGGCTTGGTACCAGGGACTCTAGAAGACAGTTGGGACACTGCGTCCTCTGCCTTTTTCAAAAAGAAAAAATACAAAAGGTGAGCCTCTCGAAAAAGGTGCTACTTTCGGAAGTAGTAATTAGTCCTTTTGAAAATGTTGGCCAAAACAATTGTGCCCTCTGCACGCTGCAAAGCTGCTTTCTCCATAGTGACACTCATGATTTATACAGAAAGCTTCAGTTGACGTCACCATTGACGACAACATCAACGCCACCATTGGACGGCATTAAGGTGAGGTATGCTTTTAGGTAGTGGATCTAGTTTCATCATTCTATAGAGGGATTTCATGTGACGTCACGCGCAATGGATTCCCAGGGAGTGAAGGGCAAAACACATACGCAGTAAGCGAACTTACAGCTCACGCGCACGGCATAACCATAGATACTACTGAGTGTGACACAATAGACGCGTGCCCGTCAAAACCAAAAAAGACGCGCGTTCTTGCCCTTCAAAACAAGAAAGACGCGCGATCTTGCCCTTCAAAATTGCGTCTAGTTGGTGAAAGTCACGTGGCTGAAACCCTCTATAACACACTGTAGGCCTTTTCGCAATTTCGACTGCGCATGCGCACATCTTGAATTACTGGAGATATCAAACACACTGCCGTACCTACAACACGTGCCAAAAAACTGCGTTATTTTAAACGATTTTCAAATCATCGATCAGCCCAGAGTGTAAGAAGTGTTCTTACCTGTGGTTTTGTGTCTTGACCAAGATGAACATCCTCTTCTTGGCCTTTACAATTTTGTCTTACAATCTGTCCCAAACTGCGTGTATCTTGTATACTATGTAGGCCTATGACGAGCACTGCTTGTTTAACTGCCTTGCATCCCACAAGTGCGTGAGGCTATCGTAATTGCGAAACGGCTTCTTCCTTCGCATACTATCAAAGTTTTTTGTAAAACCTTCGCTATCAAACTGTTTTAATACCATCCCAAAGTATTTGTTCAAAGGTACGTCAATGGGGTTTTGTAATTGTACTAATATGCAAACTTTGAAGTATAAAACCGTGGTCACACTACAACGAATTCGGATCGGATTCCGATCCGATTTTTGTGAGTTTTTATTAAAATCTTCTCCATTTCTTGTCAGAAAGAGCCCAAAATTTGCCAACCAGTGTAAATATATGATTTGCATTAGAGGTCTATGAAAATGAAATGTTAATTAACTGATTTTTGTCGTGACGTCACACCGACGGACAGCTTTTATCGAACACGCGTAGTCCGATAAAAGCTGTCTGTCGATGTGACGTCACGAAATAATTCGTATAAATTTAATTTTCGTAGTCCTGCGGTAAAAATCATATAATTACACAGGTTGGCAAATTTTAGGATCTTTCCGACCCGAAATGGAGAAGATTTTAATAAAAACTCACAAAAATCGGATGGGAATCCGATCCGAATTCGTTGTAGTGTGACCGCGGCTTAACCCTCACTACACAAGTTTACTCAAAGTTCATTAAATGGATTTGCATAGAATAAGCATTGTGAAACATGCTTAATAATCCTCTGCCCCTTTTGTTATATCTATTATCCCCTCTGGGTCATTCCGCATTGGAAGCTCTTCATTTGGATTCTCCTTCAAAATTAGTAAAACTACGATTTTTATGAAGTACTTGGCGTGCTCTCCTGTGGTATCATTTGGATGTCCCTAATTAAGAGCATCGTACTAACGTCCCCATTGTGTAGTTACTTCAGAGCTTACAGGAGGCCCTATACCATGCCACAGCCAAAATTTCACTAAATAATGGTAATTTCCCAAAGATAACACCATTTTACTTTATGTCACTTAAAATGAACCCTCCCCAGAAAGGTACCTCCGCACTAGGGGTCCACCCCGAATGCAAAGTATGGTAGATACGCATATGCGTGGGAACACACCTGCACGTGTTTTGCATCCGAACGTCGGTCTGCCCTGAAGGGCGCTACGTTCTTAGTGTACAAAAAAAATCAAACATAATAACCTAGGTAAGCGCATAACAAACCTATCCGAACGCAGTCCCACATCGGATTCAAATGGTATCCTTAAAAATCGTTTGGATACTTTTTCGGATGACGGATAGTAAGCGCGCCATATTTCATGGTTTCAATTAACAGCAAGTTGGACAGAAACACAGGCCGAAATAGCAAAAAGGTGTGAAACTATCTCAACGTTTAGAAGCTATAGACTTAGTCAAGAAGAGAGTGTGTAAAATGTCAAACCCTCCGATAATTAAGATGTTCAGATGATGAAAGATATTAGGACTGCATCGAAGGCATTTTAAGAGTGTCAGGCTTGGTACACAAGAGACCACAGGGGTGTATCTGTATACCGTCTAGTAATGACAGTAATTAAGTAGGTCTATTGGTGATACCTTTCGGCATCTAACTTCAATTCCTTTTTCAAATGATAAAACTCCCTACACTCCTTTCATCCTTGAGATATTTAGCCGCCCACCATCTATCTTCAAAAGCGTCAACAGCTTCTCAAAATTGTATGTGTGTGTGTGTGTGTGTGTGTGTGTGTGTGTGTGGTGGGGGTGGGGGATGAACCTGACCAGACTATTTCAAGCGCAAATAGCGAAAACGTAGAAGAGAGGGATCTGGGGCTCACTTAAGGTCCTGGAAAATTTGATTCAACGCAATAGTTAAATCCCATGGTGCACATCCAATGGTGTAGCCTAGAGGTGGGGGAGGCAAAGCCTCCAAAGTTATAGGCACGTTTGGGATATTTTTGACACCGTTTTGAAATTCCTTAGAGCACATGGTCATCGATTTTAGTTGCAAGGCCCCAGTATTTTTGTTTGGAGAGCTGGTCGTAAATGGGAGTCATGAAAAATATAGATGTAGGTCTATTTCCTACATAGTTCGGAAACCTAACCGCAATGTGGAAATTCAAATGCTGAAGAATAACATTAGCTCATTTTTCTGTCTGACAGCTTGAGTAAAATTATCGCGTGCACCTATGGTCGAGTCGTTTGTGTGAACTTACCCATAAAATCATTTCATTCATTTAGGAAAACAAACCTTACCACCAAACCTTAACCTTTGGTAGTAAATTACATTCTATCCTGCATTTTCGAATCAACATTTTTATTTCCATAGTATTCAAAGTAAAAATCTTCTTTCCTAAGGTTCATATAGTATCCAAACGGCAATAAGCGTATACGGGACCACTTTCATTTGAGAAGGGGGAGGGCTGATCACTTTCTCCGAAAATTTTAAGGGTTTAGGTCAGAAAAGTAGTATATATTTTGCTAGAAACAGCCTAATTTTCTCCCAAATGGGAGGCTGCAGCCTCCTTCCTACCCCTGTCTCGTAAGTCAATGTAAGCGGCCTCAGGAAAACACACTGCTTCAAGCCAAACGATTTCCCTAAACACTTTCAAAATAAAATCGACGCAATGTCGCAACTTCGTTAGTCACAAAATTGTTTCTTTCGAAATTGTAATCAGTCGGAAAACTCTTCGCCCTTCCACACGAAATGTCTAGCTAGGCTGCTGAGCGCGCCTGCGAACGCACATGCTTGAATTGCAGGTCTGTTTCCATATGTTCGGACACGGATAGAGGGCACTCACGCGCACGTTCAATGCGGCCGTGAAAAACCGCATGGACCCTTTTCGAAATAGCAATTACACAGGATTGTGGGATATAATATTGGTGCCGTCGTTTTAGGGACAGTAAAATGCCTTTGACAAAAACGACCTACACCATGTCTCTGTCCTATAATTCTTTGTAATTGCTATTTGAAAAAGGATCTATAGGTGTGTTCCCGCCTTGACACCGACTTAGTGGTTTATCTGGTGTAAGATTAGGGCATCACCTTCTGTGTTGAACCCACCCCACCCCGCCGCCACTGTGAGTATGCCTGAGTATGTGTGTGCGTTTTGTGACTCTCAGCTTGCAAACAAGGCATGTCAAGATAGGAATAATGGAAACTTTTCACACTCGGTATATAAATTTGGATATTAAGAGAAGGAGCCCTATTGTTTTGGGAGAGGTCAAAGGTCATTTGAGGTCATACAAGTAAAATAATGAAAATCTTGTAAAACACGACATCTCAACAAACTTTTCATACAAGGTATGTGAATTGGTCATATTAAGAGAAAGGATCTTATGGTTTTTGCTTTGGATGGAAGTCAACGGTCATCTGAGTGGACCGGGGTGGAACTATGGAAAACTGGTAAACGATAGATCGATCTCACAGTTGGTATGTGGATGCTCCACATTGAGCTCAAGAAGCCTCTTGTTTTTCGTGAAGGCCAAAGGTCATTTGAGGTCACCTGAAGTGAAATTGTGAAAAACTCGTGAACATGATATCTCGAGAAGGGTGCCCTTTAAGGGATCTTTCACGTAGAATGTTGCTTCTCCACATTGCGTTCAAGAAGGAATAAGGTCAAAGGTCACTTGAGGTTACCAGGGGTCAAATTGTGGAAACCTGGTTACAAACATGATATCTCAAGAAGGATAATATTGAGGGATCGCATACTAGCATGCAGATGCTCTACATTAAGCCAAAAAAAAAAACGCTACAGTGTTTGGTGGGGTTAAAGGTAATTTAAGGTCACCAGAGTTCAACAGTTTTACACTTGTAAGCACAACATATCGCATGTACTGTAAATAGTACAATTCTAGGTCTGTCATTTTGTCACCCCTCCAATTCCGTCCGGCACCGCTCATAACCGCCCATCAGAATGACAGAACTTGACATGAACGACTTTCTTTCGTGAAGGGATCATAGAAACGATGTTCTGGCTTGAGCTACCTGTCATGTTCTTTTTACATTTTCCCCCATAGAATGAATGCTACGATAACATGTACGACAGCCTTCTGGCCGAAGAAAATGCCCACTGCCTTGGAGAAATTTGGAGCGGTAGGAACGATTCGCTACCACTCTTGGGGAGCACGTGGTGTTACTTCTGCTGTGCAGATACCAACAAAGATAAGTGCAACTACGATAATTATATCAGTAGCATTACCTTCCCGGAAAAGAACGAGTGGGATCCAAGAATGCAGTGGGACTTCACCATCGTAGAAGAAGACGGAGACGCTGCCGAACACTTGAAACCTATGTTCCTTCTCACTTTGGCGATTTTCACGGTCACATCACTTGTTTTGTAAATCAAATCGAAAACTGACATGTCACTTCATCAAAATTACAATGTATAGATATTATAACGTCAAAAAATTATTTGCAATTACTTGTAATTCCAACTCTTCCGTAACAAGAGAATTGGTTATCACTGTATACTCAATCACAACTACACTCAAACACAAAGTGAGAAATAAAATTGAAGTGACAGTATTTTACTGCGTATTCTTCTTTTCTTTCTTTTTATTTTTATTTCTGAAGTTAGAACTCCAGAGAATTCTATTGACCTGCGATAGAGTCATCTCGAGATTGCAGATGGGTTGGTAGAATTAGCCATTTCCGACTCTAATAGTAACCAGCTTCACGCAAACAAAACGAATAACGCGCTGAATTTCATTTTTCCCTTTTCCTATTATGAAATTTTCGATCTAACCTTGACCATCTTCAGCGTAAAACTATGATAAACATGATAAAAATAGGGGGTAAACGGTGTCATATCCCCACTTTCAAAAGTGGGGTACAAGTCCCCCCCCTCCTCGTCCCCTACCTGTTGACTCACATGAAGCAATTAATAACACCATGGTATACTGTTAACAAACATTTATTTTCACGTTTTCCCCAAAAATGTAGTCGTTAGTATAAAGCAGATCTTAAAAATCCTATTGAAAAATAAGGAAAATTGTGGGAGGGTGCCTAAAAATTATGTATAAAGTACAAAAGGACACGTCACCACAATGATGCGGTTTTTTTTTTCGATCCGTATTACGCGAAATTAACATAACCAAGGCTTAGAGAAATATGGAACATAACTTAACAAGAAACAAACAAGTAAACGAATAACTGCCCGCAACTAATGCAGAAAACGTAGCGAACCACACCTCTACAGTACATTGTATTCGGCTTGAAATGTAAACATTTCTAATACTTTTCCAACGTACCATGCAACTTAAGTATCTTGATCTTGATGAAAATCGTCACAAATTGCCCAAAGGACTGTTGACATGTGGTCTCTCTTCGTTCGGATTAAATGTGATCGTCCAGGAGCTGTTTGAACGAGTGAGTATAAATATTCATTGAGAAATTGGTTCTTACATATTCATTACAAACAAAAGAAAATCTTACAAAGATGTGGACGGTAACCAAATTCTTAAAAAGTTATTTAATGTGTTTTAGATTATTCTTTATATAAAGAACAAAAAAATTATTTTAATGTTTGTGTGAGTAAAAGCACTGTGCAGAGAATTCCAAAGTACAGTACACATCTTAAAATTGCAATAACAGAATATGAGCTAAATTGTCTGGAGTTCCTGGAGTCAAAATGTAAAATTTTTGTCTATATTCAATGATTTTCATTTTTAGAACTGCTCTATGGATTCCTTCTGTTTTTCTATAGGAGTGATAAACTTGTTCTTGTTTTGTCATGCCCTTTTATTTGTAAAATTGTATGGATTAAACGTTCCGCAAAAGTGAGGGCGCTTGTCAATTGACCGTAGAAGCTCGAGTTATCTGCCTGGCACCGTGGAACTAATACTTGGATCATGCTAGCACCAGGGTAAGCACCTGCATGCTGTCCAAAATCAGAACATGGAGGTGCTACCTGATCCAAGTATTAACTCCATGATCAGAAATACAACTTTGTCGTGTAGAATGTTGGGCACATACAATGTGGTCTATGTGATAAGCGCGGAATTTCTCACCGAAAAATCACCGAGCTACTCCGTGAGCTATATTTTCCTGTGTTAAAAGCCACGGTGACGTAACGTTGACATTACGGTGACCTTGTATTCTTACGTGAATGTATTTGTAGCTGATTTGCGCTCTCTGGAAAGGTGAGACTTTTAACGTTTATCCCCGTGCGGTTATTTGGTGCGTGGAAACGCGATCGTGGAAAAGTTTCAATAAAGTGCTTATCGAATGTTGGTGAGAAAAGTTTGCCCATTTTAAGTACAAGGGAATGAATAAAGTTCGTAAGTGGATTACTCACTGACTGATCTACATGTAGATCGGTGGAATTACTTCCGGTAAAGAGGCTGTGTGGATGACGTCACGCGTAGGGTATAAGTCAAGCGCACGTTCATTTCAATATTGTACGTGATTTCGCATGGTAGGCTATATAATGTAATGCGTAATGTAATGCGTGAAATATTTTAAGCCCATTATTTGCTTTTTTTCCCTTGCGTTATATTTGCGTCCGATCTCTCCCTCGTAAATTCTTAGGTAACTTTGCCGATTCCACGTTCGCTTATTGGCGAGTGATCCGACGCAAATCGGGGCAAACACAAATGTGACGCAGAATCAGTGCAATAGACCTTATGCATTGACATCACACTGACGTCATTTTGGGTGAAAACGACGGAGCACACGTGCACGAACGGCGTGGATTTCGTCGCACGTGTAGTAGACTTACGCGCGTATACTGTAGAGCTTATGCACCTACGTCACGTTTCTCTATTTTTTCCATCCAGGCGTACATTGTGCAACAATTGTTACTAAGGTGCTGTCGTGAACGCGTATCTTTAACACACCTACTACGTATGGCAGTTCCATCCAGTAAGCCAAACTGAAACGCGCTGACGTCACGTGCATAAGCTCTATTGGTTGACGAATCAGCTGTCTGTATTTACTGGTGTAACTTGCAATGATACGCGCCTTTCCTCCATTTTCCTCCAAAAGAGGGAGCACTTTCTCCATTGTGACATCATATGAATAAGGTCTATGGGAGGGGGCGGCCTGTGATATCACAATAGGGCAACGCCGCAAAAGGCGATAAAAACAAATACTTCCCTTCTATAGAGGTTATGCATGTGACGTCATTGCGTTTTGCTGGATGGAACCGATCATGCGCAGTAAGTGTGTTACCGATACGCGCGCACGATAGCACCAAGTAACAATTGTTGCACAATGTACGCCTGGATGGAAAAATAGAGAAACGCGCGACACAGTGACGTCGGTGCATAACCTCTATACACATCAGCGTAATCCGACCGGCTTTGTTTTAAGGGGCACGGCGATCTGTAAATCTATTGAGTATTTCTTGGTGGTGTACTTCCTTACTTCAGCCAAGCACAACCATCAAATGCGAAATTAAAAAAGTTCTAGCGCCACCATTCGTATGACGGCAAACAGAAAGCAAAGGAACACACGAAAGCAAATTGTTTCCAAGGGTCTGTATGTGGAAGGGGGAGGGGGTTGCAGCTTGCTGAAGAAACGTATTCTCTCAGACCCTTATGTATAGTTCATGACTTCCCAAATCATGGGATAAGATCATACGATTGATCAATGAATATGTACACAGCCTGTTACGTAAAATAAGTAAAGGCCGACACACTCACTGCACCGACCCGTCAGAGACGCGACTGAAATTTACTAGTCTGGTCGCTGCAGTGTGCGCCAAAATTTATTCCATACCCGACTGCGATCCGACAGTCAGTCCACGTCGTGACGACAAAATCAGGCATATCAAACATGTTTGGTATTCGCGGCGGAGTCGGGAGGAGTTTCGTCGCATGTAGGTCGCTTCGTGGCAGTATGCGGCTGTCACCGAACCGACTGTGACCCCACTACACTGTCCACGACTGTTCGCGACTGTCAACAATTCATAGTTAGGGTGAATTGCGTAGGGTCGCAGTCGGGTCGGTGTGTAGTGCATCGGCTGTAACTTGAAATGCGACTGGATATGCGACCTCATTTACATGCACAGTCCAAAAAACAAGTGTTCAGATCCTGCGGATATTTGACCGTGTGACGGTCCTGTTGTAGACGGAAGATTTGTCAACGAGGTAGTTGTAACACCGTAGGTTGCCATATCACAGTTGCCATTAATGAGTGAATAAATGATTGTTTATCACGGAAAAAATGTATTTTGATATTTACCTCCGAGTGAAAAGCAAAGAAGACAAGGCATTGTGTATCCACCAATTGGAGAAGATGACATCACTCCTGCTAGCGTGAAGTTCAGTGTAAAGTACAAATGTGGTAACTTCATGGGCTAATAGACCTTGGCGTATGACGTCACTAAACAAAAAGTACTACCTGCAATGGAGGTAAGCGTGTATCATTGCAACTTACACCGTGGCAAAAAATGCAAACAGATGATTTGTTCACAGGGGGATACGCGCGTAATTTTACAACAAGCGCGTGCGAAATCTACGCCGTGCATGCAGTGCGCTTCCTTGTTTTCCTCCAAACTGACTCACTGAACTATATGCTAGGAAGGATCATTCCACAATAACGTTTTGAAGCCATCATGAAGGGTCACGTGATGTAGGTTAGCTTACTCAAGTCGCCACCGCAGTAGAAACGCGTGCCTAGAAGTGAAAACGCTCAGGCAATGATGTACATGCTAAAGGGCGACACACACCTATCCGTTTTTTGCGTCCGAACTCCAGCCCGAATGCGTGCGCGTCATTCCTCCGGTGCACGCACAATTCGAATACAATGAATTAAGTAGGCGCATAACACACCTATCCGAATAGTGTCCGTCGTCCGTTTTTGCGTCCGAAAAATTCTCTTCAAGAGCGATTAATTCGGATGACGGATAGACGCGCTCAATGCAGCCTTGGCAAGTCTTTGTAAGCGACCAGTTTATTTACTCAACCAAAAGCAAACAATGACGGAAATTTTTAACACGGAAAAATTAATTGAGCTCGTAAGAGAGCGAGAGGTTTTATACAATGTAAAACACCAAAATTACAAAGATGCCGAGTTGACGAAGAATATTTGGAAGTCAATTGGAGACGTTTTGGGAGTATCTGGTAGGTACATCTGTGGCCATCTAACTCCAACTCTCCTACCAAACGGTGATATTCACCATACTCTTTTCGGCCTTCCAAAACCTGATGAACCCACCATCTACGATCATTTTTCCGATTGATCCCTTTCCTCCACTTCCAATATATTCCTAGTATTTCTTCTATCTCCATATTATCCGACCCCATTTTATCGCACGTGCAGGGCCGTAGCGAGCGGGGGTGGGGGTGTCACACCCCCCAATATTTGGTCGCCCGTCGGCAAATTTGCGGTCTGTCGGCAAAAAGAGGAGAGGGAAAGGAAAAGAAGAGGAAAAGAGGAGAGGAGGAAAAGAAGAGAAGAGAAGAAGGGAAAGGAAGGAAGTGAAAGGGAAGACGGGGAATGAAAAGAAAAAAGAGAAAGAGAGAACGGGCCAGTCTGAAATAGAAACAGAACCCGTCTTCAGATCCTGGCGTTCAAAGATATTTTGAACACTTGTGTTAAGATTCTGAACACTTTCTCTCCCTTTTTGAACGCCGGTCGCATATCCACTTATCGTAGCGATCGTAGCGTCTAGTGTTCAAATGCTGAACACATAGTGTTCCAATTCTGAACGACATGTTCAGCTCCTGAAGTATAGTGGCATGACGGGAGGAATAGCCTAACACATTAGAATTAACCGGAATCTTTGCATTGGATAATGCAGTATGAACCAAAATATACCAGTCCTGCATGAGACTTAATTTTTTACCGAGAGATTAAGCTATAACCTCAGAGCTTCCGGCGGCAAAGCCCCACGGACTCCCACCAGGGGCCCTTAAGTCGGCCCAGTGTTTTATCCAGCCCCTATTTAAGGGACAATGTCGCATAAACGGCGACAAATGTCGCACAAAAAAATCTGACAAGCAAATTCTACCCGGGTGTAAATTTTGAGGTTCCTCATTAGGGCAGAAATCCACTCAAATATTGCACCATTTGCAATCAAGGCACCTCACAAATTCCAAAAATTTCCCTCCCCCAGGCCACAGATCATTAAATGTCGCATTGAGAAAACGTCCTAGCTAAAACACTAGCGGACCTGTGGATCCCAACCGCTTAAAACTATATAGCGGCCTGACGAGAGGAATGGCCTAATACATTAAAATTAGTTGGGATCTAGTTTGTATTTGACGATGCATTACGAACTTTTTCACCCAGAGATATACTTAAACCTCAGAGCTTCAGGGGGCTGCGCCCCCTAGACCCCATGAGGGGTCCTTAGGCGGGGCCCTGGACCCCACCCGCTGAAGCTCGTTTTCGCACTACGCATTACCAAATCCGTCGGCAAAACATAATCTCCACACCTTCGCTACGCCCCTGCGCACGTGAACAGCATTGAAATCAACGGCCTAAAGTTCGTTAAAAATATAAGGAACGTATCCGAACGCGTCCAATATCACGCGCGAACTTAAATGATAGGTGTGTTCGCAAATTGCTGAGTGCGGATTGGAGACGCGCACGCGCACGTTCAAAACGGACCGCAAAAAACGGATAGGTGTGTGCCGCCCTTAACGCGCCGTAGTCGGCCTCACCGTGTCTTCGGCCTCTTGGACGCTAATTTGCCGACTACCACGCGTTAGCATGCACGCCATTGCGCCGAGGTAAAGTTGCCTTAGCAACTTCCTGAAAGCATACATCACAATAGCCGTATTACATACAGGGCACCAAACGCTTACCGTGTAGGAAGCTTTGAGGCACATCATTGGCCAAAATACACTCGTGCATGTGCGCGCACGTGGTATTTTCCCTTCGTGCGCCTTTTTTTGTCAAGAAGACGAGTTCTACGCGTTGTACAGATTATCTGTGCACCGGTATGGACAGTCAGTAACAAACGCGCCTACTCTGTGTACCGTCAGTGACGGTGCTATCGCGAATGTTACGCAGTCATCGCGTCTGGACGCACCATACAAAATGCGGTCACACACGCTGTACCTCAAATAGGCAGGACCACTCCTAAAAACAAGGAAATTTCGTAAAAAAACAATCTTTTGATCACACAATCATGCATTGATCATAGTGTACAGATGTCCTACTTAGTAATTACAACAAAAGCACTAGAGACGTAATGAGTAAAAAAGGATTGCTTTAGCTTGTATATACATCAATGATTCTGCATTACATTATTTTCACTTGTAGCTGCGCGTTTCTAGGGCAATGGAATCGACCTGAGTAAGCTAACCTTCTATGGCTAACCTACATCACGTGACCCTCCAGGTCGGCTTCAGCTTCGTCGTGTATTCCACATTGACGTGCGTCCTCCAGTTATATAGCTCAGTGAACTGACTTCAGTGCATAAGGTCTTTATCTCTGCTCTGTGACATCATATGCAAAATGTCTATAGACCTTATGCATATGATGTCACAAAGGAGAAAGTGCGCCCTCCTTTGGAGGAAGATGGCGGAAAAGCGCGTATCATTGCAAGTTACACTAAAAAATGCTGACAGCTGATTTGTCAACCAATCGTATACGCGCGTAAAGTCTACTACACGTGCGGCGAAATCCACGCCGTTCGTGCATGTGTGCTTCATTGTTTGCACCCACTGAGCTATATAACTGGAGGTTATATAGTGACGATTCACTTCTGTGGTCCCATACTCGGAAAAATCCTTCCCAGGATGCAGTTTTGAAGCGCCCTCTTTTTAATTGGCATAAGGTCTATGAGGAGTCAACACGCCATTTTAAGTTTGGAATCTATGCTTGTAATATCTTTGCTCTGTGACATATCATAGAAATAAAAGTAAGGGAGAATGACGTCTGGCGATCTGGACTGAAGGCATTGATTTGGCTCTCTGTACTGCAACAAAGCAATGGCGTGTAATGCAAACATCACGTCGTTACTTTTGCCCCAGTTATTGGAGGAGAAACCACACCTTTATAAGTTAGGAGTATAAAACAAAACACTTAAGTCACCATGATTTATCCTAGTCCTCAATCAGGCCCTACACACTACTCTCCATTGGCACTTTACTCCGTGTAGTAGGAGTGTAGTCTTACTGTGCGTAGTATACTACGCACTGATTGAGGGCTAGATATATCCCTGTTGTGAAAAATCCTTCTAATCCTTTGAAAAATGGATAAAATGACATTTAATTTCTGAAATTGAAAGCACACTGTACGCACGGAGACACGCCAATCAACCAGCTTTTTGCCGTACGGCGGAAGCGACCTCACAATTTTCGTGGCTTCACAGGTTTAACACGCAGCGACGCATTTTGTCAGCGTTCTCCCTTACTTCTGTGCATCATATGCATAGACCTTATGCATATGATGTCACAGAGCAGAAAGTGCTCCCTCGTTTGGAGGAAAAGCTACTACGAACCTCTTTAAACTGTTAAACCAAATGTCAGATTATATAATGGAGTTTTCACACGTTCAAAAGTCAACTAACACTACCACGTTCTTAAGACAAACACTCGCAGACGCCAAGTCACGTACTGAAGCACTGTGGTGCGTGTCCTCCAGAACCACTTGCGCGTCAACTGAATTTGACCTTTTGACCTTTGGTGCAAGCTATGGGGTCGGTCGGTCATCCGGGTCTTTCCGTTACCCTATCAACTTTGGAGTGAAAACAACAACTGACTGCAGTATGACCAGATGGGAACACTTAACGCGCTAATCTGCTTGAGGTGAAACAGTCCCTGGACTACACAACGTGCCGAATACGCGCACTACTTGTTTTCGCTCCAAAATATTGTTGTCATGGGGAAGTGACGTGCCACTGACCTACCCCATTGTCCGTATGAATATGACGTTACAGAGCAAAGATATTATAAGCATAGATTCCAAACTCCTATACCTACATTGTTACGCTCAGTGACTCCTCATGGAGACGAATATATCGGGGCGGAAGTGTAAATTTGACATACGCGTCGTTCTATTCCGTGATCTGCGTACAAAAATAAGATCGCGTCACAGAAAATTTCATTGTTAAAAGTTTTAAGCGTGCGTGCACGTTTACAACGCGTTCTATACGCGCAGAATACATTTTTCTGTGTATTATCCAGAATACTTGACGCACAGTTCTGCGCGCTCTGGAAACAAACGCGCTAGTTGATCTTCCGTTATGAGCGCGTAAGTAATTGAACGCGCATATAGAAGTGCGTCACTTGAAGATACCATAGAAACTGACCAATTAATGTCGGTGAACTTGAAAACCAGTCATTGTGCGTTCATGTTCAAGTGTAAATACGTAGATGCCGCGTTGAAGAAAAAAGTTATTCTTGTTTAAGTGGAATTTATTGAGGGGTAGTACTTCTCCAGTCAACAACATTCCGAAATAACATGTACTAATACTTTTGTAAGCCATTCATTTGTCTGTATGTTTTCAAAACGACTGAACAGTGATCAGCACTTCCGCCCCGATATATTGGCCCCCATGGGGAGTCAACGCGCCATTTTAAGTTTGGAATCTATACTTGTAATATCTTTGTTACAGAGCAGAAAGTGCTCCCTCGCTTGGAGGAAAATGGCGTATCATTGCACGTTACACCAACATTGCAGACAGCTGATTTGTGCACCAGGGGATAGGCGCGTAAGTCTACTACACGCGCGTGCGAAATCTACGCCGTGAGTACACGTGTGCTTCATTGTTTTCCTCGAAAATGACGTCAGTGTGATGTCAATGCATAAGGTCTATAGAGCTTATGCACCTACGTCACGTTTCTCTATTTTTCCATTCAGGCGTACATTGTGCAACAATTGTTACTAAGGTGCTGTCGTGAGCGCGTATCTTTAACACACCTACTTCGTATGGCAGTTCCATCCAGTAAGCCAAATTGAAACGCGCTGACGTCACGTGCATAAGCTCTATTGCTTTGTATAATCAGACCATTCACGGTTACGTTACTGTGGCATTGGTTGGCATAGAGCATGGTCAAGAACATGTGCGTGCATGTTATGTTTTGCGCGTGTAAACGCTGGTACAATTGTACGCAGAAAGTAGACGAATTAGAATCTACTTTTGTGAAGACATGCAAGCTGCTGACAAAAATGAACATGACGAACAACAGCAGTGCATATCTGGTAAGCCATTGTACGAACGATTCCGTGCTAAGCTTAGGAAAGCTATCTTGAGGTAGAAACTTTCACAATTTTATAAAATACCCAGTAACGACGGCGTCTCTAATCCTGTGTAGGTTCGTCATTGTCACAACTTAGCGATGAGTGTGGATGCTAACAAAGCGTTGCAACTTAGTTAATAAATGAGCGCGTCATTGTTTTGTTGTCATTCTACCGCACCGTCGTCTTTAAAATCGAAACGCCTCAAATATCAGGACAGAACGCCGGGCGCGCGTGCGTTTAACTCTCCGTCCTGTTGCTCTACCGTCCTGAAATCGAAAAGTCGCTATTAAATCCTTGTTCAAGGCAACGGACAGGCTCAAAGCTCTATTAAAAAAGTCAAACGCCCTCAAAGGTCAGTGAAAGTACAGAAAATGTGCTTCATATCTTACTCAGAGCCGTTTATTTAGATATACGGCTATCTTACTGAGGTAAAGACGCCGTCGTTTTTTTTTTTTTTTTTCACGTCTTAAAATGTTACATTATACAAATCATTACAAGGTTATGGAGCCTCTAATGAGACCATTTCTTCGTTTTCACTGAAAGGTACCGTAAGTAGCCTACAGTAATTTTTACGGATCCCCAAAGGGGGCAGCCATTAAAAGAATGTTCATTCGTTGAAGCAAAGTGGTGATTTATGTACGAAATACTTTTAAGAGTAAGGGAATTAACAAATTGAATACACGAAATAATACTTTGCTGAAGCTAAATGATATCATTCTCGAATGTCCTTCTTGGGTTTCGTAATGAAAAAGATCCTGTAACATTTATAAATGGGGGAACCGGTCTAGTGATCATAGGAACAAACTTTATTCCACCACAAATCTGTCAGGTCGATTTTCCTCTCAACGTAATTGTTGTGACCAGTTCTTTTCCCGGTTGACGGATTATTGCTGTTTCCCCTTCCTACCTGCCAACATACGATGCTTACCAAATAGATATCACTTTATTTTTTGTTTGATGCCATGACAGCTGACAATTATATTATTTGATTTTATCGTTCCTTGAACTCCCTTGCAATAATTCTTATTAACTACCAACATTTTCTCGACGCTGTAAAAAGTTGCTGATCTTTTTCTCATCCAATCCACTAACTTTCCCCAAATCTCAAATTAATTGCCCTTAAGGGATACGCTAAGCAAAAAGCTAGTATATCCACTGGATGACAAATAAAACAAATGAAGACAGATGCGTTTGACGATTAAAATAATCTGTTACTTAGACACGAAGCCAAACGGGAAAATTAATGCAATTGGTTACCATGTAATGCAGTAGATTTGCAGGTTTCCTCAGTGTGAACGTGCGATGGGGTTCAAGGCAGCAAGTCTCTGTTATAACTCTAGTTTGGTAGGGGTTATTAAAAGGTCAGTGGTATTTACTGGCAAGCATAGAGTACGAGACTAATGTCAATTGGACCTAGGGGCTGAGTACATTGGCCTGAAAAACGTCACTGGTATGCCCGGAAGTGACTTTTCAGTACCAGAAAATAGCAGCTGTAGTCTGCCTGAATGGGGGCGCCTGCAGTCCTATAACCCTCCGCCACGTGAGCGACTAAATGAGTGTTTACTGAGTCACAAGAGAGGTTATTATGAGATATAACAAACCTTTCTGATACAACCCTTTGACTTATAGGTGAGCAGCACTGAGTTGACATTCCGGTTACTCCCTCCAAGTCATAGCCACAAGGAGGTGTGGGGGTGTGGATGGTATCATTGGTTAAAGGGCACAGGTGTAGGCCCATTAGTTGTAACATGGAAATGATCCGTAGTAACTCCATGGTTGTAGACCCCTTGATCTTCTCCCTGCAGCCTTCCCAAGAAGAAAATACAACTACTCGGAAACTTTTTCGTCCCAATCCACTCCATTCCTAGTGAAAACAGGCAGACCCTAACTTTAATGAGGCCAAGCATAGGTTAAAAATTCCTATATCGTCATACATTGCTATGTTGCTATGTTAAGTGACTCCTCATTGAGGTTGGACGCAAAATGCTGGGCTCTTCGGAAGTGAGAATACGGAGTTTTCGATTTCAGGACGGTAGACAAAGAGGACGGAACGCGCAGCAAAAACCTGGACTGCGCATGAGCAGGAGCGAGCATCACTCCGTCCTGTTGATTTTCAGGACGGTCGTCGACCGATTTAACGTTCTGTTAGAAACAGGACGGTACAGGGGTTGCCATGGAAATTTCCCTCGTCCATATAACGTACGTGTTTCTGTGACGTTAAATTTGAAGTTAGCTGTATGCAAACGTACATCATTTGTTCATGGAGCATGCAAGCTGCTGACAAAAATGAACATGACAAACAACAACAGTTCATATCTGGTAAGCCAAATTACGAACGATTCCGTGCTAAGCTAAGGAAAGCTATCTTGAGGTAGAAAATTTCACAATTTTATAAAATACCCAGTAACGATGGCGTCTCTAATCCTGTGAAGGTCGTCATTGTTACAACTAACCGATGAGTGCGGATGCTAACAAAGCATTGCAACCATGTTAATAAATGAGCGCGTCATTGTTTTGTTGTCATTCTACCGCACCGTCGTCTTTAAAATCGAAACGCATTAAATGTCAGGACAAAACGCCGAGCGCGCGTGCTTTTAACTCTCCGTCCTGTTGCTCTACGGTCCTGAAATCGAAAAGTCGCTAATCAAAGATATTATAACCATAGATTCCAAACTCCTATAGAGGGTTTTCACGTGACGTCAGCGCGTTTCAATTTGGCTCACTGGCCGTCACTGCTCATGCGCAAAAGACTGCAGGATCTTAGTTACGATTGTTATACATTGGGCGCCTGGCCGTCAAAATAGAGAGACGCGCGAACGCAGTGACGTCAGTGAAAAACCTCTATAGAGCTTATGCATAACGTCACGCTTGCCTCCAAGCGTGTATCATTGCAACTTACCCCTGCAAATGCAGACAGCTGATTCGTGTATCGGTCGGATACGCGCGTAGTATTCTACTGTCGCGTGCGAAGTCTACGTCGTGCGTGCACTGTGCTTCACTGTTTTGGCGTCAAATTGACGTCGCACGACGTCAATGCATAAGCTCTATACCTTCACTGTTACGCTCAGTGACTCCTAATGGAGACGCTACTATCGGGGCGGAAGTGTGAATTTAACATGCGTGCCGTTCTAACTGGCGATCTGCCTACATAAATAAGAACACGTTATAGAAACTTCCATTGTTAAAAGAGGTTAGCGTGGGTGTACTTTAACAACGCCTTTTATACACGCAGAATACATTTCTTTGTGTATTATCCGGAAAACTTGACGCACACTTCTGCGCGCTCGGGAAACAAACGAGCTAGTTGATTTCCCGTTGTGAGCGCGTTAGAAATTAAACGCGCATAAAAAGTGCGCTACTTAAAGATACTATAGAAACTGACCAATGAACATAGGCGAATAAAGCCGCGGTCACACTACAATGAATTCGGATCGGATTCCGATCCGATTTTTGTGAGTTTTTATTAAAATCTTCTCCATTTCGGGTCGGAAAGAACCCAAAATTTGCCAAACTGTGTAATTGTATGATTTTCATCGCAGGACTACGAAAATTAAATTTTTACCAATTATTTCGTGACGTCACATCGACAGACAGCTTTTATCGGACTACGCGTGTCCGATAAAAGCTGTCTGTCGGTGTGACATCACAAAAAAATCAGTTAACATTTCATTTTCATAGACCTCTGATGCAAATCATATATTTACACTGGTTGGCAAATTTTGGGCTCTTTCTGACCCGAAATGGAAAAGATTTTAATGAAAACTCACAAAATTCGGATCGGAATCCGATCCGAATTCGTTGTAGTGTGACCGCGGCTTTAGTCTATGAACTTTAAACCAGTCATTGTGCGTTCATGTTCAATTGTAATGCCGTCAAGAAGAAATAAACTTCATGTAAGTGGAATATATATTATTGAGGAGTGATACTTCTTACATTTACAATGATATTAATAATTTTGTAAGACATTCACTCGCCAAACTCCAGTGCGGCTTTGTAAAGCTATGAAAGTTGAACACTGTTCAACTCTGAGCTATGTCCGTGATTGGCTCGGGAAAGTGGTCGAACATATATATAGCTTTACAGCGCGTGAAAATTTGGAAGTATGAACGGCCTTTACCCCTGCCATCCTACACATAAATGTGTTACCTTTTACGTGCAACGCTTGTCACACTTTCTGAAAACTGACTTCCCTCTCTTCATCCACGAGTGACAGATTACCCCACCTCCCCTCTTCACCTTTCCTTCTCCCCTCCCACTTCCCCTCCCCTCCCACTCCCCCTCCCCTGCATCCGCCTCCATTCCTCCTTATTCCTCATAAACATAAATCTTTGATATCACCATGTCTCGCTAAGATTAACTGCATGCACGATTTGTAATTGTGAACATTAAATTTGTTCGTGATCATAGTTGAGACCGTTCTGAGCTTTTCCAATAAAAAGTCATGGCAACACAAGAAGAACATTAAAAGCTCAATGACTCAACAGGGAATGCCTTCTTTATATGTATGCAACATCTTCACGATCTCAAATAGGACATTTATTATCGACAAACATGTGAACATTTACGCAGCCGAGTCCTTTAATATCCCAGCACGTGCTTACCCTGAGAGATTCGACTTTTTTATATGGAGAATATACATACTGTGTAAGAGCAATAGTGGTATAAGTCGACCTAGCCACACTAGTTTGTCTTTTTATCTCCTTTTTCCTGTTTTTATTGCTATTATTTTTGGACGTGGGGATACATCTTTATCTAGAGGGAGCATCATTCTTCACGACATAACATCCATTAAGACTGCTTTGACGTAATGGAAACACAAACTCATCTTTTATGTTTTAAGTCGCGTTTTTGACTCAACGCTGAGAGCTGAAAGCTTAATTGTTAGGTAACAAATTTGTGGATAGCTTTTGAAGAATAGGGGTAAATGTCTCTCAGTCACGCTCAGATTTAAGCATTAACAGGTTCTCTTGAAAAAGTGATCGTTCCCTCGACATATCTCACGTAGCAGTGGAAGTACTACGACACCTCGCAGGGGTAATAAATGGGTGACTTAACTTACCTACTATACTTCCAGACTAATTAAAATTGTAATGAAATTTTGTTTTTCTTGTTTCCTTATTGGGAAAGTATCACGGCTTTTAAAAGTGGAGGTTTTGCAAATGCGAGAGGCAGTACAAAATTTGGGGTCAATAGCACGTCAGCGGGAACTTTTCTTAAGTTTGTGAAATAACTGTAGAAAAGTTGAGGTAAGAGATTTCACTGGGGCAACGTGCCCGGGGACAGGGGGCGAACCCCCTGGAAAATTTTCCCCACCTAGTTGATCAAAAATTACCGTTGCCTTTATGCATTTTAATATATCTCACCCCTCTTCTGAAAGATATTTCCCCCACTGGAAGCTTTCTCTCCCCCTTCAGTAGCCTGTCTGGCTACGGACCTGCCCTTGGCCAGTTTTGTTCCACATTCATTCCAAGTGAAGGGGAAATATATATGTCTGTATGTGAAAGTTAAGAATGATGAGTGGGTGTGTGGGCATGGTTACCAGAGAGAAAGGGGTAACTAAAAAAGAAGAATCTGAAGTGTTTCCGATGTCATGACAGCATAAGCTTCCGGGAGTACTTCCAATTTGTCGGGTGCAGTATTTTTGCCCGAAATTTTAATGCTCGTTAGCCCGAAAAATAGCATACATTCTGCTCGAAAATAGCACATTTTCTACTCTAAAATATAACTATTTTTTTCATTGGCGGGTACAAGGGGGGCCTTTTGCGTCCCCTATTGGCACATAAAAAATAATAAAAAAGAAGAAAATAAAGAAAATAATCGTTATTTCTAGTACATGAACATTCTTGAGGAAATGGAATGACACAACATTTGGCATCAAAGCCCCTTCTGAGAGCCAAAATTACCCTTGTCGACCGTGAAGCGTTGAAGTAATTTGTGAAGTACGCATAAGCTTACGAGGAGGGGGACAGGGGGGGGCATATGCCCTCCCAATTCGGGCAAAAATAGTGGATTCATTCGGGCAAATGAGACAGCCAAGAAAATAAATTATGCCCTTTTTGAAACCGACACAGCGGTATCAAAATTCTGGCAACTTGGTCCAAAATTCTAAATTCGGGCAAAAATTATCTCTGACCCCCAGAAATATTGACCCCGTACGCCTATGGCAGTACGTATATAATACCACCAGTTCTGCAGGAAAACTAACATGGCTTGCGCCAATCGTAACTTTCATAAAAGAAAATAACTGAGCATGTGTTTGTATAGTACCGTATACCATGCGTCAGCCTCTTTATCATGCAGAGCGGTCAAATCTCTTGAATGACACTCTCTTGAATGGGGCACTTTCGCAAAAAATAAAAATTTGACTACTTAGGAACAGTGGCGCCGGCACGGGATGTGGGGAGCATGCTCCAGGCGATTATCGACTTAAATTTAAAATGGTTCAAAAAGTTACTCAAGTTTTGTAGGGTAGTACGATGAGGTGACTTTACAAACGAATGATGGACGTATTTTAATTGTTTCCTGTCACAAATCTTTCATTAACTGCGAAAACATTTGGACGCTAGGGGCGCTTTGATCTGCACTTCTACATTTCTTTAATACCACTTTAAACGTATTGGCTTTGTTCAACGGTAAATGTCTCATAGTTTTTGTTTCCCTGTACAGACGTAATTATCGAGGATCAAAGATTGCATAAATGCGAAGGAGATTTATTTGCTGTTCTCTACCTTTAGGAAGATTCTCAATTCAATCGCTATGGTAGCAGACGTATTTTGTTGGAAAATTGAAAACTATGTCGGTGCTAACCTGTATGTCATGTTTACTATTGCCAGTGATTTGTAGTGCAATATTTCCGCAAACCAAATTATCAGAATATTAGCACAATAATATACATGAAGTACTCTGGTCCCACAACTCCAAACAAAATAATATAAGAGGCAGGGTATCAAGAGATTTTCATGTCAAAATTTAAAGAAGCTGAGTAGCCACCAAAGTAGAATAAATTCTCGGACCCGCCGACTTCGTTACGTCACATCCGGTTATGCTACTTGGTTTATCGATTCGATCCGATACCGATACTCATCAAAGCCATGCATGCAGTGTGTCTGGTCTAACAGTCTTGTTACTGTCGTTAACATTACTAACGTTAGCCTAACTTAGGCTAGCGTTAGGGCCTAGGTCTACCATGAAGAACACACTCATTGATCGAAAAACAGTTTCAATACCTGCGAAATCCACAATGTTGTTCATGAACTTCCTGCAGATGATGCGCGAAATAGCGTGTGCCTTACCACTAGTAACGCTAATATACTACATACGTACGTACACATGCCTGGGTAGATGCATCGATCAGAACCGATACAAGTGGAAACGATTCAAAATTGCCGGTGCCAGAAGAAAAAGTAACGAACTAGAAATTCAAAAAAAAAATGTAAAATATCTTCCAAGTGTAAAATCAAATAACCCAAGAAATGGTATAGGAACGTTATTGCAAAATTACTTTGCAAGATTATTTTAAATGAGAATATTAAACGCATTAGGATTAATATTTTTAAAATTAGCCCCTCACAGAGGGTAAGCATCTCGTTTGGTATGATGTATTTATTTTGGAAGTACGCCACTACTCAGCTCCTTTAATATTTTGAGTAACAGTCAAAAGGTGATGACCATTTGGCTTGAAGTGCACCAGTGCTACAAACTTATTCGAAACATTTTTTTCGGTTCATGGCGTCTGTGCAAGTATTAAACAAATGCAAGGAATAAACATTTAAATCAGTACTTATTAGTCATATCCAGTGGCGTTGGCATTGGGTCATGACCCCCCCCCCCCTGCCCCACACACACAGATGCCGATTTTTTTTTTTTTTTAGTTCCTAAAAATACCTAAATTTTTTAACACAATTTTTACTTCGAAAGGTAGCATATGTGGCACCAGATTGCATGTAAGGACATCTAATTTTTCAAAAATTTCCAAAGGGGAGGGCGATCTCTCCGTAGACCCCTCCCCCAGGCGGGCGAATCTGTTTCTTCCTTTAAATACGTAAATATTTTAACACAGATTGTAATTCAAAAAGGTAGCATGTGTGGCACCAGATTGCATGTGAGTACACTCAATTTTTCAAAAACTGTCAAAGATTAGAAGGGGGAGGGGTGTCACAGGTACGTCCCGAGTTCCCTTCAAAATTTTGACTTGCGTGAAACAACAAACAAAAAAATGACTAATTCAATCACGAAATTATTTCAACGTTACTTAATTATATTTACAAGGGGTTCCTTGCCCTCTGTCGTTCTCTTCTCCTTATTCTCTCTCCCTTTTGTCTCGGATTTTTCTCTCCTTTTCTTCGTTCAACCGTGATATATACATACAACCTGATCAATGTTCGTCATATAAGCTTCAGTAATACAGACAATTCTTGTCATTAATTCAAAATAGTTCTCACTTCAAAATGAGTTCTCTGAACTTCGCAAAATGTTCACTTTCTCCTATCTCGTTTCGTAGCAAATAACGTTTGCCTTTCTTCCGTTAGGCTTCTAAATTAAATTTATTTTTCCTCCGTTGTAAGATTCAAATTAAAAGTTCAATTTTCTTTGATAATCTGAGCGTTCGACTTTCCCTCTAACTGGTTTCCGTGGCCTACGTCTCCCTTGCCTTTACGGTACCGTTCTACACGGTGGAGTGTACAGGGTTACGGCCCTTCAATACGTAGCCACGGTTAAATGATGTTGAATTCGCCTTAGAGGCCGGACTGTCTCCGTCGTATTAGTTTGACGACCAAAAGCGCAGTGAGCATCCTAAACGAGGCGCAGAGAACTCTCGCTTTCTAAACAATACAATCAAATTCTTAGTTACATAATATTACAAAGAAAATGCAAGGCAAACAATACTGTAGCCTCCTGCAGTGTCTAAGATTATACGGTACTACGTGCCACGTCGGCTTACAGGTACTCAACGAATTCCAAGTGCTTTATGACTTTTCTTGGAGTATTTGCAGTATGCAGATAATAAAAGACATTCAATGAAGTAAAGTATTTACAAGCAAGCAAACTTTAACACATAATAAGCTTCCTGCCGTGACAAGGGGACAAGGGGGAGGTCCCCTCCCCCATGCCAGCTATTCTGTTTTAGTTCCTAAATATACGTATTTTAACACAAAAATCTTACTTCGAAAGTTAGCACATGTGGCACCAGATTGCATGTAATGACACCCAATTTTTCAAAAATTTTCAAATCGTAGGAGGGGGCACCACCTCCTCTTATTCCCCTCCCCCAGCTCAGCTTTTTTGTTTTTTTTTTTTAGTTCCTAAAAAATAGGTAAGAATTTTAACACAAATGTTACTTCGAAAGGAAGCATATGTGGCACCAGGTTGCATGCAAGGACACCTATTTTTTTAAAAATTTCCAAAGAGGAGGGGGACACCCCTCCCCTTAGACCTCTCCCCAGGCCGGCGATCGTACAACATACTGAGTGCCCCCCCTCCCCCCCCCCCCATTGAGAGAAATCCTGGGTACGCCACTGGTCATATCCTCTTCTGTTAAAACATACTCTCTTATCTGTCATTCTTCTGCTAGCTGTTCGTGCAGATTTTCGTTCGAGATTTGTAAAGGTACGTTAAGTGTGAAGAGATGGGTGTGCTCTCAGTGTCATGGAGGTCATCTGATAGCTTCATGCCGGCAAATGTCCTCACTTTGTTAATTCTTTAGCTACCGGGGGATTTTCTTCAGTTCTTACCATGATGTTACTCATGGACCACGCTAGGGCCCTTTGGCGGCTGATGGACCACTTGCTACCGCAGAGCAATCCACTCCACTTTTATCGTAGGATGGTAATGGAAGAATCATGCCAATGGACGAATCAGCTTCTTGAAAATTGGCCACACCCCTAATTCCAAAATAACAGCTTTTCAACCAATTCTTTTGTAATTCTAATATCGGATTATGAAAGAAAGGGTCAAATATCCCTCATCTACGTAACCCTAACCATGATTTTGAAACAAATTGAAAATTTTTTGAAAAACCGAATTTTTCCATTGCCATCCTACGATAAAACTTAGCGCCCGGCGCACATGTGCATACTTAACGACTTCCTGGGGCTACCTGGCTATGGCTATGTATATGTGTGTATACTATAGCTTTTCTGTCTAGTACAAATTGTTAAATACACCAATCGATAAGAAAATTGCATCGCTGAATACTAAACACTAAATGCATGAGCTTCCGGGGGCTTCGCAACTGGACCTTACCAGGGACTCTGTACTCCACCCGTTATTGGCTTCGGGCTCCGCGCTTCACGTTCGCCGTGCACGCTACGCGCGCACAATTTGGTTCCTCTTTTACAAGCGTTCCACCGCTACTGTCCTGACCTACCGTTCAGTTGCACTCCCAATTGAAAAATCCTGGATGAGCAACTAGTTTCCATAGTTTCAAAACGTAAATTAAGTTTCCAGGGTCTTATCGTACCTTGTAAGGTTTTGTAAGCTGTAAAAAAATTTCACTGCATTAAAACAATTATCCAGATCCTTTGAAAATCATTCACAGAAAAGCACTTTTTATCCTGATCAATAAAACGCATTTTTAAATATGTTCTACTCATTTATGACTCATCATTAATAATTTAGGGAATCGACAGAAGGAAAAATTTATTAACTTAGAAAATGAATAATTAATGGAACAAACTTTGATACTATCAATAAAAAATAGATAAAAAGTGCACTTGAAGTGAAGTTAGCTCGGCTCAGATTTTTGTTTTCATCGTTGGCGGTAGGCCTGCTTGATCATGAACTGTACATACATCCAAGGTAATACTTAATTCGCTTTCATGTTTCGTTCTGTGATGTCATATAATGATTGCTACCTGCCGAAACTTCCACCTGATTACAGAAATACTTGAGAAGACACGAACTGCTAACTCGAATGTAAAAATGAGAGGAGAGATAAGCAGTCTCACAGGATCAAATTATGCTTTAATGTGACATTTTGTCGGAGGCCATCCAGCCGGCCTGTAAGCTTTGCACGAACATAATTCGAGAGGAAAATTCTAAGTGAATGTAGATCATTTTACTGGAAGACCTTGATAACCTAGCTGAGATTTTTCATTCTTCGGAAAATGTACCTTTATCTTCTTTCTGTCAGCTTTCTAACTTGCTTTAAAAGGGATTCATTGAAAGCAGGTGTAACTAACTGGGGCACCTAAAAATAATAACTCGGAGATTGAGCGGGCAAAAACAGAGGACGCTTAGTGGTATGTTGCCCTAAAATTGTTTATTGACCTTGAATTATCAATAACAAATCTTAATATGTACTGGACAACTTAAACTACCCAAAATGATTCTGAGTACACGATTGTGCTGAAGCCGTTTAAGACACTTCTTCGTTACACTAAAGTCATTCAACGCATGTCCTGCTTGGCTATGACAACGCCGACTGACGGCGTCTCGTTACATCTCGTGTCCCTTCGGGTTCATCACTCAATTTGGGAGTATTTTAGCCTTCTTTAATATAAAAGACACTGCACAATGGTAACTTCCTTCCTCTTCATTTCAAAGTTTTTAGATAATCTAAAAAACTTAACCCCCCTTCCTGAGATTTTGAATTTTCACTGCACTAAAAATAATCGTAAATTTACAGAAAAGAGCAGAAATGTAAAAGGAGCAAACAAAACACTTTTAAGAATACGTAAATACATCCTCCTTAACACTCACTAAAAATCAATTTGGCCTGCGTGTTCTTTTCATTCTTTTCCTTAATCTGTTAATTCAATATTTACAACACATCACACAAAGTCGATGGGCACATGCAGCAGATGCCTACACATGGGGTGCGTCAATTGAGGTTCCTTATAGGCAACTCTCTAAAACAGAAACCTATAGGATTAATTTTAGCCGTTTTTGTTTTGTTTTTCACATGAAGTAAAAAATCCTTAGCAATATAATGTTTCCATGATACAGCACAATAAAATATCAAGATGGGCATTACAGATTTTTCTTAAAAGATATCGGCAATGAAATCCTTCAGTGTGTCAGTTTCTGGCCCACCATGCTACTGTAAGAGGGTCTGGACTCCATTATCTAATTCTCTAATTCGATTATGCCCATAATTCCTTCACTGGGATGATTTTAGGTAGGTTTTATTTGTCTTTTTGAGCTATAGGTCAGATGAACATAATCAACAAAAAAGTTTCTTTTTTCAAGAATTCAATATTCTGCTTTTAAACAAGGTTCTGGGTTAATGGAATAGGTTAGGGTTCAAATCAATGATTGATATGCACCAGTCTGATTGGCCGTAATTGACTACTTGTCCTACAGAAAAATCGTACCTCCCGGCAAGGGTTTCTAAATTTACTATCAATTGACTGTCCGTAATTCATAAGAACAATATTACGAGTACAAGAGTTACATATGCATGGGCCTGTGCGAATTACCAAATCAGCTCTAATACACTGTTGAACAAAGAAAAGTATTTATAAGTTGGTCAAGCTGTAATCTAAACAGTTCAAACGTGTTTCTTGTATATTATTTAAGAAAGTAATTTGCTATGGGTCTCTTGAGATTATTGCTTCTTAGGCGGATCGTTTTAGATTTACTCGTTTTGCAATAAGTATAATGACGGCATTAACGGTTCATTGCGTTAGAATGTGTTTCAGTAACACCCTCGCTTTCGATCATTTTGATAGTCTTAAGAAGGATTTCCTGATTTGTCCCCTTCCAACATTTATTAGAAGCATGAATTTGACCATTAAAAGCTTACTTTTGTCTCGTTTCCTACATTGAAAAGATGAGTCCTTGGTTCTTTTAAAGGTTAAACGAACCAAACTTTCAACAAGGGCAAAATGTTTTTGTTTTAATGGTTAAGTCGCCTCATAGAAATTGGCATAATAAGTATAAGGTCTCTTTAGAGGTACGGCCTGCTTTTCGCCGTTTCTATTTTTCCAAAACGCACTATTTTCTAGCGACCTAGATATGCCACGGATTTTCCATGGATTTTATGAATTTTTCGAGGGGGGGGCAGTGGCGTAGCTAGACATTTTTTGTGGGGGGCAAAGCAAAAAAATTCCGACAGATTATTATCTTGATAGTTATTCGAAATTCTGGGGACCTTTTTTTTTTTTTTTTTTTTTTTTTTTTTTTTTTGCTTTTCGGGCAGTTTTCAGACCGACTTTTGATTTTCACGTTGACATATCGGTGTGTAATTCTGCTTAAATGCAGAAAAGTGTTGTAGTGTTTCACATGACTTCTTTTTATTTATTTCCGACAGAGACTAGAAATTTCCGACAGAGGCCTTGTGGGGGGGGCGACCTCCCCCCTGCCCCCCTCCAGCTACGCCACTGGGGGGTGATACAGGTCGGCATCTCAATGGGTTGATCGTTTCGTCAAATGCAAGGCTGAAACTGATGCTTTTCCTCTAAGAAAATTGCGAATTTTTGAATGATGTCGCAGATTAATGTTAGCATCCTATGGCATCATGTTAGTGATATCACTTTATGGTATATCACGCAGAGAAATGTCAATTACAACGAGTTGCTCGAAGCTTTTAAATATTTTCCTGGGCTTTTCTGATCGAGAAAAAAGCTCTCTCACTTTTATGCATATGATAAGGAGTAATGTATATATTTATTCAATATATCTACTTCCCATTTTGGAGTAACCAAGCAAGCGGCTACTTTGATGTTTTGCTATGTTAATTCTTTAAGTATTGCAAAAGTAGTAAAGTCTAGGTAAACTTATTGCCTGTTTTTGCAATTCGACATCAATGTAAATATGTATATGTTGTTATATGCCAAGCATATCGTGGGAACAGAGCAAATAAATGGAGGGGAAAAAGGTATATCACGCAGTGCTTTTCATGTATAGGATCATGTCAGGAGTATCACTCTAAGAGGCAATGTTACTGATATCACTTTGAAGAATCATGCGATAGTGGCATCACTCCGTGCATAGATCATATTAGTCATTGTATTCAGTGGATCATGGTAGTGATGTAAGTTGTGTGTAAACCACCTTAATCGGGTAAAGGACCGAGACCACCAGAAAAGTGAAGTCAGTGATCTTTGGTGGGCTGCCTACCCCCCCCCCGTGCCCTTATTTCATATATACGCCTATGCCGTTAGATTGAATGATTGCTGTTTGTTCTCTTTAGAATAGACAGTACGGGTCTATGGTATCCTGATAATTGTATGTTTCTTTTTCATGTGACAATATTGCCACTTAATTGCCACTTTATGCCAAGTTATTCCTTGCCGTTGACTTTTCATATGCAGTAGGCGTATTTATGTTCTGAAACATACCGTGATGAAAGATATTTGCAATGAGAGTAAAAGGATATTTAAAAGATTTTAGCTGAATGTGTTTCAAAATCAGGTTTATGCGACTGCTGATTCCCTTTAAATCAAAAAGACAGTTTATGATATAACAATCCTAAGTGTAGGAAGGTGTTCGAGGTGGGCGCCGGGGGGGGGGGGAGGGTCTGAACTTGCTGTTTCGGACCCTCCTCCTGGAAGGGGAGCCTAAGGGAAGGGGTTGTTGGAAAAAAATTGAATATTTGAAGGTCCTTAGATTCAGTTTGATGCAACATATTGGGCAAATGTTAAGGAAAATTAGTGCAAATTGTAGACATTTCCACGGAGGAAACATATAAGGGTTTTTTGTCCTTGCATTGAGGGGGGACGAAAGCATTCTTCCTCCCACTACACTGTTAAAAACAAATTTGTTAATTTACAGACTTTCTTTGGTAAAAAAGTTTCCAAACAATGTCTTTAAAACCAAAATACTAAAATGTTCTGTTTAATTTTACAATTTTTTGTGTAGAATTTAAAAGATTTCTTATGCTAAAATTAACAAACATTACATGTAAATCTAGAAAAAATTATGGAGAAATTATGTAAAAATTAAAACCCATTTCTTTATGATTCAAATAACGTCCCATAAGGGTTGACGTGACCAACTTCTCAGCCTTCAGATTTCCACATTTCTAGGCATGATTTTAGCCTAAAGGTCGAGAAGACAGTTGCACAGAACTGACAATTCTGTTTATTACGATTGTGACAATGTAAAGGGAATTTTATGTAATTGGGGCATTGCAAAAATTCTCAATTACTAATATATCAATTGTAAAAATTTTCAAGTAAATAATTAGTTATTCAGTTCCTGATAAAAACAAACACAAAAAACATTAAGTAATGAGGTAGCAATCATTGTACAAGAAAAATATGGACCAAAAAATCCTCCCACTTTAGTTAAATGTTCCATACGTCATAAAGCGGTAATTTTACAGACATTTTTACAGAACGGTATGCTTTAAAGACTGAAAATGTTTGTTTGTTTGTTTTTTTTTTGAAAAAAAAAAAATTCCGAGCCTTTATGTTATTTAAATGATTTATTACGTCAAAAACATGTATGGTAGTTAAATAACAGTACACTTATGAAAGACAGAGAAAAGTACTGTAAAAAGTTTCTGTAAATTTACAGAAATTTTTAATAGTGCACATTTTTGACTGGGGGCCTAAAGCCTCACAGCCTCTCCCTCCGCTTCCTACGTCTATGAGTTCAGTGGACCATTAAAGGGAACAGACGGGGGAGAGGAGGCAGCTCCCATCCATACCAGGCAAAAAATTGTCCATATCAAGGTAAAAATGTTTCGTTTTCAGGCAAAATTCACTTCGTAATTGTTTGTCAATAACTAAAATGTCTTCCCCAGCACATATGTCCCTATTTGAATGACCATGCCCTGGTATCATAATTTATGCATGTAGGCTTACTACCGCTTTAGACCAGTGACGTAGCTAAGGGGCTGGGGAATGATTCCCCACAAGTCTCTCGACCCCAGAAGCCACCTGGAATATTAAAGAGTGATAAAAGTATATAGGTATATTATGATTCCACATCTGAACCCCCTCTACCTGTGCCCGAACTTTAAAGTAACTTCTTCAGAAGAATAGCATAGCTTATTTTCTGCCCGAATGGGAGGGATCAGGGGGATTCAGCCCCCAGCCTTCGCCACCTATCGCTGATAATCACGTTCAGCTTGTTAAGTGATTTTATTGAAAAATTTATAGACTTGCATGCAGAGTTGAACAACGCGTGAAGCTCGGAAATTTTGCGAGCGCATATACAGGAGACTCTTTACTCATTGATAGCAAAGACTGATAAACTGTCAGATCGACTGAGCCCCCATCGGGGATAACATGAATTGAGTCATCCCCCCCCCCCACCGTCTGCCCGACGAAGTGGTCAAACTTCTGTAGTTATTAATCGTTTCGTGCGACAAACACAGGAGAACAACAATGCAACTGGGATGAAACTCTGCGGCTATATGCAGGAACTGTTTGGACTACGAAGTCAACGTTTTCTTGAGAAAAGGGAAGGGTCCTTATCAGGAGGCGTAGCTAGGATGACATTTTTAAGGGGGCCTAGGTATCAAATGGGGGTCACGGCATTGATCGCCGTCCTTAATTCTTACGCCTGTTATTAGGACACAAACAATTTTGGGGGGACCTAGTGAACATCTGGGGGCCAAGCCACCCCCCGGCCCCACGTGGCTGCGTGCCTAGGACTCCTTATATTAACGCATAATAAATCCAAACTATAGTGCTGTGGTTACAGTTCTGCATATTTCAAACTTAAAAATTGTTGGACTTATTCATTTATTGATAAATTAACAAGAGGCCACCAAAATCCAAGAATACAACTGGCCTTCAAATCTAAGACAAGAGAAATTCAGTTTCTGTCCAATCTAACAAGTTTCCTTCAGAATTTTAAAAAGTTAAATTTCCGGCCTTCTGCTCTCTTCTTCAGTCTTCTTTCAGTTAATCAAATGTGTGCATCAACAGTGCAAAATTTTGGCAGGTTTTCACCCCATAATGCACCAAACTTTTGTTTTTATGTCATTTTTAGTTAAAACGCACACTACACTCCTATCACAGTAAGGTGTTTCATCTGTAGTTTAATTTTGCATAAGAAAGCATCGATATGCCAGAGGAATGACATACTGAAAAAGGCCGAAATGACATGATTTTTTGTCAGCCTGACTGATGTTATTTTCTTTCAAAAACAATTTGTTCCTCCCAATTGTCATGAATGCTTGCTTCACTTAAGGAAAGGGGGTAAAAACACTTCTACCTTGCCGTCTTGAAATATTTTACGGACGTGTTTAGTCCTCTGTGATTCACTTTACGTGCACCCAAACTGAATTTCTATGCCTTCTGGGACGTATGGATGTATCTTAATGCGGACACTGCTATCTTCACATGAGGCATTTATTCACTACATCAATGTCATTCCTACATTTCGTTACACTGTAAAAATGATCAGTTTACAGAGCTATATGTTTGGGAAAACAACACTTCGTCTTTAAGAGAAAAAAATCGTTACTGTAAAAGGACTTGACACTGCCTTCAGCCTCATCGAGTGTGTTAACCGCAAACTTGTGTTGCAAACCATTACAAAGCGAGTGTTTGGTAATTGCTTGAGGAAAGCTCTGCCGTCGGAAGAGTTTGCAAAATAACACTGGCCTTTTACTGTCCTACATCCAAGATTAAACGACCAGTTTGAAACAATCAAGAGGGACATTAAATCAGGGGGAAATGAGCCATAAATAATTACGTATTTTAATGAAAAGTCGAGAAAATTATGCAAGCAAACGCCTAAACGGTAACACACAATTAATACTGATGCTGTTAATAGAATGAGCAAAGGCCTATTTTTTAAAGTTTATCCGTTGTGGCGTTCATTATGTCTGCTCTTGCCTCCGTCAACAGAACCTTTGCCGGCAGGATGTGAGTGATTGTGTTGCGAATCCTATAGCGGTGGCGTGATAGGCTACATTAATGTTATTACAGGAACTGGCTGTCAGAAAAAAACCTAGAGTTATTCCACTGCAGCAACAATTGATCAATGTAAGATCACAATTGTAGACAAATGAATATAACAAAATTGCAATTTTGAAGGAAGGCTTCTTCAATCAAGCCCCAAAACATGAAACCCTCGATATTGTATGCCTATGTTGTAGTATTAATGTATAGCGTATTACCAGTGTACAAGCAAACGTCGCGTGGAGAGACGGTTAGAAGCGTCGTAATATTTTTGCTACCAAAGTTTATTGAGACTAAAACGGGAAAGTTTGCAGCCTTCAGCAAAATTAAAGACAAGCGGGGTTACATTTTCAGAGCAGAGTACGTGACCAGCTGAAAAACATCATAAGTTCTTTGGTCAATGAACTATTTGATTTAACCAAGTGTTTACTCGTCAACTGGCGAAATGTGAAAGAAGTTAGATCCAATCAAATTCACGAAATGAAATTCGAAGTTGTCTCCAGCGTTAAAATTAACACGTATAACACTTTCATAGAAAGGTAACCGTTGCAACTATAGAGCAGTCTGCATACCAGGCAGTAAAGTGTTCCCCGATATCGTTGCTATTTATGTGTAGCTGGGAGCGTGTCAGCGTTTGGTCACTCTGACACTATATAGGACGTCTTATGAAAGTTACTTCCAAAAAATTAAGGGTACCGACTACCTTACGCTCGAAGAATGTGACATTTTAATTAAAAAATGAAAGAATAAAAGTGATCATGGCCGTCACGACAAGGTGGTGTAGTGGTCAGACCACGTAGCCACGTCCTGTAAATTTCTCTCCTGAAATTTTATCGCCGGGAACAATAAATTAGGCCTACTACTGCCTTAAACATCTCACCCCTGAAAAATACCTCCCCCTTTAATAGTTCGTCTCCCCCCTGAAAAATACCTTCCCTTTGATACTTTGTCTGGCTACGTTCCTGTTGGTTACCGTAAACGAACAACACTGTAAAAAAGGGCCGTGGTATGTTTGATCAAAAGTACTATGAAATGGTCAGATTCCAGTGGTGGCACCAGCATTTACCAAGCGGATTCCGAAGGAGGTATCAATATGGAGTCTCGACAACGGCGACGGAATATCAGATGAACGGAAAGGCCAAAATCTTCGGCGGGCCCTGCCCCTGAAATTTTGGGGTTTAATTGGAGATTTGAAATTTTGGGTTTTGATTGAAGAAAATTTCAAAATTTTCCATTTTTATTGAACACGTTCTTTTTTTTTTTCTTATTTAAATTCGGATAAGTCAACTCGTACATACATTCATTTCAAAATTTGCAAAATGCTGCACGATTTAGATGAGCATTCTTGATTATTCAAAATTCTCGATGGAACCTACCATTAGACTAGACCTCAACCCCAGGAAGGTACGACTTTCTTAAATTAAGTCAATTGTAAACAAATTGTAGACTCGAGTTCCTTTACGATGGAAAACCCTCCCTTGTGAGCAAGCATGTAGCCAAGGTTGGGGGCAGTTCCCCCTGGAAAAATTTTCTCCCACTAGAAGATCAAAAATAGCATTGCCCAAATGCACTTTAATATATCCCCCCCCCCCCACAAAAAGAACAAATATTTCGCTCCCAGGAAGCCATCTCGCCCTCTTCAGTACCATGTCTGACTACGGGCCTGCTTGTGAGACAACCTGTTTACAGGCCTGATCTGGAATATTTAACGGTCTTCCCCTGCCTTCGAAAGTCCAACACAAATTGCAGGGTACTTTTATATCCCCCTTTTTCTCTAAACCCCAAGTTGCGTCACTGAATAAAGCCATCGGCAGGTACGCAAGTACCGAAGCAGGCTCATGAAAGGCCTTCTATTAATGTAGTAGTTTACACGTAAACAATTGATCCTACATTCATCTGTTCATTTTATACCTTTAAACAGATTTACATGATGTACGCAGAAAAGTGAAATATTAGGTTTATTATAAGATTACTGAGAAAAGGTTCTTGCGCTGTTGAGTCCAACACTTAAATTGAAAGAGAGAATTTGAGGAAGGAGCAACCATCAACTCTAAACGATACCTCGGTGTAAGTCATAACAATTGATTGATGGCGGATGCCTTTGATAACAGTTCATCAGAAGAAGATGAATGGAAAGCCGACCGGGTAAAAATTCATTAGTACTTAATGTAAGTGCAATCGGATTTGCCTAAATTTCCAATTTTCAATGCAATTTGTTTCCTTTGGTCACTTCCAAACCACGGCTTAAGTACTAATGAAAACTTTTAAAAGTCGGTCGGGGTATGGTAGCGCAGTTGAAAATATTTCCATCTCCGTCTCCAACGCAAAACTTGCATCATTTAAATTCTTATATGCAGTCCCATGCGGAGAAGAGTATCGTCAACCCCTAGTTTATAAATGCATGTAGTTTTCATGCAGTTATCATGGGGAAACGTATGATACTCCATCGCAATTAATGTTTGTTTTGTTAGAGAAACAAGATATCGGGAGAAGATTCGCAATCAGAGTTTAAAATAAGAGACGCAGTATTTGGTAATTACTATTGGCGGGCTTCAGTAGCGTACTGTACGGATACTGTTCCAAATTAACATTTTTCATGCGAAACGACGTAGCGAGAGAAACTTAAACAGTTTAATGAGTTATTAGAAAAGGTTTTCGGTATTTGCTATTTTTTTCTCTTCACCCTGCGAAATCATTGATACGAGCTGTCCTCCATTAATTCGAAAAGTTTTCCCGCAATCGAAATCTTCCAGACTAGGCCTTAAAAGTAATTTCTAAAAATATCTGTTACCGCGCAAGAAAGTGATGATTAATTTGGGGGTATCTGTGGTCTGATTAGTGCGCATACGTGTCATTTGCAGATCAGTTGAATTTATTCAATCTGTAATGTCGGCTATTTTGTAGGGCTTTTTCCCTCTCTGCGACGAGCCCAGCGTCCTCAGGATGGCGCCATCTCCATCGCCATGTGGCTTTTCTTAGATGAGCTCTCACTTTCGAACCCGCAACGCCACCCATGGGTGAGACCGAAAATTTAATTCAACCAAAGAAGACAAAACACAAGGTCTTCAGGTCTTAATCGCCTTTCTTGGTGTAATATTTATGCTTATCCTGACTAGAAATAGACGAAATAGTTCAACAACTTGTTTAAAAGAATCGAACTGGCTTCCCGTTACTTCGAATTCAATTTAAGATTCTCACTTTGGATTAGAAGTCCTTAAATGGACAAGCCCGGGATTACCTGAACGACATGGACAAATTAAGTACTAGCAAACGGACTTGCTAGGTCTAGTGCCAAGAGAAATGTCCCTATACCCAGGACACACTGCAAATCTTTTAGCTATCACTCTTTTCCAGATGCTTGTCCCCGTCTTTGGAACGATCTTTCAAGTGATCTTGAAATTGCACCAACTCTTCAGGTTTTTAGTACTAATATTAAACTTGGTTATTTTCCAAGTATTTATTGTTTTGTTATTGCTTTTATTGTTGTTCTGTGTCTTAACTTATGTTGTGCTTTTGTCGTTAATGTTAGTTGCTGACACTCTTTTTTATATATTTTTTCTTTCTTTTGTTTGTATAGCGCATTAGATAACTTTGGTTGATAGTGCGCTATATTAAAAAATAATAATCATAATGATGCTGACGCGACGATGATGATATTTATTACGTACGGAATGGCTATACTACTTTTAAATTTTCATGGAAATACAATTGATCCTATTTGTCCTGGGAAAAAATTCCCGCGTCCGGCCCGCAAAATGCAGCAGATTTCGGTTTTGGTGTGTACGCACCTTTAGGCTAGTATAAAAGTGTCCAATCGTGATTTTGGTGGACCGTTAAATGAATATAAAACGTTCTTTGAAGACAGTAAACTTGCTTCCTTCTTATGCCCATAATTTTCAAAATACCTTCGAACCATAGGGGGCTTTTCCCCCTGATTCCTTACCTTGAAGTTACCTTGAACCCAGGGCACCCGTCGTTCTCACGCCTATCAGCCTACGGGGAAGCGTTTCGCATCCTTCTGTGCAGTTGAGTTATCAGGGCCGTGGCATTGGTGAGATCTCTAGGGGGTAGTTCATGACACAATCTAAACGGAGCACCAATGTCGACCAGGCGGACCCTTCCTTTTTCACATGTGTATGGTCGCCATCCTGTGGGAGGGTGCTGAGGGGAGGGGGTGACAAGTAAGGCCTGGCTTAGGTTTGGCAAATAGCTTTAAACTTGTTATATGTTTAGAAAATGTCTTTACTTGGTACTTTTTCCTATTTTTGGCTGGGCGAAAGGTAAGAGGTGCTGTCTAAGAGGATGGTCAGTGACACTCTATACTCGTGAGGAATTTTTGGCTAAGTGAGGTGTCTTAAATGCAAAATGGTGCTACCTTGGTAAAGTTTGGTAATACGTTGAACTTATTGTATGTTTAGGAAACCTGGTATAATTGTTGCCTAAGGTTAGGGGACCGGTGACAACTCCTCTCGTTGAACAAGAATTTTTTCCTAAGATTTCCTAGATTCAAAATCGTACTGTTCTGGTAAAACTTTGAACTGGTTACATATTTAGAAATTCAACTGATTTAGTAATGTTTTGGCTGTGGCATGGCACCCCTACAAGGCTGGCATCCGGTGCTCGCTACCCGTCTTAGTGCGCCACTGGGGGAGCCACCATCTGCTGGTGCGTAGCCGAAGCGTAGGAAGGAAAATGTTTGGTGAAAATTCCTCTCAGATAGGGAGAATTGGCACATTTTAGACCTTGCAAGATGCATCTTAATAATTTCTGTTTTTAGTTTTCATGCTTTAGAAACAAAATTTCGATTTCAAGAAGAAAGGTTAGTTTTGATTAATATTCAAATTAATGTACAAACTCATTGAGTTTACCATAATCACAGGCTATCTTATAAAAGCATGCTGTGGCACCGTATGGGAAACAATACCAAAGATCTTTAGTCTTTGTGTATGTATATAGGTGTATTCAAGCTGTGTATCTTGTAGGAGGAAGAGGGTTCATTTGTTTGGAAGAGCAACCCACATAAGAGGGCGTTCACGGCGGGAGTCCGGGGCCTCCCTCGGAAAATTCGAGGACAAAACCCTTATTAGCGATTTCCCAGGTTCTTATGGAGCCTTAAAATCATAATTAGGACAGTGAAATTTCCAGCATGTCATTATATTTCCAAAGTAAGCCAACTTTCTTTACGGTTTGGAAATCTCCGGGAGGGGGACTTCCTCCTTGCCCCTGCAGGCTACGGCCCTGGTAATTCCTTGATAATTTCCCCTAGTAATACCTCTGCCCTCCATTTACACCCGCTCTTAAAACTCTGGTGCCACCAATGCATATATGTCAGCTTGATTTTGGTTGGTTCTCCCAGGGAGGTGCCTCTAGTGGCAAACTCCCCGTTCTCCATCTCCTCCGATTTTCGCGGACCCCCATTTACCTTGCTGGCATTACATAGGCGTGAGTAGCTGTTCTGGACAGGGGGCTGAACGTTGTTTCGTGCCACCGTCTTTGGGGAGGGGTCTAAGTGGAGGAGTTGTCCCCACCCATTTGGAGAATTTTTTAATATTTGAGGGTACTTGGATGCAATTCGGTGGCGACACATTGAAAAAAATTACTGTAAAATTTTGACATTTTTTTTACAGCGGGAACAAATAAGGGCTTTTCGTCCTTGAATTGAGTGGGAAGCATATTTTCGTCCTACCAGATTTTGACTGGGGGCTTTACCCCCACCCCCGCTTCCTACACCCACGGGACATTATATAGACGCCCACGGGGCATTATATAGACACACTCTAACCATAGTTAGTGTATTAACTATGCTCTAACATATTCACAAGGAGGGTTAACTTTTTCTTTAAAAAAGTGACCATGAACCGAGCCTTACTACACAGTTACTCGGCACAATCGGCCTTCGCAGTTGGCAAATTGGATCTCACACCCCTTGAAAAATTAGTCTAGCTACACCTATACCAAAACACCAGCAAAGACGTGTGATTTTGCAAAGAGTTTGAAAATATATGAGTTTTTCTCAGCATTAATATGACACTAGTATTTATGATGTAGCCGTGCGTCTATGGGTTTCCCCTTTAGAGCAAACACTACAACTTGTACACTTAAATTTACACTAGAACTTGAGGCCGAATGGGATTTTGTCCTTGTTGATATAAACATATTGCGAATTAAATGAATTAAAGACTACAGCTCTACAGTCACGACAATACGTCTTATTCAACTGTCCCTCTTTCTAGACCAACGAAATTACTAATTAAAGAAGCCTTTTCCATCCGGTGTCAGAGGCACCTGACTGAGTTCTATATATGCAATGAGACTTAATTATCTCGATAAGATTTCACCACTTCGTAATTTTCATTTGTAAGAAACTGATTTTCCCCCCAGAAGTGGAAATTTTGTTTTATATCTACGTCAAACCTTTTCCAAGTATGGCAAGCTGATCTCATTAATCCTTCCAATGAAAGTTTTGACAATACCGATTCAATAAGGAATGATCCGAGGCAAACTGAAATATATATATGTTATGTTCTCGTCACTTCACAAACGGATGTTTCTGGCTTATTCATTAATCACTGGGAAAAGTATCTCATAATGCTCCATCTGCCCCATTCAAACCTTCATAATAAAGCAGATTTTAAAACATGGCTTTTTCGCGTGGTTCAGTCATCCGGTCAGCATGTGGGGGTGTTGCTCTGACGTCTGACAATCCGGCAGAGCGAGATGGATTTGAATTTTTTATAAGTGAGGGAACAATCCCCGACCAGATAAAACAAGATAGGCACGTTTGAATTGCCTGCATTGCTTTTTTTCAAACCTGGCACTCAAATGTCGTCTAAAGACTACAAAACAATTACAGTTCTTTACGACGAATAATTAACATAAAGAGAGGTACCCCGCGGAACGGACTCTGTTTGCTCAGCCCCTCTATAGGACTTGTCAAACACCGCTGAAAAAAGAAATTTGCTGTACAGCCTGCTACGTAGGCAAAAAGAGTACAGACATAACACTTACATAAACACCAAAGTGTAAATGTTATATCTAAATTAGCTCACTCTATCAATTCTCAGTGTTTTAGTATCGAAAGATACTCGGTACTCCAATACTGACTGCTCGAATACCTTTTGCAGATACCCGTAGTCGCACTCGAATGTAAAAGTACTAGTAGGCCTACTCGTTAGCAGGGTTGCCAGATTTTCTGTGGCGAAACCGGCCAAATTGCCGGCCAAATCACACGAAAAAACGCCAAATCAGAACAAGCTCCTATTTGAGGAAAATTGACCCTGTATGTATGTACAGTATAGAGTCAGTCGTGACTGGTTATGTCAACACACGGCAATACGATATACAGCATTACATACTCAATCTATTATTGCTACAAGTGGAGTGTAAATTGTAAACCCGTTACGTCTCACTCGGGTGACTATTAAAATCGGGGAAAATGAAGGGTTTTTCTTGAAATTTCTTGAAAAAGAAGGTGTTTTATTTGAATTTCCATTAGACCCCCCCAAAATGCCCCAAAACGCCAAAATGCCGTTTGGCGTGTACTTTCAATTTTTATCGGCCAACAAAGGTAAAAAAAACCAAATTTGCCCATTTTGGCGTTTAAAACGCCAAAATGGCAACCGTGCTCGTTAGTCAGTACTTGTACTCAAATGTTTAAACACTCATACTGCATGGTAATCGATTTGAAAGTACTCGTACTCGGTTTATGACGAGGAGTTTGCGAGAACCGGTAAATAAACTTGTAAAATACAGTTAGGTTTTGTAAACTGACAACCGAAACATTGAGCGGCATAATTTTTAAGTTTGGCATTTCAGAGCAGAGCAGTGTTTCTTTAACAGCTCTTGCACCACTTATCAGTTTTGATTCCAGTAATTATATGTCTATTTCTGTGCTACTAGAGAGTTCTAGCGGCAACTCCTAGTGCTACACAGCGCAGAAGTATTTAAAAAACCGCTAACGTTCGGCACGGTTGTGGCGCAACTTGAATCGAAAAATTTGAAGTGGTTGTGTACCGTAAGTTAGTGATATCAGGTGCGGATCCAAGGGGGGGGGGGCTTTCCCGGGCTCAGCCCCCCTTTTCACCACATCAACAATAACAAATACACGAAAATTAGCATAATGTTAATCTAGGAGAATATTAAAGGGGGCTTTCAGCCCCCCCCCCCTTTTCGAAATGTCTGGATCCGCGCCTGGATATGATGTTCAAATGCGAGTGATTTCTTCAAAACTTGTCAGTAACCATTTCGATGTGTAATTCTCAGTGCTGTAGTGAGACCGGTCTCGAGTCCGTAACTTTGAAACAAGTAAGATTGAGAACAACATCACCTCACGTATTATAAAAGGCTGGCTTATATAAGCTAAAATTATTACCAGACAACATGCCCTGCGCCCACATGGGACTACGTGGGCGTCGTAAGATAACGAGCTCACCTTATCAGACCGTGATCAAATTCTAGATGTGTATGTACTTGTTATTAATATGTGCTCCCTTTGCTCCAGTGGCGTAACCAGGATGTTTTGAGCAGGGGGGCACTGGGGGTCACGAACCTTTTCTAGGGGGCACAATTTCTGAATTTTCTTCCTCTCTATAGGGATTATATACAGAATTGTGCATTCCAAAATTTTCCACGGGGGCACCTGGGATGGCACGGCTTTGTTGTAGGGGCACGTGCCCCCTCATCCCCCTCCCCGTAGTGTTTTGCTCACAACCAGCCGGCTAATCATCAAAGATTACGGCGGTTTCTATCAGATCACCCTAAAAACTGCAGATGAGTGTTCACGTCATGTTGATAACGTGTTTATTTTCTGATTTCTATCTACTGCACGGGAAACACGTAGGTCTTACATTCCTTGCTTTGTAAACCGGAAGTTCACGCATAGTTTGAAGATACGCACGTTATCTTGATCACGTGAATGCTATCTAGAGTGAATGCAACTGTCATCTGGGCGGTGACTGAATCGCATATCGTTTTGGTTTCCCACCATATAGATGATGTGCTTGTTATTCCTTGTCCTTGTTGACGCATGGTTAGTGCTTTTCAACTGATGCCAAACTTCAAGCGGTGACGAGATCTTCTCTATGATGTCATATTTGCGTATTTTTTGGAATCATTTTCATCGAGGTAAAATACAAGAAAAGATTGAGTAATTGAACCTTCGATCAAATAAATGACGCAATAGAAGTAGGCTATTAGACCTATGCTACCCAGTGTTTAACAAAAGATAGCTCTTGTATACTAAATATTGCATTGTATATTGCACTGTTGAATAATTAAGAGTACTCGGCGAGTACTCGAATGAAAAGGTACTCGTACTCGGTTCTCCGATAAAAAAATGTGAAAAGATTGTACTCGGACCCTTCCTGGTATTTTGTACTTGGGATCACAAGTACTCGGAAGTACTTGGTACATGGAACTTGACTACAACATTGCCAGTTCAAACCAGTGCAGCCAACATTAGGACACAATTAAGTTACATGCGCTAGTACAATATGATGGCATTTTAGTCTCTTCAAAACGAGATTGGAACCAGTGATAGGTTTTTTATTTCAATTTATTAACAACTGCGGATATAGGGGCGTAGCAGGCGCGCACCGCCTATCGGCAGCTAAAAACACCACCTACATTGTTTCCAGATGTTGACATTTTCTGACCCTAAATCGAGGTGTAAAAAAGGTCGCTATCTTCACACATTTTTCTGTGCATTTGGTGCTTTTTAGACCTCTCACCCTGGTCGACCATTTAGTCCCCCCCCCACCCCATTGAAAAAGGATGGATACGCTGCTGATCACACTTTGCAGTCTGACATCAAGGTAATGATGGAGAAGCAACAAGATAAGTCTACCATCACTCTTGGATGTGATAATAGACCTTATGCCTTGACGTCATGCGACGTCACGCGACGTCATTTTGGCGGCTAAACAATGAAGCAAACTGCACGTACGACGTTGGCTTCGCACTCGCCCGTTGTTCGCCTAGACTAAGACGCGTATCCCACAGGTACTCACATCAGCTGTCTGCATTTATTGGTGTAAGTCGCAATGATACGCGCCTGCCTCATAGAGGGCGTACTTTATGTTCTGTGACGTCATATGCATAAAGTCTATAAACAAGGTACTTCTGTGTATCAGCAACCTATAAATGTATGGTTACTGACCAACTAAATGGGCGACCAACTGACCAGGTAAATGGGCGCCAAATTCTGAATTTCTGCCATGTACTTTTCCCTCGTAATGACAATCAGATAATCACTGGTTCATGGATTGCCGTTGACTTATTCCTGAGCCACAGGAATATGACTTTCGAGTATACCTCATTGCAGTCCTTTGGGATTATTCAGCCTTTAATGTTTGTTCTTTTCTTCTCTTGTTTTATCTTCCCATTTCATAATTTTTTACCAAAAAGATGGATCAAATATCATGCGGATGCTTCCAGCATCCACATTTCCTATATATTTTCAAGAAAATATGACCCTAGACACATTACAGATAAAACACCTTCAGGGAAAAATCTCAATAAAAATTTAGACGAAATTTGACACTAATCCGGAGAAAATGCGGTAATTAGTGATACGTGCAATTCCACATGCAGACCTCGAGGATGTTATTCTTTCGTGTTTCTTGTTTCAAAATCATCCCTAAAGTCGTAATTGCTGCCACCGGAACACCTATAGTGATAATGACTAAAAGAAGAAAGGGCAAGGACTTAAGGAAGAGACTCTGAGAGGTAGAAATACAACCGAAATTAGTACTTGGCGTTAGTCGACAATATGACTTTGTAGAAAAAATGTGGAGGCACTCTGTCATCACCTGCTCTACAGGAGATTTATAGACTATTAACAGTCGTTTTTGTCAGTTTGAGAGTAGACAGAAATGAACCCTATTGAATCTACTACGGCCAAAGAGTTGATTTTACGAATCTTAGCATTGTGCCTAAATATGATTGTGACTATGGCCTTAAACAGCAGGGTGGGGGAAGAAGGGGCAGTTCCCAGAAACTTTCAAAGCAAATTTTGTCTCATCGATCTTTGTAAATTTTCGAGATTTTAAAGCAAAGATTCTTTAGATGGAACTTAAAAGGCAGGGAAAGTGCTTTTTCGGCAATATGGGAAGCAATTTTGGCATTTTCTAGGTACATAAGACGCCAAGTGGGTCCCCGAATCTGCATCTCTCGACCCTAGACTGTCCTGCGCAGGGCTCTGGGTTAGTAAATTACTAAAGATAATTCTAACACACAACCGTCACTTGATCCATTTAACTAACGGGCAGGGGAGAGCTTACATCAAAGGTTAGGTTGTTCACAGGCGCGGCGCCACGGGGGGGGGGGCGGGCAGGCATTTGCCCCCTATGGTTTTTCAACCCACAAAATAGAATCGTCTAAAAAACGTTTTAACACACATAATTTTGTAGGGGGGTGGGGTGAGGTGTTACAGTATGTCACCCATCTATCACAATATAAGTTAAATTGTTCGTTACAAAATACCTGAAACTTGCAATCCCCGCACGGATAACGTTTTCTGTTTTCTCCATTGTTTACGTGAATGCAAATTAAGTATTACATAAACACTAAGGCCATTATACATAACGCGCAAACAAAAAGGGCATAGGAACCGAGAGTAAAGCTAAAACAATACAGTAGTATACCCTAAAGCCAAGTTATTGTGAGACCTAACACATATGGTGTCACAGAGCAAAAAGTTTTCCCTCTCTTGAAGAAAAGGTGCGTATCATTGCAAGGTACACCAAAAAATACAGACAGCAAATTTGTGCATCAGAGGATACGCCTGATCCATGAATCTCTAACCAAAACCCCAACCCTACCAGTAACTCGGAATATATTTTCGTCTGGGCGAATCTTCGGTCTTAAGTGAACCTTCGACCAAGTGAACCTTTCGTCTATGGGTATTTCCCCCTCTCCGGATTATGTAATGTTTTGCAATCTCAAACATTTACTGTCTCTCCTTTCCCAGCATGTGACCATTTAAAATTTAGAACGTGAACATATATATATATATATATATATATATATATATATATTATATATATATATATATATATATATATATATATATATATATATATATATATATATATATATATTGGAGGTATCATGAGTCAATCACTTAACGAACATTTTGACAATAAAAATATAAAAAACATTTAATAAAATGAATTAAACTTTGAAGTAATATTGTATGTTTCCCTTATTGCATACGCGTAAGAAGCGGGGGACTGGGGAGCTAAAGCCCAGTCAAAAATCTGGGTGCAGAAGCATGCTTCTGCCCCCAATATCCAAGGTCAAAAGCCCCTTATTTGTCTCTTCAGTAAAAACTGTAAAAAATTTGCAGTAATTTTTCTTAAAATTTGCCCAGAATGTTGCACCAAATTGCATCTGAGGACCCCCAAATACCCAAAAATTTTCCAAGGGGAGGGGGAAACCCCTCCCCTTAGACCCCTTCCCATGACAGCGATCCGAAACAAGGCTCAGCTCACAGTCTCGAAAAGTTACCTACGCCTATGCCTTATTGTGCTTTATTTTGGTGTTGTCTCGACTGAGTAATCCATAGAAAACGAATTTTAAATAGTAGGCGTACACAACACAATCTTTACTGTATGAAGAAATCTTGAGTCAGTCAGAAAAAGAGCAAAGAAAAACAGGGCAATGTCACATGGGGCAGGGGGCAACCGCCTCCTATCATTTGCAAGAACAGGGGAAAGAGAGAAGGAAAAGAACAGGAAAAAAGAAAAGGAGAAAAACGAAAGAGAAGAAGGGGAAGCGAAGGAGAAAGAAGAAAGGAGGAGAGTGGGGTAGGCATATATTTGATCCATATAATGAGTCCAGAGCTTCCAGGAGGCCCTATTCCGGTGTCTGCCAGCCTTTAGATACCTTGTATAATGCATATATGAAGCAACGAAAATATTCGTAATAGTTCGTGTTTCTGTCGACTCAACGCACGTATTTTTGAGTGAAAACATACCAATACATAAAAGGGAGGGTGGCTTCAGGAGGTTTGTTGACTGCATACATTAACACTTTTCAGCCATATATGATAGCTCAAAAAATACCAAAGACATCACCATTTTGCATCTAAGCAATCTTAAATTGATAAAAATTTCTCAAAGGAGAGGGGACACCCCTCCCCTTAGACCCCTCCCCAGAAAAGCATCTTTCCCCCAAGCAAAAATTAAAATTCAATAAAGTATGAACACTTTCTTACATATATGATCAGTTAAAAAATATACCAAAGATATCCCCATTTTGCATCTAAGCAATCTTAAATTAATAAAAAATTTCTCAAAGGGGAGGGGACACCACTCCCCAGGAAAAAGCATCTTTCCCAAAACAAAAATTAAAATTACTAAATTATAAAATTTCCGGCCATATATGATCAGTTCAAAATATGTACCAAAGACATCATCATTTTGCATCTGAGCAACCTTAAATTAACAAAAAAAAAATCCCACTGGGGAGGGGGACACCCCCTCCCCTTAGACCCCTCCCCCAGGACGGCGATCACTCCTCTCACGCTTTGTCCCCCCCCCCCATCGAAATACCGTGGCGCCGCCCCTTGTTGTTCAGTTATCTAACGAATACTCGCAAGTGGTGCAGTGACTTCACGGCGCAAGGGCATTTCACCGAACGCAAAGGTACCTCGATCCCCAAATTGTGATGCCATTCATAACTTTCGTGCTGCTTTCGTTAAATTTAAAGTTGGCAATGAAGGGTGGGGGGTACAACTTAATTTTCCAAGGCAGTGCCGATAATGCTCACTACTTCTCTGAACATTCCTCAAAACAACGATGTACCGTATGCCACTCGACAAAGATGACTGTTGAAAGGGCAACGAATTTGGCGGGAACCCAGACAACGTGTTGAATTCAAAAGGAAGGGGGAGTATTTTGCAGGTCAAGTCATGTTCAGATATGTTAAGACAATAGTCATTTTTGGTACTAAAATGTCTCTTGGGACACTCCCCATGGTCCTCCTGGGCTATACAGAGAGCTCGATCCTAGTTGTATCAATGAGACAGGTCCCACTAGATAGTCCAGATCTTTCTACCCCATCCGCCTCAACGGAGGCCCTTTTTCATGGATCTGTGAAGTGAGCTATTAAAATGACTGTTGTTCATCCTTTTTTACGATTTGAGTTATGTCGTTCGAGAGACCTCTTGGTGAGAAAAATGAATAGTTTCATTGGTATTTAAACCTAGGAGACTGTGTATGCCCTCTAAGTGCTCGCCTTTTGGTTGTGATATTTCTTATGAGTCTATAGAATTCTAATGTCTGGGGAAGACTAAGCACAGAAAAAACCTAAAACGTGGCGATTCTAAGGTCGACGCCATTTAAACTATAATTTTGGTGTCATGCAAGGCTACAGGTTTTAGTTTTGCTTCCAAACTAATAAACAAAACCATTTATAGATTAAAGACATGCATGTTATATCCTTGACAGTTTATTTGAGAAATTGTTTTAACGACCGTATTTTTCATCCATTACATTGTACCGTACGTGACGATCGCTTGCAAGTTAAGGTACTCTCACACAGTCAAGAATAGTCCCGTATTTCGTCCAGAATGGCACATACGGGACAGTTCGGGACGATTCGGGACAGTTCTGGACGATTCGGGACAGTTCGGGGGTATTCGGGAGCAAGCAAAGTGAAATTTGGAAAGGTCGAAAATTTTTGAACATGTCCAAAATAACCGTCCCGTATTTAGACTCTTCGGGACCATTCGGGACCATTCGGTACTATTCGGGAATATTCGGGACAAATCGGGGCCATTCGGGAACTATATTATTCCCGAATAGCGCCGAAGCGTCCAGTATAGTCCCAGTATAGTCCCGTATTGAGCCCGAATCGCCTCGTTTAGTCCCGTATCATGCCCGAATGGCCCCGTATACTCCCGAACCGCCCCGTACACTAACGAAATGATGGCGGAAGATGGCCTCCAGAGACCATACGGGGCGATACGCGACAAGTATGGTACAATTCGGTACTATACGGGCCGATACGGGCAGATTTCAGTACCACTCCAGAATCGCTCGGAAAGTACCCCGAATAGTACTACGGGACGAATACGGGACTATTCTTGACTGTGTGAGAGTACCGGTACCTTTATCTGAGAATGTGTGTGAAAACCGAATATAACAGACACACAACTTGATTCTACTTCTACCTACAAGAAAAGCACACAAATGCGGTACCATGGGGGGGGGTAGGGGGATTGGGATAGGGCGAAGAAGATAAACCCCCCAGGATGCGGTGGGGTAGAAGTATGCTTTCGTCCCCACACATTTAAAGATTGAAAACCCCTTTTTTGTACCTCTATAAAAAATATCGCAAAGTTCATTACAATTTGCACAATACGTCTCACCAAAATGCATCTAAGGACCCCTCTCCCAGAAGAGGGATCCAAAACAACGAGCACTCCATTCCTCAAATGTTAACAGTTTCCTGCGCCTATGTGCCACACGCTTTAATGGTTTTCGTTTTAGAGCGACCGATAAGACTGACACAAAGAAATCTGTTTCACATAAACGAAGGCACTGCCGTACATGATTCAAACAAATACATTGCCATCCTAAGACCAGTCGCGTAAGGCTGGGAAGGTCCAGCTCTGGTGCGAGGAATACAGAAAGGAACACCCTTTTTAATCCTCAGCGGTCATCCGGCCGCCTTTAGGTGGGTATATTTTCATTGACACTTTTAACCCGTCCCTAGCTCCCGGAACCCCGTGCCAATGCACCGGTCGCACAGATCCAGTTATGTCACCGACGATGACCACATCAGATCATGTGCCACCGGACTCGTAGACGGACGAGGGTGAGTAGGTGTGGTTCCATTGCATCCCATTTGAAGAGCACTCTTTTGAAGTCGTATTTTTGGTGGTCTCATAATTAACATATTTTTCGTTATTTAAAGACAATGTGGACGTTGAATTTATGCGTGTGTTATACAAAAATTCAAAGTAAATGTAAAGTGTCATCGGTTGCCTGCGGGGCTTCATCATGACTCGGTTTGCTCTAACAGGTCTCTGTGCTATACCCACTCAGCTAACCTGAAGGGGGAGGTCCCCTCGACTTCCCACCTCTGGTCCAGCGGTTGCTGCGGGGCTTCATCATGACCTGGTTTGCTCATAACATCGACATCCTTCTGGCAACCCGTCTCCTTTGTAGGAGATTCGGGTTGTTCTCCTTCCCTCATAGGGGAGCTAGTCCCCCGGTCAGGAAAATCCTGGTCCCACCTCTGGTCCAGCGGCTCCGGCGTCAAGAAAAGCTGGCTAGAGGGATTACTTTCCCCGCACTCATGCAGTCCTCAAATGTTAAAATGTGGCTACCCCAATGCCTTCTCCTCGAAGTAACTCATTTCTATAATCATCTGGGAATTTGTTGCTCCTAACTCAGCCTGCCTCAAGAAGAGACATTCGTGCCGAGGGGCATACCCACTAGACTGAAGGCAGTTCACTAGACCGAAGGTTCACTAGATCAAAGGTTCACTAGACCGAAGACCCGCTTTACCGAAAATCTACTTTTACGTACAGGTAGGTTTACGGGTTTTGAATTCGGGTTAGGTACTGATTAGGTTAAGGATACGGATAAGAAATAGCCTCGGGTAAGGTTCTTGTTTGGGTTAGGATTAAGTTTAGAGTCAGGGCGTGCTGCTAGAATTGAATATGACATTTTAGCCAATATTACCCGAGAAAAAGGCTTTTTCCCGGGTGAAGCTCATCTCTATAATTGCAACAGTTAATCCCTTTTACAAACTTGCACTATTGACCAAACAGTCTTTAAAGGGGTTCAAACCCCTTTAACTTTATTGATCCCAAGATACCTGGACAGGAAGTACATTCTGGATTAAGAGTGGTCAACTAGAGATGGTTAAAACTTGCTTCTCGTTTCTAGCATCATTTAATCTAATGAACATTTGATTTAGTGAGTCTTAGATCAAATGAACCTCTACCCCGTGCCGACGTTTTATTCTGAGTAGGTCATGACATCCTTCAAGTTTTCATCGGCTTCACATGATTAACCATTAAAAAGTGGATTCTTGGATATCACTTTTCTGGGTAAGCTTTAAAGTCCAACTGTAGATATTCACAGGTATGGATGCATGGGTGTGTGCATGTGTGGAAAGGTGGTGGGGGTGGGGGGGGGGTCTGTGCCCCACGTGCCTCTTTTCACCACTACTTTGTTTTGAAATGATCCCTAAGCTGCACTACGTCTGTCCTTGTTGCCATAGATGCCAGGAAATCGCTTGTTTGCCAGATGCCTGGAAATCTCCTCCAATCGTGTATAATTTCTTAACTCTTTACTTGGGCTTTGCCTTTGGTGCTGGAAAGTTCTGACCTCACCCCCACCGAATGAGCCCCCCTTTTTGTCAAACCCTAGATCCATGCCTCAGTCATCACATCAATCAAATACGCTTATATTTTAATCAAATTCTCTTGTTGTATAACCTATGTGCATCATCGAACTGCTGAAATTCTGTTTAACATTGAATCAACAGACTCGCCAGGGTGTCAGTTTACTTGCAAGTAGTTGCCAAAAGACAGCTGCCCCTCCCCCCCCCCACCCCACAGCTGCCCCCTCCCCCATCCCACTCTTGTCATTACAGCTACTCTACAGCAGGATTGCAACACAGAAACAAAAAGACATAGAATTTTGGATCGATATGTAAAGAAGGGTTTTATTTTTATTATATTTTCCACTGATTTCTGAAAATAATTTCCACTTGTAAAAAGAATTTACATCACTTAGGTAGATTCAATTACATTAATTTACAAGAACACACATTTTCATTATAACGAATCACTCTTGTATTTAGGAATAAAAAAGTTCACAAAACGAATAGTTGCGCTTCAATTACGAACTTGAAGAGTCTATGAAAGAAGCCACCTGTTGAAGAACAAGCCATGAATCAGAAGCTAACAACAAAATTTATCTAAATCTCTGTCCACGACACACAAGGCGAGATGAATCAATAGGTTGAGCCAACCTACAGCACCAACCTACAGCAATCCCAGACAATGAAACAGTGGAATCAACAAAAAAAAAAAACATAACTATGGCAACACAACATATTTCAAAGGACGAAAACACTTCAACAGATGATAAAACAAAAAGGCGAGAAATGAAAGCAAAGCATGACACTCCAAACATTTCCTGGGATTATCTATTACACACTCCAAACCTTTTATTTTATTTTCACAAAAGCACAGTAGCTCAAAATAAAACTGCCCCCTCCCCTGCTGGACCCAACTTAGGTGTAATTACCACCACCAAAGGGAATGAAACCCTTACACAGGGGTTTGAAACTGGGAATGCCATGACATTCTGCTGGAAAAAAGCCTTCTTTACACATTTTATGGTGGTAGGCACTCATTTTCTTGTCCCATAATAATAATAATGTCCTATTCACAGGCAAAGGGAAATCTTTTCCCAGGGGGAGGGGGAGGAGGGGAAGGGGAAGGGGAGGAGAACATTTTCCTTGCCCATGAAAAAGCAGGAAAAACTGATAAAAATGCCTAAATTTTTGCAGGGACCTGCCTGAGGAATTGATTTTGGCCCACTCTTTTCCCTAGCCAGCCCAGCTACCCTCACTCATGATGTATGCCTATGGTAATATTGTTTTACATTTCCAACACTTTCAGGACAAAATAAGCACAGAAAATCATTTTCTGGCTTCATACTCATCATCAAGTTGTGGCTAGCCACATTCCCAAACATCGAAGTGTTTGTGTTTACACTGGGACACTATTCAAAACTTGTGAAGCTTTCTTAAACATCATGACACTACCTTAACTGAAAACACTGGAAAATTACTAATACCACTGTGCTATCTTGTAATTTTGACCTACTACCAAGAGGCAGAGAGTATCTTATCCTGTGGCCTATAAACACAACAGAAAAAATGCAAACGATAAAGGGAGGTGAACATGGAATAGTCGAATATGATATTTTTGAAAGACCTAGGAATTCATATTTTTTTTACAATAAAACACAATACCAATCAATAAAAGCCATTTAACAGATAGGCAGCTGAAAGCCTTTACCTGAATGCCTCAACGACTCAAAAAGATACTTGAAAGTGTCACGTGTATGAACTTGTACAACGATTTAGGCTCCATTAAATCATGTTTCCATAGTCAAATATTAGTTGAGGCGATTTGTGACCATGTTTTGCTTTGCCTAACAATGCATTCTGAGGTTAATAGGTTGACATCAAATGCAGTGACTTCACATGTAATCATTTGTAATTCACTTTACTAGTTATGCAAGCAACAGTTTGCACTAATAACTTTTAACAAAAAATCATATTTGCATGTTAAGAAGACACACAACTTTTCACAGAATGAAATACCACACTCCCCTTAATGTCTCGCAAGTCTGTTTATAAGGCAAACACTTTCACATACAGAAATGTAAATTAGCAAAAATACAGCAAGCACATCCCAACACTAAACAATTTATTAGGCATGGCTAAAACTACCACCGCTGACCATAGAAGTAGCCAGCCACTGGCAGCATAAAGTTGTGCTTTGGAGCAAAATTATTTGAAAACAATAGTTTATTGCATACACGTCTGAAAACTGCTTACACGACAACATCTTTGCGATTAAAAAATTCCATGCGACATTTACATTATTTCAATACACAAATGAGCAAATAATGAATATTCCTTTAAACTTCTCTCCAGTGTTAAATTGACTGCATTTCATTCAGACAGGGCCAGCAGACCGTTCTAGTGCCTGCCCTGACATTTTGATGACTTTGTCAATGTCTTTGTCCACTACGGATCAATATGAATGAAGATATGAGCAGACAAAAAGCCCATACACCATTACGTCAAGTACACGTTTCATGGTCCGATCCTCATATTGACTTTCTGACATATTATTGATATGATGAATTACGTTAAAAATGCAGTTTCTGGTTGATCGCAATTTTAATCAAGCTTGCAAGAATTTGATATAAAAGAAAGAAAATGCTAATTATTAAAGACAGCAAAAAGGCTTTTATTTGAATCAGCCGCGAATGTTGATGATTTCGGACAATATTTGCCATCCCCAATGTGTCACTGGAACTGGCTGGATTAATAAAAGAGTTTAATATGACACTGGAAATGACTGGACGAGTAAAAGAGTTTAGCAGGTTAAAAAGATAATTGATCTTCTTATAGAGGGATTTCAGTCACGTGACTTTAACCAACTAGACGCAATTTTGAAGGGCAAGAACGTGCGTCTTTTTTGTTTTGACGAGCACGCGTCCATTGTGTCACAGTAGTATCTATGGTTATGCCGTGTGCGTGTGCTGTAAATACGCTTACTGCGTGTGTGTTTTGCCCTTCAGTGCCTGGGAATCCATTGGGCGTGACGTCACATGAAATCCCTCTATAGAAAGACAGCAGATTCTCAATGACCAAATATGTTTTGATGAACAAGTCAGTTTACCAGCCAGCTACTACGGGAATCAATTCAAAATGTCTGACCAAACTCATAACTTGCTGTACCTCATACTGCGAAAGTACATAAACATTACGACGCATCCCTTTGTAGCACTCCAGTACAACTGCGGAGGGTGGAGTTAGCGCCTTATTTTCTAATTTTCTATATGGAGGTGGAGCACACTGCTCTCAATTTGAAGATGTAGTATATAATACTCTTTTTAGGCTATTCATTGTATTACACAACACCGTGTGCATTAAAGTACAAGAAAAACATTTCTAAACTCTCACATTTTAATTACAAAGCTCTGAAACCATAAATACTTCCCACCCTGACGAGGTGACTTATTTAGCTTATCAAGCTGATAAGCGTTTGTGATACCCTCAGACAACCATTAGTACCTGGTATGTTATGAGAATGCATAATATGGCTTTATCATTTCTAGCCTGACCTTTACGTGATCAACTGAATGTATAAAACTCTTCCCATGATAACCATTGATGTTATACTTGACAAAAATAACAACCATATCCCACCAAATCTTAAGTTTAATCCATCCAATCAGAAACCAGGCCTTTGTAATACTCCTTGTGAAACATTCTTACAAGACAAAACAAAAAAAAAATTCTTGGAAAGTAAATGTTGCTGCCCAATTAATATAATGAGAAAACTTATAATATCACCCTATGGGAAAATGTAAGTTTGGAATTCTCAACAAATAAAAAATCCTATCCAAAGATGTTCAATTAGAACAGTTTTTGAAGCCATCTCAAGAAGATGAGTATTTTGTTTCTCTCCAATTGACTGTTTTCTGTCATTATTTTTCTTTTATTTTGTGGGTTTACTGACACTGAAATTTGTATCCTCCGTCATACTTTCTTGCTGCACAATAATTAAGCCAGATTTAGTTGCATGTTCGCATCACACAACATAACCACAACTTACTTGACAACTGAACATAACAATTTCAAATATGAGAACTAAAAACCCTCTTTCATTTTTACTCTATTTATCAGTATTTTCAAACAAACTGCTTTTTGGTTAAAAGCATTAATGAAAAAAAATATCTGTCATGAACCATGAAATGTTGAGAAATAACTTTAATAGTAAATCAAGGTGTACAGTTTGTAGTAAATAGAAACATACAGCAGATGTATCTTTATCATCTTGAAGTACATTTACAAAAAGTTGAATACTTTGGAAGGAAAGCATTTTTTAGGGATATCCAGGAGGTAACCAAGAACAAACAATCTAAGCTTAAGACAAACAATGGCGTGGCTTTACAGAAAGCTTGAAAGCATAAAAATTTGAAATCCATAACAGAAATTCAAGCATAACCTTTTCAATGTAGTGGTTAGCTTACATAATGCTGAAACTAATAATAGCTTGTTTCTTGGAAATTTTAAATACCAGAGTTACTGGAAATAAAAGAATGTTAACTTGGACGGGATTGCTTTTCAAGGTAATAGGTAAGAATTGAATACACTCTTAGTAAGTATGCAATAAATTATAGCAAAACAAGTCTGTGTAGTTTAAAAGTTTAGTACTGGTACTAACCAAGTGTACTACCTTCTTCAATGAGCTCATTTCAAATGAACACCACTCAAAATGTCAAAAACGAAGATACAATCTCTTGATCAGAACATCTCCCTCTGGCACATCCTTTTTGTGTACCTCATCATTTTCTCATAACTGACAGTTTCCTTGTATCTGACCATTTCTCTGTTCCCAAGCCTTTCCATTTACCTGATAAATTTTCTAATCATTACCAATTCCCCTCTAAATGACTATTTCCCAGTACTTTAACATTTCACTGTGTCACATCGCTCTCCTGTACCTCACAATTGCCCTAAACCTCACCATTTACTTGTAACTCACCATTTCCCATTATCTCACCATTTCCCAACATATCTCACCATTTCCCTATATCTCACCATTTCCCAACATCTCACCATTTCATTGCACCTGACCACTTCTCTATACCTCACGATTTCCCTGTACCTGACCACTGTGCCTCACTGTTTCCCTGTACCTCACCATTCCTTTATACCTGACCATTTCCCTGTAGGCCTGACCACTTCACTGTACCTCAGTGTTTCCCTGTCTGTACCTGATCACTGTGCCCCACTGTTTCCCTGTCCCTCACCATTTCTCTAAACCTGGTTCCTTTCATGTGCCTCACTGTTTCCCATTACCTCACCATTTCCCTGTACCTGACCACTTTCCTGTACCTTTCAAATCTGCATTGACAGAATTTCTGCCTAACCCTGTTTTCACTTCAAATGTGCATCAAAAATTACACATCAGTGCCAAACTTACACATCAGTGGGCACCTCACAAGATCATTCAATGTCTGTGTGGAAACTACCTAGAAAAATTTGAAATGTCAATCTTGAATAAAAAGCATTCACAATGAAGGTATCAGTCATTCCTACTAGAAGATGTACACCTTGTGCAAATATTTCTACAGTCACTGGTCCGACAGACTCAATCTCCATGACATTAACCAATCTACATAAAAAAGTCCCTTGTCATAAAATGGGCAACAGTTCCTATCTTGCACAGTATCCTAAACTTTACCCACACTAGCTTTCAATTTAACAACAGGCTCAAACTAAAGCAAGCAAAGAGAAAAAAAAAGAGAACAATAATATTAAAGTCACGCATTAATTTGCAGGAAACCGACTGTCATGAGCATAAAAGAAATTTAAATTGCTCTGTGGTACTAATAATGAAGCACGTACATGTTAAGTAATGACACAACTTGCCTGTGCAAACAAGTACCAACAAGCTTTGATATTTGCTAATAACACGTACTGGAAATGAGAGACTCAATTAATATCAGAATTCAACGTGGCTTTCATTTGGTAGAGAACAGCATAGACCAGTCTGTTCAATCTTTTCCTCTTCTTTTCTTTCCTTGAAAGGTAGGAGGTAATGTACTTCTGGGGTATACATGCCAGAGAACAGACAATGCAAACATTTTGTAACTCAGATTGCTAGTGAGTACAATGCCGTGAGTATGAGTACATGTAAATTGTCTGAGTACCAAGAGACATTGATGAAACATCCTGTGACTCATACTTGTAGTGTGAGTAAAATGTCATGAGTATTAGTATTTGTGTGTTGTATAAATATCAGACAATGCAGACATTCTGTGACTAATACTTGAATTGTGAGTACAATGTCATTAGATTTAGTAGTTTTGCAGTGTATAAATACCAGACAGACAATGCAAATGTTCTGTGACTCATACTTGTAGTGTGAGTACAATGTCATGAGTATGAGTAATACTGAGCAATACTTGTGTATTGTATAAATATCAGACAACAGACAATAGGAACATTCTACGACTTAAACTTGTCCTGTCAGTTCATTGTCACGAGTACGACATTCAATGACGTTCAACAATGCAAGCACTCTTTGACTCATACTTGGAAGTGTGAGTACATGTCATGAGTATAACATTTCACATTAAAAGCACATTTTTGAGTACAAGTATGAGTATAAATCCAATAGCATGAGTATGAGTATAAAGCCTGAATGAGGCCACATTCTCATCGCAGGTCTGCTGAGACTCTACAGTGATCCCCCAACAATGGGTACACATATCTCTTTGAGGTCCAAAATGTGGATGCCGAGGATAGTTTTGCATAATGAGTGCAGTGGTCTGCTAAGGAGCATTTGAAATGACCACGGGTATATGGCAAAACAGTTACAGACCAAGAATGTATGTTCAAACCAATATTGAGCACAGAGGTTGCTATGAAACACCAGAAGTGACGAGGGGTACATAGAATAAAAATGGCTGGGAACAACTGCTCTTAATGAAGGTATCATGTACCAAGATCATACCTTGTCACACAGCACTCTATTCACAAAGCAGTAGCAGCATGTTAATAACTAAAGTCATGAGACAACATTTTCTAAATGGCTGTCATTTCAAATTTGAAATCTAGACCTTTTGTTAATAAACCTTAAATCCCCCCCAGTGTTGCTTGACATGATTACAAGATTGCCACTGCACATGTATTGTATAAATGAAGAATCTGAATAAACCGAAAAATAAAACCAAAACACATCATCTATCTATCCCTGGGAGGCAGATAGAAATCATCCTTCTTTATCAAGCAGGTACTCAATCAAACAGATTTTCAAGTAGGTTGCATTAACAGGGAAAACAAAGAGTCAGGCAAAATCCATACATAGCAAAAAATTATGTAAGAGCAAACAATTTGGAACTACAATCAAGCATATTGTCTGGAAAATGTATAGCTCTAAAAATGTATAACTTAAAAAACAAGTTGCCAGTATTGCTGTCTAAGAAAAAGTTCGGGTATGAACAAATATCAGAGAAGAAAGAAACAATTGACACCACAGCAAATGGACTTAAAAACCACCTGCAAAACAATCAAACACAAGAAACAGACTAGGCTGACACAATTTGTTTTATATAATTGAAGGTCATATGCAATTCTATGACATCACAAAAGCTACCTTTTCAGGGAAATATGAGGATATTTGTAAAGTCTGATGACTTCTCACATAAGTTTGGGAAAACTGCTTATTCCCTTTAAGTTCTGACATCTTCTGCAAATTATTCTTTCTCCTAAATTAAAACATTGTGAAATGTTTTGTGAGAGAACTTTTCTTCTCTTCCAATGCTGTACGTCAACCACCAAAGTACAATGACAGCTGATCAAACCATCTACTGCACATTTTAATGAAATAACTGTCACCAAGCCAAACAGTTCCTCCTGTGAGCTTCAAAAACTACATTTACGGACTCTACCACAATGACTCGTCTTCAGATGGAGCTTGACGGATGTAACCGATGTATTTCTCAGTCCGCAAAAGTAGATTAGGAAAGAATTAGTCCCGTTCTCCTCTTCTCAGGGGATTGTAAATTATGAATCTCCCAGAGAATGAGAAAGAGATCAAAATACCATTCTAAACATCAAAAGGTCACGATAATCATTGTGCTATTGCGAAAATAAACAAAGCTGATACAGACATATGAAAAAAGCGGTCTAAGCATAAATACACTTTGCATCCAAGCATGCAAAGACAAAGAGAGAAAGGCTACTGTTTAGTCTCACTAGACGGAAATGAAGTTTAAATATTTTCAAGTATAGTGTATATTTAATTCTAGCAAAACTGAAATGGTCCCCTGTCCTAGTTTCCAATATATCAATGTGCACCCTGCTTTGTCATTTTAATTATCTTCACATGGAACTCTCACTTCAACAATATGTCAAACTGGAAAGAACTTTGTTCAAGGTTTTCTTATATGCTTGTGTACCGAGTGATGAATCAGTTGAGCTCTAGAAGGCATCTTGAAATTCGAATCATAATATCCTCATATGAGTCAGGGCTCAAAATTTCTGAAAGTTCATTGCTAGCTTATGGGCATTTGGCATACTCCACCAGCCCAAAGGACATTTGAGTAAGCCCCATAGTGTATGCGGTATGATACAAATACACCTTTTTGTACTAGCCATTGAGGCATTTAGTAGTGAAATGACACTAGCCCAAGTGTGGTTTGAACTAGTCCCAGGCTAGAGGACTTGTATTCTGACATGAGTGTGACTACCCTAAGCTTGTTGGTATAAATTTTACATCGTAAACATTATCCTCATTTTTGGGGGGGAAGGAGGGAGGGGAAGAGTTGGTGGTAGGGAGTTGAAAATTAAAAGCAGCAATTTATTACACAAAAGATGGCAACAGATCATTCTTTGAGACTGTCATTTTCAAGGTACAATGCACTCTTTTAGAACATTGCCAGTCTTGTTATTTGATGACCCATAGATGGGCCCTTGTGTACAAGGATCCAGAGCCTCCCTTGCAGGTGAGTGTTGGGTAATTTAATAATTTTCCATCAGTTGGGCTCCACAACCGGGGTCCTACCCTCCGGCAGCATCCCCTGTCCCCATCTTCCACAATATATAACTCCTGGGCAAAAAAATGACCTGATTTGGGAAAGAATGCTATCCACCACGGGTATTATTTTAGCAAATCGCGCAGTTTTTTTCACCCCAGCGATGAGTGTGAGGCATACCTACTTCAACGTTTTCAAAACACATTTTTGCAATGTAGCTTAAGGATTTTTTTTTCTCATGTTCTTTTCAAAATCAAGTTTGGTACTGTTCATCCCATATCATGTGTAAAAGATGAACAAAAATAAGTTCCAGCACTTTTCAGATTTGTTTCACATCCTAATGAGTCTTCACGTTTTTAGCCAGAGTCACTCTACTACCTTTCACTCCTAAAGGGTTTTGTACTTACAGTGTGTGCAGGTGATACCAAACTCATATCCTGTATTACCTGAGGCAACATTTACACAATTCTGATGTAATACTGTGCAATCAGGTGGTATTCTCACTTTCCGAATTAGAGCACCCCCACAAGCAATGCAGCTGTAAGCAGATGCAAATCGTCATCACTACAATTTGTTCTAAAAGCTAACCATGTTGAAAAATTTGTCACATACAGTAAAAGCTCATCAGCAGGAGTTAATTAGGCTCGGCAATTTACCCAACTCTCCCTCAGAATAGGTGTCATGTAGCTATGAGACTTTTCTTGGGAGTTCCAAATCCTGCAGAATTTTCAGAACTGCAAACTGGCACAAAAATCAAGTGTTGTGTTCTCCTTAGGTCTGCATTTGTGCCATTTTGAATGATTAAATTAAGTATTTTGACAAAACTAGAGCTTGTAGTCAACTTCTTCAAATTTCACTAGTTTTCCCTTTAGGTAACCATTTCAATGCTCTGTAACTGGCATAGCTGCACATTGGTGGTTGAAAAGCCTGCAGCCCATGCAGTCCTACTGGTTTATTAATACTCTTTAATAGGCACGTACCCACGAAGACACTGACATTGCATAGTGCCTGCAACAGCTATGTCACTGTACAAGTCCCAATTCCACTCAGATTTGCCACTTCTAACGGTGCAGAACCTGACCCCAAAAAGTCAGAACCCCCTAATCTTGCTACAAACAGACTGCTTCCAAACTGGTATATATAAAGCCATTTTCACATGCTTCTAGAGAACTATTTCTTTTATGTAACAGATCAGATCAGCACTGACATGTTATATCACTAACTTTCAGCAATAAGCTTTTAACACAATAAAACCAATTATAACAAGAAAATGCCACTTGTGAAACACTGCAGGGAGTAAAATGAAAGCCTGTATGAGAGAATTATTACCTGAATTAATTCGAACAGACTCGAACATACAGTTCACTATGCAAACCATCTGTGATCCCCCTTCCTACAAGATGTCTCCCTCCTCCTCTCAAACAAGAGCTGTCACTTCCCCACCCCTCCAGAGATATGCAAGCCACAAACTGACTAGCCAGTGCAGAAAAAACAAATCTGGTTTCATGAAAATAAACTCAGCTGAACAACCTTGCTCAGCATTTTAATTCTTTTTCTTGTTAGAAAGAGACCAAGCAATTCGTAAAAATCCTTTAACCCACAAATATCCTACTTTGCATAAAAAGTACGAGTTTAGCAGTCTTAACAAGTGCTTTCTTTCGCCTGCATAATTCCAGATGTAAGCACTGGATTTCATATGACGCTAACTGATGCGACAAAGTCGTTTCTGTCGAGGTCAAAACATTTGAAACTAAATTGACGATCTGATGCATGTGAAACTCTCAGTGACTGATTATTGAGGATGACAGATTAGTTATAAAGCTCATAAAATGAGGACAAAAAAAAATAAAAAAAAGAAACAAAGCCATCTCCCGATCTAGCTTTGCTAACATGACAAAGACGAATGCTGACATCAGATGGAGAGATGCTTAATGAAACTGGTCTCAGAAATATCACGACAATTACACTGTTTACCAAGTCTTTTAAAATCATCGAAATAACTGGTGGAAAATCCTCCTTACCTATCATGAACGAAATAACACAAGCGGTGATTTATTTCCAGGGTATAATATTACTCAAGAAGTAAAAGACATCACAATCTCTTATGAAGAACATCTGTCCTACCCCAAAAAATTACAATGCCTTGATTGAGGCATTAAGTAAATGTTTCATTTTCTTTACATGCACAAGAACATGTACCCAGAACAATGAAAGAACTTGGTTGCAATGGGCAAATTAAAATGATGCTTCCCAGACAAAAATCAGAACCTTTTGCTTTGCTCCAGTACAGTGTGCTGTAGGATGTATTGCTGGTTAAAAACAGCTCTATCTGAATAACTTAAGTAGATACACCTGGACTCTACAGTGCTGGAAAACTAGTTCGGTCTTTGTGAGAACATGTGTCCCAAGTTTTATGCAGACATCAACTCCTGGGTGGATCCAGGACTTTTGTTTGGGAGATTCATCCACTGTGGGAGAGTGCTGTCCATCTGAAGGAAAATGGTACTCTCAATATGTTGTACAAGTTCCTATATCAAACCCGTGATGAGGAGAGCAACAGTGAGATGTCTGCGATAGAATAAGTATCAAAGGTATGGTCCACCTTAGTACGGGAAAATTTTGGGGGTACACGTGCACCCACGGTACCCACTCTGGATCCGCCACAGATCAAGTCAATGGGAGTATTTCATTACAATGACATTCTACAAGTAAACATAAAATTGCACTTAAGGTGGGACAGAGCCATGAGCATTAACAAATCAACTATTTTGTTTTTTGCAATTTCTCCTTTTTTGATGGCAATAACAATAATGTGACAGCCCATTTTCAATCTTGTAAGAAAAACTAAGATATCAAATGCCAGGTTTGTTCCCGTACCAATCATGGTACAATTCAAACTGTAACAAAGTAGCCTATACCTGCTAAGTTATTTAAGGGTTGCTGGCTGTCCTTCTCTGTAAAATGTCTCATCCACTTGTCAGCTAACATATGGAGGACATTTCTGGGCCACAAAGGGTGCACTGTGCAGTAGCAGTGAGGAAAACAGGTCAATATGAGTGTCAGTGTGTCCTTTGGATAACTGTTATGCATTTGAGTAGAAATGCTCGCATCTAAACATGATCTGACTCATCACTTTGCCAACAAGTAATGCAAAGTCCTTTCAGCCCACCTACGGCCCTGGAAGCTCTGGGGTAATGTATACTTTCTGGCATCATATGAGCTGTATTTTGCACCACTTGAGGCAAATGATGTGCTCATTTTTACCATTTGGTGAATATTTAATGTTTTTTTTTTTCACATAGTACCACTTTCAGCAAAGAACCCCTTTCTTTAATTTTCCTTTTGAACTTCAGTGCCTCAAATCTCTACTGTGTTCCAATCATGCTATAAGGCCTCAGCAGAAACACCAGCAGAGTTGACATAAATAAGGGAATCTGTCTTCCCCATACAACTACCCACACAGTATCAAACTAGCCACATGGGCTTCTACCTCCAACCACCACCCTCTACTCTAAACTGCAGCACTTGGTTCCTTCAACAATCTACATTCTTCCATATTTTTCATCTCTGAAACAGAGTTCCTAATGAGAAAGGTCTTGCATCCTAAATATTAAACTATCACGATTCACACTTATCACACTGACTTAGAGGGCGTGCTCCCTTTGTGCTTCAATAAAGCCTTCCAGATATGACCATGAATGTTCTAATGTTCCAGTGCTGGTTCAGCATCCCTATATTCCAGAAGTTAAGCTAAGGAATCAAATATGTATATTATAGGGTGCTTCCAATAAAAGTGACAGCTATTGCCAACAGCCTGAGAAGAGTTAACATATCCAACGGGGTAGGGGGGTACACATTCTCGATTCATTTTAAATGTAGGTTTGCAAATTCTTTTAAATCTTTAAATGTAATTGTTGATCAATTTTAATCCAAACCTACATCTCTTAAGCACTCCACAATGCTACCATGGAATTGTTAGGGTAATATTTCTATGATGCTACAACTATGTTTCTAGATTTAAGTTTCAAAAGGCCAACTACTTGGCATAAACCAATGATTTCAGTCCAAATCGTGTTTTCCAAGCTCTGCAGAACTTCATCTCCAGATTGTGTGTCTGTTGATATCTTTCAGTGCATGTCATCAATGCTACCCTTTAATTACAAAACTTTAAGAAGTAACCGTACATTTACTCTGGTGACAGTGTATGCATCTTCTGAATGATTTAGGAAATTAACTCCAAATACAGTTTCCAAGAACCAGAGTATCACTTATTCAAACAAGTAATCAATTACAACGGATTGAACTCAATCCTGAGAACAGAAAAATATTAAATCACGTAATTACCGCTTCAGCTTCATACTTGGCACAATAAGCCAGTAAACTTTTATACAAGAAAAAGAGAAAAATTGTTTGCTAGCCAAACCTCAGATTCACACAATGGTCTATACAATGAGACCTAAGAAGATTATGTAATGACAATTGATCAAAAGAGGCAGCAAACGGGGCAGCACTTTATATAGCTCTCATCAATCACTGGAATGACGTCAGATTTGAGTCTCACAAACAAGTTACAATCTATGTCACCAGGGAACAATCTTTCAAGGTGTTAATTTCCTGAATTTGTTGTGTCAAACAAAGAAAAAATAATGAAATAGAAGGAAAAAAATGTTGCAAAAATGTTCCTTGCACAGTTAAGAGTGACTAGATGTGACCCAAGTCCAGCCAGGCTTGTGTCCAGGATCGAGTCACTGAAGGCAATTGAGTTTGGTGTGAATTCACGTTGATCCTAGACATAGTACAGCCTTACTCGAGATGTACTGACAAGAAGGTTGTCATCAAAGAACTTGGTCTCCACTACAACATGTCCGCTGAAAAAAAGAAAAAGAAACATTTTATTAAGGTCAAATCAAGAAAAGGTGGGTCTGTGGACACACAACCAAAAACAGATATTTTACTCAATAACATCAGATTACGATCCCTTGATGAAAAAAATCTGTTGGGATTATCTGGAATATATTCCATTCTCACAATATACCTCTTCAATGTTTGACCATTTCTGAGATTTCTCATTAACTATGCAAAAATTATGATGTGGAGCATTGCACAGTGTGTGTATTTCTTTTGATAATCCTTTTATACAAATTATGTGTCAATTACTTACCTGCTAGTTTCATAGTTTGGTGTTTTATGTGGATAATTTTAAAGTAATAAATAGCTACTTCCAAAATAAAAGCCCCCCTGGGGCATACCAACATTACAACTGTCCTTGGAATGAAGCTTCAGTGAACAAAGAATAACATTACACATATCTCATGTGTCCTATTTTCCATGTCACAAATTGCAAAAGTACAGTAGCTCATGTTAATTTTTGTTGTAGGTTCAAAATAAATTGTCTTGTAAAATGGCCAATGTTTGATGGATTTTGATGGGAATTACAACTTTTTTAATATGTTCATGCTTTTTACATCAAATAAGCAGGTATGACATTTACATGTCCACAAATCTTTTAGTCATCATGTCAAAATAGCCATGTGAGGGCTACCTCACTCTCAGATATATGCTGCAGTAGCCATGTTTAGTACTACACACATTATTGTCATTAATATGTGTAGCAACAAAGCATGGCTGCAGCCCCTGCAGCTTTGCTGAGGGAGCTGCAGCTTAGCTGAGGGAGCTGCAGCCTGAGATTTTAACTAGTGTTGGACTGATCACTGGCATCTAATATCGGTATTAGCCGAAATTCCACGTTTTTTCAGTATCAGTATCAGCAGAAAAATATTATCTGTTGCAATGTACAGTATGAAAGAACATACAAAAAGAATAAAATAGTAGAATGCACAAACAAGAAAACTAGATATTAAAAGCTTGTTGAAAAAGGTACATCATCCATTTTCATTTAAAAAACTTATGGAGGAACACAGTTTGAAAGCATCGGGATGTGGGTTCTAAAAGTGAGGACCAGCCACTGCAAAATCGTGTTCACCAAAAGGAGTCAAAAAGCGAGGCACAATCAAATAGCATGAGGAATCATTAAGCACAAATGATACTTCAAACCTTCCTGCTTAAAATAAAGCAGGACAAACAATCAGAGGCAAATAGCATTAATTGCTACAAACACCACCAGACAGCTTTGTCCTGAAAATGCTACGTTTAGTTGACCCTAATTTTACCCTTTCTCCTTACACCGTCCTTTGTTGCCAGGTAGCACAATACATACAGCACAATACATGCAGCACAGTCTACCACTATTAAAAACAGTAATTGATCTATGCTGTTTGCTAACACATTCATGAAGCCATCCTTTCTCTACAACAAAATACTTTAACTATTGACGCAATTACTGCAAAGCCATTCAAATAATTTCTTTACACCCAGTTGTTTCTGTAAAAACAAGGCTGATGCAAAGTATAATATTCAAAAGCCTAACTCCATCAATCTAACACGCCCCAAAACAAATGCTCTGGAATATTTTATTTTTTCACTTTTCTGCCCTTTCCTTTTTTCTGTCTTTTATTATTCTGTCATTAGACCAACTTCCTTTTTATTAGACAAAGCAGAAACGTGAGATCAATGCTTTAGTAGACCACTAATGCATTTGAAAAATGAAGTGCAACCCAAGCCACGTTGAACCAAATTGAGAAAATTTTCTATAATAACTAGAGGAGGAAGGCTAAATCTCTAAGGGATTGAAAATGAAATTTCTGGTAGTAGTATCCTCTGTAAGTTGCAGTTAATGGAGAATTTGTGAAAAAATGCTACAAAAACAAGGCTTTTATAAGTGCCTTGAAAAAAATGCAAGTTCCATACACTTAGATTTGGGAAAAATAATTGGCAGGCATAGAGGTATGAATACTGAAGTTGCGAGGTCAATTCTACAACTGTGTGAAACACTGTGAAACAGTATGCCTCCACATATGACCTTGTTCTGCATTTGTTCAGATGCTGATCAAATGCAAATCGAATGCATGCGGACATCATTGAGGTCAGGAGACACAATTACGCAAGCTTATCATCTTGATCAAAATGTAGAAACTGATAGAGCTTGCAATCAGATTACATCCTGTAAAATGAAGTGTGCCTTCGTTACGGTGTCACAATCCTAATAATGTGTTTACGGACCAAATTTCTGCACATAATTTCATTAACATAAGTGCAGTTGTGAGAGCAGCTGTTTTGTCTACATTGACACAGACAAGATAAGCTTACATGATTGCATAACGTCTAGTGCTGTATTAATGAAGCTTGAATTCAAGATCACAAGATGATTTCTTTCAGTGAAATGGACTAAAACCAGGATCATGAAAATGGTGGACAAAGCAGTCACATTGGGGGTGTCCACTGTCCAAATGACTCCTTGTAATTTTTAAGTCAGACCTTGATGCAATGATTTTATGATGCCAAGGAACCACCAGGTGCGAGAAGCCCACACGGAATTACCAAATATCCCCTAAACTTTGTATTCTTATACTGCACTACAGTAGAATCAACAATACAGTACCTGGCTTATGCATCAGAGTGCCCTGCTAATAACCTCACTTAATACAATTTGCACAATTGAACAGTCTCATTACTGCCCTATAACAGCTAGCAAAGATGTCACTTTGTCATTCTGCTGGCAAAGAACTTAATGAAGTAAGGGCGATTCAAAGGTCAGTGGGATTTGATCAAAAACATTGCCAGATGTTAATACATGTGGTAGAAATACATGGGGCTGTCCATTAGTGTAACAGGCGAGCTACATAGGAGTAACATACTGTACAGTAAATGAAGAGATATTGTATCTTTACCTCAGACATCTGAGCAGCCTTCAAACTCATATTCATAAGGTCCCATTTTAATGATTCACTTCTCAGAAATGATATCCTCACAAAACTGATTTACTTTTACATTCAAGGCTCTTTACTTGAGCTACTGTATGACCTCAAATGACTTCTTAACGACCTTTGACCTACTTTTCCAATCATGAGCCACAAGTCAAGGAATATTGTGAGCAACTTTCAACAAAAATTATTGCCTTTTAAAAAGCCACGCAATTTCACTTTTATTTGGTGTTTTCTAACATGCACTGATTCCTAAATGACTCTTGACCTCCAATTTCAGACAACCTCTATGAACCCCACCACCATGGATAACTCTGTTCACAGAAAAAAATAGGCCAAACAAACATTTCCCCCAAAATGTGACCAGATACTGTCAGATGGATAAATGGATGCCACATATTGTAATACCTCAATACTATAAATAGCTCTTGAAGCTTCACTGGTATGGGCCTCAATCAAACAGCTGCGATTTGATTGAAAATTGAATATTAAAACTGGTGAAACCCTGTATATCCATCTCTCGGTCTAAATGACAAAGGCCACAATACGAATTTACGAAACATGCCCAGAAGCAACACATATATTACACCTTAATAACATAGCCATGTTTGCTTGAACATAAACATATTGATTCCAGAAAGCATTAAGCAGTAGGAACAACATTCTGTAGGTGTAATATGTATATGTATGCACAGCAAGTTTGATGGAGTTCGTATGTGTGTATTCAAGGTTACGGGGAGACTTAATTCTGTACCTGTGTGCCAACTAAATGGGTGATTTTAGCACCTTTCAGTCAGTCAAACAGCATACTGTACACATGTCCCTAATGCCACCATGCAGTCATCCTGATGCCTACAGTACCATACTTGTTTTTGTATCTTAATTATTCTAATGTCTTAATCACTCTTAAAGTGGACCTAAAGTCTAGAGTTACAAGAATATATATTTTAGAGGTTGGAACATGAATTCCATCCATTCAATTCCCATTTTCATAGCTTACTCCATTGCTGAGATATAAAATGTGGAAATATATTCACTTCATTTGAAAAAGTTGATTGCACAATAATTTGTGATGTCCTTCTTGTACAACTCACATTACCTGCTTTTCTTTCCTTTTGAAATTAATATGTTTATATGACCTTGAGACATTTTCTGTTCCCTTGCACTGCATGTCGTGGGGAGAGTGCTTTTATAGCTAAGTCACCCTATAACAGTAAGACAGTGACCACATTTTAGCACAAGGTGCAGTGGCTTTCGAAAAAAAAAAAAACAAAGAAAAACAAAGACTGTAATTTGAGTAGTATACAAGAATGACATCACAAATTACTGTGCAATCTACCATTTCAAATTGAGTGAATAAGCTTCAACATTTTATATCTTAGCTTAAAAATGTCCTGTGAAGATGAGAGTTGAACCATCTGGATGCATTTTTCAAGCTTTGTAACATATATTTATGAAATTTTAGACTTTGTGTACACTTTAAATGTTCTAAATTATTCTTACATCTCAGCTACTCTTTGTTCCAACATGAAGGGAGCTTTGAGCCCTCCCATATTTTTGGAGTTTTTGACTACCATGATTGTTCACAACTCTGTACCCTTTTGTTTTTCCAAGTCAATATTATACTTTGTAGTTGGGTGGTAAAACTCATTCATTCCAAAATAACTCTCTCAAGGCCACTGTTATATGACTTAAAGAAAAAGCAGTGCTACAGAAATACAATGCACCATTTTACATCATATTTTAATTGAACTGTCATTACTGACACTCTGTGGCATACATCATCTCTTGCTTGACTGTGTTGCTTGCGTGGGTCAATCAAGGATGCGATAGAGAAGTGACAATAAATGCTCCTCTTTTCTTTAAAATCACATTCAAAAGGAATTAAACATGAACCATATTCACAGGTGCAAGATTCTGTATTCTTTCAAAAGATAGAACCTGTCAGACAGGATACATAAATACATTTTACAGATCTATGTAAATCTGTCTTTAAAACATCAGTACTTTATGAACTGAACCTTTTTCTACAACTTTATTCAGGTACACACAACCTTGAAAGCATGATAACTTCAAATCCAGTCACTTTCAATGAGATTATAGGCAAACCTGGGAGACCACCAGTTAGTTAGATGGGATTTAACGACACACCAACATGAATGTGTTGTATCAAGTCCTTCCCTTTAGTCACCTCTTACAACAGGGGGGAATGCCGTGGGCATATTCTACAACCCCCAACCCACAGGGGGCAGGAGACCATCAGGCCCTCACAAAGTATACATGCTAGCTACCAACAAAGAATAGAGTATTGGTTGCCTAGTTCAGGTTAGTGTTCACTTCAGCTCAGGAAGCCCATAGAGGGTCCATCTACAACCCTGCCTTCTCCTTCACTTAGCATTTAGCAGGTAATGTGGCAACTTGGTTCAAATGAAATACTGCTTCAGCCAGGGGGCCAATTTAACACTCCCATCAGACAGGCAAAAGTGCACCCTCAGTCTTCAGCCACATTCCTAGACACTGGAACGGTGAATGGACCATGGCAATGCTTTGACAGCTTTACAATTTGGGAGCCTAGAATTTAAGAAAGTCTTGGCATGGCATTGGCACATCTGGTACTGAATCAGTTTGAAAACTTTTGCAAAGGAAATAGAACAGGACTAGAGATGAGAATCGTTATGACTGTCTAATAACAAAGGTGTCTTATTCACTCTGATGTGCTTCAAGCTATAAATTTTGTGATGTGTACATTAAAGAGTCCATTTCCTTTAATTAGAATTCATGTCTTCCATCCTGAACTAGTTTGGTATAATTTTTAGCCGGGAAGCTCATCCAGGGGTCCATTAAGGACCCTAGCATAATCACTGGCAATATTCTGCTAGTGTTCAAAGGATAACAAGGCAGGCATGCAATAATACATGTATCTCTACTGTAATGCCTGCCACAGGGATTACCATTTTTAATAGCACCCCCATTTGCAGGATTTTTTTTTACCCTGGGGGCATGACTTCAGTTCTGACAAACACTGAGTGTAGCAACCTATGAGAGAGTGTAGCAACTTTGTTTTTTTTTTTTGTCAACCTTGGGGTGCACTCCCCCAATGCTCCTCCAAATATGTACCTACATCTGAAGGATAAGGGTACCTCCTGCCTTAAGCTGCTTTCCCAAAACTTGAGAGACACAGATGAGGCAGTGAAATGGCGGGGGAACATGTAAATCTTAAAGGTAAGGTATCAAGACTTGGCAGGTTTCAGATGGTATGCATACTGTATAATGTCAGTCACAGAACAGAAAGTGCACCCTCTAATGAGCTAAGCCCGTAAAAATAGTATACATTTCAACTTACACCAACACAAATACGGCTAATTTTTGTACCAGCTGGCTGTGCACCTATTAGCCTATATATGCACTTGCGAAGGTTATGTGGTGTGTAGCATATGTGTACCAAAGTAATGTACCTTATCCTGTTAGCTTGGTTTGTCCTCTATCATGATGATAGTGTCATGCAGTGGCACAGCTACGGGGGCAGGGGGCATGAGGGGCACATGCCCCCCACTACAAAGCCGTGCCACCATAGGTGCCCCCTACAGAAAATTTTGGAATGTACAGTTTTATATATATCAGTCCTATAGAGAGGGACAAAATTCAGAAATTGGACCCTCCCAGGAAAGGTTCGTGACCCCCAGTGCCCCCTGCTCAAAAAATCCCGGCTACACCACTGGTGTGATGTAAATGCATCTAGACTGTAGGGTCTATACAAGAAACTAACATATAAGTCCCGTACAATGATATCATCGTTTTGCATCAATGCTCAAGACCTGACAAATCTTAGTTCATTCTTTTGTTTTTTTTTATCTACTTTTTTTTATCTACAGTATTAAGGCAGGGTTTCAGAGGGGGGAAGGGGGAATTTTTCCCCACCTTTCCAGAAGAAGGGAGGTAAAATCCCCCCCTTCATTTCCATAAAAATAAAAAAAAAAATTCAACATTTTAGTTTCTTACTTTGTATTGAAGAGGACACTTTTGCAGCAATGCTTGAACTTACATAAATAAATGACCTTTAAAACTTTTCATATTGCACCTTAAAGGGGCCTTGAAGCAAGCATTTGCCCCCCCTGAACCCACTTGTAACTTTGGTTAAGGACTGCATCAATTTGGACTCGGGGTTTAGCAGTAATAACCCCCCCCCCCTCCCCTTTTTTGAATTTCTGGTGGAATCCCTGTAAGGGTACCTAACAGACACTTACAGTATTAAGCATGTTTTTATGCAATGATACTCTGAAAAAGCCACTGAGTAGAAAACAGCAAACAGCATTTCAGCAAAACTAGAAAAAATTGCTTCAACCATTGCAACTGTTCCTTCAATTAATTCTACAAAACTCCCAGGGTTTGCGAGTCTATGAGCCCCTAGATCTACTTGCACATGTATTGTCTAATTGCATGCAATTATCATCTGGCTAAAATAATAGCACAGCAGGATACCCTACTCCTACAGCTAAAGGGCCTCCTATCATCGTATACTTTCATAAGAAGGAGCACTGTCCCACTATTTTAAACAGGTCTGAAATGCCCAGTTTCTTTTCCTCTTGAAGAGTAGTATTATGGGAACTCTAGCCAAGAAGACTGTTACTTGGAGATTTTTTAAGTCCATCCTCTCATCTAAGGTTACAAAGAGGACGCAGGAGAGAATGGACCTAAGGAGGTCTATTGACCCTTTAAGATCATGCATCAGTCTTCTATATGTTGAGAAATGAGCCTGTGAAGTATTCCCTGGTAGTCTATTCCATCTTTTCCAAATTCTATTGAAAATACTCATTGTCACTGGATGTACACAATTTCTCGACTCAAATAGCTTTCCCTAGAGAAATTAAGTGAATTAGACTTGGCAAAGGGGTAGTTAGTATAAGTGTATGACGTAAACTCAGTGAACAGGTACATTGTAATGAACTTGGCCAGAAGAAATTGCACTTAATTTTCAGATGTGCTTTGTTGAGGTGGATAAGGCAAATTGCTCACCACCCTGTGTACTTTGCAAACCTTCATCCTTCATTTGAAACAGTACATAAATGTAAAGACTTCCTTTTCCGAACAAGATGGCCTCTCTTTGAGCAAGAAATATGTATCAACAGTTTCATTTTGATGCCATAAACCTGCATTTTCTCCCTTTAATTGGCTAGTCTGCTGTACATATACAAGTAAAATCTGTTTCTGGGGCCCAAATGAGGAAAGTTTGCACAATAAAATGGGTCCCCTGGGAGTTAAATCCGGAACACTCTTTTAGAAAACTTTAAATACTTCCACTTTTTTCCACACTTCAAGAGGAACTTAGACAAAAACATGGAGTTCTGGTACTGCAAAACACAGTGTTTTTGTGTAATGTCATCCATACATGAGAGGTGCATACATTATAAAATACAGACGTTTGAGGATCCTAGACTTCAAGTTTCCTGAAATAATGTCTACCTAAATGATTGAAAACTCTTTTAATGGGCTGGTGGTATAAAACCCCAAACATAATAAGGTTCAACCTAGGGCCCAAAGTTTTCTGCGAAGCAGAATTGCTGCAGAAATCTTGGAAATGGCATAAGAAAACAGAAAATGAAGTTTTGAAAAAAGTTGCAAAAATAAATCAGGAAATTACTATCAAAATAACTGTTATATGTTAGTTGAGTAGCTTTGATAAAAACTGTACAAGAACAAAATGTTTGAAAAAACATTGCAAAATAGCATAATTACCCTCTCTATCATGTACAATTCAATCACAGAATCGCATAATAAAATCATGATGAAACAGTCCCTCCCCAACACCCTACACCTGCGGTCGATCGAGAGAGTATTTTTTGTACTACCACCGTAAGTATTGTGCAGTACAGCATTGTATTTCAGTATATATCCTTTGAAAAATGGAAGTTTTAGGTTTTATACAGCTTTTGAGGAACAATATGAACTTTTGAAGATGCCTAAATTAAGAAAGCAGATGAAAACGGATTTTGCCAAAGAAAGTGTAAATTCAGTATTTACAAAGTGGAAAACTTTGGGCCCTAGTTCAACCTGTATTGGTAACTGCACTCTAAATGACATTTCAAACAAGAGCTTCAGATAATACCAACCTGATTGGTCTATGATGACTTGTGTTGATCAATCAAATGTTACATAATGTGGGCTATTGTATAAGCAGGTGACATTACAATGGTATTACAACCACACAAAGCAGTGTACTCAGTAAAATGTGGCTTTGAGCAATTTAAACTCAGTACAAGCAACTGTAGCTACCGTATGTATGGTAAAGGAAGACAAGTTTTTACTTTTTTTCGACAGCGAAAGAGGGGCTAGAAATGTATTTTAGATGGGAGAATTATTAATACTTTGGAATAAGATAATTACCCTTTAAAGAGTCAAACTTTTTATTTTTTTTTTCTCATTTTTTCATTTATTTTTTTTGGCACTGGCATACTTAAAGGGTAAAACATTTGATTGGTAACAGTACCAGCAAACACAATGCAGAATGTCATGCTCACTTTCCAAAACTTGTTTATTTTTAAATGTGGAAAGAACTGCGAACAGTTTTAAGAGATACAGGTGTGCCTCAAAGTCCATGTAACAGCAGTGTTATTTTTCCCCTCCATTTATTTTTAAAAGGATACTTTTCACTTAACTAATACACTTCATACCCACATATCTTAAAGCCTGCCACACAAGAGGGAAAATTAACATGCTTCTCATGTCATTTTGCTTATACACCTGTAATTTCTCGTGTGTAGAAGATGTTTTGCAAGATTTTTACCTTCTAAGGCAGACGAATCATCCCACATGTTTGAAATTTTTTGACATGAATAACACTTTCCTCATTGCGTGCATTTGACCTGATTATTTAGCTTACATCTTAACTACACATGAGATGCAGTCAACCTATTTGAATTCAAGTATGGTCCTTTCTTAACCATGTAAGAAAATTTTTGTTTCAAAAATGTTGAATTTATATGCAACATGACTCCTTTTTTTTACATGTAATATGCAATTCTATATAATGTGTAATTCTTACGTAATGTGCAATTCTTATGTACTGAAATATTATAAAAGATACTTTAAAGGGAAATAAAAGAAACTTCGAAAAATTAACAGACATTTCAAAATAACACTGAGGAGACTGCATCTTTCCTGAATGGAAACCTCTCATGCACAGCACAGAATGAAAACCAACCAGTCAAAGACAATCCCATGTACGGGAATCACCATAAACTAAGTTTATTTGTCCGTTCCTCGATAACACTGATGTAAAAAACAGGTAAAAACAAACAACTAAACAAACTAAACTAAGTCCAATATTTACCAAATGTCTTGAGATACACCTTACACAATCACAAATGATACAGGTACCCAGCAACCTGGGCTGACCATGTTACACTGGTCACAGTGTAATTTACATTACTACATGTAGATATTGAAGGGGGTAAGCATAGTCATACTATCTTTATGCAGAAATATCTTAGAGTTGTAACTAGTTTTACTCTTCAGAAAGAACCTATCTGCATGATCTAGCAGGGACCGCGGAGACGGGAGGCTACAGGGGCTTTAGCCCCTGCACTTTTTCTGCCGTAGGCATTTTGGGCCGCCTTAAAAGGCTTTTATTTTCTTGAACATATTGGGCTGCTTTGATGATTAGCCCCCCCTCCCCACCCCTTCTTAAAAGTGGCTCTGCAGTATCCTGTCTAGAAAATTCAAAACAATAACAGTGGAGAGAAACAACCAATAAATCACATGCCCAACTTCATACAGTCATGAACATACTGTAAAATATTATTCTGTGTAGACAAGTTTTTAACCCATAGTTAAAACAGTTTCTCTGCGAAACCATGTTTTACCAGCCCTTCATACATGGTCTCGTTGGAGTACAACAGAATATATTAGGTCTTGAAAATGTTCCTTACAGAATGCCTATTATAACATTTACTGGATGGTGCAGGCCTTTAGAGTTTTTGACATTGTAGATACCTGCTAGGTTCCATAGTGTCGATCATGAAAAGTGGACAAACACTCAAAATAAACCTGAGTAGTGAAAATCAGACCACACAGTAACCAAAGGCATTTTATACTGAGAATAAATCTGACAATAATTGAAGATGATTCAGAAGATAAGTCAGCTGACTCTAGGACAGCTAGGCCTGCCCTTGGTACAAATGGTTGCCCAACACACTATAAAATTCCGTTGGGCCCTGTCAGTAGTCATGTGGCTCAGTGAGGCAGAATAGGTCCATATCCATAGTAAAATGTAATGAAAATCCTATGGAACAGGAGTGGTCTCACTGAATTCAACATGGGGCAGCTGCATTTCCTCTCTCATATGTAATGATGTACTGTATCATACTGTAGAGTTTAAGGTAGCTAGCAAGAACTTTTGTGTGCACTCCAGGATTTTAACAACTGGAATAACTTCCTCCAGCTTGCCATGACAGGCATGTCTCCAACTGCAGGCTAATACTCCCCAAGTACTGTACTTGTACAGTTCTAATCAATCTGGTAAAACTTACACTGTGGCTAAATTTTGTGAGTTCATTACTTACAGTATGTAACATGATATAGACCAAGAAAGAGGAGAACTTTTGCAGGCTGTCAGGTGTCGTTTTCCTTGATAAACACCAACGTTGAAAAAAACACCAACTTGAAAAAAAAAGATAAAAAATTCTTTGTCTGGGGAAATGCTACTTACTTTTGGGGGGAGGGTGTCTGAGGATGGTGGTGGCAGCTCAAAACAGAACGGAAACAGTTCCATGAAGGACGATAAGTAGCATTTTTTTATGTTAAAGCAGGAGCAGGTGGAAAATTCAAAAGGTGAGTCTACTTCAGAGCCTCTACTATGCTGCTCCAAAACAATTTCTTTGAGAACTGCAGTACAGAAATACATGAAAAAACTTCAAATCAAGGTGATAGCTATTAGCAGCATTATATTCATGTTATCCTCAAGTTAAAAGTTTCAATTTCATCTTTGAGGCTTACAAAGTCACTTTTACAACTGCTCCCACATCAATGTACCATCCATTCCACACTCTTTTATATGACTGCATTTATTTCTCCTCTATTGTTGCATACAGTGCAATTATATATTTTTACAAAAACATCTTACAAGGAGAGGCCAGTCAAATGGACCTTTCTTCTTCAGGACAATCAGTGCCATAGACTGGGAAAGTGACAACATGAACATATCACAATTGAGCTGCACTTCAATGACAAAAATGACTCAAGCTTGTTAAGAACATTAATAAAATTGCAGTTTCTGTAAAGTTTCTTTAAAAACTGCATTACACCTTTTTTGTGCTAAAATAAAATTAAAAACTATGTAAACATCTGACTTAGTGCAACAATGACATCCCTGACTTTCTATTTTATCTTAAGGGCTTGAAAGGTCATTTAAATTGTGCAATTTCCAGCTTCAGTGCTGCATCTATTTCAGCATTCTTTGTTTGCTTCTTTTTTATATCATTTTGCACTTTACTGAAAGTAAATAAAAAGATCTTGAAAAGCAAGGGTAAGTTGTTGCAGTTTTCGTAAATCTCTGCATACAGTGAGTTTTGAAACTGAGATTAGACTGGCTGTCAATACCAATCACATATTTTATGGAGACAGTGGTGCTAATCATTGGCAATGTGATTGCTACAATTCTGGCAGGTATGTAATATACTTTGCATGAATAAATTTGTAAAGTGCAAATTTCTTGACAAATCCTACTCAAAGGTGTTACATATTATTTTCCCTGTTAAACAGTAAATTTTTTTAAAGAAACATTCTACAACTGATCCCTTCAATGAAGAAAACTGATGGTCACTGATGTGAGGATGTATAGTTTTGTGCATTTTTTTTTAATGGAAAATTGAAATGTGAGTTTTTCAGAGGCTTGCAAGTGTCAGTTGTTTAGGAATTTCAGTACAGGTCACTAAGTTCTAAGCTTAGACACAGTGAGGTGTGCGAAAAACCTCTACAGCTGAGCGAAAAAAGTCTGCATCCCGAAGCAATAAGGGTAAGGAATAAGGAAGTTCTGGGTTCTCGCAAGGCCAAACCCATACGCAAGATGCAGTTTCCACTCAAGGGCATTCTACAGTTTATATAGTGCTTTTTCACTCCAAGTGATCTTTCAAACATAAAGAATCCAAATGTGATCCAAACAGTTGATTTACTTGGCCAACCAGTGCGAAGATATTCTTAGAATGACAGAGACTTTCAAAGATCGAGCTTTTCTGTTGCAATACTTCATGGAGAGGTACAGAGACTGTATGTAGCTTTCTCATACGTTCTTGGCAAAACAAAGAGTATAAAACTTCTTTCGGGAAGGATAACAAAGCTACCGTGGCTAAGCCAGGCTGCATTAATTGTAGATGCTTTATGTGGCACACCCAAAAATCCCAGAAATGGCCAAACTTTAAAAAACGCATATCTTGAAACTGGTACAAGATATACTGTTGTTAAATAATTCCAATAGATTTTCCATCAGGTGGATCTTAATCCCTTACTGTTGAGTAAAACAGCTCTTTGGTTACATGTCCACAGACCTTTTATACTGTGTTAAGTACTCCTTTGAGGCTGGGGTTAAGGAAATTTACAACTTTGCACTATTTCTCCTAACTCTGCATTCTATTATCACTTGCACTTTTATCCAACCAGTCCTTGCCCTAACTTTATTTCCTATAGCAAATGAATGGTCAAAATAAATTTAATCCTGAACCATCATGCCTGACACTTTCATTGCTTTAAACACTTGTTTACGATGCGATGAGAAGCCTCTCTGATGCATCCTTTAATATCATGGGCCGACTAAATTAAATCGACCGAAGCGTAGATCAACAATAAAAACAGAGGTAATAGCTAGACCAAACCCATTACATTACACACTTGTACTTGAACTGGCAGTTAAAGACCAACCTAAATTTGACGAAGGCAAGCTGATACTCTAGTGATTTATACGAGAGGGGCCATATGTCACAAAATCGCTATCCGAAGTAAATGGTTTACAAGACAGTTTCCCTTAGAGCTCTTGTGCTTCATTAACAGATGGTATACAGAATGGGGGTATACAGGCCACTTCTGGCGAGTACAGGCTACCGTAGTTGCTACATATCAGCCTTGATATCCAGCCTAGGTGCCCAAGTGGCACAGCGCAGGCCATCTGTGGCCCGTGCCTTGTGAGTGGCCGGAAGATTCCAGGATCCCAAAATTTTTGTAAGAAAATAAACTTTTTAATTACATTCTGACTATTCCATTGAATGTGAACAGTGAACTCTGAAAGTCAAAGTGGCTCTTGGTTGAAAATAATAAGAACCACTGATGCAGAATGATTGTCTTTTGTATGATTCTTCACTTCAACACATTTTTGATTTCTTATTGTCATTTTGGCCTTTGTAAAGTAGTTCATATTCCACTAAAAAAGTTTTCAGCAATGTCACCACATCGAACCACATTTTGTGTGTTTGACACATAGCAGACATTAATGATTGCAATGCATGATGGGAAATGGGAGTATAAACAACTGGCACCATACTTTTGAGAACCTTCTAACTTAGTGCTAGAGCTACTACTGTATTGTCTTACTCCCAGTTCCCATGCGGGAACTGCTCCTTTTGTATACGTGATGTAATCATTCAAATCTGCCATTAGCTGTGAATCATTCACAGATTTAATAGGGTCTTCCAGTACACCCATACATATGCTCACACAGAAGTGCACTTACAGCTAATGTACAGTAGTATGACCCTAATTTGTAAATGCTTTCTGTACACCTGTAAACCAAAACCCAATCTTCAAACCTTGTTTTCTGATGTAAAGGCGTATTCCTGTGGCTTTTTACAAGGTCTCATGTGAATGAGAAAAATACTTCAATTCACGCCCTTCAAACCCTGTAGCAATACTCTTTTTGCCTAACTCCAGGTATCACATATTGAAGAGTACTTATTTTTGTCAAAATATACCTCCAGTTCTCATCAAGGTCACAGAATCACAGAATGTCATGTACAGTGGGCACATTGCAACAGATTCCTTTTGTTTTTCTTTATAATTGAATGTCCTGTTTGTCGTTGAAAATTGATACTGTTCGAATGTTTGGATACACAGGGTATCTTCCCATGTAGATCTGGCATAAAACTTACACCATATGTAAGGTATAGCAAATAAGGTTGCCAAATATTCCCTACAGTGGCATCAATATCATAAAGAAATTCAGTGCTATATCAATGTGCCCCAATGACATCACAGATTCCCACACTGCACTTAAATCTTGAGAAAAACTGCATTTCTTTGAAAATTAGTATCTTCCAAATGCTACAAGCTATTGAGATGCAGTTTCTACCTCTTCAATGAAAAAATTTTCTGTATTTTTTGAAGTCATTGAATGTTGTCTCTGACAAATCCCTTTAACTGTTCATCATACAGAGAGCCTTGAGAGAGGCTTGTTTAATACTCTCCATAAAGCTAGTACGAGCCTCCTTGCCTTGCCAAATGTCAATCTCCTACAAACAATCTGGCGGCCTTCTAGGCATCAGCATTCGAACAGTTTCTCTATTATTCAAACCAACAAAGACTGCTACAAATGCAACTTCTTTCCTTGTACCGTGTGAGACTGGAACATTCTCCCCCAGAATATAACAGATCTTGAGAACCCCAAGCAATTCAAGTACTCCACCTTGAGGTTCCCCAGACGGGAGGACTAAAACTCTTCTTGTGCACACCAAACCCTGCACGCTTGACTACACCTAGGAGTGTTGTGCAGTATTTTTCCAGATCCAGAGCCCTATGTATGTGAAGTTACTGAAAATCCTACAGTCTGTGCGGAGCATGACCTACTGTACCATCCTGGACAAAATTACGTACGGCATGCCACTCATATCGGGCCACCCGTCCATGCCTATTGTACAATAGTGTTATCCTGTGATACATTGGTGAATGCTTCCTGTACACGTGAAAACCAAAACCTAAATTCTTGAATGATTGATGGCTCACTTAAATGTCCCTCAGAGTTAGGTGAGGTTTTATGGCTCAGTTTCTAACCAATTGGTTTAAGTTGGGCTGGCCACAGCCTTTTTTCCAGTTGTGGCTCACTGGCTTGTTTTCCCTACTCCATTGCTTATGCTGAGCACCAAGCACAATGGCAGTAGGTTCCATTTTTAAAGTCTTTGGTATGACCCGGCCAGGAGCTGAAACCCCAGACCTTCTGGCTGCAAGTCAGATGCTATAACCACTTGACCATGCAGTCAGTCTTAAATGTTCCTCAGAGAGCCAAATGTAGCTGAAAATCCTACAGGTGTTGAGCATGGCCTTCAATCCTGGAAAAAGCTACAGTATGTAGGGCAAACCATTAGCCACAAAGTTAAAAGATGTAGGGTCTAAGTTTTAAGTGGCATAGTCAGATGATATCTCATGGGGAAGGGGGAGCCCCCGGAGTCAGTGTCGGCATATTTCTTCACTCTTGAATTTTAAAGTGGGGAGCTTCTGAGGGGCACAAGACTTGTGAAGGGGCTCGAACCCCGAGCTCCCCTTGGCTGGGCCACTGGTCTTCCTGTGCATTTGTACTGTACATACTATATATGCACTGCACAGAAATGTATACACAGGTATAGATCCTACAATGAGTGAATACTGCCCTCACACATGTACACCAAACCCTCAGTTAGGAAACATGCCCAACAGACAAAAGCTGTATGATGGAGGTGACATTACTGAAGAATGTGCCTCCAGGTGGAGGCTGCAATCCTAGAAAAATTTAGATGGGACAAATCCGTACACACCTTTCCAATGTTGCTTTAAAAGTGAAGTGATATCGGACACTCTAGAAATTATCCCCTGTAGGTCGTACTTTCACAATCTTATATTTGAAAGCAAATGGAAGTTAAGGCCACAAGAAAACAGAGCTGCACCTTCTCACCATTTGAATTGAGGTCGGGTCATGAAAAAATTAGCAAATGCTTCATTTTCTCAAGATTGAGAAGGTGCTGGTGAAGTGGAAGATGTCTTCTTGAAGACTACAAACTGTCAAGATAAGATGTCCAGGAGTGAAGTTTTTAGGGAGTAATTTACAGTCATTATATTACCATCAAATGTAAGTGTTACCACAAACATCAGCCCACAGACACCAAACTGCAGAAAGTTGATTATCTCTGCCTGAAACCTTTAAAACCTAAGAATGACTACGTCCTACTGTACATCAAACGAGGGAAGAAAATGTACATACCTGAACTAAAAGTCTTGCACAAACTTTTTTTGCACCTACAAATTAGCCTTTCGGGCATTAGCGATAAAGACAACCAGTATAATCAATCCGTGATTGTCATAACTCAAATATAACTGGTTTTCTTCCATATATTTTGCATGTATATCCACTGCACCGATAATTCCCTTCAATGTGACCTGTGAGGACTGTGTTGGGGCTAGTTTAACCACAAGAGCTGTACCAATTTCACATTTTCACTACAATATTTTTTTTTTTTTTTTCCTTTTTTTTAGTTAACCAAGACCTTCATGATATAAGAAATTATATTTCCTGTAAGTTTTCTCAGAACATTTCAATATGTTATTCTGTAAAGTAATACCTTCGACCTTGACATGTGCCCTTTGACCTCATTAACATATGAAGTTAAACATAATTACTCCATGATCCAATTTTGATTGTGCTTAAACCTAAAAAACTTTTTTCTAAATGAGACCAATTTTACATTTTCAGGCTAACATAAAATATGGCCTCAATATTATGACCTGTGAGTTTATTGTATTACATGACCCTTAAACTTTGATACCCACTAAGTATCTTTGGCCCACCTTCAATTGCAATTTATCTATTTATTTGACCAATGAGATATCACCGAGGCGAAAAGTCTGCAATAGAAGTCTGACCCAGAGACACAGCCATTTTAAGCTCTTTCCTAACAGACAACCTAACCAGGGCCCCAGTGTCACAAACTCTTACAGAATAATCCATTCAAATCATATTACACATTCGATTCTTGAAAGTTTCAAAATGAAACTTCAAATCCCGCTCCAATCAATCTTTTAGTCTTTGTGAAGCCACCCTGGGTCATTCTATTCATGGCTAAGAAATTATCTGGACTGGAAAAAAAAAAAGAAAAATGTCACATCTTACAGCTTTAAACTGTTACCACGGAAACTAACCTTAAAAGACTTGCAGGCATCATCTGTCCCTCAGGTGCTGCTTCTATAAGTGATTGCCATGTGTTCGTCGAGTTAGGGATGACAAAGCCGAAATCAAAGTACCATTCTGTGAAGAGACAGGAGGGAAATTTTTACAAGATCTTTACTTAAAAAAAGATGGCATAATTGACAGTTTGGATACTGAACAGAGAGACATCACTTTTTTATGCTCTTTTGAAGGGTTAACCCCTTTTCCTTGTAAAAACAGCTCACCTACATTGACTGTTCTGAATCTAATCTCAACTCAATTCATAATACATTTCTTCTTTAGTGTGTTCTCCTGATGAGAATCAATAGTATTCCTTACACTGATATGCTGTGACACAAAACAAAACATGCTGATGACATTTAAGAACTGTAGTTACAAAAGAAATTCAAAGCAAGGACTAAGGGCAAAGCAAATACAGTTTACAGGTAATAATAGTAAAGCTTGTCCAGGGAAGAGAGGCATTAGTTTGCCAGAGTTACCATGTAGCCAGAAATTTTCAGAGCAATATGTAGGCATAAATTTTCAGATCACTGCATAGATGTTAATTAGCCAAGGCACTACATAGGCATAAATTTGCCATGGCAGTAAGGCATATCCAGTATTTATGAGGGCACTAAGATGAGGTAGTCTTTAAAAGAAGGGTCTAAGCTCACATCAGGTTTTGATATGTCAGAGGGGTACTTATTCTAGGCATTATGGTGAAATTTGCATTGAATTCTGATGTGGGGTTCTCAAGATATTAGCAGTTACAGGTGTCACATATTCAACACAAAGTGAACTTGAAGCAAGCATATATGACATCATAGCCTCACATTGAGCAGTCTTTTGCTTTTTTTTCAACTTTACAACCAAGTTTCTCCTCCACAACCTCATGTTATCAGAATGTGATTGCATGAGAGGCATTAGAATTTTACAAACTTTGCATTACCATGGGGAAGTCCTACCCCAGGTACTTCAAGGTCAACACAAAAGACTGAAAAAACAAAGGAAACAAAGATTTCTCATCAATGTGAGGAAATGATATAACCCTGCTTGCCTCAAGCTCACTTTGGGTCACAAATGTTGTAACTTCATTTGCTGATATCTCAAGAACTACATGTCCGATTTGAATAGAAGTTTCACCAAATTGCGTAGACTTAGTTTTCCTTTCACATATTAATCAATTTTTTGGCTTAAACCCTTCCTTCAATTAAGGAAATGCTGGAAGATGTCTTAACCACTATGTCCTTTGATAAATATAAATTTTGAAAGGACTTGCAGCAAAGAAAGGCATCAATGGCAAATGTGTCTTCCAAGGCATTTGGTTATAACAGGCAATGTTAACAATACCATGCTAGCTGTAAAGGTGATATTACTGTAGATACAATAGTTTCTTTAATAGTATAAGAACTCCCTATTATCAAGTCTTCTGCAACAATGAGAATGGAGGCCAAACTGTCCTGACATTGACATGGCTGCTAACTGTAATTCTGTCTACATTTCCTCGTGTCTTTAAATGTCACTTAAAGGAAATTTTTGATGCATTACTTAGATTACCCTTCCAAAGGGGGAAAAATTTTTAGCATAGAGCCAATTTGGTAGAAAATCACATTACATGTTCACAGTTGACATACAGTGTGTATTACCAATAAATAACTAAAGTTGTGTACACATAATTAACTTTGGAGACATTGTCTAGGGAGCTAGGTTTCAAAGCACTTTCAAAAGTACAAATAACAATTTTTTTTTTTTCCTTCATGCATTGCTGGTATCCGCATAGAAGCATCCCTGGCAGTGATAATGCAATTGATTCAATAAACAAAAAAAAAATTAGTTGAGTTATCATGTGCAAAAAGGGCACTAGAGCCTGAAGGCTCCATACTGTTTCTAGTTACAAATACTCTACAGTTTTACATAAATTTGCCTGATATCTACAGTAGCAATCACTTTAAGCTTGTCTGAGTATGGGATTTCCCTGTTGGAAGCATGCCCTACTGTACTGGAAACGTGATAAGAGCTAGTATAAAAGAAAAAATATAGCAAATTTTTTCTTAGAACATGTCAATGGATTAGTAACTTCTATCTCTGGCAAGAATCTAATCTGATCCATAAGATGTAATGTGTATAGATGTACTTCATATGGTTTCAGGACAGTGTTCGCACTAAGGCGCGGGATTGCGGGAATCCCGCTTTTGTCTTTCAAATCCCGCACATAATTAAATCTAATGCGGGAAAATCCCGCACACCTTCTCCGCTCCCGCACATAAATAAATCTTAAGCGGGCAGCTGATGTTCCGAATCCAGCCAAAATTCCCGCACACTTCTCCGCAGCTGTGATTGTACAGAGAAACTGCAATTATAATACGCACAATAAATTGCAATGTAGAATCGTTACCAAGCAAGCGGATGGCAACTCCCAAGCTGAACACTGATTATGGTAGCAACAAATATCGTAATCTAGCCATTCACAGTGCAGCTCTTATATGCTGTCTGCTGGTTGTATTTACAGTTCCAGGGTAGCAAACGCAACATTGTATCGTGTACAGTATGTTTGGTTACACACCTGTAGACTGTAGTGCACTGTGGAGTCTCACATGTGTTGTACTTAATATGTACAGTATGTACTTTCTTCATTATTACGTCGTACATTGCTCTCGTTTATGTGTATCTCCAATGAAGTTCATTCATATTTTCAACTTCAAGTTCACGGATTTATACTCACTCATTCTTCAGAAGAAAAACACCGAGTGACGAACTGGAGCCTCAGATATCAGAGGAGGGGTGTGGGAGGCTTTGAACTTGGAGAGAAGCACTAGTGGCACGCATTAACTGCCGTTAACAGCAAGTGGTACCTCTAGCGTGGGGAGTAGTTTTGCGATGGCGACGGAAATCCCGCTCAAAAAAAATTTATGGGAGGGATGAGGTCCCACCTTGATTTTGAAAATCCCACCCAAAAAATTTTTAGAGAGGGAATTCCCTCCCAGTTTCAATTCCTAAGTGCGAACACTGTTTCAGGACATACCGTATTCAAGTAAAGGTTGTACTGTACTTACTGTACTGCACTGCACTGCACTGAACTGAACTATACTGCACTGTACTGAACTGTACTGTCCTGTACTGTGCTGTACTGAACTGTACTGTACTGTAAACCATACCAACCTGATAATAATGATAAAAATGCAGACCTACAAGTATATGAAAGACTGACACAGATTCCTAGCATGGAGATTAATGTTAGGAGTCAGTGCTGTAGTAGAGACCGGAGGGTCCGAGACCGAGACCGGTCTCTCAACGGGCTTTACACATTGTTGGCATAAGGACTCGAGACTGGTCTCAGAGACGAGACCGATGTAGTAAGTTCACACTCACTCTTAAGTATACTTGCCTGTACCCATACTTGTGAGGATGGATTTGTACTTGTACCCACATATTTTGAAAGTTTGGAATTGCTGCTTCTTCATAATTTTGGACCCATACTCACAAAATAGATATGTACTGGTACTCATCAGGAATGTGCCCATATTAGGCGGATGCAGGTGATGACACCCAGGCTGGAAAAAATGCCCTCTTCCCAGGAAGCAAGTCAAATCTGCCACAATTTCTTTCATGGTTTCATGTACAAAAAAAAAAATTCCTTCCAAATACCCAAATTTCCCAGCAAGGAGCTGCCCAGATTCCTGATTTTTTTTTTTTTTTCTGTCCATGAAGCCACCCTTCATTCATGCATAAAACTTGGCACTCATGTAAAATTAGCCAAATTTAAACGACACTGTCTCACAACAATTCTCTTTACAATAACATTCATGTGCAGACTGCAGAAAGTTACAACCCTTGCACCATTTTGCGCTTAGTGAGCATGAAGCAAGTCAAAGGAAGGGGAACATGGTCACCTTCCCTCTACGTCCTTCCACTAAGATGGTTTAAATGAAACGAGCTTTGGAAATCAAACAAGCACATCCCAGTGTACACAAACTAAAAAACTTTGAAAGAATGCCATTGCTACTTGGTTCAACATTTTGTACACATATGTCTCATACTCATGAAAAGGATACAGTATATAATCACAATTTTGAAGTTTGGCATTGTTGTTTAAATGCAAAATTTTGTATCCATACTCATGAAAAGGTATCTTATAATCACAACTAGAAACGGTGAACTTGTACTCATACTCATGACTTCGTAAACACTGCACAGCTAGTGCACAATGCTGCATTTTCCAACCATTGCAATTCCAAAGATCACTCAGGGTACTATTTCCCTGATTTTAAACTCCCAACTGCACTTTTTTTTGAAAAAGAAAAGTCCTTTTAAGTGCCGCTTGCTAAAATTGCTTTTTTTACACTCCCTTTATATGATGAATGATCTTCCTCCCTAGCTATAACTTTCTTTAATTTTCTGTTTCTTTTATCTTGGGTCAGTATTCACAGTTTGTTTTTGAGTTAATTTATGTGGATACAAGCTTGAGGCACCATCTATTCATTGATGTTTAATGATAGTCTCTTTTATGGCACCAATCATGTGAATGACATTTATTAGCAAAATGTTTGTTTTTGACAAAGTACTTTTCCGTAAATTTTTAAGTACTGTTGTTTCACATGCTAATTTAGCTTTATACATAAGTTTCCTTATTTTGTTTGATCTTTCTCATTTCAAAGTTTTTCTTTTTTGGATTTTACATTTAAACCTCTTATCTACGAGCAAGTCCTATATTAGCTATTATTTACACCCCCAGAAGCTGTTTTACTTCACATCCTTCACATAATGGATGACTTTGTTTTAAACGTTACTTTCTAATTTTCGTTCTGCAAACATTGAAGTAACTGCTGAGAAACACACACCAGAGAGCAATTTTCAATTTATGTTTTGATCACTTAGTTTAATACAATTATACTGTGCTTTGTCTTCAATGTCACTTTATATGCAAATGGTCACTTTTCTTTCCTACACAACTGTTGTACGTAATAATACTTTTTTATCGTTGTTATATATTGCTACCCCATCTATAATTAATCAAAGCATACAGGTTTGATTGTTGAAACTGCTCATTTTGTCACATGAATTTGTGCCTTCTTTTGTGACTAGGTGTATGATTTTTTCAGTGAGATATGTATGGACAGTGCTTCCACACTCTAAATTCACTTTTCTAAAAAGGAATCTAAAATTTCCTGAAATTGACATGGTATTTCCTGTTATTTTCAATAGAGCTTCTTTAATGCTACTTTAATGGCTGATCCAGGATTTCACCCTGATTTCCAGATTTCCCGAAATTGTCCCCCTTCCCGAAAGTTTCCCGAAGAGCACCCAGATTTCCCAAATTTCGGGTAATTTCGTGAAGAGTGGAAACACTGTGTATGGATTTAAACATGATTACTATGAATATGTTCAGCATACTTCATCTGCCGTGCAGTTATTTTGACTTTTTCATGAAGTGAAATTGTTTACCATTTCCTTGCTTTCACTTTAACTTAACCATGTTCCAGCATGAATTAACAGCCCATGTGAGGCAATGATATCATCTTTATCTTGAAGGATGATAAACTTTTAGCAGTTTTAATGACTCTCTTTTCAACGTATCAAATACTTACGTAGTGTGATCCGGCTAAAAACATTCCCAGACTTACATGCAGCCACACAGCCTAACTCTTGCACTGAAGCCACGACAACACCTTCGAAATTTTCCACCTTTAAGATGCAGATCTCTCTCACAAATTTGTAAGAATGTTTCAGCTTTAGCTGCACATGTGCAAATATTTGAAACTAGGACCTACGTAGAAATATGTTTCAGCCGTCTCCCCAAAACTCCCTGGTTTGTGAATCTAAGAGCCCCGATACTTACCTCCTATCTACAATTGTAACCCTCACTTACCCGTATTAAGGTCCTGGCAAGTTTAATCACACAACAGAGGAGGCCGGCCTCCGCTAGAGAGCGGCCTCCCCCGTCCTCTTCTCACTTGCCTCGTCAGAGTTTAGACACGTATTTTGTGATCCTGCGCATTTTTCAGAGTTTTTCTGGATAAGTGAGGGTTACAGTTGTAGATAGGAGGTAAGAGAGGGGTGATGTAGATTGTTGCTTGCTTGGAATTCATTTCTTGCATAGTGTGTAAAGCTGGTCTGAAAATTTGGCAGCAGAAAATTTTTGCTATCAGAAGTATGGCAGGCAATTTGCCCCTTTTCGTATCTCATGCAATACTTATTCGATCAGGAAATCAGGTGGAACATATATTTGGGCTCTTCACCTTCGTTGCATACCATCTTTTAGGGCTTTGATCTGTACTTTATAGCTTTAAAAAGGTCTAAATCAACTATTCCCTAAATGTCATTATGCCAATCAATACATGCAAAAATCTTTCTACTCCCGATAATCCAAATTCACACCCATCTACAGTATATTCTCAAAGCTTTTTTTGTTGCATGCAGGGTTTATAGCTTTGTGACTATTTTTGGAAGACTTGACATTTATCTATGCCCTAACTCTCACACAGAAAATGCTTTCCAAAAGACCAGTAATCAGCTAGCTAAACTTGAACATGAACGACTCCCAGATATCACGAATTTATATCATATGTACTAAATGCAATGATCGGCTAGAGCATTTGGGAAAAATCTTCTCAAATTTATGTACGGAGGTAATCAAGCAAAGACCTTTATCGCAGCTTGCTGCACTTGTGCCTTATTCTGTTTATAGTACAGAATAACCTCCTACACGCTTCAGAAAATTTTAACTCACAAATCAGATATTCTTGTGATTATTGACGGAAAGAAGAACGAGAAGATGGGCAGAAAATGCAGCATTTGAGCATATCACCTTCTGACTTTACAGATAGACATGATCAATATTTCCCTGATCTGATATGCACAAGTGATAACATCAGTCTGCATGTTTTTGGGTGGGACTAGGGAGGCACTGAGTATGAAAGATGGGTATGAAGGGATGTGTAATAGAAAGTATTACCAAAATATTCCCCACACACTTGTTTAAAATACTGTAAAAGCTATTCCCACTTGCATCACCAAGCAACACTTAGTTTACTTTAATTCAACATGAACATTTTGGGAGTACACACAGAAGAAGGGAACAGGGACTTCTCCCAACACCTCCCACTTGAGCAAAACTCATTTTTTCCTAGTATACTGTCGAAAAGGCACATAATTTGGGAGGTTACACAGAAGAGGGACTAGGGAATTGCCTCAATATCTGAGCAAATTTTGCTTTACTAAAAATCTGACAACACACAATTTTGGGAGCACACAGGAAAAGGATCCAAAGACTCTGACTAAACAACTGATGAGATGCAATTTTTGAGCATTGAACAGAAGCAGTGTGAAGGAAATTCTCCCAACACCCCAAACTATGCAACAACAATCATCTTTACTTTCACATACAACAGACAATACATAAAATTTGGAAGAGTATGGGAGCAGGGACAAGGTTAAGATTTTCTCCCAAGTGAGTTTACACCAATGTTTCACATAGACTATAGGGAACTCCAAAGATAACAGTTTGAGGGACTAGGGAGGAGCAGGGACTAGAGATTTTCCACAAAATTTCCCACATAAACAAAAATAATGTTTAATACTGTCACAAACAAAGTTACAAGACACACAATTTGAGAAATGGGAGTAGGGAAAAGAAACTTCTTTTCTAAATAATTTCTGAAGAAACGAAATAAGTTTTACAAAGAGTGGCCTCCTTCAAAATGACTCCCTCTGTACCCTGACAACCAGCAAGGTCAATATCTTTCAACCTTACCTTCCAAACACCTTCCCTTAAAGAGCACCTTTTGTTCCAGTCGAAACTGATTCATCTGTTCAGTTGAAGAAAAGTTTATTTCTCTTGAGACTGATTTACACTTGAGCAATCTCTTTGGAACCCTGGCTTCATGCTCTTTACCAGGTACGGATCTGAAAAAGGAAAGAGTAGGATTTAAAGGGAGTGTGTAGTCACCCAAACATAAACTACATCTTAACTGCATGAATCTCTTCAACCATCTTTGAAGACATTTCAAAACATACTGCAATTAATATACTGCATATTAAAGATTAAATGAAGGAGTTATTCTGCATAAATTTAGCAATTAAGTAAAAAAATAATGTCCATGTCAAGTACTTGAAATGACCCATACATGAATTAGGATATCACAGATACTAATTCGAATGTCGGTTGCTGCATTTTCCCTTTAAATTAAAATCCAAATTTTCATCTCACTTCCATTCTGCTGTGTATATAAATAAAACAGAAGTCAATGACGTTTAGGATCGTCTTCAATTAACCTGTGCAGTCAAGTTTGAAAAGGAACACGAAAGTATTCATAAGAGTCATAAACTCCCAAATTACTTCATTTTGTAAAAAAAAAAAGAAAAAAAATTGATCAGAATATGTAGTTTATTCATTGCACTCATATTTGTCTGATGAGACTCGATAAGCTTTGTAACTTTTTTCGGGCCCTCTCACTTTAACTCAGTTTGCCATTACTTACAATGTTATTTTAATCAATGTTATCTTCTCCCATGTTACCACTATTTTTGTATGTCTTGTAAAAAGAAAGAAGGAAAAAACTGTGCAGAAAAAGTCACACTTCACAGGAAATTCACATTCTTCTCTGAGCAAAATGAGCACATATAGGAGCAGCTACATCATATAAATCTCATAGCCACTTCATTGCACATATATCAGTAACAAGCTCAATTAAGCGAACCGCATAGTGATTTCCTTCCAATAGAAATTGGCGTTAATGTCAACCATGACCTGTCTTCATCTTTCAATAAGTTACCATGGCAACATAAACAAGCATGAGTAAAATTGTTGGAAATTCATGTATGCATGTTGAATTAGACCAGGATCATAAATCAAATGGTTTTGCATCAAAACTACTTCTTTCAATCATTGAGGTTTCAAATTTTCTGCAGGCTTGATTTTTCAAACGGCTGTCACGTACTATAAGGAATATATCCATCTTTTCCCCAGTCATGCACACTCGTAAATTGCACTTCCATATGTACAGAATACTATGTCTCATCAGTAAAACTTAGCCAAAATGAAGAAAATTCCACAGTTGTTCCAGAATAACACATAATATTTCTGACATTTCCTTCTTTCAAATCCATCAAAAACCAACCAAGGTATGAATGTAGACAGTGCTATTTTTTCAGTAAAATTTTCTACAAAACTACACTTGTAAGCTGTATCATTAAGCCATAAGCACACAAGACCACTTTCAATTGCGGTAGTGAGCACTTTTGTCCCAAATTTTAGTGATTTGCATATTGCTATCATGAATTTTAAATTTTAGTGGTTTCCTTATATTTCAAGTTTGCCTGAAACAATGTATATTCCCAAAGACAAGGAATTTTCTTGTCAAATGGGGTGGAGGGAGGGAGGAGGGGGGCACCAAGTACGCAACCTATGCTTTAAGCCAAGTAATTAGGGCTACTGATTTTCCGCTTCACAAATCACAGAATTCTGTTTATAACTTTCCAAATTCTGCAAAATTCCGTTTCAAGCACACAGTAAACTGCTTTCTGTGATTTTCGGATTTTGGAGTAATTATGTTGAAAACAAGTCCAAAACTTTTCTGGTTACGGTCCTGAAAGCAGCAAACACTTTAAAACACACAAGCGACCTAGCCTAACACACTACAGTATAGGCAAACTGGAGCCTACACTGGCAAAATTTTGCCAGTTTTGTAAATACCCTAAAATGCCTAATTGTTTCCTGATCATAACTTCAAGGAGTTTTGATGTTTTAAGTAGACTTTTGCCACCATTTCAGATGGTAAAATGTCTGCGTATGTCTTCAGTATATGCAGGCATTGACATGGTTTTGAAGAAAAATAACTGTTTTTTTTTTGTCAAAAATTTACATTATTTTGAGTTGAATAATTTTTGCTAAATTCCGTGAAATTCTGTGCAGAAAAGTAAATTTGGTTTTTTCTGCATTTTTCTGCATTTTTCCACAATCACAGAAAATCTGTGTCCCAAAGTTACATGAACAAGACTTGACCTAAATGCTATTTCATTGAAAGGATGCTTGGTCAACAACTGAGTCAGACTGTGTATCAAACATACTGTAGATAGCATGGCAAAATCTGCAATCTATGGTACTGTAACAAAAATTGAGGTTCAGTGAACCAAAAGAAATGTAGAAAATCTAGTGAAAAATAGGAAACAAAACTGCACCAAATAAGACTGCCAAATTGCCAGGGGCAAATTGAAACCAAAGCAATATTTAATAGTCTTGCAAGTTAGCATGCACATGCAATAAATATTAAAAGGTAAAGTTCAGAACGGTAATACATGACTGTTACCATGTGAACATTTCACAAACTAGAAAAGACATTTTAGGACTTGAATCTCAGTCTAGACTGCAATTGTGACAGTCTTTCTATTCTGAATACCCATTTCCAACATTTTGTTGAATGTTGCTCACTCAATATTTTCTCCATTCAGATCTGCCATATGGCTTACTGTACTCTGTTGTTTCAATGCAACACTAGCAAACTATATGTTCTTTGTTGCACCTCATCAATGCCTTCTGCCAACAGAATGACCATTCAGAAACTATAAAGATACAGTATGCTGCAAACACCTAGGACAACATCATGCCATAATAAAAGTCATTCTCTTATGAGGAACAACTTGTAATTTTATCATTTAACTTTTTGATAAATGGAGCAAAATAAAACACAATGTGACCACTATTGATATGGTACAAAAAGGGTATGTACAACTACTTACTGTACAGTACTAGTAAAGTATTCTTTAGCACCACACAGTATGGCAGACATCACTTGAAGTTGTGGGCACGGTTTTTAAAAATCGTTCACTAGCTCAGTTCGTTCAAGATATATTGTGTATAAGATGTGGAAAAGGGCACGAATAGGTTTTCGATATGAAAACAAGTGACACAGCCAACTGGACTGATTCATTGGAGAGTTTGGAAAATTTATCCAGAGTTGTTTATACTGTTTTTACACTCTGCATTCTTTGCCACAGTTCATACTCATTTACAGTGTATATTAGTGGTGTAACAATATTGCAAGTAGCCGATATTACCGATAACTATATTTCAGTTCTCAATATTGGGCGATACCAATATTAGGGAAATAAGCATTTGGCAACTAACCTTAGGCTTTGAGACACTACAATTATTAAGTGTCATTCCATCTTGGTCAGGTAAAATATTGGAACTTGCATTCAGATATATTCAAACAGTGTACTATTTTCATGATGTATGGGAAGATTAATATCTGTTATGTAATACCGGCATTTGTAAAGGTAAATTTTACCAATACCAATTTAGGACCAAAATGGGGCATATCAGCCGATACTGATGGTGAATACTAATAATCATTCCAACACTATGTGGTACAGTATATGTCCCTAATTTTGCGCACACCCAGGAAAGGGATCCTAACACCAAGTACTCCATATCACTGTGGCAAAGCAAAGGCCTAGCTATTTGACTATCAGCACTGAAGTGTGAGATATTTTTCATTGAAATGATTCCATTCAAGGTTAGTTTTCTGCTCAATATCATTCGGAAAGTTGGATCATCATTCCCTAATTTCTTTTGCATAACTTTTGGGGGAAACTGAGAGACAGGTGTCCAAAATCCACCATTTTCTTGGGCAGACAAAGTTGTCAACATTTGTCAGTTTCGCAGTCTGTTTTAGACTAACAAGTGTGTGCATGCTTACCATAATAACACTGTGAAAGTACGCCATTAATCACTTACATCTGGCATTCACAAAATTAGGGAAATAAATGAAAGGAAATCCTTCCTAAAGAGCTTATTTTTAATTGATTACAAGTTCCTCAATTTCTATCCCACTAATGCATTTTTATGTCAAATTAAAGAGGAAGAACTAAAACTTTTTTTGGTTTTAACTTTATTAATAATGACTGCTGAGTTGATGAAGATACCTGTGAAAAACCTCAAAAAATGTGGAACATTCCATATAAACCATGTTACTTCTTGATATACACACACACACACTTAAAAACAGCTTTCCCTTTGAAACTACTCCCATAATAACTCAATAAAAAAAACTCAAGTCTGAGCACCATAGGTAGCATGCAACTTACAGTTGGTATGAAGTTAAAATGAAAAATACATAAATGGACCTTAAGATGAATTGCAAGCATCCTCTGCTTTTCATCAAACAACACCATTTAATCTGTTTGTGATGAGTGCCACCAGCAAGCTAATCCATTTCTTGCCTAATTTGTCTTTTAATGTTGAAGAAAGGGGAAAATATTGTACATGCATTTACATGTTAACAGTTTATCAACAAGTGTCAAATGATGTGTGGAAATTTGAGCTTTCAGAGGAGTAGGAAGCTATTCTCTATGGGAATGGGGAGGGTGAACGTTTTGAACCACTCACCTGGGGAGGGGTCTAAGGAGATGGGGAAATTTTTTGAATATCTGAGGGTCCTTAGATACAATTTGGTACACCATATTGGGCAAATTTTGAGGAAAATTACTGCAAATTTATGACATTTTTTACTGAGGGAACAACAAATAATGGGTTTTCGTACTTGAATTGAGGGGGGTGAAGCATACTTCTGCCCCACCAGGTTTCAGACTGAGGGCTCCATCCCCCAGCCCCCCCCCCCTTACCTACACCTATGTAACCTTGCGTTTATTATTGCAAGGCTTGCTACGGCAAGATCTACAGTATGTATGTGTGTAATGGCTATGTTGCAAATTCTGACCTTTTTAAATACTATACTTCGTGGGGGGGGGGAGGGCACTGAAATGTTGCATGTAAGAATAAGCCCACTTCCTTACATTCATTACAATGTCAATGTTAATTCCTAGTCTTCTGCTTTCTTCTAATGATTTCCTTTTGTGATTGCTGTTTTGAGGGATGGGGTGGAAAGACATTCACAAAAAATATGTATGGAATGTTTTAGAAATTTTAATGATTTTTGGAGACATTTTTATGACCCATCAAATATTTCTAGTGACCTATCTTTTGGCTACGACCCACAGTTTAGAATCACTCAAAGAGGAAATTTCTTCATCCCAGAAAGTTTCAGTTCTCCCAACTAGGTTACTATTAGCTCCTCCCAAAAATGACTGAAGCTCCTCCTAGTCCAGACACAAACCTATTTCACAGTGCAAAGCCATACCCTGGTTAGCATACAAGGCCCTAATGCATAACCAGAACTGTGAAATGTGAGCTACTCTACATCTTTTGAATTTTCTGACTGTGATGTCAAACAAAGAGGCAGTCACCAATTGAGAATTTTGTTACCCCATACCAAAAATGTACTTGGGGTGATGAGTGTCTGCCTTTAAATACCGGCCATGCTGGACAAATCCTCCTCCCCCCCCCCTCCAAACAATTCCCACCTGGACTTTTTCTCCCTGTTCAACTTCCCCTAAAAAATTCCTACCAGACAATTACCCCTCGGATAATTCCTAACCAGATGATAAGCCAGTTAAGAAATTCCCAATCTGGGGATTTTGCTATACCGCAGATGTTTTGGCACAGATACAAATGCTTGGAGCAACTGTTATAATTTTTTCACAATAAAATTATATACTATTCAACCTTTTTTGTACAAGTTCAAGACATTCATTTCAAAAAGAACTTTTCTTTCAAAAGAAATTTTCTTTAACCAGAGACTGATGTCCAGAGAACCGTGATTTTAAACCCCAAAAATTCTGCCTGCTTATACACAATACAAGTCTTGCACAAGCAGTCTCTGTGGTGGTACACTTTCCTTCCCAGCATGCATTGTACACTGAAGTTACTGAACTCGCTTATTCCCACTCCTGACATTTACACATTTCCTCCTCAGACAACTTCCCCGCCATAAAATTTGGAACAGGCCTGAGTGGGATTGTCCATGAGAAAATTGTCCATGTTGGGAACTGCCCAGGGGCAAACAGTCCTGGAAGTTTGGGGGGGAGGGGTGTCCAAGAATTCAACCGTTAAATTCCCCACAACTTACTGGTGTGGGTACTCACAAGCGACTACACCTACCCCTTGCTACATCTAATGTGCATTAATTCCCCAGCGGAGTGAGGCATTCGGAGATTGTTTTAGCCCGTGCCCCCATAGTGACCGGAAGTCGGTCTTCTGGCCCACTGACCTGTTCTCAATTCCCTTGGATGCTCAGCTTTGGGGAAAGGAGTTTTGAGAAATACTATTATATTATATACATTACTATATGATTATGTCCTCCACTTTTATGGCATGTCAAAACACATCCAATGTATAGTATAAGGCACACTATACATATGTACAATTGAACATGGGTCCATGTTTTATTTATCCCTGCTTCAGCTAGGACTTCAAATCTAGGAGCCCAAATCTGGCAGTCTGTGAGAGGGGTCTAAGGTAACAGAGGGCACTTCTTTGCCACAAAATTTACAAAATTTAAATTTTGACTCTCCTAACTTCTGTATGTGAAATGGTACAAACTTTGACACATTTTGCAGCAAATAAATCTTCCTGAAATAAAAGCTATTGTGGTGGACATGTTGCATTTCTGATCTGAAAAATGTAGGGGTGGGGAAACAGTCAAAATGACAGCTGAAGTTTTCTTGTGCCACAGTACATAGCTTGACAGAAATTCCTAAAACATATTCCTTTAGTCTCTCGAATTGCAAATACTGCAAGCAAACCGTTTCCCTTGCAAAAGCCAATCTAATTTTTTGGCGAGAGTGGACATTTCTGAAGTATCTTCCACACCAGTGCAGGTTTGCACTTGTAAATTACAAACGCAATAATTACATACAGCTTGTTTGCCAATGACACTGTATCGCTCATCTCTCTGTTTGTAGGACATTTTGACTGTCTGGCATCCACTGTGTCACAATTTCATCTACTGTCTTGCTGTGCACACATACTGTTAACACACATTCTGCCCATGAACACAACAGACAGTGACAAGCACATGCTGACTTCAAAAAAAAAACCTATAGCCTATAATGTAGGCTACATAACTACATTCTTTACACACACAAAATAACATTTGTATGCCAGTGATTGCTCCTTCTCTATACTTAAATTGTTTTGCCATTTCAGTATTAACGAAACTAAAAGTTAGAAAAATTGCCCCACAATGTAAAAAATCCTCTGAATTTTTTTTTTTTTTTTCGTCACAGGAAAGATCCCCCTCTGATTTTATCTTCTACTAAAATACTACTAAATGACTGTGTAAAACTTTGTTGGCCTAACCAAGTACCCAGTAATGTTCAGCTGTTCGCTGCAATAATGTGACATGCTGTGAGTTTAATGTGGTTTACCCTCCCCTCATGTATACTAGATTTCCCTTTCTATGGCAACATAAGAAACATTAAAATGAACATTTAAGGGACGAATGGATGAGCTGGTGTCTCATGACTCTCTTTAAAGGGTAACTATGCATGTAGTCACCACTACTTGAATTTACAAACCTCCCAGCATTTTTGCAATACATTTGTTAGTGATGGACTCCAAGCAAGAGTCAAACTTGAGTTTATGTGGTAAATCATTGAAAGATTGAAAAGGGTATGAATTAGCCCACATTGAATGCAGGGCTGGAAATAAGAAATCACAAGGGCAAGGCCATTAATACTGTATGTTTAATAGCTTTCAGGGCACATTGATGCATCTTAAAGGGAACCAAAGCCAAACAGAAGATTTTGAGTTATCTGGTATATATGCTTGTTTATATTTTGTTTGGAAGGACACAAAGGCCAATTAGCCTTAAAAAGTATCTCATTTTGAAGGGCACCAAGGCCATTGCCAAAAATACAAAGGCCATGGCCTTCTTGGCCTTCGTTTATTTCCAGCCCTAAGGTTGGGCGATATATCGAAAATTATCGTTATTGATATTTTGTTTTGATAATTGATGATTTGTTTTGTGAAATGACACAATAATAAGAATTTGAAAATGACGATAATTTCTTGTGAAAAAAATGTGAAATGAATCACCTCATGTTGTTTTCTTACTTTGTTTTGCTGTCTCCAAAATAATTCTTTTATTGAAGGCGTTCTTTTATTACATAGAACTGATGTGAAATCAATGCAAGTTCATCATTTCTCTCCACATTTTTCCTTTAAGGAAAGAAACAAATTCGCAGTCACTTGATTTGGTGATTATTCTTCAAAACCCTGAATATTCCAGTATCAGCATGGAATTTATCTTTGAAAAATTATCATAATTATCGAATTATTGTGATAATTAGAATAGTAGATAGTAGATAGATAGTAGAAAGTCAATATCGCCCAACCCTATCCAGCCCTGATGTTGGTGTACAATGTGAGGAAAACTTGGAAAATACAACCTTAAACCAACAAAAAAATGAAGTTTACTTTCAAGTTTCTTCAAAATCCATCAGTATGAAATATACGTTCAGAGGTAAAGTTCACACTGGATGGTTCCAGATGGTACCAAAAACAGGGCTTTCATTGACTATGGATGCCAGGCAAAAATTTGAACTTGAAAGTCATGGGTGTCATTGCCCACAGTGCCCTGGGCCACCCACTGCTCAACAACTCTGATACCATATATACAGAATTGGGGTTTTATATTTTTACTCACACTTATGCCACTATTTTGGCCAACAAAATACTTGATCCACAGGAAAACTCCTTGGTTTGACTGTAAATATATGCCATGCACATCTGAGAAAGGTCAAAATGACAGAGGCCCAAGAAAAAAACTTAGGTTAGTAGATGTATCCATACTAGAAAGAACCTCTTTGGCTCCTTGAACATTCAAACTTGGTTGATGAAAGCTTCATTCCTTACTGTATTTATGGGTAATATGTATCATTTGTCAATGAAGTAAAAAAATGAAGCCCAATTTGGCTAAATATAAAAATTACAAATTTTCTGGCCACTTTTCCAAGGAACAGAACTTGCCCTTTCTATTTAAGTATATACTGTTCCAGATCAAAATTCACTGTTTTGGAGCTTCCATCTTAGACCTACAGTATACATGTACAGTAAGCAGGAAGAGGACTAGAACGGTCATCCTCTATTAGGAGGCCATCCAGGCCACTGTGCTATTAAAAGCTTGCCAGGGACTTTACTGTGGGTAAGAAGTATTACAAGTATGAATAGGAGGTAATGAAGGGTGAAGAAAATTTATTAAACACGGGAGAAAGCCCATTGTAAGGTAATTTACCTAAAGCAATGATTAAAGAGAATGGTAATGGGATGAATATATTTGACTAAATGTGATTACCCTGATTGTTCTTTTATCAGTTATAAACTTAAATTTGTTTTAAAGAATAAAATGAAGCTGTTATATTTTTCTAAAGGTTTTATTGAGGGATCATCCATGTATGCATCATTTTCACAAGCGTACAAAATGTAGGCTACTGTACTGTACTTTGGGGCATACAGGTGCACTTTTCAAAGTATAAAAACTGAAGATTTTTCCCAAAAAATCATCTTTCTTCACACTAATAAAATCATTTTCTGAAGCATTATAGTTGCACACATAAAAATTATACCCCAAAATCTCAGTACCTATCAGTCGTAGTAGAAATATGCAAATGACAATTTCTATCAGGTTTGCTGTATACATTCAAGTGTTTTGTTCACATTGTTCTTTGGGCCATTGGTGCTGTTGCCTGATTGATCAATTGCCTCAATAATATACGCTGGATAATTCATGAAAAAGTTAAGGTTTACAAAACAATGAGAAGCAAGAAATTAAAGTAGTGCCATAGCCAAGCCTGTAGCCAAGGAGGGGGAGCCCCCTGGAAATTTTTTTGCCCCCACCCCTAAGATAAATTAAAGCTATCTCACCTCTCTTTGGTACCTTGTCTAGCCATGGGCATATCCAACAGTAATTTAAATATTGTGACGATGAAAGCCAAGAAAAACGGCAAGGCTCATTGACTTAAAGGTCTGTAAACATACAAATGTAATACCTGCCTATTCAATGTAAAAAGCTTAAAAAAAAAAAAAAAAAAACATTAAAAATAGTTGTAATTCCCATCAAAATCCATCAAATATTGACCATTTTACAAGTCAATTACTGTTTCTGCACTTACCTACTGTACACATAATGCAAATTTGCGATGTGGAAAGAGGGACCCATGAGAACGTCTTACAGTATGTTATCCTTTGTTCGTTCCACCATTTCAAGGACACCTGTAATGGACATTAGCAAGAACTGAGGGGCTTCCCTAGAAAATAGCTTTTGATTACTTTGAAAATGTCTAAATTAAACAACAAACTAGAAGTTACCTTGTGAGTAATTAACCGATAAGTTATCAAGGATTAACAAAAGAAAATACAGCGCCTGGGCAACACTCCACATTGCAATTTTTGCAAAGAAAATGAGAAATCTCAGAAATGGTCAAACTTTGTAAGGGACCTAGAGGTACAATATACCTTGAACATTGTAAAAGGTAAACAAATAATTCTAAGAGGTTTTCATGGGGGGGTTCTCAGTCTGCTATTGTTGAGTAAAACACCTGTTTTGGTTACAGTACATGTCCACAGATCTTAAAAATTACTGCTTGTTCACCTCCAAGTTCCAGTGGGAAGAAAAGCTCTACATTGTTATCACTACATGTGTGAAGTAATACATAAAGTTGCATTGGGAAATAAATAATGTGCATGTACAGTAAATACAGAATGCCCCTCAGACCAGCTTAGGGAATTACCTACATAACTCCTTCAAGCAGAGGTGTGAAGGTGCTATGAACTGTGCCCAGTTTACAGATATGGGAACAATTTTCATACCAATGGAAAGATTTTATGGGGGAATTTTGTTTCAGAGCATGCAATTGAGCAGAAAATCATACATTCATGCAGAATGCTTGAGCAAAAACTCTTCCAGCACAAAAAGCACTGTTCTCGGAACAGTGGAACAGCCGGATTTTCGGCCCCTGATATAGCTACACAAAGAAGTACTGCCTCTGATCTATACAGTAAAGCTCTTGGTGTGGTAGTTTGGCCATGGAGCTGTTAGTTTAGCCAGGAGAGTAATTATTTTGTCATTTGTTGTTGGCAAGACTGCCACCGTTTGTCCCTGCTGCACTGATAAAACAATGTGCTTTGTTTGGACACATGAAACAATACAACCAATACTGAATGATTTCATGATGTTATCTTGAAATTACCTTGGCATGCAATCTTTAAAAATGGAACCTACTGCCATTGTGCGTGATGCTCTGCATAAGCAACAGGGTAAGGGAAAACAATCTAGTGAGCCACAACTGGAAAAAAGGCCGTGGCAGGCTCAACCTGAACCAACTGGGTGGAAACTGGGCCGTTACACCTCATCTAACCTAACCTAATCTTTAAAGAAAACACCAAATCCATTTGAGCTCAACACAATACATTGTTTTGAATGAAAACAAGATACTTTTACTCAAAATTTTCTCCAAGATACTTTCATCAAATGAAATGAATCTTCAGGACAAATTCCTCAAAAGTTTACAAATTAAGCAGTTAAGATCAGTGGATTTTTCTCTCTCTTTTTTTTATATATATCACGAGCATTTTTTTCTATCCCTGATGGCTCAATTTCTGATTTAAAACTGCCCCGTAAAAACGATTGTTTGTTATACTGATTAATTCTCTCGAACAACATTTGTACAGGAACAACCTGTGGATGACAGTGCAGTTTCTAAAAAACACAAAAATATCAAAATCTCTACAGTAGAAGAGAAAGAAAATTATGGCCAAAATTTGGTAAGTGACTTCTAATGACTCCAAATACATACAAATCAGCATAAAATTTTGCAGATACTGTTTGCATGACTTATTTCACATCCTCACCAAATTTCAAATCTGTATCTTTTTATATCTTTTTAAATACAGTAACACAGCCGAGAAAACCCAACCAAAAGGCAAAAATTTCAAAATGCCTGGCCCAACCTGCGTGTTGCTATCATATTACTTCGACTAGTCAATCTAGTCAGAGTAATAAAAATAACTTGATGCTTTGTTCTTTTCCTTTTTGGCATTTAAGATTTTCTATTGGTCCATAGATTCCATCAGCTAGGGACCTGACTGGCTACTTTAGCTAATACAATGAGCTTACTTCAATTTGTGTTGTGATAAATAATGGAAGATGCTTTTCGGGGTAATATGAGAAATGGCAGACCTACCAGGGGTGTTTGAAAGAACAGCTGGGGTGACTGTGTATATGTCCTTTAACCATATAATACCTTCAGAGGTCGCATGCTAAGTTGAAGATACTTATACACAGCTGTCATAAACATGACCTGTTAAAACATGATAACATTATGAAGGGCACAGATAATCCGAAATTTTTCAAATTCTGAACTATGGCACAGTGAGCTGACAGATGAATTAATGATGTCCCAGAAATCAGATTCAGCACAAATCTCCTGGCATGCAGAATATCAGAATGCTGCTCTTCATGACTTTTAGAACAGAGCATAACCTGGCTGTACTGTACTGAAGGCATAGTGAATTGAGTATTTGTACTGTACATATGTATTTATACAAAGTATGTTATGTTGCTAGGTTTTAAAGTCATTATGCTTAAAATTCAAAGCATACCCCTCTATTAATTCAATAAAACTGAAAACAAAACGAAATGCAAAAATGTCATTTTATTTTCATGAGTTGAACTTTTCAAACTTTACCTTTAAAGCTGTCTTAACAACACAGTTTTGCATAGGCTTGCAGTAAGTATGTATACTGTAGGTAGACATGATGCTTTGTCACATGTTCCTAAACCTGAACTCCTGGATGTGTAAACAGATTTGGAAATTTATGCATTGCAGCAACATTAATGAATAATTTGAGAGAGTATTAAATTACTTAATTCTCGACCAGAAATACTATTATGCTAATTCATTATGGCTCATCATCATGTCACAAAATTTTTATTACATTTTCCTTTAGTTCCCTGTGAGAATGAATCTGTACCCATATTAATTCTCACATATTTTCATGGGAAGTATTAAAGCACTGCTGCTCATGCAAAACTAATACTTGTACTCACAACCAAAGCTAATATTTTACTTCATGTATGGTTCTTTCCAATCATGTGACAATATTTTCATTACTGTGTGTTAATTAATATGCAAAGCTGAGTAAGGCAACTCTGAATGCAACAAATGGAAAGATGAGGTTTCATAAGGATGTTGGGAATGAAATATCCTACAGTATGTACTTTAGTATGGTTAATGAACTACTGGTCATTACTTTATCCAAATCAAAACTTTAAGAAATATCTATCACACATAATCCAGATCAGTCGCAAATCAGTCTGATATGCAACCAGTCGACCAACATCAACATTTAATGTTTTGAGTTTTAATACTAGAAAAACCTAGAAATGATGGGAGTTCTAACATGTAGTTTTGGAATGTTTATCATTATGGAAGATCACCCTCGGCTGATATTCATCATGTCTTTTTGATACTGGCAGCATTCCCCAGATTGCTGATACTGCACTTCACAACTGATTGCTACTTCAACTATGTGTTCCTAAGTAAATATTCCTTCTTAAGTAACTTTCTTAATTATTATCTGGGTCCCTAGCCTAGTTTGCAGTTTTTGTTTTTCTAGTGCCCTTCAAATGATTTCTTGCCAATTTGCTGTTCTTTTAAAATCTTTTGTGAAATAAATTGAATTAAACTTCACAAATAGGCTATTCACAAGGATAACTACAGTACTATAAATCGGGCACTGAAATATCTGGTGGACGTGCCAAAACCAACGTTGTCTGCAAATATTGGGCACTGAAAAATAAGGCAGTTCTGCCAAAACCAACATTGGGGGTACTGGTCTGCTAATATTGGGCACTAAAATGTTTGGCAAATTAGCCAAAACCAACACTGCTGGTATTGGTCTAGAACTACTATATTCTAAGACCAGTGTTGAACATGAGAAAATAAAAGACTTGTTTTGCACATGCATAGCAAACTATTTGTGACTACAGATATATAACCACCGTAGTAATGGTGGCTTCTGGACTCTCAAAACAGACAAAAGTTTATTCACAGGTTTCAGTAAACCATTATTCCTGTGGTCATCAGGATTCTTTATGGATACAAACCCAGGATTGAAGCATGAGATATTTGGCAAGCACAGACAACGATCTAAGCAGGCTTTGGCAAACATAGACAACAACATAGGCAGGCTTTGGCAAACAGACACAATGACCTAAGCGGGCTTTGGCAAACATTGACAACGACATACGCAGGTAGCTGTTTATATGCTTTAAATGGGGCATATAAAATAAACAGTCATGAAAGAAGTTAACCAGAATTCACAACTAAAAGATGAACCTTAGTTTGGGCTTATTTCCTGCCAGAATAGGTGCCTAAAATGATTTAGCTCCAGCGTCCCCCTTTCTCATGCATGTGTGGGTTTCTTGATCAATTACATATACCTTGTAGTTGCTTGGGAAGGTGTGAAGAAATAATTGCCAATGCAGAAGGCTTGTATTCAATTCAATTCAATTCAATTCATAGTTTATTCAGCTAATGCATACATCAATATACATCAGAAATTGGTTCGTTGTCAAAAGCACCAAAGAAAATGAACATTGAACATTAAAGCAGTAAAATGACTAACATGTAAAAAATAAATTATACACACAAACAAATGGCACGAACAAAAAATGAAATATACGAAGTAAGAACAAAAGATTGCCGCAAATAAAAAAAGAAATAAAAAAAGAATTAAACAAAAGAGGAACAATAAAACTTTCCTTATATTTCTGTGATAGGGGTACATAATGTACAGTACATAATGCATTTTATCAAGGCTCTCTTGAATGGACACACACACTCAAAAAAGACCTGGTGATACATGTTAGGGTTGGGCGATACACGATATATGTCGATATATCGTCGCCAGAAGTCCATCTCGCAATACGCGATATGAAATACCTTTATCATGATATGACGATACAGAAAAACATAAAACTTTGGGAGGAATGAAATTTCCATAATTTAAATTTTGAAGATGAAACAGTGTTTGTAATGTCAGTATACATGCATCGATTTTGTCCTTATTTAGAAAATTAGGTGTACACTTTTTGAAGGCTAATTTCAGGCACATTTAGCCTTGTCTACAACAGGTAATACAGGTTAATCCGTTTTGGCAATATATTGATATATCGCAAAAATTTTGGCGATATTATCACGATATATCGATATGGATTGTTTTCAAATCGCCCCACCCTAATACATGTACAGACCAAGAATTCATGGACGAAGAAAATTTCCAGGTATTGCTGAGAACTAAATGCACACATAGCTACTAATAATGCCTTTTCAATCATTCATTTTGAAATTTTCTATCTCCCTATATATCTGTCTACACTCAAAAGTCCTATAATTTCCTACATTTACGTCAGGAAAAACTGTCAAAGGATTGGGGCCCTGGATTTATGTGAAAATTCCAGACTTTTGCAGCAGATTGATAAGTGTTGCATATATATAGATACAGATGTGAGCAACTGATGAGCAGAGCTACAATCAATATATGATTCACTGCAAAGCTGGATCTATGACTTGACAGCAATTTTTGCATTTGGCCCTAAACTTACATAAGAGCTGGTAACAATGAAGACTGTAAATGAAAGGCTGCTTCTACAGTATCTACTGTACTTCAAAGGCGACAATTTGTTCTCAATATTGGGGGGTGGGGTGGGCGGGGAACATGACAGCATTTTCAAATAATTTACTGTGTGAAAAATAAAAGTCAATGGGAAATTTCTCAAATATTGGGGGGACATGTCCCCATCCCCCTACTCCTCCCCTTTAGATTGCCTCCCATGATCTTCTTTTTCAAACACTGCCATTTTACAACCAAATCAACACATAAACAGAAAATTTAAAATAATGTATATGTATTACACAGAATATGAACACCAAAAATAACAAGTGCTGTTTTAATACTGACAAATCTTAATTTTCACATCCAAGGCTTTGTCTTGATAACTGCCCAACCCCCACTAGTATGACCACTTTCCCAACCCCTACCCTCAGTTTTCTTTTATTTCTACAGATGAAGAAGGCAGCACAAACAATACATTATACACCTTTGTATGGAGGTCACTCATGTGCAGTACCAGTAGGAAAATGACTCAAAATTTTGTACCACATTACACCTAAAATGGACCTAAACCAAAAAATTGTCAGCAAAGTGGTAGAGAATGTGGGTATCCTGATCTGAAAGATCCTGACTTTTTGCTCTCTTCACATTTCATCTTCCCTTGAAAAATTTATCAAAAAGCAAAAACGTGTTTTACACATCATATCATGTAATGGTTTCACCTTTTTGCTTGCAACTTTAAAATACCAGATACTCTTTCAAAACTCCAAACAGTTTGATGAACATGAAAAAAGATGAATTTATACCACGAGCACATATTTGCGATTCTGCACAAACTAACCAAAAATTGAGAAAGATGGATATTTGCTGTCACATTGAGCTTCCCTAATGCACAGTGAACATTCAAATTTACAAAGGCTTAATTTAATACCGTATGCATGATAGTTCTTGCAACATACACAGGTATACAATTTTCTTTTGAAGTGGTTTTAGTCAAGGGTTGTTGAACCTCAGTGTCAGCCTGACAAAATGAACTACAGTAGGCTGAACAGTGGGTGAAGCCTAAAGCAGGGCTGCAAAATACGATCTTCATTTATTTTAAAAATTACCTGCATCTTACAAATTTCCTCTTATTACCTTTACAAATATCTTTCATAATGAGTCCAAACAATATATTAGGTAAAATAAGATGTTATTCTGCATGAATTAAACATTTCACTAACCAATTTACTGCCACATGAATTAGAACACCAGGGTGCACCAATTCAAACTGGGGTGACAGCATTTTCTCTTCAAGCAACTTAATCCACTAGGTATCAGAAATTGTGCACAAAGCCAAGAGGGGGCTTTCAAACAAGAGCATCAATGATGCTGTAGCTCAACTACAATTTCCCTCATATTCAGTTACTGTTTTGTAGTTTCATTAGGGTCCAAATCAATCAGTCATGGACATCCATCATCTTGTACCTTCAGTGCTACAGTACGGATGTATTGGTCACAGCAGAGGCATGTCAGAGTTGTCCTGCATGCAGCAATTACCTTTTTTAATATTTGCAAGAATACTGTAGGCAATTCCGCTGATGAAAATGAAGAGCTGTTTACAACCCACTTTGTCAGACCCATCAAAAACAATTCCTACTTCAAATGTACAACTTTGATGACCTGTCATCTCTGAACACTTGGCCCAGTTTGGTAATAATAATACCTGGATTCTTATAGAGTGCACATATCTATTCTATTTACTCAAGGTGCTATAAACAAATCAGCCACAATGTAGATCCACCTCAAGCCCCTGGGGGCCATACAAACAGGCAGCCATATCGGCACACTTAGTTAAGAACCAGGTAGAACTCATGCCATTTACCCCTATTACTTTACCCTGTTCCGATCTCTTACGCCGAGCACCAAGCAAGAAGGCAACAGGTACCATTTTTGAAGTCTTTGGTATGATTTGACTGGGATTCTATCAGGGTCTTCTGGCTGAAAGATGGATGCTCTATCCACTAAGCCAAACAGTCAGTGTAATAATTGTAATGTAACAAGTTTGATAAGATATGCATATAACACATACAAGTTAAATGCTTTTGCAAGATTTCACACTTTGGCCACTCTCTGACCCCAAATGGCCTTTGACCTTCTTCCAAAGTACAACTTTGATGACCTGTCATTTACTGAACACTCTGGCTAACTTTGATGAGATTTGGATATAACCCATAAGAGTTGAAGGCTTTTGAGTGATTTCACTGTTTCACTTTTCTTTGACCCTAAATGACCTTTGACCTACTTCAAAAGTACAACTTTGATGACCCACCATCTGCAGGAAACTCTTGCCAAATTTGATAAAATGCAGACGTAACCAGGAGTTGAAAGCTTTTACGAGATTACACTGGTTGACCTCCTTTTGTTTTTTTGACCTCTCTTTGCCCCCAAATGACCTTTCAACTACTTCAAAAGTACAGCTTTGATCACCCATCATGTACTGAACACTCCTGTCAAATCTGAAAAGATTCCAATATAACCACTAAGAGTTGAAGGCTTTTGTGTGATTTCACTCTTTGACCTTTCATGACCCCAAATGACCTTTGACCTACTTCCTGTTACCATAATTATGAAGCCTTTGATATGTGTTATAAGTTTACCAACTTTGACTTTTAACCAATGTTGACAAAGAGACAGACAGATGCACTGCCATGATAACAGCTCAACTTGTTGAGCTAGTAACATTTAGTAGATGCCCCCTGTGGGCTGGGGATTGTAGAATATGCGCGCGGTATTCCCTGCCTGTCATAAGAGGTGACTAAAGTGGAGGAATTGCACTGTGTTTGAACAAAATTTGAAACCGAACTTGAACCATATTTATCTGGTTGACGCTGCATAACACATTTGTGTTGGTGTGCCGTTAAATCTTATCTAACTGCAACCATGCCCAAAAGGGAGTCAGTTGTAAACTGTGGACTGACTACTAAGCAATTGAAAGCTGCACTTAACATTGTGAACTAGGTCACTACAGTCTAGTCACATCTAACTTGGAGATTTTACTTGGTATAATAATGGTGATAAAAAAGGAATTTTCAATACTTACAAGTCTTCTGTTGCTTGCCATAATATTCTCCCTGTCTCAGCATCCCTTAGATTCATCCAATTACTGAGTGTATATTTGTTAAGGAAGGAGCATTTATGCAAGTTTTACATACCAGAACACAGATTTATCCCTCTAGGCTTTGGAAGGTAAGTAAACGGCAAAAAAATATTAATGTGAGTGAACTTGAACATTACCAAAATGAAAAGAATCATACTGTAGTAATGCAATGACTATAAACTTTCGGCCAGTACATACAAGTAATAAATTGAAGTGATCTTGAACATTACAAAGACTGAGTGGATAGTTACAATGTAATGATCAACTAGTCACCCCACTTCCATGCCCTGTACAGTAGAACAGAGTATCTTAGTGCTAGAAGTAAAATGTCAAATGTTCTGTGGTCAAGTATTCATGTATACAGTGGTAAGAAGTGTTTCTCAACTGGACAGTGGCCGTGTCAGGGAGTGCTGTCTGGAGGGGTGCAAAGTCAGCCAGAAAAAAAAAACAAATGGATGAGCCTTTTTATCATTTTTTAATATAAATATACTGTATACTAACTTTATCTTATTCAACACACATGGAATTTTAGGAGCATACATTGCATAGTCTTGAAATCTGTCTCATTTTGTTAAGTAATAAAAATAATTACAGTTCCATTTGGTGGAAGGAGGTACTCAGGTAAATTCCAAAATCAAAAGTGGGTCTTGAGTTACAAAGGTTTCAAAACCCTGCTGTAAGGCACTGCATATAACAGATAAGATCCAGGTCATTTTCTGACAAGACATTTCTGGGTCAAAGTACAGTATCTGAATTTACTTCCAAACTGTTACTTTCTAAGAATCACATCTAAAAGGTAGTATTTAAAGTAAAGGAAATTGCACTGTTTTTTAACTGCAGGTGTCCAACAAATTTCCGGTGTACAACAAAATGAGAGCTACCAACACACAGTATTGCTTTGCAGAATGTCTCGTTTTGATTAATTACTGGGTTTTGATGACAGATGAATGATAGCAACTTTACATCCACATTTGTAGCCTGCAGGTAGTTTTAACGAGTACATTGATTAAAATCAATATTCCCGTAATGCTGTTATATAAATTCGACAAATTCAATAGGGAATCACTGCTGCCACCAAGAACTGTAAATGTTCTGGTTGTACTGAGCTGATTTGAAGATAAAAAACTAAAAAGAGTTCATGATGATGTTCTGTGCTAGTTATTTTTACAATGACAGGAGTGAGTGACAATAAGGCAGTCAAAAGAGAAAGCGTAGAAAAAGGACCATTTTCTGTGGTTGATACTGTATAGTTACAACTGAACTGACTTAAATGGGTATAGACTATACATTCAGTTCAAAATTGTTATTTTCTTAACTTCATATAATCTTAAAAGGAGAATTATACATTAATTAGAAATTTGCACATGTTTCACAGATTTTAAAGCACAGCTCTTTCTCCTACTGGTACTATGAACAACTCTTGTCATTAAATTTATGAAGGAAAAAAAAAAACAAAACCAATTTTTTGGAAAGATGGTGCAGGAAAGTAGGATCCACCAGAATTCTACTTTCTCATTTGAATACTGCTCGAAATGCATACTGTAAGGTTATTTCTCACAGTATCACCAATTTTTAACTGAATATGAGTTTATATTTAATAATACTGCCCTGTAACTCTGATAAATATGCAACGGAAAAGGCAGTATGACAAATCTGATTAGGATTTAAAATCCCAGGAAGCAATACAAGATATCTTTCTGTACATGAACGGTGCCGATCAATACTGAAATGGTTCACGGATGCTATGAATTTCTCATACATGGCACATCTTTTACACTTAATGTAAATGCCAAACCTTACTTTGACAGCATTGGTTGACAAGAGGTGGATGATTTAGACAGACACCTCTTTCATTTTTTTGAGGGACAGGCCTTCAAAGCCTTACTTCATTTTGAAAAACTTCAGAGGATCCTTCCTTTTCATTACATGTGCGTCTCAGGGTGGAACTTTTTTAGCTATCAAAGTTCTACCCTAGGTGTCACTATGTTACCTTGGATTAACTTCCATCATTTCCCTGTAATGTACTTAACAGAGTTAGATGAAGTGAATATTTTAAGGAAGGGCCATTTTAATGATCAAAGTCATCTTGGATTTACTCAAAATAGTAATTAAATGTCGTCCTGTATCAACATTGGTAAAATTTCCCTGAAATGCTGATAAACCAATATTTAACGTCCCATACTGTACATTATAAACTATTTTGAATAAAAGTTCCAACATTTCACCTCATAACAATGAAAAGACACCTACAGTTACTGTAGTACCCCTCTATCCTTCAGTACTGTATGTAGCATGCTTATTTCCCAGATACCGAAATAAGAACAGTATCAGCTGATACTGATGACTGAAATATCAGTATCGGTATTAATATCAGCTACTTGCAGCATTTAACACACCACACAATTCTATTATGAGCATTTGGCAACATCTACGTGCTTTATACAGTGAAAACATTGTTTAATTCCATTTCCCTTAGTAGGGATGCACAATGTTCTAGGAATAGATAAAGAAACATTTACACAAATTCCTACTTTTAAGAAGAAATATTGACTACTGTATTTTAAGAAAGAAATATTGTTCTGAATGATTATGAATATTTTCATTATGTTGAAAATTGAGGGAGGAAGTAATGGGTGTACTACAACAACACAACTACTGGCACTGTACTCATAATTGACACAGAATGTTGTGTCATAATTACGTACGTCACTTGACACCCAAGTAATCCAGGTCATCTGCATCAACCAAATAAGTTAGGTAAATTAACAGTTCCACACTTACACACTCCTTCGTCACTTCTGAACTTACGTGACAGGAAACTATATAGTACCTGTGAAATGACATGTACCATACCACATGCACAGTAAGTTGACACTCACAGAACTTACAGTAGACTGTCAATGCACAATCTGCATTTGTGATGGATATGCAACTCACTAAGTTGATTTACAATTTGCAAGAACTGTATCAAGTGCAAAAATTGACCCAAAATGACCTACCCTTCAGTCAATTAAAAGTGACTGACATCTTAGATACTGTGGTGACTGACAACATTGGTACAACGTATGTGAGTAAAATTGTGGTTAACCTATCAATGATGTCACCTACGGTACCCTTGACCATGACCATTCCCAACAATTCCTTATGAGCCATTCAAATGATATAACTTATAAGTACAGGCTGGAAAAGTGCAGTCCATTCATTTCACCCCACAACCCCTTTGCCCCACTACCCGTTCGGCCCACTATCCGTTTGCCCCACTACCTGTTCGCCCTAAGGGATACATTTTGCCTCAAGTACCTACCAGTTCCCCCCCTCGATTTTACTAGTTCATTTTAAAAAAATTTCCAAACAGATTCGACTGTTCATATTTGTTATGAACTTGAATGAGCCTTTCCAAAGATAGCTTGCTGGATTAAACAAATATAAACAAAAAAAGAATTCAGCATTTTCAAAAGGAAGATAAGCCTATACAGGAATTGAACAAAAAAATACAAAATTGAAAGGTATTCTAAAACAGAGACTTGCACTGCATGAGAATGATAAAATTCTATATTAAAAAGTTGGTCATTTAGAAAAAAAAGATAAGAAACAAATCTTGGAAGAGTGCACAAAAAATTTAAATATATTCAACAAATTTCCTTGTATGCAAAAGTTAAAGTTGATATGGCATTCCCCAAACCAGGGAGTTACTAGCAATGTCCAGCCCAAACATAATAGGAATAGCCGCAAAAAATACATTTGATGACCACACTTTGACCGACATTCATTCAAACAATATACCGTAGCTTCACTCTAGAAGGTCAACGATGACTTGTTCCTGAACAGTCAGTTGTGTTCTGTGGACATGTACGTACTGCAACCAAACTGCTGTTTTACTCTCCAATGCAAGATGAGGATCCCAAGATGAAAAATCTGTTGGAATTATTTGACTTTCTTTTACCATTCTCAACTTCTCAAGATATACCTCTTAAAAGTTATGCTATGCAAACATTATGATGTTGACAGATCTATGCACAGTTTCTGTATGTTTTTTTAAAATCATTTATAAATTACTGTATTACTGTATCTATTTAATTACTACTTACTAGCTAGTTTCTAGTTTGGTGTTTAATTTGGACATTTTGACATTTTCCAAGGTGTGACCAAGTGGATAAAGGCAGTGGCATTTGAAGAGATGAAGCTTAGCATCCAGGAGGTTTGGGGTTCAATCCCTAGCCAGGTCAAAGTAAGGTAGGTTTTCATCCAAGAGCAATCTATGGTTTTCCTATCTAGACTGACCTTTCAAAAGATACCAAATTTGATCTAAATTGTTAAGTTGGTTAGCCACCCGACGTGAAGTTGTAATTCATAAGCCACACAGGCTTCTCCCACATCCGTGGTCGCTTAGTGTCGTAAAACAACTGCCCTTCAAGGCCTGAATTATTATTACGCTGTAGATACGTAGTTACTTCCAAAATAAACTCCTCGGGGCAAACCAACACTTCCAACTGCCCTTGGAATGAAGATTAAACAAACAAAGGATAAACGTAACACCTACTGTATCTCATGTGTCTCTCTTTCCATGTCACAAACCTGCATTTAGCTTAAATGCTTATGCATGATGTCTTGTGGAAAACAGTAAAATTTTTGTCTTATAAAATGGTCAATATCTGATAGATTTTGATGGGAACTGCAGCCAGTTTTAATGTTTGTAATACTTTTTACATCAAATATGCAGGTGTCTTATTAACAAGTCTACAGGCCTTTAAGCTCACACAGTCACTGTGTGTCAATATATGGACTCAGGCAAATTAAACTCAGTGCAGGCTTGATACTGTGCTCTTTCTTGGAGGTGAACGAGACAGGTAATTTTGTTTTTTAAAAATTGGAGGAGGGTATAAAAGTAAAATTGGTAGGGACGGAGAATTTTTCTGTCTGGGATAAGATTGAGGGGCGTTTAAGACTTAATATTATGCACTTATCAATTGAATGATGCATCCCACTAACTCCAGGTATGGCAAGTCAATTTTGGTCATTGACTAATGACTGTGATTCACATCCCTGTCATTGAGCCAATATTGTAGGATGCTAGAGTGACCAAGAGGCGAGTCATGTTACCTCAGATGTCAGTCACTTTACTGATCAAGCAGTGAGTCATTTGTTACCCATTGTACAAAGATGCTAACATTCGGGATTGCTACACATGTACAATTACAACTTTTGTCAGTCAGTTTGGTGACACACGTGTCCGTCAAAATCGCAACTGGTTTGAAGTTTGGTGATGGAGGGGTGTGTCATTTTACATAAATTGTCAGTCACACTGACAAAGGTGACTGAGATGTACGTCAATGAATATGTTTTGTCAATGAAGTTGTGGATAATGACTGACCATGTCTGGGTGTAGTGCATCATTCAATGATAAAAGCATACAGGTGACTGAATAGTAGTGGCCAAGTATTGACAAACACAACAAGAAAGGAAACTTTGCAGCCATGGTATAACTTAGTGCAAAGGAAGAGATGACGAAATAACTATACTACAGAATACCACCGCCACAGGTAGCAACCGCTTTTTAAAATAGTGGATGTGGAGTCACAGCAAGGCTTAAGCCAGAGAGCAGTCCAGGAGTCATTTGGACTCCCAAAATTTTGGATTGCCCCATATGCATAATACATTTTAATACACAAACTTCACTAGAATTTACTGTTTGGACTCCCTGATCTCACCATGCTGGCTAAAGCCCTGAGTCACAGTGCATGAGGTCGGGTATTCTGGCCAGTGATTTTTGTGACTGCAGCCTCAGCTTAATTTAAGAATGACATATTGTGTGACACACATACTACTAACGTTAGTCAGTTCTAGTAATTAAGCATACATCTCAGGCTGGATGCTCAGTCGTAGTCGCAGTGAGAGAGTTATAAAGGATGATGAAATCAAGCTTTGCAGCTCCACTGAGCATCCATCTGAGACTGGATGCTCAGTCGTAGTCACAGTGAGTGAATTATACTTAGCAATGACACCACTGATCAGTCACTTCCACAAAGCATCCATCTGACATTGGATGCTCAGACATAGTCACAGTTAAAAATAGTAATTAAATGAAGCTATGTAGCTCTACTAAGCATCCATCTGAGGCTGGGTGCTCAGTCATAGTTGCAGTGAGTGAATTATTAATAACAATGCCATCATCAACTAGGCCTAGGCCTAGTCAGTTCCACTGAGCATCCATCTTAGGCTGGATTCTCTGTCCTTGTGACTACGACTATGACTGAGCATCCGGATGCTTAGTGGGGTTAGTCAATGAGGCAGGGTATTCTATAGTTGTACCAAGATGACTACTGAAATGTTAGCATATGATGAAATTTTCCAACATTGTCATCTGGAATCAATTTTAAACTCTAAATCCAATCTTCAATTCATTTCTTGTGTTGACATAATCAACAACTTAGCCACTTTCAGTCTACCATAACATATTAGGGGGGAGACTGTTCTGCTTGGGGAGAACTGGTAGGCTAGGTCTGCGCGGGTGAACTTGTCAATACTGGGTGAAGTGGTGGGGCAAAATGACTAAACCCCTAATGTTAGGCCAAGTAAAAGGCTACTGTGCTTGGTATTTGGCTGGTACTTTTTCTAAAAGGATACAGCTTAAATCCTTTCAAGATATCTTCTGCTTTTGCTGGCATCTTTATTACACCTGCTCTGGGTTCATGAAATGACTAGACTGGAGAAAGGCAGTGTACACGGATAAAGTTCCTCGAGCTGATTTGTAAACAAAATTACAGTTTCAAATTAACATTCCTTCATTAATCCTTCCTTTCAAATACAATGCACACCAGACACTTGCATTTCTTTATAAAAAAAACCCTTCTAGAATAGGCTAGATGACAATCTTGTGGCCTGGGTTGGACTGAAAATATGTCAACACAGGCTAAAACTGTGACCGTCGGGTTAACGGTTTAGGCTAGATCCTTTGCAATGTAATTTAATAACATTGACAACCACAGAGCATGAGAACACTGTAAACACTGAAAACAACTGGCTATGCTACCGTTAGTGCAATCTGTACACACTTGTGCTAGTATTTACATAATACTAACACAATACACATAGGCAAGTACAAGGCTAGGCTCGATCGTAGATTCCCTGAAAACAGCGTTGGCTTGCTTCGCGTTTAAGAAATGTAGTAGCTCCTTCTCAGCACGTGTCAGAAAAAGTAATACAATTAAGGTGCAAAATGAAAGGGATCACACAGATTATGTGAAATGGATGGTTCGGAAAAAACCTCCAGCATCGATAGTTAAGCGTTGCAACATCCAAGCCCTGCATGCAACAACCGGTGTATCGCATTCACTGCACTGCAATATGCATGGATAAGTGCCAGGAAACGTCATGTCCAATGCAAACTATATTTGATAGTGCACGATGTTGGTATTAAACACCTCTCGGCTAGGCTAGGTACGTACTGTATTCACGTACATACGTACGTACTACATGAGTTCGAAGTTCACTTCATACACCACGGCGTCTCGCATCACTTCGTCGTCAGGTCAACAACCGGACATCTTCAGAAGTAATAATTTTTCTTAAGTTGCCATCTTCTGTTTATAAAGTTAAAACGCTAGAGAGCGAGCAAGCCGTGGACGTGATTTTTAAGGTTTACATGGAAAATTATTTGAAAAATTTTTCTACGCGTTTCTTCGTAAAACTACTAGTAAAATAGATGAACTATTTTATTTATAAGTAACTATGTCAGCAGAGGTTTGACCCGGAAGTAGATACTGCATGTAAACAAATACTCAGTCAGCTGCAATCAGCGTTATCAAATTGGGTAGGCTATACCTGGTAAGTTTCTCACACTGTCAATATGGCTTTGCCCAGTGCTTTGTGCAAGTTACATAATAAGGTGTGAATTGTGATGCCTTGGAAGTTGGATGAACTTCAGTGTCCCAAGGGGCGTCCACTCGCAGACAACACAGACATCTACAGTTTCGGTTTGTAGTTTCTGGCCGTTTGCAAATTTAGGCCTGTGTAAAGTTAGGTACAAAGATACATTTTCTCAAACATTAGGCTAGCCGCTAAGGTAGTACTGTGTATAGGCCTAACGTTAATTATATTTGCCTAGGTAGGCACAGGCGTTCCGATTTATATGTACATATATATAATACACTATACATATATATATATATATATTAACAAAGTACAACAATTTTCTGGACGAAGCTTACAACTTGGCCTATTTTTACACTCTTACGCTCACTGTGAACCTCTCTGATTTCTTTCAATCACGTCATTCGATGAGAAAGAACATTCAGCATCCCTTCAGGCACAACTGCGGGCATAAAATCACTTCTAATCAGAATTATTCGTAAAAAAATGGACTCTCCGCAAGTTGGTGGTTACACAGACAGATGACGTATGATTATAACCTGCGCAGCCATCTATACCGTCTCGTAAGCGAAAACACGCAGCGCAAGGTAAAGCAAATCAAAAGAATGTACGTTTGCTATGCAGATAGATATGAGTAGCTCCTCATTTGACAAATCCTATGTAACGTGCATTGTGATTGGCGTATAGCTAAGTCAAATTATTTTGACGCCAATCACAATGCACGTTAGGCCGAGGGAATGAAAGTCATAGAATACCGTCCGGGTGATTTGGGGAAACACATGAGGCTTTTTTTCATTATTCATTATTCACTATTTTTCAACACTTGTCAATCAGGCAAAACAATACAATTTACCCATGTTTTGAACCAGTGTGCATTTAGTGCACTATACGCCGAAGATCTTCGGCGTGGCCATGCGATTCCGGTCGGCGTGGCGGCTTAGAAACTAGCCTTTGTCGGCGTGCAAAATGCAGTAAGTTGAGGATTGCCGGCGTAGTTGGCGGGCAAACGGTACTCCCGGCATACCGGCGGGCCGATTCAGTCAACTCCCGCTAGTATGTTCACGCACAGTACTGTGCTATATATACCTGTAGGCCTACTTGTATTTTCCATGAATGGTGTATGCATTACGTACATGTATACATACGTACGTACAATCGCTTAGGGATTGTCTCTGACTTAGCTATAATGTGTGTATACTATATACCTGTACGTGCCTTGCCAATGTATGGTGACTGTGTACGTATGACGTACATGTATACTGTACGCATGTACGCACGCCTATGGATTGCTATGTACATGCATTGTATGTGCACAGTACAGAAAATCCCGGCGTACATCCCGGCGTACGGTCACGAAAACCTCGGCGTACCTTCGGCGTAGGCTTTACATGGAATGCACCCTGGGTTTCGAATAACCAGCTATCAGCTTTCCCACTTGACCACTACCGTACAGAGCTTTCAGCAAGAAGGGTCAAGCCTAAGCATATAAAGATTCCATCTGTTTTAAGATAATTAAAAATCAGACCAGAAACAACAATTAAGCCCTTACACTACTTCCGGTGAGGTCACAAGGTTAGCTGTACCATGACGTTTTTCGCATGAGTGCGCATGTGTGCCATCATTTTACAATCCCAAAGGACCTGTATTATAGTACGCCTGCACTACATTATCAGTGCTTGCAATACCAATGACATGTGTATGTAAGTCCGAAATAGCCTAGGTGTACACATTCGGCAACTGCTGCGAAGGTACGTATGTACGTACGGTAGGCTTCTGAAGACTGGCTACGTCGTGGTACGTACACGATTCAAAACATATTACTATATTCACGTACTGATATACATGGCTGAGAATAGTTTGAGCTGTGCATTTTTGCTTTGTGAGGCTTTGTACGGTGACGACAGCCAGGTGAAATTTTTATTTTCAGGAAGCGTTTTAAGCAAATTGTGATGAAATTCAGGGTAAAAAGTTTTGGCATATTTTTCGTTTTTTGAATAATGATTTTTTTTTCAAATAATGAAAATTTTCGGCGGCACCTTTCAGCTCATGCGGGCGGTGGACGGTATTCTATGACTTTCATTCCCTCGGCCTTAGGCCTACCTGGATTTGTCAAATGAGGCGCTGCACGTATCAATCTGCATAGCGAACGTACGTTCTTTTGATTTGCTTTACCTTGCGCTGCATGTTTTCGCTTACGAAACTTAGAAGTACCCTACAGAATGAGATTAGGAGAGAAATTTTTCATTATATGGTTGTTTACAAAAGGATAGAGCTCTTCCAATAATCACCTTCAGTGAACAATCAGACAGGGTGCTATCAGTATCAATATCTGGCCCATGGTGTGGGTAGACCTACTGTCATTAAGTTTCCTTTGCGCTTCGTGCTAGTCACTTTAACCCAAATTGGAAAGCTTGCAGTGGTGCACGGGGGATATTAAAGTGGACCTAAAGTCTAAAAATTCAAAAATATATATTTTAGAGGTTACAAAATAAATCTTATTGGTCCAACTCCCATTGTCATAGCTTATTCCATTGCTGAGATATTAAATGTTAAAATTTATTCACTTAAATCCAAACATTTCATTGTGCAATAATTTTTGACATTCTTGTTGTACAACTCACATTAAATGCTTTGTTTTCTTTTAAAATTAAAAATGTTTATATGACCTTGACTGCTTCCTGTTTTCTTGCATGGCATGCTGTACAGAATGGGCTTATATAGTCAAGTCACCCCAAAGCAGTAAGAACGCGATCACATTTTGGCACAAGGTGCGGTGGCTTTCAGAAAAACAAAGAAATACAAAGATTGTAATTTGAGTAGTACAACAATGACATCACAAATTAAATTGCGCAATCTACCTTTTTAAATCGAGTGAATAAACTTTAACATTTTATATCTTAGCTTAACAAAGTCCTGTGAAGATGGGAATTGGACCATTGGAATTCAGTTTTCATGCTCTGTAAAATATATTTTTGAATTTTCAGACTTCAGGTACACTTTAATAATGGCCAAGAGAATTGCGCGGCCGATACTATCAAAGCGGAGCACCACCATGAGTTGGCACGGAACATAGCAAGAAAATTTAAGCCAAAACTACCTCCTACATTGCAGGAAATTGCTTTACCCAGCAAACTTGCTTGGTTGCTGCCAACAAGTTTGCATGGTTGCAGTTGTCAGTTGTTAAATTGCACGGCTGGCAACTTCGAAATTCATATTTTTGCGCAGGGGATTGAAATCCCCCGCGCAGGGCAAACTTTCCAATCTGGACTTTAACCATCTGTAATGGTAAAACTATATAGATTTAAGGATGAAACAGTGCTGTTAACTTTTGCGAACATCTCAAGCAGCCTTCTTGAGTGGCCTTGTGATCTTAAATGTAGAGTATGTGACACATACTGTAGCACACTGCAGCTTACAACGTATAGAGGATAACTTGAACTCTCTGTCATTGACATCGAATTTCACAAAATCTGAAGCAAATGAAACCTGATCAATAAAGCCTCTAGAATCAATTTATGGCAGTCTTATTACCTTATATTGCAGGAACTTCAGGGGGCTTCATCCCTTGGACCCCACTAGGGACCCTAGCACAGGCCCCTGGATCCCACGCGTGCGAACTCGCACTTCGCGCTCGTGGTGCACCTTTTGTGCACTTGTGACACCCCTCCATGTTAGTTGGGGGAATCACAGGTTGTGCCCCCACCTCCGAAATCCTGCACACGCCACTGACTGTGACTGCACCTCCAAATGAACACAACATTAATATAGGGGTGTAGGGTTACAACTAAAAAATAGGAAAGAAGAAGAGATTGTGTACATGTCAGACTCCATGATTTTTAAAGGCTGCTTATTCAGAAGGGCGTTGTATTGTGCAGTTACTCTGATTCGACACCTATTAGCCTAGCCCAGTTTACTTCAGGCTTATTCATTCTTTTCATTTCCCTTCATACTGTAGATAAGTCAAACCACCCAAGCCAAGGAAGCTCTCAAACCAACCAAAAAACACAGAACCTTTTATAGAACAAGTATAAGGGCTATAGCTCATAAGATCACCTCCTGGCATCCCAGTGCACAGATGCGATGTGACAATGTTTATTTTGCACCCTAAACTCTGACTCTGCATCTGAGCATCCTAGCATTCATCCTAAGACTATGGTGAAATCATTCACTCCACATCAAAGCACCTGCATATCCACTCCAGAATATTGTTTGTGGTCTTAGTAAGAAATGGACAATGAGTCGTTTCAGATTACACTTACCTGCTGTGTTCAATTTTCCCATTTTATAATAAAATCTTTCATGTTTATCCAGCAGTCTAAAATTTGACTCCACATCCAAGCATCCAGGCATCCACTCCAAAATGGATTTAGATTGCATCATTCACTCTGCATCTGAGCATTCTTGCATCCACTCCATGATAGTCATGTCTGGAGAATTACATTAAGAAATGGACCGCAATGACGATGAGTCCTTCTCAAAATAAAGTTTTCTCTTACCTTTATCTTTCACTATGCATTGGAGCATTCACACATTAATAAGATGGAAGGTAAAGTTAAGTTTTTCCTGTCTAAAATCATTCACAAGGCATCCCAGCATCTTAACCCAGCAGATGCATGGAGTGGACACTTCAAATGGCTTGGCACATATATATTGTTGCCTGAGCATCCGAGCATCTGGATGTGTAGATACATCCCTCAAGTGGCCCTGTATTCAATAGTTACTCCAGATCTTCTCCATAATATGCAAATTAAGAAAGTACAAAACATATGAAAATAGAAAGTAGATTTACATGAACTTTAAATAGTGCTCACTCCAATAGACAAGACTAAAACGTAGATATGGTTTAGTCATTTTGTTTAGTGGAAGTTGTACCGTAATTGTGCCTTGGAAAAATGGCAATAAATTTACGCCAAATTGAATCATCATTTTTGTTGGTTTTCCTCAGGTAAAAAAGATAGACCACCCAAGACCAAATTGGGTTGGTTTCATGACAGGTCAGACCACCCATCTGTCAATCTGAGAACACCAAGACCACTCAAAATGGACTTCAGTTTGGGGTGGTTTTGGTGTGGTCCTGGTTTTAGGTAGTCTAGACACCCTTTTACTCTGAAGCATTAAGTAAGGCACATGGCCTCAGTGGGAATGAGGATTCAAATTCAAATGGTAGTGTTGCAAACTAGGTCTGTCAACTCATGGCTGGTGACATCCTCATTTCATACAGTAGTATACAAAGCCCTAGTCTAAGTCTGGACCCTTTAGTACACTATTGTACATTTCAAGTCTAATGTTAGGGAATGCCTACTTTATTATGAGAACTCGGCTTAGCTTGGTCAATGTTACCAAAATCATTTAGGCATATGCTAAGATGATATGATAGTATGATGCATTCCACAGTTTTTATACTTTTCTCTTTGTGCAGTAGCCTTCCTATACAAAATATTGTTCCAGACTTATTTAGGCCGATTCCACTGCTCACATGTTTCTCTATCCCACATGAACTTGGATTTCTGTCCTACTCAAACCTGCGTTGAACTAAGTGTGATTAGTCAGCTAGTGTCAGTGTTTTTTAAAAAAAAAGTAAAGAAAGAATGGATGTTCTTTACTAAGACGTAGACAGTTTCACCAGCTTTTGCTGTACATATGAAGTCTTTTTTGGTGGTTTAAGTGTTGAGGTTAGTTATCTGATTGGACGTGTACATAATCCACTATGTGCATGAATTAGTGCTTGCACCGGGTCCAAAATTCGGAACCGGGTACCCGAAGTCGATGGTCGGTCAGGTATTTGGGTACCCAAAGATATAACTTCTGTTAGGCTACAGTTTTTTGTAAAGTCATAATAAGAAATTTTGCTTCGCATGTTGATATATATAACACCAATGTATCTTACGTATTGGCATGACAAGTGCTCTTAGGTGTGTGCGTGATAAATTTTGCCAGGAAAAAGTGACATGTTAGGTGTTCTGTCACAGGTGCAATCTATGTTAGTGAAACTTTGGATCCGGGTAGCAATTTCAGAACCAGGTCCTGACATTGTCGGTTGGGTACCTAGGTACCCTGCAGGGCTGGAGAAAATGTTTATTTCCCGGGAAGGGAGTCAAATTGTCCACAATTCTTTCAATGTTTTCATGTACAAAAAAGGTAAATTTCCCTCCAATTGCCAAAATTTCCTTCCAAGTACATAAATTTCCCAGGAAGGAGCCTCCCAGCTTCCCAACTTTTTCCACCCATGGGTACCCGGTGCAAACACTAGCATGAATGCATGCATAAATTGTCATTTCCATTATGCTTGCTCATTGGTCAAGAATATTAAATTTACATTAGGCTCAGAGACAAGAAAACATGTTTCATTAAATGTCAAGGATAAAATAGCCGATAAATTTTCTCATCCTGTGCTTCGAAAACTTTAACCAAATAACTTTCAAAATAGATGTTTTAAAGGTTTAAATACATGTATATTTAAAAATACGTGGAGGTTTCAAATATTTTTGTGTCAGTGTGTATTTGTTGTTTTGCAGTATTCCATTTTGAAGACTCACGAGACTTAATCACTGGAGTGAACAATGGCATCTGGAATGAGAGACCTGGTTGACCCAGAGTGTGGGACTTCAAACCCACTGATGAAGCTTACATCTCATTATACAAAAGACAGATCTATGAGACAAGAGGGGATCAGGCCACCTGGTACATTTGCTAGCCAGTCAAGAGATTTTACTAGCGTTCCTGAACACGAGGTCTGAAATAACTCTTATTGCCATTGCAAATATATATTTCTATCTATATTATATGCATTTGTACAGTTGCTTCTAAGAAGTAAAGGTGACAGTGAGGCCTACCAGTTTCTTAAGTTAGTAAGCAAACAGCCTCTGTTAATTCTCCAGCAGTTTAAAGGGAAGATGCAGTCATCCAAAATTGAATTAATATACCCCAATATCCTAATGTACATATTGCTCTTTAAATTATGCGAGTGTGACAACACTTTTCTAACTGAATTTTACATGGAAAACAACCCCTTTGTTTACCTTTGAGAATGCCACATTTATGTTTGGAGACGTTATGAAAGATAATTGCCATAGAGATGAAATGAGGTTTGTAACATTTAGTTCATCTGTCAAACTGAGTTTAGGGTGACTGCCAATTCCCTTTCATGTTTTCTTTTCGGGTTTTGAATTTCACTCTTCTAACTAGTAAATTTCTTGGTTGTCATCTCCAAGATCATTTGTTACTGTTATTTTGTGAGGAAAATGTTCCAGCCTAACTTTTCATTAAGAAGGCTTTTTCCAGGTGCCAGTCCAGTCCACATTCTTGTTCTTTGTCATGTAGATTTGGACAGAATCAGATGCCATATTTCTATGGCTAGGGGCCTTTGTTTTAAAATTTGGAAATATTGGAAATTTGAAAATTATACATAGTGTACGGTGTAAGGGCAGTGTCCAGTAAAGTTTTGAATACCCTGGTATCATAACTTCTGATATGTGCATAACACACATGGGAATGAGGTTATGTCAGTGTTTTATGCTCAAATTGAGGAAAAAGTTTATTTACTGATTAAAATATGAACTTAAGTCTTGGGTGTAATACATTTAAGAAAATAGCTAGGCAGTTTGTACTAAAATTGGGAGTGGCCTGGTTTATCTTTTTGAAGCAAAGCAGGTACTCTGTTTCAGGGACCATGGGGTTAAGATTACCTGGTGCATTCTCAATACCGTAGAAGGCTTGATTCAAGCACACATTTTGGAAACCAGGCAGTGTATATATATCTGCAGCACAGTACAGATTTCAAATATGGTAGCTGTGTAGGAAGGGTGAAACAGATTGTAGTTTGAAATTGCAAATTTTGGAGTGAAAACTGAATTAGAAGCTGAACAGACAGAAAGTCTAACCCTTGAGACTTTAAAGGTTTCACCCACACTTTTGGTTTCTTATCATCAAAAAATAATTGCCTCAAGGCCTTGAAAAATAGGTATTGCTGAAATCTGGTTCTGTTACTACCAAAGACTTTTATGTAAGCCATCAAGTCAGTTTCAGAGTGGTGATTTTCAGTGCTCCCATTAAGTTACTATGACAACTTTGGTGCAATGTCTTCATTCCTCTCAATGTTTTTGATATTTAGAGGGGAAATATATAAAAAAAGAGAGTTTGATTTGTTTGTAGGTGACACAATGTGAACAGCAAAACAGACCAGTCAGCCACCAAGATGAGAATTATATTCAAGTTCTGCTTTGAGTGGTGCTAGATGCAATTCATACCAGTGTTGCCACTAGGTCTCAGAATTTGAGGGAGGGGGGGGGGATTTTTCCCTCAAAATATATTGGTGTGGGATTTTGGTTCAGATTGGGGTGGGGGGAGGGGGGGGTTGGATTAGTTGCAATGTAAAAAGTCAAATTTTTTACCCAATAGATTTTGCCAACAGGTGTGGGAATTCCCACATGCAATTATTAAACTTGTGGGATTGTTGGGAAAGTGTGGGAATCACACAATCCCACTGCCAAATGCAAACACTGATTCATACAGAACTAAAAAGCATCTTGCCGAAAACTCAAGATCATCTTGAGTTGGGGCAGATTCTTCACAATGGCTGTAATTGCTTTCACCACATGCTTGCAGATTTCTGTCACCAGGACTTGATGTTGGGGGTTGTAGACCACACAAACTCAGTGACACCAGAAGCACTGCCAGACCAAGTACAGTACCCCTTCCTGTGAGCATGAGGTCCGGGGGCCCACCAGACAGCATTTCTTTTTAATGAGGTTTGCATTTGAGAGAGGCAGGGAGTATTCTTATGCTAAGGCTTTGTCAAGAAACGTGCAAATTTTGGGCGTCATTTTATTTATTTTCACACTTGAGCCATGAGTGGTTATTCTCCTCGTTTCACCATCTGTACGGGCATGTTTTTCATGTGGACCTGCTTGATGTTTTGTAAATTTAGTAATGTCAGTAGTAAGTTTTGGTCAGTCTAAAATGGTCTGACCCTCTAGTTATCTTTTCTTATACCCAATATGGCTTACCCTTGGTTAGTGAGATCATGTTTACTTACTTCCCAGACTTTGAACCCAGTAAGGTCATACACTGATATTGGTACCCTGTAAGATCTTGCTCATGAGTGTTTTAGCCTTAAAAACTGACATAAAGCATCATTGCAAGATAAGGAACTTTGTGTAATGGTGTTGTGAAGGCTGAATTGCTGTCCATTGTTTTTGCATAAGGATTTCTGTGCTGACAACTCAAAATTGACTGTTCTCTGTCATACTTCCTAAGTGTGACAGGAATCTCATATAAAGACAAAGAACACAAATAAAAAGCACAGGAAGGCATCAATCCCATTATGGCCTCAGATGTGAACAATGTAGGGGCATCAGGGCAAGTGGCTAGATGCCCATGCCTCCCAGTGATTTTGTTGATACTTCAATTATGCAACCCCTCTCCTGTCAGGTTTCTTACCCATTGTCAATATTCATTTGTTTATCTTTTTACAGTTGGTAAATGAATTCCTAGCAGACCAGCAGAGGCATGTGCCTGCTCCACAAACATTTCACATGGAAGCCCTTTTGAGGGAGATGAACGATATTGAGAGAGCCCATGCACTACAGGCACCTGTGCAAGGTACGAGCCAGCTTCCATTGTAGACCGTCCGTAATGTGTCTGTCATAGAATCTGACTTCCATGATTTCCTCCTAACTTAAAGTTTATACCTGACCTGTGATCTGCTTCCATCTTGACCAATGACCCTGGACACTTTTGTAAACTTTTTATACATGAACTATTAATAGCATTGTTCTTTTTTTTTTTTGAGGCATTGAAGACAACTTATAATACCAGTAACAGTTAGCATACATTTTATACATTTTTGGTCACTGTAGAGAGGGGACGGTGGATGAGGGTCAAATTGCATCTGTTGTCCACAGTGCTGTGAATTGTTTACATTCGGTGAGCTTGGGACTGACTATTAGTTATGTGTTGGAAAGGGCATCATGATTGGTTTCTACCAGTTTGGTGGTAAAATATAAGGTCTGCAATGTATAGTTAAAAAGCTGTCCCCAGTCTGCAGGAAGGACGTAGAGGGTGTGTGTGGGGGGAGGGGGTGGGGTGAATAGTTTCTCAAATTGTGTGCGGGTAGATCGTGCAGAAATGGATGGCATCTTGGATTACCTTTGGGTAATGAAGCTGCTTGGTGAGAGGTGCTAAGACAGTTGTTGAATTGGGGGAGGGGCTAAAATTAAACACTGTCATGATCAACACTACATAATTGGTTTGGCCCAGGCCCAAATCTTTACGATGCGATTACAAGACTAAACAAAGGTGCGAAATGCTCCAAACAATGTGACTAGTGAGGCAACAGTCCACACAATATTACGGACTGCAGCTCGCTGTGCATGCAATTATTTGCATGCAGCACAAAGTAACTTTTTCTTTTAATCTTATAGCTCCACAAAGGAAAATCCTGTTTCTAAATATAAATTTACAATGACTGTTCTTCATGTGGTATATGCCTTATGACATACTTCTCTCCTTGGTTCCAACTACTGTAAGTGTACACTAATCTAGTTGAAAATGTTGGTGCAAATTTGTTTTGTTAAGGAACCAGTAGCTACATAATTTATTTGTTCTGTACAGCACTGGTACTTTGGCACTTTGGAAAAGGAAACTGGCTACATTAAAATTGTAATCTATGATTATCAATGTAAATGTAATAACTCCTAGCTATCACGGAGAGCGTGGTGGACTAATGGCTTAGGCGTTGGACTAGCGATCCAAGGGCTGTTGGTTCGAGTCCTGCCTGGATTATTACGTTGTGTCCATGGGCAAGATGCTTTATTTCAATTGCCTCTCTTCACCCAGGAGTTAAATGGGCACCTGTGAGGTAGCTTATCATAATGTGCAGTGTATATAGAGGGATTTCACCGATGTCACATGTTTGCGCATCTCTTTGGTTTTGAAGGGCAAGATTGCGCGTTTAAAGGGCAGACGTCCATTGTGTCACAGAAGTATCTATGATTATGCCGTTGGCATGGGCTTTGAATATGCTTACTGCATGTGCTTTGCCCTTTAATGCCTGGCAATTCCACTTGCGTGACATCAGATGAAATCCCTGTATACCCGCTGCAAACTGCAGGGATTATCTCTTGGACAGGCTGTTGTTGAGCAGGGGTAATATTTGTAAAGTGCTTTGAAGCCTATCGTTGGTATAAATCTCTATATAAAAGCAAATGATTATATTATAGTTGATGATTCTGTCTTGTATTATAGCCCCTGGTGTAGCAGACCTAGCAACTCATCCTGATTGGGCAGCTGATTTCTTAGAGGGAGAACAAAAAAGAGGACAGGAAGTGATTGATGACACAGGTCAAGACTGGACCCAGCAGTTCCTTGACTCTCAAAGTGAGTCAGGTTAGTTTGACAATTGTTACTTTTGGCTTGTAATTCTGTTTGAATTTTCTGCTTTGCAACAGTATCAGGGTTTGCTTGTTGCTGTGAGTACCTTTAAGGGTTTGAATTTGAAGGGTCATTCTTAATGCCTGATAAGTGCTGATTTTCGTTTATTAATGAAAAGGTCATGAAAAGGTGCTTTAACCTTATCTGGACAATACACATCCAGAAACATTGTTCAGGTAGTATTCATTTCTTTTCACTCATCTTCAAAGAAACTGAGATAATTTTTAGAAATGTTGTCCTAATACCTTATTAGTGAGAAAAGTTTGCCTTTGAAAATTGCATGAATTTGTCAAAGTGTGTACATGAACCTTCAGAAAATACAGTCCACCTTTAAAAACTTGTGATAGCTGCATAATAAAAGCAAAGTTGTGGATGGTGGATGCAGTGGCAAAGATGTGAATCATAAACAGGCAGAGAGAGATAATGTGTGTGTATTTGTGTTTGAGGGAGAGGGGGCACCCCCTCCCCTTGTGGTGCTGATGCCCCTCTTCCTCCCTACATTCCTCAGAAATCCTTGTTACAGGCCTAGTTCTGAAGTGAGCTGTTATCTATATTTCTACAATTTGTCTGGATGTGACTTGTTTGGAGGGGGGGGGGGGGTGTGCTCATTTTGATCATACAGAAACATCTCTTGGAATGTAGTGTCTGTGTTAATATGCTTTGTAATGTTCTTGCCTTCCAGTTGGTCCTGATATCTTGCCAGGGACAGATGAGCAGTGGGCCCAGGAATACTTGGGACAAACAGATCAGCAATGGTATGAATAACCTCGTCTGGGTACCAGATAACTAAGCATTTTGTTGCATAATAAAATTATATCCAATAGATTTCTCCTTTGAGATGCAAACAACACACATTGTTGGTAATGTATTGTAAGTACTGGTATCATAAGAACTGAGTAAGGTAAGACTTTTCTTGAAGGTCATGACAAAACTGTTTGTCATAAGAGTTTTGTTTTTTTTTGGGGGGGGGGAGACAGAAAATTGCAGTTTTTCATTGACCTCATTGTTTTATGCATCTCTCTGTTGAATATTTTGTTCATCTATTCATTGTATCAAAATGGTATCTGTTACCTTGTTGTGCCCTTATACCATTAACACACCCTCGACACATGAGTCATGTCTGGCAGCATGTTAACAAGACACTCCCTGATGTCCCACTAAGAACCTCTATTGGCTTGGCTTTATACTGTAACTACTCGTTCTTGGCAGAAATGAACTTTGAGAACTAAAGTGACAAATTTTCTACACTTGGTGGCATTTTTGCACCAACCAATCAATTACGTCAAACCTAGGTCTCCTTGTTTCTGGGTAACTGGAAAGAACAGAAAGTGATGCTATGCTGTCGGATGGATAAAGAGTGATTCTCAATTATAAGAGCCTTTCATGGTGTCATTTGTCTTGTCTTATTGAAATGTATTAAACCGCACTATACGTATCTGTTTGTCAGTGTACTATTATGTTAAACTGATTCTGGGATGCAGAGAAATTCTCTCCTTCCAACCCCCTCCCCCCTACAAGCACATACAGACATTCCAAAATGGATTTTTTTTTCTCTCTCTCTCAATTATAAGAGCCTTTTATGGTGTCATTTCTCTTGTCTTACAGGGCTAATGAGTTTGCTGCTCAGTCTGAAGATGCAAAGTGGTAATTAAGGCACTGTTTTTATCATTTTTCGATATATCTAAGTGGGAAAAGATAGAAAAATGTATTAAAATCCACTATTAGTATCTGTTTGTCAGTGTGTTTTTACATTAAACTGACCCAGGGACACAGTGAAATTCTCTCCCTCCAACCCCCTCCCCCTACAAGCACAGACAGACATTCCAAAACAGATTTTTTTTCTTCCGTATTCACATGAATAATATCAATTCAGAGCTAGGTGTGGGCCTTCATAATGAGGAATCATTCAGGCGTATTGTATAATGCATCACAGGCTGACACTTTCCAGATATGTCTCTGCCTTAAGTGGAACTTGAAAGATGTCAATCGCTATTATAAAATTTGACATTGTACACTGCTACTTACAGAGCCATGGGAAACAGTTTTCTCTTTGAAAAGTATGGTTTTCAACTACTTCAGAAAGCTATATCATATTTGAAACATTGAAACTGAAATATTGCGTCTTTAAATTATTTTGAAAGAATTTTTTTTGTTCAGGGTTGAAGAATTCCAAGAATCTCAAGAAAGTGCAGATGTTGCCAAGACAGCTAATCACCTTCTAGGGTCATTAGATGACCCAAAATTTTCCAACTCAGAGGTGAGTCAAATTATTCTTGCCTTCTTGTTATGTTTCTTCTCTCTTTTGGGCTGCATGCTGCCCAAGGGTAAAATTTTTTCAGCTGGCAAGAACTACATACCAACTTTTTCAGTTTCACTCTGACATTCGTGGTTTCCATTATCTTTTTCAAGGTCAAATCTTCAAATCTTCCAGTTTATGATATCTTTGACTCCTGCATGGATCTTCTTAACTTGTGATTTTTCTCACATGCTTAGCATCTTCTAAATTTCTGCAGTTTAATTTCACTTAAGAACTGAAGCAAATTTTCTTTTCATTGAAAATTTACAGCAGTTTGAAAAGTTGTGTATTTGTGCCTTTAAGGTTGGCATTAATCACTTAAAATCCAATGTCAATGCTATTCTCTAAGGTTTGTTTAGATGTACCATTGAGCAAATTTCAAGTCTGCTTTTTTTGTTGGAAGGAGGGTAGGAATCTTCACAAATTTTTGGGTAGCAGGAATGTTGCATACTCAAAGAATTAAGTCTCCTAGATGTGTTTATGGGTGGGAAAGGAAAATTGGATTGGATTAATAATTGCTTTACTTTAACATTCAAGGGTCAATGCCTACATGTGTACCATACTAATTATTCCAACAGGCCTGATATTTCCTGCTGTCTTTTATGCAATTTCCAAAGCTCCCTAATTTACCAAATTCCCATGAATTATTTAAAAGAAAAAGTGACAAGTCAAGGGAAAAATTGAAACACACTTACTAAAACCTTGAATTTCCAAAATTTGTGAGGGGAAGATGCTCTGAACCGCCAGGAGACTCATCTGTCAAGGTGGCAAATATTTCCTGCACTCTTCCTCCATGGAATGTAATGGTTGGGTGTATCATTTTCTCTGTTTTTATGATGTCTTCTCTGTTGCTTCTTTACTATATCAACATTTTTCCTTACCTCTAATATTTAAAACCCAGAATGCTTTACTTTTAATCGTTTTTTATCCAGTTTGTAAAATTTGTGAAGCAAGTGGGCAGCGGTGACATTATCATCGAGGATAACCAGGTGAAAGACAAAGATGGTATCCCCATTGAAGAAGTGGCTGAGTCATGGTCCTCGGAGTTTATTCAAAGTGAGGTGTGTACCAGAAATACTATAACTTCTGTTACATTTGCATTATTTAAAGAGGCACTTTGAGTTGGTTGGTGAAATTCACTAAATTTTTCAAAACCTGTCAAATTTTCTTCACATACCAGTGGCAAATGGTCAGACTAAAATGATCCCCATACCCTACAATCAAACAAACTCTTCATGAGTGGTTAATTAACGATTCAATTTAGTTTTCAAAAATTTGTGACCAGACACTTTTTCTCTTAAGTGCACATGACCATTACAAGCAAGGGTCCAAAAATAACAAATTTTTAGTTTTTGCATAACTATTGGATGTGAAACTCGACTAGTTATGCTAATTATAAGAATTGTCATGTACCCTTCAAAATCCTCACAAAATTATGGATATGAACTCAATGTGCCACTTTGAGGGGCAAGATCAGTAGTTTCAAACTTTTGAAACACCAGGTAAATCTTTCAAATCTCCTTCCATTTCTTTTACAAGAATCATCTGTGATGTTCAGGATCATAAATAAGGCATATTAGAGATTAACCAATGGGTGACTCAGCTTGCATCAGTGTAGCAATTCAGTGATTGAAGATTTGCCCTACAGTAAAAGAGAGACACTTGTGAGTTAAATAGGGGGATATACTAGTTCAACTAAGAGTGACTTCCTGTTTCCCTTTAAAGTAACTTGTTGTGGAAGTAACAATATCTAAGTGCAAAGCCTTGTCATGACTTTGAAACTAACTCTATTATTTCTGTAAGCACACAGCAAAATGTTAGACATATTTCTTTTTGCCTTTGAAAAAGGTGAAAATACTTTTTGATAAGTAAAGGGTGAATGTAATGTAAACATCTTGGTGAAATTTGTGTTCAGCTATGTGTGTGTATTAGAAGTTGAAGGTATCTCACTTTCTACCAAAAGTCAACTTGAAGTAAGCAGTTGTGATATCCATCAACTGTCAAAGGACTAACTATTGCACCAGTTTTTTAAGGAAATTGCCTATTTTTAGTATATTTTTTATTAATAAGGAAAGGAGTCATTGAAGAATTTGTGAATTATTTCAGAAACCACTTGCAGAACAGTGGACTGAGGAGTTTTTGGATCCAAATACAATACACGAGGAAGATTTTTGGCAGAAACTCCAGGAACAGTGGGAAAAAATGGCCGAAAAGAATCCAGATAGTCACCCATGGGTGTCAGAATTCAATCAAGCTTCTACTGAGCCAGTAAGTTAATGATGCTTGTGAATTATTTGGTTTTGACACAGCTTGACAAAGTGTGTTTTTATTGGTAAAATTGTGGCTGCCTTGTTTGGTGATGTTATGGTCAGAAGGTGTGTATCACTTCAAGGCTAGCAATTGTTTTATATGTTTGTTGCATTCAAAATGAGATTTGGGCAAGTAATGGAGTGAGTTCGCAGTCACAAATCTGTATCAGGAATGGAGTAAAGATGTCAGATCACCAGTGTTATCAGAATTCCATAGCTGTAATATATAATGAAACAGGAGTGTGCCCTCCCCCACCCCGACTCCCAAAAGGTTACATAGCTATCGGTGGAAACTGTAAAAAAAGGGGGGGGAGGTAAGAAGAAGTACTAAAGAATTATCAAGTGCACATTGATGGCTAAGATGTAATATTTTACTGCGTATTCAGAGTGTGTAAAATACTAGGTTCAGTATATATGACAAAATAACTAACTTTCATTATGTGTACAACCCCGTTAGCTTTGTTGATAATCATCCCCAAATAAAACAGCTTTACGCTGGTATCACATGGCCAGACTCTGTATGTCTGCATACAGTGTCTGTGTACAAAGAGCCCTAACGAGAATGCACACTTTATGTTGGCATATCAGATTGCAGTGTCACAAATGGGAATGGTGTTTTAAGGAATTGACACTCATACAGAGCCTTGATTCTGGCAGCCACAAATAGTCAATTCCACACTTTAATGGAAGTCCTTAAATAGCAAATATATTTGTAAGCATGGCTTTGTTTGAGCAGTGACTTTTCTAAACAGTGCGATCCGAAGCAACTCCCAGCAGTCTAAACAGTGCGATCCGAAGCAACTCCCAGCAGTCAACAGTCAGTTTGGATTATTTATTCATAATATTTGCTTCAGATTTTAATATTTTCTTTTTAAATAATGTTATGATTGTTTTAATATTTATTCTGATTTTTGTCTCTTCAGGAGGATTATGCATTTGAGGAAGACAATCCACTGATAGAGCATTCCAACCCCTTTGAGGAAGGCCGAAATAGACTAAAAGATGGCGACCTTGCAAATGCTGTACTGTTGTTTGAAGCTGCTGTGCAGAAAGACCCTAAACATGTGGAGGTAAAAACTTGTGCCATTTTCTTTTTCATCAACTCTGGCTTTCAAGGAAGGGTTAAAACATTTATTTGTTTTTGCTGTGTGACATAGGAATGGAAGCAACACATTCTGGTGAACTTTCATTTGATTGCCATATGTGGTTCTCAAACTGTTATCAGATGAAGTTGCTACATTTGTCACCAAAAGTGAACTTGAAGCCAGCAGGGGTGATTTTTATCTCCTCACACTGATGAACAATGCCTTGTTTCTTTGTTTTGTAATCTATTGTTTCGATCTCGAAACAGGTAGAGAGATATAAGTTTCCCATGGGGAACATAAAGTTAGCAAAATTCCCATGCCTCTCTTACATTTACATTACAAAAACATGAGATGTTTGAGGGGAAAATTGGTCTTAAACTTCAAAACAACCAACAAAGCAGTGTTGATTCATGTGAGGCTATGATGTCATGTGTGCTTGCTTCAAGTTCACTTTGTGTTGGAAATGTGGTAACTTCATCTTTTAATATTTTGAAACCACGATCAGAAATTACGTGCAAATTTCACTAGACCATGAAGATAGATTAGATACCTTCCTAAGATATTAAAACTACATTTCAGCTTATATCTCTCTTTTAACAAGACTTAAAAGTAACTTCTAATCATAGTGGAACAAATATTTAAATTGGTTGTGCTGGTATTCAGAACTTTCACAATTTAATGGATTTACTTGAATAATACTTGTCTTTGTAGTAAGGAGTTATTCTCACATTTGGGTATGGTTGTATTTTGAGTCAGTATGCAAACTAGTACAATCATTTTCAAGTTTGTCTAAAACTCTGTTTGAAACTTCTCTTGAACTAACCCTTCCCTTGCCACGTTCTTAATGCTGTGACCTAAGGTGGAAATTTTGTTTTGAGAATTAAGATTCCTTTTCCCCACAAACTCGCTGCGGATACAGTATTCTAAATGGACTGACTTAGACTGCATTATGGAAAAGAATTTATTGTGGCAATGACAATTTTTCAGGTCGATTTGCCATTCAAGAGGGTTTCCTTGTCTCACAAAGGGAGGGGATGAGGTAACAGCCTTGTCAAAGTTTACTGGAAATTCTCTTGTAAAGACCACCTACAATGTACACCTTGACAGTTTGTTGTATGGCTGCATGGGTTGTTTTTCCATGGAGGACTTTTGGACTTGTGTGAAGTGTAAAGACTTTCCAAAAGCTATGAGAAGGGCAGCCAAACAGTGTCCTTCCCCATTTTGGAGCAAGGGAATCCTAGTGAACATCAGACCTGACAATATGTCATTTCCACAGCATTGTTTGAAAAATTCAGGTATATTACTCAGGGGACTCAATGTTATATACCCACCTCATAGTCCCCCCCCCCCTCTGCCCCTTCCCTCCCTTACCCTCACTGCCAAAAAATCAAGAAGGATTTGAATCAGATGTGTAAAGCAAGAAGTACATAAGAAAGTTCAGAGTTGTAGTTAGAGATATTCTCTAGCAGCTTTTACTTTAACCAGTAGTTGCTCAGAAATGATTTATATTTGTTGTGACACGTTATGGTTCATCGGAAGGAATAATTACCAATTAGGAAAGGGTGGTAGGTAGCTTAAATGCCGGCTTAAGTAATTTCTGAATGAAAGTAGCATAGGTAAAAAACATGTTTTTTCCTTCAAGTCTAGTGTCCTTTTGGGTTTTAAAAGGTTGGAAGAAAGAAATTTGAAACTTGGAATTTTAGAATATAGCTGGTGTACTTTTATGGACAATATCTGGGGCCATTTTGGTTGATTAATTGGTAGTTAGCTAGAACAAAGGCAATAGACACAGAGGAAATATTTGGCAGGCATTAGGGTAGAAAAATGCCTTCAGTAATCAACGCTGCGGTTTGAAAGATTTTCTGAGAGTCAGTGTTAACACTGCAAAGTGTTAGTGGCCTGCAAAGCTGCCTGTAAAGTTGAGCTGTTGATATCCTTTCTATAATTTACTTAGGTTTTAGCAAACTGTTTCCTGCTTAGCCATGTAGGGTGTCACCTGCCTCATACATTGAGTGGTAGATGACATTTCTTTAAAAAGTGATAGTCTTGTCCACTATTGTTACAGTACTGATAACGTAATGCAGAGGTCATTTAGAAGTGTTAATGGTCTGACAAGCCGGCTGTCCCTTAATCAGTGAGAATCCTTTCTAAAAGTCAGGAAGGTGTGAGCACACTAACCTCTGTTCAATCGTGTAGGGTGTTACTTGCCTGGTACTAAAGGTAGCAAATATCATTTCTACTTATAAAAGTTACATTCTGTGCAAAATAATTACAATACTACTAACATCTTAGAGATGGTTATTGGTGAGTTTTTCATTGTTTACACATTGGGGAACTGAAATTGCTTTCTTGAGAATATTTACAACTAGACTTGTTTTAGTTTGTGATAAGTTTTGTGTTTGTTTATCTTTCAGGCTTGGCAATATTTAGGTACAACTCAAGCGGAAAATGAACAGGAAATAGCAGCCATAGTTGCTTGTAAAAAGTAAGCGGCTTCATCTTATCATTACACGAAAATTTGTGAAAGCTCAAGTCAAACCACGTCATACACAAAATAAATGCGAAAGGAATGTCAATTACTTGGTGTTATATGTGAAGTAAAACATCTAGCAAGTATGCGTATTTTACATTGCTGAGATTTGTAAGGAGTTGCAACTCTTGGAATGTGGAGACACCTATTAACCCCAGTTAGGAGTTTTTCATTCATACTTAGTAAAAATCCTCAACTCCTATTGCTTCATTATGGTCAGGTGACCATGCATTATCGTAGTATACCACACAGTAAATAAGGAACAAAATCAGAGGCAGATGAATAAAATAATACTGTACTATACTGTATTAAATCACCTCAAGGTATGGCTGGCTTGGCATAGAGCAGAATATTTATAGCCTGCTCTATGGATTGATACCGCTCACGTCAAGGCCTGTCAATGCAAAGTCATATAACCTTAGCCTAAGCCTCCGTAACAATTACAACTCCGGGGGTTAATGCTGTTGCTGGATGCACTCAGGCTGCGCCCTTTTGCATCACTTGCACTAACCCCTGATTGTGCGTTATCCTCAACTTAATGCACAGTCCAGCATTGATTAACCCTTTGTTAATCTCAAGGCCTGAGGCAAGGGCCAGTTCTTTTATTTGCAAAATCACTGATGTGGTAATGATCTCAGATGACAGACTCATACAGTTTATGCTCTTACTCTCTTCTCTTAGATGCCTTGAACTTGTCCCTGACAACTTACCTGCCTTGATGACTCTGGCTGTGAGTTATACTAATGAATCCATGCAAAACCAGGCCCTGGAAGCACTTCATAGGTGGCTCAGAGCCAATCCAAAGTATTCATCAGTAGCAAAAGAACTCCAAACAAAAATGCCAGATTTCAGGATACAGTCCATAATGTCTGTGTGAGTATATTTAAATGTTGAAGAAAAAAGGAATCATCAGAAAGTTTTCCTGCCAGATCTGAGTTAGTTTTATCAAGACTAATTATGCACAAAAGGTTATTTAAGTTTGAACAATGTAACACATCTCACTTAGTCATAACTGATAAAAGGGAGAGTGGTAAAAAACTTATGCAGCCTTAAAGGGAAGATACAGATGGGCAGTTTGAATTTGTATATGTAGGTATCCTAATTCATGAATGGCTTCAGTTCAAAAACTGAAAATAGTGTAAATGTGACATAGATAGGAACCAAAGATGCTTTTCATGATGGCATGTGGATGCATTATAGTCAGTAGATGAACACGAACCCTGTTGGTTTTGGTAGAATTCAAAGGTTATCTGAGGCGAAGGCCTTGTAAACTGCTTACAAACGTGATTTATCTCAAGAGGGGCAGTACCAATGGAGCTATACTTAGCATATGGGGTTGAAACTCCTTTTGGGAGTAGTTTCAGATTTTTGTGTGCAGCGAGAGGGAGCTTTTTTTGCTGAAAACCTAGAAAGTGATGGTGTTTAAGAAGTATTTCCAGGGGCAAGGAATCCACTAAGCCTTTTGGCTTTCTGTTTAAGTTTGTGACAATATTTTTGTTACTGAACTGTTTCATTCATTAAGAATAATCCCTTGATTTACTTAACATAAGTATTTTAACCTGAATCTTTGCGAAAGAAAAGAAGAGATGTAGAACATTTAGCTGTTTCAAAATAAACTTGGGGTAACTGTTTATTATCTGAAAGAGTTTTTGTAAGTTCAGAAAACCATAGCAGAAGATACTGAGGTCATATCATGGTAGGTACATCATAATATTAGCAGTGCACCAGTGTACAAGTAGACAATTTCTGCATTATCTCAACAACAGCAGGGAATGCTATTGGCTGATGGTGTGGCAGAACTAAATATTACAGCAAACATGATTGGCTCAGCCTATTAATTGCAGTTCTACTGAATATATTTTCACTTGAGTACTTTGAATTTCTCAACATGATTTTTTTCCTTGTGTTAAGTTGCCTGGTTTATTCGTTGCATTTATAGGCCCTTACATAAAGAAGTTCAAGATATGTACATTGAGGCAGCCAGAATGTCACCGGATTCTGTGGATGCAGATGTCCAACAAGGTTTGGGGGTGCTGTTTAACTTGTCTCATGAATATACAAAAGCAGAGGACTGCTTCAGGGCAGCCCTTGGAGTTCGTCCACAGGTTAGTGAAAGTTTGCAAGTCCTGTTTATGTTAGAATGGCAAAAGTTTACAAATTTATGACCTAAGTCCAAATTCATAGAGAAGTTTGGGGAAAAGGTAACTTTTAAAAAGAATGTTTTATATTAAGAACTGGAATAGATATTTTGGGTGTGAAGTCCCCTTCATTTTGGCAGATGCCTGTGGTTGGAGAAGCTGATTGCTTGTTAAGTACAAAAAGACAATTTGATAGTTCACCACCATACAAAACTACTTTCAGTTGAGGAAACTGGGCAGTTTTGCCTAAAATTTCTTGTTAATTGGCCCAAAATAGTGCAAAACTGTCACAAGTTTGCCCTCAAAATAGTGTATATTTTGCCCCAAAATAGCAAGCATCATTCTGAAGTAAGGATTCTTACAACTTTCTTTTAAATCAGTTATATCTGAAGTTCATAGATTTGCTTCAAATTTTATGATAAAGATTTTTTCATGAAGATCATGTTTGTCTCTGTCAGAGGCCTGTCGCTACAAATTATCAGAGCAGTTTCATAGAGCTAGACTTACAAGAATGTATGGCTATTATGTTAAAATTTATTTTACTCTGTCACAGATGATTAAAAAATTTGTCCCTTTCTATCAACAATTTAGGATTCTTTGGTGTGGAACAGACTTGGTGCAACCCTTGCCAATGGAGGAAGGAGTGAAGAAGCTATTGATGCCTACCGACATGCCTTGGAACTCTCTCCTGGCTTCATTCGATCTCGATATAACTTGGGCATCAGCTGTGTCAACCTTGGAGCTTACAAGTGAGTGGATTTCAGATGTCATTTGCCCTTCAATACTATAATCAATTTGTCAATATGGAAGCAATTGGCAGTCGTACCAAAAGCTATGGTTTTGTACTTTTGTCACCTTTCCATTTGTCGGACTCCCAAACTTAAAATTTTGAAGCCACTCATGACAGTGAAGAATGACCTTGAATATAAAAATAATACCAGCTCCTCAAGTCTAAATTTCTTTTAGCCTTAGTGTATGGGAGTGCTTGCAATTGGTGGGGATGAGTTATTTTGCTCAAAATTTTAGTTAATTTGTCATCATCACAAGTTTGCTCGCAAAAGAGCTTACTTCCCTGAAAGAGGATGTTCCTGCATGAAGGGATGGGGGTACATAGCCCCTGTCTTGTATTCCTGTGTCACCAGGGGACTATAGCCAGCACATTTTCTGCAGTGCATTGACAGTTCTTTACAGTACATGAAGGATATGTGACCTACAACAGGTCACTCATCTAGTGTTTTGCTGTTTTTGTCTCTTGGTGTTTTTTGACATTACGCAAGCCTTCCCTGATTGTTATGCAAATGAGTATATTACATTTAATTTGAGGAATGGCAATGTACTCATTTGAGCTAGGAACTAAGTTTTTTCTTTGCCCTACAGCTTTGGTTTTTCACATCTTCAGTTTTCTTTGGAACTTAATGTTGCTTTAAGCTTTGTTGAATGTATGAATTGAGAAGCTGGCCAGTAGCACAGGCTCCCCTTAACATTGTACAGTATACCATATACTATGTATTATATAGACGGAAAGGTATGTCACAAATCTCCTAGCTCAAACAAACAACTTACGTTTCTGGCACAATTACTGCACTTTTCTCGCCAAATTTGTCTGTGTCGAGACTTTTGATCATAAGGTACCTCAAGGCAGCTCTTTTTCCCGAATAATTTCACTTGGCATTGTCTGAAGGATGAAATTTCGATGGAGTAACAGTATGAGGATGGTAGCTGCTGATAGGAGAGCATTCAGCACTTCCACACTATATAATAAAATACTCCTAAAATATTCTCTAAAGTTCTCTTAACTTTCTAAATTTCTTCCAAAATTTGTTTAATTATGATTCACTTTTTATTATTGCAAATCTTGCAGATATATATTAGCATCAATATGAACAATTTTTGAACATTAAATTTCATAAAATTTGAAAACCTTTTGAAAAGTGGAAGGGCTAGCATTTTGTACAAGCACTTGTGACAGTTGAACTGTAACTGTTGTACAGTCTTCAACTGCCACAAATGCTCATAGTAAATGCAAGCCCTTTCACTTTTCAAAAGGTTTTCAAATTTTATGAATTTCTGTGTTCAAAAATCTTGCATATTAATGCTAATATGTATCTGTAAGATTTGTAATAATCAAAGCAAAACATAACTGACAAATTTTGGAAAATTTTCAGAAAGTTAAGAGAACTTTAGAGAATATTTTAGGAGTATTGTATTATATAGTGTGGAAGTGCTGAATGCTCTCTATCAGCAGCTACCATCCTCATACTGTTACTCCATCGAAATTTCATCCTTCAGACAATGCCAAGTGAAATTATTCGGGAAAAAGAGCTGCCTTGAGGTACCTTATAATCAAAAGTCTCGACACAGACAAATTTGGCGAGAAAAGTGCAGTAATTGTGCCAGAAACGTAAGTTGTTTGTTCGAGCTAGGAGATTTGTGACATACCTTTCCGTCTATATATACTACATAGTATATGGTATACTATACAATGTTAAGGGGCGCCTGTGGCCAGTAGCCAGACAAGGTGTGCTAGGGGCAAGATAGTTTAAAGGGGACAAAACATTTTTGGGGGGCAGGGGCAGATACGTTAAAATGTATTATATGGCCAAAGTAACTTTGAATTTTTTTAGGGATGCAGACAATTTTCTAGGGGGACTGCCCCTACCCCCCTCCCTTGGCTATAGGCATATGGGCCATTTGGGAAGGCACATGGGAAGGGGATGGTGGATAGCAACATCTCTCTCTGCTTGTAAGCTGTCCTGGCCAACTACTTTTCAAAGCCAGAAGTAACTGCCATTGAAACCTTTCTTCATGTCTAGGGAAGCTGCTGAGCATTTCATCACTGCCTTGAGTCTGCAGAGGAGGGGATTTGGTCCGAAGGGAGAAATGTCGCAGATGTCCGATAACATTTGGGGAACCTTGAGGATGGCTGTCTCTCTCATGGGAAGGGGAGACCTCTATGAAATTGCCGACAATAAAGATCTGGATAGACTCAGTAGAGAGTTGGACATAAAGATTTGACAGCAAGAGGAGGTGCCAAAAGACGAGTCATGGAGATTTCTCTGCCGGAAATGTGGTAGTCCCATATGTGTTAGGATACCAGGTATGATTCAGTGGGATGTGGGAATTGTGTAAATCAATCTTGAAATGAAGGTTAGTGGTGGTTAATATTTGGCAAAACTTGGTAAACTTGGTCTGATGTACCTTTAAGTGAGAAATTGTCAGTATGTTGATGGGTGTCTGGTAAATTTACTGTGAGGAAACCATTAATGTGAGGTGGATGTGGGGATTGTGTGGAGTTAAATTAATCTGTGTTGAAAATTTGAAATGTTATGTTTTATGAGTGAGGATTATTAGTGGCAGACATTATAAATGGAAAATATGTGAATGTGAGGTGTGAGATGTGGTTTGGGTTATGATTGCATGGTTTGAAAGGAGAAAAAAGGGTTAACTTTTCAGGGTAAGATTTCAGTATGATATAAGAAAGGAGAATAAAATTTTCAGTCCATTGCAAATGCCCACATCTTTTTATCTTGTCTAATTTCCAAGATATCACAATTTCATTGTTTGCAAGGGTGCCACCATTTCCTTTATGTTGCAAGTCTGTTCTGATGTCACAGGCTACTTTTTTCCATTAGATGATATGTTGTTCTTAAGCATTTATTTCCATTCTGTGCTTCAATCACCATTCAGAAATGTGTCAAAAATTTTTGTGAATATCGCCCTTATGTCAAGAAATCATGCTGTGCTAGTGTGGAGTGAAGTAGTTATTTAAAATGCATAACAAAAAGATCTCAGACACAAAACCATATTAGCCTGATATGTCAAACTGGACTTGCTACAAGTCTTTTTCAAAATGGCAGCTTCCTTGCAAATGGTAGGACTGGTATGTGATATCTTGAGGACTAAAATTACCAAGAAATGTTCATTGTTTTTGTTCTGTTTTTTGCACCAGGCATGGAATTTCGCTCTCCTTGTATTTATTCTATTGAAATCAGGGGTGTCATGCAAAAATAAATTTTGAGGGGCTTTGTGAGAAGTGGTGACTGGGTGAAGGTTAAAGTGGAGTTGTGCAAAAAAATATTTTTGAAGGGTGAAGGTAAAAAGTAGTGTAACCTAAGGCAAAGTGCCATAGGTGTGATATGTGAAGGATTTACAAATGCATTTTCAGACAAATTTGGGGGTATGGTCCCAATGAGGATGAAGCCTTCAATTGGAATTTGATCCTTTCCTTTTATTCAAGTTTCTTCAGGGTGAAGTGATGATGAACATCGTAATATGAAGTGTAAGTTAGTGATACGTGATGGTGTAGTGACTTACAAGTTTGTGGAATGTGGTATGATGATGAATGCATGGATTTAAAAAGAAATCATGTGAATATGATTCATATGGTGTTAATAAGTCTTCCACATAGGGAAGTGCATTATCAGTGAAGACTGTTCACTGATACTCTTTGGAAAGTTTGCTGAGCAAACCCTATTTTTTGTACTTGAAAAAAAAAATCAGTATGCAGGCAGATTTAATATTTTGTATACACAATTGCAGCTTCCATAATCAGGGTTGAGATGGATTATTTCAGCAAATAATTGAGGCAAATTAAGAATATGATTTGAAGTAGAATTTGAGTTTCGGAGATCCCCTTTGTGGCAGAGGTTGATCAAGTTTCAAAATGTTCTAGGAAATGAAGTCTCAATAGAAAAATGTTGGTTTTACGATATGAATGATTTTTAAGTTGAAAAGAAAAACGTTTCCATGGAAGAAACCTCAAACCATGTAAAATATGGAAAGATGTGAGAAAGATACTTCCCTGCAAAAAGGCCACAAATTATGTTATGGTACTGCTGTGGCAGATAGTTTGATACTCTACATACCCATAAATTTGCAGTTCTTGTTCTTACCTTCCCACCTGCTAGGAAGAAAAAAGTACAAGTGCACAAAACCTGGCTTGCTGTTGAAGCAATGACAAAATTGTCACTGGTATGTGGGAGTAAGAACTAGCTATAAGTCCACCTTTACTGAGTGACAACTGATTTACATAGAGGGGCAGACTGTCTGCCCCTCCCTAGTTTACTACTGTTCATTACCAGGGGAAATGGCTAGCTTATTGCACAGTGGAGCACCCCGGCTTAAAATTTAAACCTTTGTTGATATCAGTGTAGGGGATTGTCATTGGTAAGTGCTTAGTGTGCAGAAAAAAGTATGAAAAAATGCTTCATTCCTAAGAATGGCACTTCCTATGCCTTCCTATGACCTAGAAAGCACACCATCCCCTACTCCTGAAAACCTGTAGCTGTAATGCATTTTGAGCGTGTATTAAATTGTGCTGGACAGCCCTTGAAAAAGTGGCCTCAAGCCTCATGATTCCCACTCACATCAAATCAAGGGGGGGGCGCCCCCCCGCCCCCCCCCCCCCCCGTTTTCTTGTAATTCTTTTAAATCTTTCTTTAGCAATAATAAAACTTTAAGCAACTGTCATATTGCAATATCTTGACCTTATTGTCACTCCCACCCAGACTCACTGAGATTATGTCTCAGATTTTTTTTTTAATCTAACTTTAATAACAAAGAGAAATTTTCAGTAATTCTCAGTCCCCACAGTGCTCAACTGTGGAAGCAACAGAGGGCTGTCAGAGAAATCATCATCTTTTATGGAGTTTTCATGGGCAATGGTTTTGTTTTTGCAATTCCATTTCAGTTCTCATACATTTCTTTAGGATGCTGCATTAAAGTTGTCTGTCACCACTGCAGTGATGTTTTCAGTGATATTTGCAACTCCCTTTCCCTTCCCATAATGCCCTCATCTTTCTGTTGGTCATAATGGCGAGGGCTTTCAGTAAATTTACTCAGTGTTGTTTGAGTGATGCCAGTATGCCCTTAATATTGTTCCTGTCACAACATTACATTGAATCCTTTTAGAATGTACATCATTGCTAGATATCATTGCAATTAGTTCAGTGTACTTTTGATGTTGATGTTAAGAAACGGCAATCAGTGGTTTAAAGTGGACCGAAAGTCTAAATAAGAATATATATTTTAAAGTTTGGAAAAAGAATTTCATTCATCCAGCTCCTATTTTCATAGCTTACTCCGTTGCTGAGATGTAAAATGTTGAAATTCAAATAGTTGATTGGGCAATAATTTGTGATGTCCTTCTTGTACATCTCACATTACCTGCTTTTGTTTCCTTTTGAAATTAAGATGTTTATATGACCTTGAAACATTAACTTTCCCCTTGCATAGCATGTTGTACAGAGAAGGCTTACATAGCCAAGTCACCCTGTAACAGTAGGACAGTGATCACATTTTATCACAAGGTGTAGTGGCTTTCGAAAAAACAAAGAAAACAAAGACGCTTATTTGAGTAGTACAAGAATGACATCACAAATTGTTGCACAATCTACCATTTTAAATTGAATGAAAAAGCTTCAACATTTTATATCTCAGCTCAGGAACGTCCTGTGAAGATGAGAGTTGGACCATCTGAATGCATTTTACAAGCTTTGTAACATATATTTTTGAAATTTTAGAGTTAGGGTACACTTAGATAAAGGCAAGTTGTTACCTCTAATAAAAACAGGGGTTTAAGCTTAGATTTGGTTTTGATATTACAGGGGTAGAGAATGCATTGCAGTAATTGAATTCCATTTCCAACTGTGGTTCTTGAGATAGTAGCAGATGCAGTTATCACATTTTCAACCCAAAGTAGACTTGAAGCAAGCACATGTGACATAATAACCTTACATTTATTGTTTTCCTTTAAATTATACACCTAATTTTTCTCCTCCATAATCCCATGCTTTCATAATGTGAATGCATGAAAGGGAAGGGAAATTTGCAAATATGGCATTCTTTATGGGGAAACTCATGTCCCCATCTATTTCAAATTGATGAAAGTAGATTGAAAAACAAAGGAAACAAAACCATGTTCATCAATATGAGGAGATGACATCACTCTTGCTTGCTTCAAGCTCACTTTTGGTGTCAACTACAGTACTTCGTGTGCTAGTATCTCTAGAACCAAACATTAGAACTGAATGAAATTTCAACAGAATGCATAGATTGAGTTCTTTCTTCACATGTCAAAAATAACTTTTTGCTTAAAACCCTTCTTTAAAAATTAGCCCGTTAAGTTTTCATACTCTTCCTGTTTAATTGTTGATCTCAAGGGTCATCCTGAATAACACCAAACTTAGAAACAATAGCTAGCAGTAATTTCTAGAGTATGTGTGGTATAGTCAAAAGGACATTTTATTCCAAACTTGGAAGCATTCTACAGGTTTATTTATTCAATATCTCCATTGAAATGTTAGATCAGTGGCATGTCCAAAGAAGGGGGGGGGGGGACAGGTACCCTTCACCCACCTCAGTTGATGGAAGTAAGTTTCATCAGGAACTGAAGTAAAATTATAGGAAAATGGGAGGGGGTAAGTTAGGGGAAATGGCAACCCTCCCTCCCCTCATACACACTCCTAAAAATATCTGAAGTCCTTTCAATGCCACTGTGTTTTATAAGCTCATATGCAAACTTCAGTGGTATTGATGCAGGAAAGTGGTTTAAATTTGTCTTCCAAATTTGAGTGGCAAAAATCCCTAAGAATTGCATTTTTCCAGTACTTATGTGGATGGCCATTTTAAATTTAAGCTTTGAAGAAGTGTCCTTACCACCCCCCCCCCCCACCCTTTTTCAGGGGAGATATACATGCACTCATCACAAGAACACTGGGTTAAAAGCGCAATACCGTCCAATGGGGTAAAAAACTTTAAAATGTCATTTACCTCCTTAAGTTCTTGGGTGAACATGAACCATAGACCCTTTTCCATATAGCAGTCACAAAGGATTGTGGGATACACTTTTGAAGTGGGGCGTTTTTCTCAATGGCATTCTGCTGTGGCCAAACACAGCGCACACTAAAATCCAATCCCACAATCCTTTGTAATTGCTATTTGCCAAAGGGTCTATGGGTGCATTAGATTTTTATTAGCTTTCAGTGATGTATTACGGGAATGTGCTAATAATGGATTTATAAATTAAATGCATTGTGTGCTTGACATATTATTTGTGAACTGTTAAATATATCCTATGCGAGATAGTATGATACAAACAGTGGAAGCCTGTAAGTTTGTATCCTAATTAATTGCATACTGTGATCAAATTTTTCATTCTTATAGTTTACTAAATAGCATTTTCTGAAAGGAGTTTGGAATTATTAAGTATCCATGAAATTTGCTATTCATATGGGCTGGTGAAAGGATTGCTTACCATTAGTAGTGGGGTATGCTGAGAGAGGGGGGGGAAGATATAAGTGGGGTGTGGGGTGATATCTTCGTGTCAGTGGGTAGTGCTGCTTTATAAACTGCACTGCATAAATTCAGTCACTCAAAATTTTAATCGTTCATGGAACATGAGTGAACACAAGGATCGTTCCATAAGACGCCGGGCAAAAGATCCAACTTTAATTGTTCACAAAATGTAGTATTTCCCCCCATAAGGTTGTTAGAGCCATGAGTACATATAGGTTGAATAAACAGTCCTCATCATTTTGAGCATTTTGCTGTTTAGGAAGCTCTATTGTTTGTGTATTGTATTGTATGGGTAGCAGTACCAGGTTCAATTTTAATTTCAATTAATCAGCCAAATCTCAGATACTATAAGTATCTACGCAATTTGATTCATTGAAAATCATTAAGTTTAATTGTTGATTATGTGAGATATATAAATACATTGAGAAAGTTTATGGCCTTAAAAATAATAAAATACAATGCAAACACTGGCATCTCACTTTTATTTACAATGGTTCTTTGTTTCGATAAGTTTTTCTTCAGATTTGAGTTTGCTATGGGTAGTTGTGAGAAGTGTATACATTGAATTGGGGCGTGGAAAGGAGGGGGTAGTGGAGGTGGGGGGGGGCAGAGATTTTCAAAGAAAAAGAGTGCTACTATAGCTTCAATTTTACATCATTCTTTTTCAATAGCTGTCTCACTCACAGCTCACCATCAAAATGATCAGCCTTCCTGGACATCAGAGGAAACCCAGTTTATTCAAATCATAATCATAATTCATTTCTCAACAGTTATGTTGATTGTTACTTCATTGACTTGCAATTCAATTGCACCAACATGAAATCTTTAAATTTCTTACCATACACTCAATTATATCAGATTTCATTCTAACAAATTCAAATTTGTCTGACAAATTCAAATTCGTGAACATGTCTATTACATCAGAAGTACAGACTCCTGATGAAAGTATATTAAAAAACCAGAATGCAAAAATGCATTGTGGTTTCAATGATTATCAAATACATGTGTAATCTGAATTGATGCCAAGATGTCCCATTTCTTCCAATGGTTGAATGCAATTTTAATGTGTTGGAAAAAAATACATATTTAACTCTGGGAACTCTTGGAAAATTTGCCTCTGACCTCTGGTGAACTCAGATGAAATTTGATCTCCAACAAAAACAGTAGTTTTTCTGCTAGATTTAATGCATCACAAAGGGAAGTATGAAAAGTATTAATGTTTCCTAACATGTGATAATGTGTTTACATGGTTTTGGAGATCCAGTGACCCCAGATGACCTTTGACCTTCATCAAAAATGATAGGGGTCTTTTACTTATCTAATGCATCCAAATGGTACGAATAAAATGTATCTATGCTTCCCACCCGGAGATTTATAACAAGGTTTTCAGAGTTGACCCCAAATGACCTTTGACCACCGAACACAACAGGTTCTTTCTCCCACCATGAGGCATCTATATACTAAGTATGAAATCTGTCCAAGCTTCCCACATCAAGATATGGAGTTAACATGGTTTTCAGATTTTGATCCCCCCCCCCCATCCCAGATGATCTTTGACCTCCACCAAAAACAAAAATGTTCTTCCTCGCACCATGCACATACAAAGTATGAAATCTATCCAAGCTTTGTACCTTGAGATATCATGTAAACAAGCTTTTCAAACAAGAGTTTGACGTGGTGACCCCATGACCTTTGACCTCTACCAAAAACAAAAGGGTTCTTTTTCTCACCATATGGCATCTACATTCTAAGTATGAAATTTATTCAAGCTTCCTGCCTTAAGATATGGTGGTAATAAGGTTTTCAGAGTTTGACCCCTAATGACCCCAGATGACCTTTAAACTCCACCAAAAACAAAGGGCTTTTCCTCTCACCATGGGGCACCCCAGTACTACGTATGAAATCTATCCAAGCTTCCCATCATCATGTTAACAAGCAAAATGTCACAAATGCAAACATGCACACGCATACACACACACTCACACAGACACACATACACGCCATCATGAATGCATAGGTTTCTCTTATCACTGAAACCAAAAAACTGTTTCCACTTTCTCTGGAACATTCATAACAACACATGACAAAATATCAATGGCTGTCATGCCTTGCCATACAGCTGTCAATTAAAAGTGTACCTCTAAAATTACAAGAATATATATCACAGACATTGTCTAACTCCCATCTTTATTGCTGTGTTGAAGTTCACTCACCTATGTTAAATAGTTAATTGGCTTGCACAATAGCCTTTTTTGTCCTTGTACACTTCTCATTAAATGTTTTTGTTTGGTTTGAATTTAAAAAGCTGATATAACCTTGAAAAACTTATTCTTTTCTTGCAAAACATGTTGTGAGGAAAGGGCTTGTATAGTCACGTCACTCTATAACATTTTTAGCAAAGGTAGTAACTTACAGAAAGCCAAAGAAAAACAAAGACTGTAAATTAAAAGAGTACAAGAGTAACATCACAAATTAGTGCTCTATCTACCATTTTTAGTTGAGTAAACTTCAACATTCTATATCTCAGTACAGGAATTTCCTGTGAGCATATGAGTTGGACCAATGAACTATGTTTTCCAATCTTTGTAATACACATTCTTGAAAGTTTAGACTTAAGGTACACTTTTACAACTCTGTTTCCACTTTTTCTCAAAAATCATACTAAAAAATGAATTGTTCATCATGATTGTTTATCATCCTCCCACATATCTGAATCTGGGAACCGTTCCTTCAATTTTTGAATCCTTTTGTATTCAATGCGTGCTCTTCTCCATCGTTCTTTTCTGACCTTCTCCAGCCAAATCCTAATAAAACGTCCCATTGAGGGATGGTACTGCCTCTGTGTAGCTGCCCACTATATTATGAAAAGGGATAAAGAGAAAAGGGAACATTCTCAATACAATAACTAGAGCATCCAAAAAATTTTAGCACCTTTGGAGGCAAGGCAAGGCAACTGAACACCAGTAAGAGGGACCACTCTCTCAAACATGTCATTGTTACAGGCATATGATACATCAGTGTTATAGGCATATGAGCCACAACCCTCCCCCCCCCCTTCCCTCACCCGAGTTTCAACAAAACCTATTTCTGAGGCAAACTTTGGGAGAATCTGGCAATTTTCTTACCTAATACATGCTTTTCTTGGGCAAAAGTGGCTCAGCTATCCCCTTTTCCCGCTTTCCACCAAAAAAAAAGTATATTCCATATATGCCTATGATCATTATAGGTAGTCTGGGCAATCAATGAAACAAGCCTTTATTTACCCCAATGAACTTAAGTGACAAGAAACTCAATTAGACTTTCACTTTTCAAGCAAAGTTGCCATATGTCATCTACCATCTACATCACAAGCTTCTACACAAAATTCACCCAATTTATACAAACTAGTACTATCAACATTTACACTGATAAAGTCGGTGGAGTTTGAAGCAATGAGGCTTCATAATCAGATAAGAAATCTGATTCATACTGATTGGTTAAAGTAAGGCAGCAGACAATTAAGAAGCAATCCACAATTTGCCAAAACAACCCCCCAGCTCCCCCCTACAACCCCACTTCAAAATCCCAACACAAAAATGTTAGTTTCCTTTGTCTGACTATCAGACCCAATATTTGACCTCACTTACATGAAACAGCACTTTGTAGTCTTATGCAATAGCCAATGGTTCGGCATACAGTACACTCATTTATCAAATATCAGCATCTGATCAACATTGGCTGATGCTAAAAACAGAATATCAGATATCAGTAACGAGGTGTTGACAAAATCAGTACAACACCAAAAACAACCTTTTAAATCAACCTTCAGATTTCAAAAGAGGTTCAAAGTAAAGTTGGTATCCATCCAAGAACAGTCTACAGCTGTCTAAAACAACCTTCTAAATTGACCTTTAAAATGCAAAAAATCCATATCTGACCTAAAATCTTTGATTATAAGCCATGAAATCATTATTTCCGCAGTGCCTGTTTAGGGTAATAAAAAAGTCAGGCTTATAATATATTCCATACTCTGAATATCAACTTACATATTTGCTCATATGTTTAGGGATGAGGTGTTCTTTAGGCTTGACGTAGTGCATGAATCCAAATGGGGAGTATTCCCATTTTCCAGGGTGTTTTTCTTTTCTTCCCAGCTGTAGTTCATTTAGTGCTTCATCTCTTTCTTGCACCACTTGCTTCAGGTTCTTCATAGATGTCTCCACCTATTGTAAACAACATATGGTCATGTGATCAATTTAAAAGCTTAGGTACGACTACTTTCCAAATTTGCATTGATCTTTAGTACCTCCATCAGGGCTTTCATTAGTGTGCGTATAATTTGCGTACTGCGCATATTGGCGAGGCCTAATATGCGTTAAAAAAGTGGGATAAAGAGTCAAATACGCACCCAAGTATGAAAACAAAGAGTGAGCTGACGCATTCACATTTTGTAATGAGGTCAAATACGCACACGGCATAAGCCCTCCTTTGCGTTTTCTCACCTCCTTCTTACAGTAGCTAGGAGTGTGCTAGCATACATGCTTCTCGTTCATTCTTCTCACGTGCATTTGATACCTTTGGTACTGTAGCCTAACTTTACTAATACTTGTCGCACAGTACAGTACACAGAGCTGTACACAAGACCATGAGTATGCTATTACATGCTACATAGCATGTCACTTGGAAGAACACTTAACAGTACAACAGTACCTACTGCTGTACGTATCAACAACATGCACAGTCAGACTCAAACAGTGTGTGAAAGTCATCTTACCCACATAAATAGTTCTCTAGTCCAAACTTGCTTAAGTGAGTATGTCATTTAGTGTATGTCTTAAAATATTGACCTTTGGATCTGCGTACTTTGAATGAGGGGTGATTGTAATATAGGTGAGACATTTTATTTTGTTCGTTTTTAGAGAATTTACAATCAGTTTCGACTACGATCATTTTTGGTAGTATTAATAAAATAGTTTTGACACTCAGACGGAATATGACAGCGAAAAACAACCGGTCAAACGCTGCTATAGCGTAGACTTCAGTTTCAAAATACTCCAAGGCACCAGATCGGAGACACAGACAGTCTTTAAGTTATGTATTTGTGACACATGCACTCGGCCCTAAGTTGAAATTTTGTTTCAGCAGTGAGATACTGTACAGTGCTCGTGTATGGTGTGTGTAAATTAAACAACGTTGAACTTCAACCAAGGTGAGTGTCAGCGCACGAATTGTTTTGTGTAGGAGGCCTAGGAAGTTTCATGCCAATGGACCAGTCAGCTTCTTGGAAATAAGCTACACCTCTAATTCCAAAATAACAGCTTTGCGACCCCTTTTTTGTAATTCTGACACCGGATTATGATGAACAGGTCAAATATACCTTGTCCACATTACCCTAACCCTTTTTCTAAACCCAACCATGATTTTGAAACAAATTTAAAAATATTTGAAAAATTGATTCTTCCCTAGGCCTCCTACGAATAAATAATTGCTGTCACCATGGGCCCCACCTGGTTTATCTTTAATAATTGTATTTTTTTAAGTAAAGGAAGTTATGTAAATACACTTTGAACATTTTTATTGGGAGTCAAATACACTTTGGAAATTATGAGTGGCAGTCAATGACTCTTTCAAAATTTTGAGTGGCAGTCAAAAACTCCTTTGTAAAATAAATTAATGAAAGCTCTACCCCATACCATAGACAACCCCCTCCCCCCTTCCTTCTCGCAGTGGCAACTTGGTAGATTTTAATAGTTAATACAGTCATGTTTATAAACATTAAAATTTCATCTTCAGTGGTGTTTCAGAATACCACTCTCCTCCCCCACCCCCTCTTCCCCCCCACCCCACCCTCCAGCCCGAGTTACTCTCCTGGTTCTCGGTACTAAAACCAGTATGATCAATTCTTGATCATGGCAGACTTTTATCTTAAAATGATGGACAAACAGAGATAGTAGCTATCATACAACTCAATGAGCATTTTTAATATTATCACTAAAATTCAAAAGCAGCCTCCTAACGTTTCCAATGTGTAAAAGATTGAAGCACACTTTCAACCTAGAAATGGACCTCTACACAACAATTCAGAAATGAATACATTCCTTTGACTCTGAAGTATTTAAGGGGACTACCAAGGATCCCCAATCCTACTCGTGGATAATCCTAAGACTAATCTTAAACCTTACTTTGTATCTAGCCCGAATCCTATTAACCACACTTCCAACCCTAAATAGATTTCTGTCCAAGGGAATCTTCAGTCTAGCAAACCTTTGGTATGGTGGGCAGTCCCCGTCAAGACATAGGTCTGCTATCAAAAACACAGAAATAATGCTTAAGACAGGTCAATGTGGAACCTTACACATACTATTTAAGTCTTCTTTTTGTCACCACAGTTGACAACTCTTAACGTCAAAATAAAATGTAATGTGTAACAAATAACAGTCCTGAATGAATTATTCCCTCTGGGTGCAACTATTCAATATCCAACTTATTTGTGACTTTACTCATAGTATACACATAGAAATTTCTCCAAGTTGACAATATCTTTGCCTCCCCACCTAAGAACAGAGGCTTGCTTACACAAATGTGATTTCTGAATGTGTCTTCTAAGATTCCCAAACTTATGTATTACTTTACCTTTTCTAATCTATCATCACCAGGCATATGTTTCTTCTGCCTATCGGCCTCTGCCTCTAAAGTCAGAAGCATGTTCCTCTCCTTAAGTAAGACATACCTGCAGAAAAACAAAAGCGTGGCATGAAATACCCATGAAGGTGTAAACATTGAAAAATGTACGAGTCATGTATGCACACCAATGCACAAAATGCTGAATACACAAGTTTTGGCCATTGCAGCAGACAAATTCATCCGCCATAAAACTGTTAAAGAGGTTAAAAAAAATGCTGAATTCTGCAAACATTACCCTCTTACCCTCTCCATAATTGTGAACAAAAAATTTGCCCCTGTTGTCCCCAAAACAAAAAATTTGCCCCTGTTGTCCCCAAAACAGACTGTAAATATTTTCAGATGGTGTGTAAAAGCCAAAAGAGTAGGCCTGCTGACACACTGATACTTATTGGTTGGCTACTAATCCACCATTAGTTGCTTATTTATAAAAGCATATGTCAGTGATGTATCTTGAGTTAGTCCACTGTGAAACCACTACCCAAAGTTTACACTAAAAATGGCACCATCAAAATAGGATGGACTGCTATCCAACTCTCTCCAAGCTATGAGAATGACCAGTGGCAGTTATGATGCATTGAAAATAACTGGCATTGGAATTGCAAGACCATTAAACGAAGCAACTTATGAGGAACTGGCTTCTAAATCTAGTAATAACAGAGTCCCCTGTGCCCAATTTAAAACATTCTTTTAACTTTGCAGATCTTAGGTGACACATGAGGGGGAATCCAACTAAACAAGCTTTCAAACTTACCACAGCTTATGAAGAGTTTCATTGTCTTTGAGTCGAAGATCCTCGACCAGCCACTCCCTTCCTGCAAACAAAAAGAAATGAACTCCTGGATAAATTCACTATTATGTTCATTTTCTAAAAGAAATAAAAAAAAACATGACTGACAATGGTTAGAATAACACAGTGTACTTCATTTGGCCTTCTTCACTCATATAATAAATTAAAGGGAGGGAGCTGTCTGTACTGTATCTTTCCACGAGTTTTGAATAAAATGTTATTAAAGAGAAAATGCAGTCACCCCAATTTGGATTAGTGCACCCGGGTATCCTATTTCATGACTGGCTCTTGAGAACCATGTGACAATAGTTTTTGCCTTGAATTGCAAAATTCTCACAGAGTAGCTCCTTTGTTTACCTTGAATATGCAAAATTTAAGTCCTGAAATATTATGAAAGATACTTGGAAGCAAAATAAGAGAATATTTGTGAGATTTAAGGGGTTCTTTCAAAATAAGTTTGAGACAACTTTATGCCCTTTAACAAACATTTTTTTACCTGATTTGATGTCTATTTCACTCCACAACTTTGGGTCACCAAAGAATTCCTCCAAACCTTGATCTGTCCGTGATGTGTGGAATCCTCTTGTTGGAAATGTGTAGCACGTTGATTGGGCTGCTGTTTGCAAAAGGCATCTGTGTAGGACGTGTCTTTGGAAAGGATAAGTTGGATTGGTTGAAAAGTAATTACTGTGAATCAGAAGAAAACAGATCTTTCCCAATTCAAGTGTCTCACATGCCCGTCCAATCTTTTTAATTTGATTTCACTGCACATAATCTGTTCTAAATATAAGTGTTTGCACTGGGTCCAAAATTCGGAACCGGGTACCCAAAGTCGATGGTCGGTCGGGTACCTGGGTACCCGAAAATATAACTTCTGTAAGGCTACAAGTTTGTTGTAAAGTCATAATAAGAAATTTTGCTTTGCACGTTGATATAATACAACACCAACGTATCTTACGTATGGGCATGACAAGTGTTCTTAGGTGTGTACGTGATAAATTTTGCCAGGAATAAGTAACATGTCAGGTGTTCTGTCACACATGCAATCTATGTTAGTGAAACTTTGGATCCAGCTAGCAATTTCAGAACCAGGTCCTGACATCGTTGGTCGGGTACCTGGGTACCCAGTGCAAACACTACTAAATATGGTTCATAAATCACTGGATACCCCCTCAAGTTTCTGTGAAGGGATGGGTAATTGGTCCTTTTTCAAGATAAAGAGGAATCCTTCCTCTCTTTTTTTTTTTGCCAGGAATAAGTAACATGTCAGGTGTTCTGTCACACATGCAATCTATGTTAGTGAACTTTGGATCCAGGTAGCAATTTCAGAACCAGGTCCTGACATTGTCGGTCGGGTACCTGGGTACCCAGTGCAAACACTACTAAATATGGTTCATAAATCACTGGATATCCCCTCAAGTTTCTGTGAAGGGATGGGTAATTGGTCCTTTTTCAAGATAAAGAGGAATCCTTCCTCTCTCACCTCCACCCACCCCCCCTCCCCCCTCCCTCTCTTACTTTTGCAGTGAAAATACTCCTAGGCTAAATTTCTAGTTCAAAGCATTTACATCACTACCCTATTTATACCTTTTAAATCCACTTCATTCCCTGTGACACTGTGACTTTACATTAATTCAACTTTAAGGGCAAACAATCTCGCTGCAAAATCTCTCAATATTAAGTTTACTTCTAGCACCTCTTTCAATATGAAAAAAAAAACACCTGTCTAGTGCATATCCCAGCCAAAGCTACAGTAGTCTGAACTGAATTCAAATTGGTTAAGGTCATATCTGAACTCTATTGTTTATCAGTTGTTCACTATGAACTGGGTACACAATTCATCTGCTCAAGTCATCCTTCACCAACCAGAGTGTTGCTATTCTTTGAATTTATGTCAATCAAAGTGCAGTCACCAACTGTAAATAGAGATATAGGGGGTTCAAAATATGTTTTGAGTGATGAAACAGCCAATAAGTTCCTCCAATGTTTCACTAACACACATATAAAACGAGAAAGCCAAAAGGCTTAATGATTCCTTGCCTTTGAAAATATTTTTGGGTACTCTCACTTTCTGGGCTTTCCAATAGACACAGTTTGATCACCAAATTCTTCTCAAGAAAAGTCCTGCTTGCTATGTCCAACTGTAGGCAAAAACTTGAAACTAGTTCCAAAAGGAGTCATAACCCTGAACTGATACAAGACTTAACAAAAAGTCCTGCAATAGTGAGAGCAAGAACTAACTTGAATAGTTTCACCAGAATGTAATCTAGACTTGTCTTGAACAGCTTGCCGCTATTAAACTACTGTAGTGTGCAAAAGGGTGCTTCAGATCACAAGTGCAACCACCTTCAGCTGCATAGCTGCTTTTGATGGTACGTACGGTGTACCCTGGTGGCAGGTGGGAAGAAAGCCAACTATGCAATCCATCAAGGTTGCCCTTCATGAGATCTTATATACAAGGCTTTCTGGTGACCCCAAATGACCTATGGCCTCTACCAAAAACAGCAGGATTCTTTACTCAATATGAAGACATCCATATATGCTAAGTATGCATTCCCATCAATGTGTCCCCTCTTGACATGTCATACTTGTAAGAAGTATACAAAGTTTTACCATTTTACTGGCAATTACCTCAGCTAACCTTTGACCTCTACCAAAAACAATATGGTTTATCTAATGACTACAATGCATCCACAATGCCAATTATAAAAAGTATCTATGATTCCTTCCTCAAGATACCACATTCTTAATATTTTCAGTTTTTCAGCTCTAGTGACTTCAAACGGCCTTTGACCTCCTCCAAAACCATATGGGATCTTCCTCTCAATATGACAAACTTGAATACCACATATATCCATCATTCTTTTCTTGAGATATCCATTTACAAGATAAATTCAAAGGTGTCATAGCTCCATGTCCATCCACCTCAGACAACCTTTGACCTCTATCAAAAACAATACAGATCATCAACTGACAATAACACATCCACATGCCAAGTATAGAAACTATCCATGCTATCTAACTTGAGATATGTACAAGGTTCTGATTTTTTACCTATGACCTCAAATGACCATCAAATGACCTCGACCCCTACAAAAAACAACAAGGCTCCTCTATTTAACATGATAAAGTCATTCACAGAGAATGAATCTTACCCACCCTTCCTAAAGTACTTCGAGATATCATGTTTCAAGGCTTTTGGTTTTGATCTCAGCTGATCTCACATGCATGACCTCTGACCTCCACCAAAAACAAAAGGGTTCTTCCTTTTAATATGATAAATACATGGCCCAAGTATGAAAAGTATAGACCTATCATTCCTACATTGAGATATGGTGTTTACAAGCAATTTCCAAGGTTTTAGTAGTTTCACATTCTAGATCAGAGAACCTTTGACTGCTACTAAAACCTTAAAAGGTTTATTTTCTGTCTATAATGTATCCACATGCTACATTTAAAAAGTATCCCTGCTTCCTTCCTTGAGATATTGTGTTTACAAGGTTTTGGGTTTTACCTCTGCTGACCTCACGACCTCTGACCTCCAACAATAGCAGTAGAGTTCTCCCCCCCCCCACCTCAATATGATGAATAAATACACCAAGTATGAAAAGGTTCCTCCATTATTCCCATCTTGAGATATTACATTCACAAGGTTTTCAGTTCTTAACTTCTGATGACCTCAAATGACAACTGAACTCCACCATAATAAAAGGCTTTTTTCTCTCAATGTGATAAATCCACATACCAAATATGAAAAGAAAACATCACTGCTACAGTATCTTGAAATGTCATATTCATAAGGTTGTCAGTTTTTCACCTTTGGTGACCTCAAATGACCTTTGACCTCCATCAACAACGATAGCATACTTCCTCTCCAGGGTCCGCAATAGCTGGTATCGCATTGCAGTTTGCAATGCAACTGAGCACAGTAGCGATACAAAAATTTTTATGCCTCACAGATTTGCGACACAAACCTGCAAATCGATGGAAGTAATTTGTACAGGCATTCTGGCATCCGTAGTACAATGGTTGGACTTGACCTCATTTCATGCCTAATTTTTTTAATTTTAATTCCAACCTAAATACTACAGGGTTGTATCATTAAAATGAATCAATTTCCTGTATGAGTTTTTAGAAATTCAATAATTACACTTGCTCGCTCAAGCCCGCCTAACCGTCCGCAATCCAATTTATTAGCGCTAGCATATAGCACTGCTGAACCTGGGTACTGTAGTTGTTTACAACTCGTTACCTTCCTTGCACATTTGAATATTTACTATAACCACTCCTGTATCGCACATGCCCATTACATTCCGACATGTGGCTGCGCGGGCTAACATTTCATTCGTATTCTCTTCCGAATGAACGTACAATACGTATGTTATGTAATGTGCACAACACTTGATTAGTGCGATACACTGGGCGAACTGCATGAGTGGCATCACTGCATGACCAACATATATGTCTAGCCCCACACACACACACGGTCCAGGGGATGTTCGGTGACTGAATGATATGGACCGATATCAGTGTACAGTAAGGGAAGTTGCATCAATACAAAATATGTTTACTGAAATCAATATGTTTTTTTAACTGACATGGATTACTCTTTTTGTCAACAACAAAACTGCTATGCAAAATTTGTAAATTGCTACACAAAACAAAAAATGCATAGCAGTTTTGCTATGCAAAACAAAATTCTTAAGGCGGACCCTGTTCCTCTCAACATGGTCTTTCCTCTCAACATGGTCAATCTATATGTCAAGTATGAAAAGTACCCATCATACCTTGAGTTGTTGTGTTTACATACAAAGAATCACAAACAGAACACCCACTTGCCCGCATGGTTGCATTTATACTGTAGATTCCTGCCTTTGGTAAGGAATCAACCAGAAGAAAGCCAAACAGTTAAGCAATTCCTTCCTTGTATCTGGTCATCCAGATGTGCGGGTGCTCAGTCAGCTTAAACTCTCTGCCTAACTATACAACTGTAACTGTATGTTGAGCCTTTTGAAGTTTCCACTCCACGTACCTGCTCTGCTGGGTTAAATGCTCGGATGCCAAGTACATGATTTGTAAAACAAAAAAAACTTAAGTTCACCTCCAACTGTTTAAGGCCTAAGTGGCTGTGCGGATGCTTGAATGTGCAGTCAAAGTTTGGGCTGCTAGATATTTGATAAACATAAAAGATGTCATGATCAAATTGGAGAGACTTATTTCACCAATATATAGTGTTCGACCGATTATGCCATAATCGGTAATCACTGAATACCAATTATTCAATTACACAATCGGGCCGATGACGATTACTGATCACCGAACATGTATAGGAAGGTCATGTTTTCTCGCCGTCTGTCACATATTTCTAACACTGTACACACACCATAACATAACCTTCACACTGGAGTTGAACGATTAAGAACAGTTCCCTACGTTCCACGAATGGAATATTGTTTTTGAAGGATTTCCTCTCGAAATACTGAGATAAAAATCAACCATAAATACATGCTTTCATATGATGTCACAGGCTTAATGTTAGCCAAAGAGTCTGATGGCTTACATACGGCTCTGCCTACAGTAGTTCTATCCACCGATCATGTCGGAAGATTCTGTGTAAAGATCTGTACTGGACTGTAGTAGTGCTAATATAGTAGCCTATCCACCCCAGTTTTAGGCAAAAAATATCTAACTACTGTACCTTGGCACTTCGGGGCCACTAAACATTCCACTCAATTTACTTGATTTACTCATCTCATGGTTCCTTAACGATATGGATATATAATATTGTTTGTAAAGCATCTTGCCCAACACTTACGTCTTATGTAAAAGATTCTCCAAATAAAACGTAAAACTAATTCCAGATAAAGTCCCGTAATTGAAAAACTGTTGCCATTCCAGCGTGAAACTAACACATGCCCGTTCCCCTTTGTTCATCAGTTAGGAGCATGGAGTAGTTCATGACCAACGTGTTACTGTGCGTAAAAAGCGGGGGCAATGCACTTAGCCTTGCATTATGTATTACACACTGTACTGGTGTGCTTTCATAGGTGAACTTCAACTTCACAAGAACTGTACGGCAATTATGTGTGTGCATGTGCATGTCATAGGTAATTAAAAATTTAACGAAAAGAATGTGGAAGTGGCATTTATGCGGGATAATGAGCCTCGGGTTTGCAAAGTTGCCACAGTACATGCACCAAATGTGTACTGATGATGTGGTTTGCACTGAAACTTGAAAAAACGTAGGGCGAAGTCATTTCATCCTGTAGTACAATTTGTATGCAGATGTGCGGCATGGTCCATGGCATGCTACACTTTCTAGGTAATACTGTGTGCTCTTTCACGCACCTAAACTGTGCTGCACTAGAGTTACGGCAACAATTATGATGATCGAGCTATCATCTTTAAAATGTTGCAAGTTTTATGAGTATCAGTGCTGATATTTTGGGCGGGAACTTAAAGAAATGTGTGTTTTGGTGAATTATACAGATTTTTGCAGAAACTTTAAAGTGTATTTTAGCCCTGTTTCCAGTTTTCAAATAATCGGTGGTGGTAATCGGTTAAATGACAAAATTTTACCGCTGCTGATTATTTACTGATTGTGCAATAATCGGCTCGATCCAATTATCTAACAGGTGATAGGTTGAACACTACCAATATATCAGTCTTGGAGTGGATGCGCAGATACTCGGATGGGGAGTAAAATTTTGGGCTGTCAGATAAACATGAAAGCTTAATAATAAAATGGAAATGTGAATATGGCAGGTAAGTTTAATTTGAGAACGTCTCGTTGTCTATTTCATACTAAGACCACAGGCAATATTCTGGAGTGGATGTGCAGATGCTTGGATACAGAGTGAATGAATTCACCAGTATCAGTCTTGGAGTGGATGGGCAGATGCTCGGATGTGGAGTCAAAGTTTAGGCTGTAGGCCTAAGATAAACTGACACTATCGCATCCAAGCATCCCGGCATGCTAAATGGTGTTCGAGGGTGGTCTTGTATTCTCTAGTTGTGCCATGCATTTAAAGGGCAAGAGCAGTCCCCCCAAACCTATTTTGAAACAACAGCCAAATTTCACTATTTTCTTCTTATTACTCTTTCAAGCACCTCTCATGATAATTGAGGACTTTAATATTGCATATCCAAGGTAAACCAATGAGTTATTCCCCATAAGTTTTAGGATTCAGTGAGAAAAATATTGTCACATGATTCTCAAGAGCCATTCATGAAATAGGATAGACTACTAGACTAATTCAAATTGGGATGACTGCATTTTACCTTTAAGTGTTGCTTGCCCCTAAAAAAGTGTGTTACCACCCCTCCTGATGCCATCTCACCCCCATCAGTACCTTGTCTGGCGCTCTGGCTACGAGCATGCATTCTTGCAAAAGGCTGGGCCTATTCGCACGTCAACTAACCACCATGCGGACAAGATGCGTTGATTGCTTATTCGCACTTCGACAAACTGCCATACTTTACTACATGTGACTACGGGTATTTGATGTTGTAGGTAGCACGCATGGTGATACATGTAGTTGAGCCCACAGGCTCCCCTTAACATTATATAGTATACCATATACTATGTATTATATAGACGGAAAGGTATGTCACAAATCTCCTAGCTCAAACAAACAACTTACGTTTCTGGCACAATTACTGCACTTTTCTCGCCAAATTTGTCTGTGTCGAGACTTTTGATCATAAGGTACCTCAAGGCAGCTCTTTTCCCGAATAATTTCACTTGGCATTGTCTGAAGGATGAAATTTCGATGGAGTAACAGTATGAGGATGGTAGCTGCTGATAGGAGAGCATTCAGCACTTCCACACTATATAATGAAATACTCCTAAAATATTCTCTAAAGTTCTCTTAACTTCTAAAAGCACTTGTGAAAGTTAAGAGAACTTTAGAGAATATTTTAGGAGTATTGTATTTATAGTGTGGAAGTGCTGAATGCTCTCTATCAGCAGCTACCATCCTCATACTGTTACTCCATCGAAATTTCATCCTTCAGACAATGCCAAGTGAAATTATTCGGGAAAAAGAGCAGCCTTGAGGTACGTTATGATCAAAAGTCTCGACACAGACAAATTTGGCGAGAAAAGTGCTGTAATTGTGCCAGAAACGTAAGTTGTTTGTTCGAGCTAGGAGATTTGTGACATACCTTTCCGTCTATATATACTACATAGTATAAGGTATACTATACAATGTTAAGGGGCGCCTGTGGTTGAGCCTCTGTGCGATATGTTTTGTATGCATTGATCGACACAAAGTACCCACCAATGCAAGTCACGGTACTCTATTTAAGAGGAAGTTTGAAAGACACATGCTTAGCCTATTTGCTCTTCCCTCTGTTGTTAAATCTCTCCAAACAAAACAGCTTTATTTTTTCATTCACCTCCATGTTATTGCACTGCTTGCGATATACATTTGGGCAGCGCAGAAATCATGCCGCTCAGTATGCATGTGTGTAAAACTGCTGCAACCGCTACCGATTTGAACATGCTGTGTACCTCAATCTTATGCCTACGTGCGTGCGGTCAGTGGGCCGTGCGAGTAAGCAATCACTGAATCTTGTCTGCACGGCAGCTAGACGACGTGCAAATAGTCATGACGCTTGTGAAATTCGTGATTTCGCGGTACCCATGTTTGCTCTGTAGGCTATGCAGTAGCCCGAGCCCCGAAGGGAATGTCCTTAGCTGTCACAACCTTAACAGAACTTTCAGTCAATTACCGTTCAGGTCGATCACCCGATATCAAATTTTACCTCTGAATGGTGCACACAGTTGTTCCATGAAACTTCGGTAGAAATGGAGTTTTCATTAAAATTGATGAAATTGGTCGCGGCAAACGCAGCAGAGTGTTTGTGGACATCGCCATTTTGACCAGTCTGAAGCTAGCACAGGATTCAGCACAGGATTCGCCCAGGATTCAGCACAGGATTCGCCCAGGATTAGTTAAAAACTAAAGGCGCCCTCGCTCTGGCGGTATGATTCCTCTGTTGCACAGGGGAAGGGTAATACTAAAGGGGGCGCTACTTTCTTTTATGGTTCAACTACCTTTCATCATCGTACGTAATATCCATTAAAACGAGAGAGCGACACCAATCTGCTTAATTAATGCGAAAAGTAGCCAAAAGACAAGGGTCACGCTTTCATAGACGCTGGTCATCAAACATACCCCACTGAGTCAAGTGCCTGAGTAAGCCAATGAGCGCAGGCTATTTAGTTCGCTTCTGCCCACATCTGAAAAGGACGTCCCCTGTAAATAGATGAACGATCCCTGTCGTCATCGTGAACGACCCCGGTCTTTAGCAAGCAGACAGGGAGGGAGGAAATGACACGGCCCCTAAACCATGAAGTGTCACACCACACACAGAGGCCTCGTGACGGCATATGCTATCTACCCACTACTAGAGATAAGAACTGGAATTGATTATATAGGGTCACTCACCGCACCATATTAATGTTATTACTGACTATTTTAATTAAAATCCCATGCATCATGAAGGGATTGGGGTGTCTGTGGCTATCATCTTTACTTGTAAATAATCTTTGTAACAATATCTTTGTGGAGATTCTCGCAAATACAACCAAATAAATGATGTTCTATGTAATTTTCTACATTTTCAGCACTTAATTTAGTTGATGGAAGAGTAAAACCAAAACGTCATATCCTTTTCATCGAGTGCTAGCCAATCAGTGTGCTTTTCTGCTTGTTTGTTACTTTGTTGGTGTACCATTGTTTACAAACATAACGGTCTAACGTCAGGGGCAACTTTTTGTATAAGTTTCCATTCAGTTGTGGCAGTAAGAGTAATAATCCTTTGGGGCCCTATTGTTGGTGTTACAATAGCCACATTTCCTTTCAATGCAGCTAGTTCATGCAAATTCAGAACATCGTTAAAGCTTTCTGGGGATTTTCATTAAGGGTCGTGTACCTTCGGGGTTGTTAGTCCGCGTTTGGGAGTGGTTTCAGATCTTAGCCTGTAATGAAGACTTTTCTTAAAAGTTGTAGAAGTACTGTACTAGTCATCACCAATATAACGTTAGGCATTGGCTTTTGCTCTGTTGACAAAAGATACATGCTCAGACTGGTAGCCAAGGTGCCAGTGCAAGGTGGGGGGTGGGATTCAAGCACCCTCCTGTGGCTCATAGTGATAAAGGGATAGAGCCTACAAATTACTACGAGGTTTTACTCTGTTCCCCACCTAGCCATTGTCCCTCTATCAAACCCACCAAGGTTACTGTGGAAGGTCCTTGGACCATACGCCAATACAAAGAGCTTTTCAATCCATCTGTGTCACTTGAGTTAATGGGGTGGTGTGATATGAAAAACCCTCCACGGCAACATTTTGTCGGCACTCTTGTACAAGCTATCTAGGCTTCCAACTTGTACTAGCATTCTAGCACTGTGTACTTTATATACAAAGTCGAACGTTGCTGTCGTATCTGTAGACAGCTCCCTGTTGCAATTCAGTGAGTTAAAAAGCTTCGCCAGTCTCGGTTGCTAGGCAACGAACTGTTTCTTCATCAGTTGTTGTTTGAGGTCTTTGATGGAATGAAGAAAAGAAAGAGAAAGTTTATAAGGTTCCCATTGAAAGGAGATCCACACATGATTGCGCATGAAAGACAACCCCTATTTAGCTATTTTTTGTCTGAGGTGTTGTGGTTCACTGTTGCAGAGTTCCTACCTGAGACCTGATTAAGTGTTTCGTAAGTCCCGAGCTCTGGGTTTAGCACTATTTTGGAAGACTACCAACTTCTTCGCCCCTTTCTTTCCAATTCTAGGCACAATACTTACCTTATTCATTTGGCAATCTGGTGTGTTAAAGGTTAGGTCACCCCACATGTATGCCAAACCCATAGATGAGGGCATTCAGAGGGAAATGTTTTCCCCCTAGAAAAGTAAAAAATATGAATTTTGTATATAGTGCCCCTCCCCTTAATCATGATTCCCACCTGTACCTGTCTGACTACAGGCCTGATGTGTGCAGTTTCCCCCCGTGTGCGCCCCAGGGGTGGTGCCAGCGGGGGAAATAGCATGCCCCCCCCCCGTCGGGAAAGGCTGGCCCTCCCCCCCCCCCCGTCGGGGAAAGTTTCCACTTTCGTCGGGGAGCTTAATCCGTACACGATATAATATGTAATCCCAATGACCTTCAGTCGCCCCGCTTTTTGCTCATAGGAAGGGAAGATTCTTCAATGAAGACCCCACATTTTCCACTTTTCCTTGGAAAAAAGCCAATTTTTCAAATTTTCTTCAATAACACCCCAAATTTTCAAATTTTGCAAAAAAAGTCGAAATTTTTCAGCGCGCTTGGAACACCGACAATTTTAAGTTTGTCGTCCTTTTGGCAACTCATCACCTTTGTAGGGTCATGGAGTTCCTGGCCCCGTCGGGGAGCTTGGCCCCCTGTCGGGCTAATCCTGGCGCCACCCCTGGTGCGCCATTCCCCCATCCCCCTACTACCACCCTGATGACCTTCTCATGAGGGATGATCTACATTGTTATAACTCCAGTTGAGTAGATTGTCCCCTCTATCCTAAGGAATAAATTACCTCCTAGACTTGAAATGCGATCCGGAGAAACTCATTCCTCCCATAATTTATGCCCAAGTGAAGACGCCACTTAACTGAAAGCCTTTACGTAAGATTTGGGAAAACCATTAAATCGTCACATCTCTCATTTCATTTTCCTGAAATGTTATTATTAATTGAAGACTTTCTTTGAATTCTACCTCTTTGTATATGGCTAAAATAGTTGGCATAAAGAGCGGATCCCGTGTTAAATCTTTTCTCGCTTTCATGTCGGAAGTAGCCCATAGTGCTCAGATTGAAGGAACATTGAACTTATGTCTGAAAGGGCCCTTGAATGTGATGGACTAACAGCGTTTGTCGCTTAGATCACATATGTGACACTAAAATGTAAGGCTTCTTAAACATCGTGATTCTTTCCTGGCTGCGATCTGCAGGCGTAGGATAATCTGTTGTCACTATTCGAATCTTTCAGTTGTAACTCTGTTGTATTTGTATAACGAAAGAAGTTTTAAAGGCATGGGCCAGAAAAATATTTCGATCTATTTCCGTTAAAGTGGTGCTTTTTAAGTGCATAGAAACGGACACTGTCAAACAGAAAGACCCAAAACCGGACCGGCAAAAACACAACCATGAACTGTTTACAACTATTTACAAACTTATCTTACATTAAAGGGGAATTTTCATCATCCCAGACAGTTCCAGTTCTCCCAACTATGCAACTTCTAGCTCCTCCCATAACTGTATGAAGCTACTCCTTGTGCAGGAATAAACCTGTTTTATTGCTTAAGGACATGTCCTGGTGAGCATACAAGGCTATAAAATGTAATAAAAGCACTCTAACTGCCTTGTGTGGAATGTGAGCTACTCTGCATCTTTCAAATTTTCAAACTTTGATGTCAATCAAAGAGCAGTCACCAACTGAGAATTTTCATACCCCTACACTAAAAATATACTTTGGGTTGATGACTGTCTGTCTTTAAGCTAGCAAAACAAAATTACTATTTCCGTTAAAGCTATGTTCTTGAACTCGGGGACTTGTTATTGTCCTTAACATTTTGCTTGTTCTGTACAGTACACTTAAAATGCTGAAGTCATCAAGATGAAGATTCACCTGGGGATGATTCACAATCTTTGAGAGGATTATCGGGGAACGTTCTTACAAGCGAAAGGATGATCTTAACTGCTAGACAACATCCTGAGCGTTTTTGTAACGACCGCACAATGCTTCCCACTTAAGATGGCCAATCAAAGTTGTACTAGTATTGTACGAAATTAAAATTCGTTCGACGTCAGGAACGCCGGTGTTATTGGTGTGCAATAAAGTTTGTTCAGGCGAAACCTGAAAAATATTCATTCAAAACATACTAATTATATATTAATTATACAATAAAAATAAATACATGAATAAATATCAATTAAAGTGCAGTATTGGAGCTATTCCTAAATGAGCTTTTAGGTTTGGGCAGGGAGTTGCTGGCAGCTCACTGGTTTTAAAGGATGCCAAATCCCCTTTGAACTTGCTCCATTTTTAAAAAATTTCCCAAATGGCGCAGCAGAGTGTAAACAGAGGCGTCGCCAGAGCATTCTAAATGGGGGGGGGGGTGACAAGTTTGGTCGACTAAAGGGTAGAAAATTCCGACAGAAAAAATGACGCGGGTAGAGCGAGGCAAGCGTGTGCGGGGTCCAGGGCCATCCTTAGACCCCAGGATGAGCCCAGAGGCAAAGCCAAGACGGGGGCTAAGGGACGAAGTCTTGGAAATTTTGTTCAAAATTATGTATATGAAAGTGAAGCATTTAACTATTTTCAAAGCGTTTAATGGACAATGAATACACCACTGAAATTACGACTAGGACCCTTTTTGATGATATTGTTACTCGACTAAAAGGCGGTCGAGTTGTTGATGCAGAGAATAGTGATTGTGGAGAATTGATAATTGAAGGGTTTGTATGTGGTAACTGGCTTTGAAACAGTGTTATCACTCACGTTGTCCTACAAGAAGTGGGCCTAACAATAGGAAGTAGCGGTGATGGATGAGCGCGAAGCGCGCCGAAAAAAGTACTGCATTTTCAAGGGCAGTTCAAGGTACAGAGTCTAGTACGTTGCATAGCAAACCTTTTTTTTTCACAAACGGTTAGCCCATATTATGAAGTACCAGATTTAATTGAGGACAGTAGGAGAAGGGGCAATATACAGGGGAAATGCCACCGTATACGCCACAACTGTTCGTAGACCACTTTAAAAGCAACTGGATGAAATCATATTGACACTATAGTGGTTTCAGGAATTTTCATTGGAAAGCTACTCATGTTGTACATGCGGGACCAATGTCGACCTCAGCCTCACCACCGTTATATGGACTTGGGTTTTACGTCAGAAAACTTGTCACTATATTTATTAATCTCTCTCAGGTGCGGGGCGAGCATGTCAAAATTTGGCATCTAAAACACTCTCGGTTCACATTCAGAGAAAAATACATCGGCTATCACGGTCGGTCAGGTGGTCCAAATTGGTCATAGCATACTTTGTGCCTTCTGCCTGACGATGGTACCTTCTACCTGATGATGGTCAAAACCGCCGTCGAAGCTTATCCTACTCTGCGAACAACTACCGGTATATACACGGTTGAGGATTATGTTCCCGTCCTAAACTGTGTTAACCCTGGGTAATTAAATGGCGGCCAGGGGCCACATCCGGCCCGCGAGGCGATCCTATCTGGCCCGCGAACAAATTAAGGTCTAAAACAAAATATAAGGTTTCTTTCCGAGGTATTTTGATGCGGACAGAAAATCATATTACTTTAAATGAAGTAAAATATAACTAAAATGTGTTGAAAACGTTATTTTTCGGCGGGCTTCGCGCGCACCTAGGCCTGTCATTAGCAGTTACTTCACTATTACTTCATAAAGGACAGCTTCTGTGCAGTGATTGTTCTAAATCAGTAACGTGGCCAGAGGTACCGACCCATCTTAGTAAAATTCACAATAATTAGGAAAAAGGAGGCCTACAGTGAGCCTGAATCGGTGAAGCTGTACTGCTTTCGAACAATTTCTGTACTTTCGGATAAAAAGAAGTTGACGAATAGTCAAACTGGAAAATCAAAGTAGAGGGTAGAACTGTAGTGTTAAGGTGGCCCGCATGTATTTCTATGTGTTTGTTCGTCCCAAACTATCAAATGACCACTCGCTCCGCACGCTTTTCCATTTAAGTTCAATCTAGAAGTAAAAATAATTCGACTAACTTATCCACAACCCCACTGCATAAACAAAACGATGGGCGGTTTTCCGACATATGGGATGGCCAGATCAGTGATGGTTAAGTAAGGGGAAAGCCACTTAGACCAAGTTGTACGGGCTTACGAATTCTGAGGAAAGTATACTTCTTCGTAGAAGAAAATATAGGCCTAAAACGTTGCCTCCTATTTGCCTTCCTTGAAGTGTCTCTTTTTCTAATCATGTGATCTCGAAATGAATGAATATTTACATCTTATAAGACTTGGAAAAAGCCATTTCCAACGAAGCTATTTTAGCACCTACATTCTTGGCACGCTACGTACCAACCGATGGTGACGCTCAGAGTGTCATGATTAACCCCCTCATCCCCACCCAAACAATCATTTCGATGTGAATGTTCACCACCGAATTTGGCATGAGTTTATTATCTGCTCTGCATAACATAGGATTTTCGATATCGCAGTAAATAATGTTCAAATTGTGATACTTTTGATCATATGTTTATTGTGTCTCAAATTAAATTGACAGAAATGTATGTATATGTTTCAGTCATACAATGGTTCGCTCATATATTTGAGCTTCTGGGGTTCCACAGGAGCGTTGCCCTGGACCCTACTAGGGGCCCTTCGAAGTGGAGCTTCTAGACACCACTCTGTTTGGTGGGAGGCTTCGCCTTCCCGTTGCGTCATTTAGTCATTTGAAAATGGGACTTCCCCCTCTCGGACAAACTTACTTGCCTGTTTGTGGCCCGAGAAATTTTCATGATGAAAAATGTAGCCAGCCAACGAAAATAATTAAGATCACCTGATCTAGGGTATAGGAGCTCTGCACTGCTTAGTCATATGGACAGTGGCGCCGGTACGGGGGGCATGGGGGCGCGTGCCCCCCCCCCAATCGATTTCAGAAAAATTTTTTGGAAAATTTTAAAATGATCCCAAAAGCCGTTTAAGCTATATATTTCTGTATGGGGAAGGGTGAGGTGTGTTTTCAACCGAGTGATGGATCTATTGTAATCATTTTCCATAACAAATGGTTCTCAAACTATCAGACTTATCGCAAATCCTTTTCAAAATATTTTTGCGCGCTCCGCCCGCTTCAAACCTTACCTCAATATTGTCCTAATTATCAATAATTTCCAGTAGCAACTCCCGCAGAAGCACAGCAACAAAAGTTGTTTACGAATTCTCAGGTAAACTCGGACTGGCTTTATGATTGGCAAATAGGTTTGTTGGGGAATTGAAAGTGTCTCGAATCTCGATGCAGAGCATGAATGCAGGTTTTGTCATGGTCTTTTTATTTAATGACAAATTTCGGCGCGCTTCGCGCGCATGCTTCACGGTTTTCACTCCCAACTCATGACCATTTTTAAGGTTATAACACATGCTACTATTCTGATCACAACACTTTCCCGAAAAACAGAAGTACATCCACAACATCTGTAGGGGCCTATGTGATCTTTCAGTCTAATTTGTAGCATGATGTGGAAGGTTGAAAGTGCGTATATTTGCCGTTATACATTTTTCAAAAACTCTTACCGACCTTCGGGGGCAGCCTCTACCGGTATAGATGGTGATTGTTAATACACTTACGACGTATACAACATTCTGATAAGCGCCTTTTAGTCCTTAAATTTTGCTTTACCTATCAGGGGGTCTAATATTACTTCCCTGCACCTATACTCTCTCTCATTCCCCATTGGTGGAAGATGTTCGTCTGGGTTTTCGTTCAAAGTTAGTAAAAATACCATTGTTGTAACGTGCTTGGCATTATACTCTATAGTATTACTTGGATGCCAGGTAATAATCATCATTTCAGTGCCCCATTTTACATAATTTATCCAGAGTTTCCAGGAGGCACTATACCGGTGTCTGTCAGTATTAGATACCCTTTTATAATGCACAATGAGACAAAGGAAAATTTTCGTAATAGTCCAGGAATGTTTCTGTGGACTCCACCCACGTATTTTGTCGTAAAAACTTTCCCCGAATAGAAGGCATTAAAGCCTTGCCAAAAGGGGGGCTTGGGGAGGTTTGTTGACAACATACCCTTCTCTAAGACAACACACTCTCCTCCTTCACCTAACCAAAAACTAGAATTCACTAAATTATGCCATTTTCCAGCCATGTACGATCAGTTCCAAAAATATCATAAAGACAGCACCATTTTGCATCTAAGCAACCTTACATTAACAAAAATTTCTCAAAGTGGATGGTGACACCCACTCCCCTAAGACCACTCCCCCCAGGAAGGTACCTTTATGTAGTGACAAAAAGGATTCCACACTGCTGTATACCATCGCAGGGACGAACACTCTCATCTTTCTCCTAACCAAAAATTAGAATTTACTAAATAAGGATATTTTTCAGTCATATATGATCACTTCCAAAAATACTCCAAAGATAGCACCATTTTGCATCTAGGCAACCTTAAATTAACAAAATTTCTCAAAGGGGAGGGAGATACCCCCTCCCCTTAGACCCCTCCCCCAGAACGGCACCTTTATGTAGTGACAAAAGGGACTCCACACTGCTGTGTACAATCGCAGGGGCGCACAAAAAATGGTACAATTTAAGCAGCCTTGGAGGAAAAATGAGGTGGCATTATGACATCATCTGTTATCCCCCCCCCCATCACCAAACCCTAGCGGCGCCACTGCATATGGAAGTGTACTATACAAGAAATTGAACTGCGAATCCCAAAAGGGCGCGTAGCCCACCAAAATTTTGTAAGGTCGTATAGAAGAATCCACCTAATCCGATTAAAAAAGTTAAAGACGTCCGTTGGGTATGACATACTTTATCGCATTCCCTAAGTTTACTCGACAAAATGGGAAACTAGGCTTTCTTTACAGGAATTCGAAATAGCCATCTGTCCGACGGTGCCACTAGGATTTCATAATTGGGTAGCACCACAGGAGATGATGTCATAATTACATTTCAGTTGATTTCAGAAAGTCGGTGTTAAGTATGCATATTCGTATCTACGATGCTTTGCACCCGGGACTGGACTCTTCCTCTGTAACCTATGAGAAGCCGTCCTGGGGGTCTGAGGGGTTTCGAGGGGGAGAGGCTTCCCCCTCCCCTTTGATAAGCTTTGATCGTTTAAGGGGGCTTACATGCAAAATGATGATACCTTTGGCAAAGTTTTGAACTGTTCATATGTTAAAATATATTGCTTTTATTTTTGCAGATGGGTGTAAAGAAAGTGGTATGGTGTCTAAGTGGAGGGGTTGAAACTCCTCCAAAAACTGGTCCGTTTTATTCCAAAGCTTTGAACTGATTTAATGAAATTGTCACTACCTTGTGGTATTTTTGCTGTGGCATGGCGCACCTCCAATCATGGCGGTACCGTAAGAACGGCACAGGGCCTCCTGTAAGCTCTGGGGTAATTAAACTGGGGAAGTTCGTGTGATGATTTTAATTGACCTCCAAATGACACTTTAGGAGAGGATTGGAAAAGTTTTGAATATTTGAGGGCCCTTGGATGCAATTTGGTGCAATTTCTGAGCAAATCTGAAGGAAAATAGGCGGAAAATTTAAGACATTTTTAAAGAGGAAAATATGAGGGATTTCGTTCTTTAGTTGAGGTGGACGGAAGCATACTTTTGCCCACTACATTTTGACTGTGTGCCTTTCGACCTAACCCCCCACCACCACCCGATGCATACGCCATTGGGTAATATACTGCAAATAATAAACATCGCGCTACAAATTTGCCATAATACAAGATTACCATCGCGTCTTGAATAACCTGAGGTTGGGCTTAAAGTTCACAGAAAATAGTTCTCTCCCGAAACATCCCGTCCGTGCAATATCGTCATACTAACGGTTTCTGGCACTGTAGTGTATAACTGTGGCAATTGCGCGCGAAAAGAGCCAAAATTTTGCATAGGAGTTGTTACAAAACCCGTTAAAGTACCTTTGAACAAATGCGTTCGGAATGGCATTAAAAAGTTAGATCGCCCGGAGCGTAGGAAACTTTGATAGAATTGAAAGGATTTGCGATAGAAACTTATTAAGATAGGTTCATCATTCACTCAGTCAGTCGGAAAAACACTTCATCCTACCCCCTACAGAAATGTACAGCTTAATCGCCTTTGCGTTCATTTAACAAAGTTTAATTGCTTGGGCCATACTCTCCCCATGCCCTCAAGCCGGCACCACTGTCCCTGTTCCTCACAAAACGCCACCCCTAATTCCAAACGTTGTACATTTCATAAAGTTGCACTCTAAAACACAAATTGCGACTCAACATCTACCAGCACGCACGGGAAGGCCGCGGACTTTGTAGAGCAAGTAATGACTAGAGTTGCTACCTCTTACAATCCAGTTGACTCCTTTAGCTCAAATGGGGTGTCCGAAGATTTTAGACGCCAGCCAGTATGGTTTGGAGCAATTTCTGAGCAAATCTGTCATCCATTAATGACACCTGTATTTTCCTTGCACATGCACATGCCTCAAATTCCATCGTCAAACCATGCTTTGCTACCACTCTGTTCGTTTTGCTTTCCTTGTTTTCTTTTTTTCCTCCCTCCTTCCCCATCTTTCCTTCATTTTGCCGACTGATGTAAGATTTGTCGTCTCAGCCTGACACGATATCCAGGGGCGGATCTAGGGGGGTGGCGACCCGACCCCGCCCCCCCCCCTTTTTGAAAATGCAAAAAAAAAATGAAAGGGAAAAAAGAGAAAAAAACTAGAGAAAAAAAAAAACGGAAAGGAGAAGAGATAGAGAGAAGGACAGAGAGTGGAGTGATAGAGAATGAAGCTGCAATTAGCAACCTCGAAATATGGGAGTCATAGCGCACAGCAGATCAGTTTGAACGTCGATTGGGACGTTTACACACATGCTGATCTTACTACACATGATTGGATACAATCAATACGATACAATACCGATACAATATCATCAACCAATCGAAAAATACCTTACGAGACAGTGCGCATCAGTTGGGATGGGGTGCTATCAAGCCTGGCAAGTGCCATTTCCGGCCATCTGGGATGTATTAAAACCTCAAATTTTCTTGGAACGCTCCGCGCCAACCTATGGTGACGCTCCGCTTAGATAGTAAACGCAATGGCGTACACAAGGGGGAGGCCATTTTTTAACACAAATTTTACTTCAAAAGGTAGCATATGTGGCACCAGATTGCATGTTAGGACACCTAATTTTTAGACCCCTCCCCCAGACCGACGATTACACAACATACTGCATCCCCCCTACGGGATTCAAATTCAAATTCAAATTCCAGCCGTTGGACCAAAAGTCCCAGCCAGCTGAGCTGATACGTCCTCACAGAAATGTGTAATAAAATAAAACCAAACTTTACATTTTGTTCACAAAAATTGCACTTCTTGATGGCTGCTATCAAGCCTGGCAAGTGCCATTTCCGGCGATCTGGGATGTATTAAAATCTCAAATTTTCTTGGTACGCCGCTCCGCGCCAATCATGGTGGCGCTCCGCTTAGACAGTAAACGGGAGCCCCGCCCCCAAACAAAAAATCCTAGCTACGCCACTGCATGAGAATTAAAATGGAAAATCATGGGAATCACAAGGCCTTAGAAGTGTCTTTTCCGGCTATCTGGGATGTGTTTTTACCCAAATTTCCTGGTATGCTACGCATTGGCAGCGGTAGCGGGGGAACGGGGAAGGAGGGCACGTCCCTCCCTAAAATTTTCAGTGAGGGGGAGCTCCCTCCATAAATAAATTCCTAGGGAGAAAAATGAGGAATTATAAATTAAGTAAACATCAGAAATCAACAAGTATAACCATAATCAATGACAAAACTAAATGGCCAAATGCTGTTCTGTCAGTTAATAAATCCCTCGATTTTTCTCTGAAAGACGTTAAGATTGGCCTACAGTATAGTGGTCGGAAACATTACAATTCGGTCATTCAGTTTTGATACTATGTAAGGCCTACAATAATACCATCATTACACTGCCTGGGCGTACCCCCAAAACAATGACAGGGCTACCAAGTCTCGTGCATTCTGGGTGATTTTCACTTTCTCACTGAGTCCACACAAAACAAGAAATTAGGCAAAGGGGAACATGCACGTGATAAAACATACATTTACGCCCACATGTCAATGCAAGGTACTTGAGTCCTGGCATCAAGTCGAACTAAGATATGGGTCACAAATTTCTCAAGGAAGTCCCTCAATATTCACCAAGTTAGAACATGACTACTAAAGATCTGATTAGACACCTTCAACAGGATGCATTGTAGTAAGGCACTGTGCCTATGATAACTGTCTTCTGTTAATAATAGTGTAAAAATTAATGTGTTGAGAGTTGAGACATAAACCGACTCTTGCAGGATTTTGCCGACTGGATCTGTCAATGGGGGGGGGCGCCACACCCCCACTTCCCACGCCCCCTCTAGGGACGACTCTGACCCTCCTCATTTTGTCACAACATAAATAATAGTAAGAAGCTCAATGATGAAAATCCTGCTGCCTGCGACGGTCAGCTTACTTTGGAGGAGTGCAGGCTTGCTTGTGTAAGATTCAAGGCAGTAATGCATCTCAGATGAATTTTATAAGCATTTTTGGCCCCTAGTGATAGGTGATATAGTAACCAATTCTCTTGACGCTGCACGTGTAAATGTAAAATTGCCAGAGTAGCAAAGCGGGGGAGTCATCCCCATAATTCCTAAGCCTAACAATGATCATACTCTTGTAAAGAAGTAAAGACCCACAATATTTCATTGTTAAATGTGGATTATAAAATGTGTTCAAAAGTACTCGCCACTAGAATCAAGAACGGCATTTTCACTATTATTAATGACAATCAAAGTGAATTTATTAAGAGTAGGTTTATTGGTAAAAATGTCCATAGCCTATATTTTAGATACAATCGATTGTTGTAAAGAAAATGACAAACTCGGTTTTCGCCTTTTAGTTGATTCTGACAAAGCCCTCGACATGGTAGAATGGGGATTTATTCATAAGTGCTTACAATTAATCAATTTTAACAAGGATTTTCATTAATGGATTTCCACTCCGTAAGCTAATGTAGCATCGTGTGTTTGTAATAATGGTTACTCTTCTTGCTTTTTAAAGTTTCTAGAGGACTGAGGCAGTTCTGCCCCGTTAGTCCTTACCTTTTAATAATTTGCGCCGAACATCTTGTGTTACGCATTAACTCTTCACCTATAGTAAAAGCCTGGTTTATCAATTTTGAACTAGGAGATCAAAATTTTTCTATATGCCGACGACACCTCTATTTTCCTTGCTGGTTCTCACTCTTCTCTGAAGGGAGTTGTTGATTTTCTTCAGGTCTGCAGATGTCGTCCAGCCTTCAAGTTAACTTTGATAAGTCCAATATTTTTCCACTATAGATCCTTTGATTCATCATAAGCCCAGCTTTCTAAGCGATGCCAAATGAACGGCAGGCCTCACTACTGCGGGAATCACTTTTGATCATAGGAAGGATAATGTTTTCCGCATCAATTACTCTCTGAAGCTTTCACATCTCCAAAGTATCCTTAATTTACTAGTCACAGCGTGACCTTACTTCTATTTGGAAAGTAACTCTTGATAAGTCTTTTGTTTTATCGCCGGCAGTTATGGTGTATCTTTTACAAATCCTCCCAAACCCACCCAAGAAATTTATCAAGAAGTTGGAAAATTATATAGTCAGCCTGGCAAACGGGACAAGGTTAAAAGGAGTGCACAATGTAATTAATGTTCCAACTTTTCTTAAAAGCTTAACATGCTCGTGTGGGAAGAGATATTGTAGTGACTCGAAATTAGGATCGTGAAAAGACTGAGTTTTATGACTTGTATTTGAATGGTAAGGGAAAAGTCTATTTATTCCAGTGTAATTTCTATGTCAAAGAGATATAAGAACCAATAACGTATTTGTTAACGAAGTATGTACTGCCTGTGAACAGTTTAAATTTTAAAGAACCTTTGGGGGACTATGGACACCAACTTTGGAACAATACCGTATACTGAGTAAGAATAAGACAATATTCTATCGAAACAGTTTGATATGATCAAAATATTATTTTAAAGATATTCTTGATGATAACAACCAAATACTTCCTTAAAACAGTTTCGTAAGAAAATATGATACTGCTTTCCCTCTTACCTAACATCCCTGCTGTATTATCCATGCTCTATGTACCCTGGTGGCAAAGATTTGTTAATGAGGTATTTTGAGCCTGGCCATCGTCAATGGATAACATGAGGTACTTTAAAGGTGATCAGTCGTCTTGAAATATTCTTTGTGACGTCAGCCTTTTCTTGACATGTTTCTGCAGTCGTCACTGTTCAAGGATACACCGTACAAGTAGCTATGATGACATCGGTATAGCTAGTAGGTATACAGCTACAAGCCGTCTCTTCTTGCTTACCGATTAGCTATACCATGCTTGTACGGTGTATCCTTGAACAGTGACGACTGCAGAAACATGTCAAGAAAAGGCTGACGTCACAAAGAATATTTCAAGACGACTGATCACCTTTAAGTTTGCTGATGTTAGGCGATTTTCAGTGGTGAATCCTATGCTGATGCTTGAATGTTGGGCGGTTGACTGTTGAAACCTGTATTACGTCGTTTGAACAGGAGTCTTTTGCAACTCCCTGGTTTGAATGCTAGGCGAATCCGGTCGTGAATCCTGCCTGGGCGAATCTTGTGCTGAATCCTGGGCGAATCCTGTGCTGATTTCATGTGTTAGCTTCAGACTGGTGAAAAAAATAATATTCATGCAGCCTGCGTAGCGCCTCTGTGGCTGTCGCCCCTCAGATGGTTTTCACTGATCTACATGTAGATCAGTGATGGTTTTTCGCAACGACGGGCTGAACGAAAAACTTCGTTCGCTTCGCGAGGTAATATTCATGTGGCAAGTGCACTACCAGTCTGAAGCTAGCACAGGATTCAGCACAGCTAGGGTTCAGACTGGTCCGAGACGGGTACACTGAACTATAAAACGCTCCATTGCCATGCACTGGGTGTAGTACACAAATGAGTATTTTTTATTTTCTGCAGCTTATCTCCTAAATACGACAAAATACAAGAAATACACTAGAAGGAACACCTAAAATACCTGATAGCTCAACGCAACATTCAGTTCCTTTGAGAAAAGAAAAAGAGAATAGAAAATACTGAGTATATTCAGGCTTACTCTTCTCAACATTATTCATATACTTGTGTATGGAGGGCTTTTTCTCCTCATCTCTTTTGTCGATTAAACTGACTGTTTAATTTAGTTTATTTCTCTCTCTCTCAGGACATGAGACCCCTTCCGGGGTATAACAGAATTACAAACAAAAGTGCATAAGCGCAATGCAAATTACAATGATGCTTCTTGGCCGGCTGTGATGCGTGATTTTGTTTTCCAGGACGATTTGGTCCAACGACAATGTTTACCCTAACCAGTAACCTTAGTATTATTTTTCAATGTTCATGATTTCCATGGAAATTTTCAAAAACATCCCCGTTCTTCCTGGGAAACATTCCGTGGCCGGTGGATTAATGTCTTCTTTTGAGAATTATAAAATGGCCAATAAAAAGATATTTATACAAATCATAATGCTTTTGCTTTCCTGCCCTCTGCTCAAATTAAATTTGTTTCTGTTACTACAAAAATGACATTTCACACCAGTTTTGGTGTTCATTCTGAAATACTGATAGCAAGTTACAACATACTAAATGTCTGCAAATGTACTGATTAAAGGGTATGAGCATTGACCAGTCGCCTCAAATTTATTTGAAAACAACACCTACATCTTTCAGATTTCCTCTTATTTCAAAATTATTTTTCATTACTTAAAGGGGCTCAAATCTCGCCCCAAAGATGTCAAATAGTTTGAGCGCCACCAAAAGAGGTCTAAATAAGTTTTTTTTTTGGAGGGGGGGGGGGGATGCCATAGCGTCTGTAAGGCCGTAGCCTTGGCGGAATCTCTAGAAGAGGCAGTCCATAACCGCACTAGCTAAGCGGAGCACCACGTAGCGTGCCAGCTACAGATAGTTGACGCCCAAGATAGTTCTTCTCTTTTCACCTGTGCTTGAGTGCCATCCTGGGGGAGGGTGCTGAGGGGATGGACACATGTAAGGCCTGGCTTAGGTGCAAAATTGTACTATCGTTTTGCAAAGCCTTAAACTGATTATATCTTCACAAATTGTCCTTAAAAGTTTAGTGATATTCTTCCTGTTTTTAGCTGGGCGTAAGTCAAGAGGTGTTGTCTAAGAGGAGGAGATAACACGCTATATTCTTTGAGAAATTTTTGTCTTTGTGGGGTGTTTGTATGCAAAATGGTGATATCTTTGGTAAACTTTTGTGACAGGTAAACTGTTGAATTCATTATATGTTTAAGAATAAACGTTATTTAGTGATTTTTTTCCATTTTGGGTGGTTATAAATTGAAGGGGATGTTGCCTCAGGAAAGGGATGACACCTCAGTTTACTCTGAGAAATTTTTCTTGTTCTAAGTTTTCCTAGATCTAATATTGTGTTATTTTTGGTAAAGCTTTGGACTGATCATATAACAATCAGAAATTTTAATTATTTACCGTGATGTTTTCGGCTGTGGCATGGCATCCCTGCAAGGTTAGTACCCGTTGTGGGCTTCTCCCATAAATATTTTGCCGTAGGACCCCCCCCCCCCCGCAACGTCGCCGGGTCTTTGGTCCAATCGGTCGCATAAAGGTCGGGTAGTGATTGGAGGTGGTAGTTCCGACGTCACACTGACATCGCTGTGAGGAACAACCCTTTTGTGACTTACTACGACGTCAGATGGAGGTCTGAAAATATTGTAGTCTTTTGCTGACGTCGGAACATTAACGGTCGCCATAGGGGCACGGGGACAAGTGACCCCCCCCCCCCAACAATAGTTTGTAGAGCATGGTCTTCAATCTTCAAAAAAAATATGTAATTCGAGATGGTTTAAATAAAACGTATTTCTAAATTTGGACGAAATCATCCCTGCTATCTCACAAATGCCATATATTAGTTGTGAAGTTCTGTATACTATTTCAAAATTTCTCCGTAATTGTCAAGTGCGTGTTTCGTGAAAATTTCAAGATTCATCCTTAGGGTTACTTGGTCATGTGAATTAATACTGTTCGAGTGGGGTCATGATTTCAATTTATTTTGAGGCTCGTATGCAGCTCCTCCAATGGGGGATTCTAGTTTTGTGATAAATAATCATAAAATATCACACTGTCCCAAAAAGTGAATAAGGAAACTTATTTGTTAAAGTCACTGAAGTCTTAACCACCGATGATCGCGAAAGTCGCTTATTGGTCTTCTAAAGCCATAAGTGCCCGTTAATCAGTTAATCAAGCTGTAGTGAGACTTCTGACTATAGTGCCCTATTTGTATTAGGGATGAACTGGTCATTCTGAGTTAGGGGAATTCCCCTTCGCCTTTTAAAAAAAAATTGTTGGAACGGTACAGAGATCCAAAAATGTGTTATCATGTCATGGTTTTCAAGTGTCTTCATGCTCGAATTTTTTATTTTAAGAAATCAATCCAGAAAGCCAACAATCTATGGCTTTTTGGTAAAGCTGAAACGTATTGTGGCACAATGAAACAAACAACAAAATATTTAAAGGTGGGACTCATTTTGATACAAACGGATCAAACCGCTTTGCCTGTTTCCCCTGCTTTACTCCGCCCTTATGGAGTAGTGATTGACTGCGTAAGGTTGTATTTCTTAAAAGAAAGTCAGTTCATGACTGACTGCCTGAGATAGCTTCTGAACAGCTTTTGAAAACTACAAGGGGCATCACTGTAGCACATTATCATACCCATACTCCTACTGCACTCCATCCGGATCGGACCATTGATATTGCCGAGGAAAGGGGGGGGGGGTCATCCGAACCTCCCTGAATACGGACTTGATTCCCTTCTCCACACAAAATTTGTTAGAGCCTCCCATGGAGCTATAGGAAGGGCAATCGCGAAGGTTGCACGGAGTTTTGCAATAATCCAAAGCACGCTCTGTCCTTCTTGACTTATTAATTGGACTACCAGCGCATATGAAGGATTCGCGCAAAGTGCGCCGAAAATGGTATTTTATGGCATTTTATAGTAAATTTTTAGGCACTGCATTTACAGAAGTAGTTGGAAAGTGAGTCTCCTTCTCAACCACCGCAATACAAAGTGTACGCACTTAAAGTGTTTAGCATATTGCAAACACAAAAGCGCTCCCACTTCACGATTTGAGAAAGTGGAAAGCCAGCCCACACTGAACCGACCCGACTACAACCCGACGGGCGAATTGGCGAAAACCAGTCACGTGGCAGACGGTTAAATTAAATGTGTTCCAAATGTTATCCTCTACCCGACTTTCTGTCCCGATTGCGATCCGACAGTCTACTTCATGGCCACATCGGAAATGTCAAACTGTCTGATATTCGTTGGGGAGTCGGGGAGCCCCGGGAGGTGGGGAGTATACCGTCGCATTTGAGTGAAGTCGTTTTCAGTATGCAGCTGTCATCGACCCGGCGGCCAACTGCGACCCTTTTTATACTGGACACCACAGAAGGATTTGCGAAATCAGACGACGTTTCCAGAAAATAAATGTGCTCGCCCTCATGTGTGATTGATGAATAGTAGATAGACTGATATCAACCCCCACGGTGTGATGTGTGGTTAATGTACACTCTGACCAGGGAGATGCTACGTTAGAGTAGCATCTCCCTGCTCTGACTTCCCCCGACGCAACTGACCACGGATACCTACAACTCATCCCCGACGAGCTGTCAGGGTGAGTTGCATCACATTTCAAAAGGCTTTTATCCCACAGTGTCGGACATGGTGTCTATTTCATGACAGACAATTATGCAAAACTTTACTACAATTTTCCCGACAGACTGGATTCGCCAAAAGACAATGGCTTCCGAATGGTGTAGTAGTGATCACTGACACAGAACCCTCAATTTGTGATAACCTTTGTGGTAATTTTCCTAACAATATATAATAATTTCTGGACAAAAAGAGTATTTTCCCAATACACTGAGTTACACCTGATAGGGGTATGGTCTCTGGTTAATGTATCCAAAGCAATATTTCTACCCAACCCAATATTTTCCTTAAGTTAAACATTGTGATCATAAACTTTCCGGACATTTCTGAATCCTCAAATAAAAGATTTTTCTGGCAAAATAAATTAACTGCGAGAAAAAGTGACAATATTTCCACGACGGACCACAAAACTTTCCCGACAGACCACACTTTGAATATTTCTGGGGTGCAGCACACCCACCTGTTCAAGCGGGTGTATCTTGTAGGAGGAAGATGGTTCATTCGTCAGGAGGAGATCCGCATAAGAACGCATTCACGGCGGGGGTCCGGGACCTCCTCGGAAAATTTTCGGAAAAAGAACCCTTATATGCGATTTCCCAGGTTTGTGCAGGGCCTTAAAATAATAGTTTGATGAGTGAAAGTTTCAGCATTTCACTATTTTTTCTCAAGTAGGGCAACATTTATTAACGATTTGGAAAAGGACCCCCCCCCCCGCGAGCCGATGGCCCTGGTCCCAAGCAAAAATTATATTATTAAACTGGACATCAGTAACAAAAATATTATCACATGATTAAATAAATCCATTTCATGAACTACAGTGCCGGGTTATACTTACTCAAACTGGGGTGACTGCATTTTCCCTTCAGTGAATTCCAGCTATTTACCACCGAGTTATTGCTACGAGCACTTTGCATTGTCTGGTGGCATTTTGTAGGGGTCTTACGTGAAAGATAAAAATTTTTCATTACATGTCATCCAAACCCCATATCAAAACTCCATTCCTAAGTCAAGATATCTCTTCCTAAAGATTGGTTACTTTTAATAAGAAATACCTCCAAGTTTCCTCAAGGTCACAAAACGTGATCCACAGTGGGCAGATTGCCTCAGATTCCTTTTGTTATTCTTTATAATTGGCTACCTTGTTTGTCCTTGAAATTTGATACGGTTGGAATGTTTAGATATTTTTCTGTGTAGATATAGTGAAAAACTGTTCCATACTTAAGGTACAGCAAATAAAGTTATGGAATATTCAATATAGTGATATCAACATTATAAAGAAATACAAAAGCTACATCAAATCCATTTGCCCAGATGACATCACAGATTTCCCATCATGCACTAGGGAAACTGAAAATGTAGTATTTCTTCAAAAATTTGTATCTTCCGAATGCAAGATGCTATTGAGATGGGGTTTTCACTGACTAACACAGAAAATTTTTCTGCTTTTTTTGAAAGCATCAAATTTGGTCACCAGACCATGCTTTTAAAAAAGGTCTCATAGGACCTAACGGCTCTTAACAACCATTCAAGTCACGTGAACTGATCCCGGTGTTTACATGCATAGCTGGTCCGTACCCGTACTCGTGAGAACGAGAAACAATAACCACCTTTTTCGGTTTCTTTTTATTAATATGGCAGTAACTTCATTCACATGGAACAAACACGTGATGATAACGTGCGTCATTCCGTCTGCATTTGGCTACGGAAGCAGGCCTAAGCCATTTTCGAATTTGTTCGTGTTAAGTTCTTGTGCAGTAAACAGAACGGCATTCGAAATAACAAACAAACAAACAGTTTTCAAGATATATCGGTCGTGATGATTCACACGTGATGATTCACAAGTAGAATATATATAGAATGAAGTAATACCGAGCCTGTCAACACTGTAACACTCCTAAGTGGAAGGCTTGTTAAGGGAAGTGACGTAACTATAGATAAGTATCATAATTTCGCACCCGCCTGGTATCTATACACGGCATTTCTTTAAATAGCAATACATTTACGCAGGGCCGTAGCGAGCGGGGTGTGGGGGTGTCATCCCCCCCCCCAATATTTGGTCGCCGTCGGCAAATTTTCGGTCTGTCGGTAAAAAGAGGAGAGGAAAAGGAAAAGAAGAGGAAAAGAGGAAAGGAGAAAAAAAAAAAGAAAGAGAAGGGAAAGGAAAGGAAGGGAGTAAAAAGGAAGACGGAGAATGAAAGGAAAAAAGAGAAAGAGAGAACGGAAGCGCGTGGCCAGTCTGTTATCGGCTATTTCGATTTTCAGCTCTCCATCTAATTGGCCCATCAAGGTGAAGGCCCGTCGGGGAAATTTTCCGATTTCATCGGGGAGCTTTATGTATACGATGAAATATGTAGTCCCCGACAACGGCCAGTCGCCCGGACGATTTACTTAATTTTGGTCTAAATTAAGGCAAATTCTTCAATAGAACCCCAAAATTTTCAATTTTCTTCTCTAAAAACCCAATCTTTTCAAATTTTCCATTGTAAAAGCCAAACTTTTTTTCAAATTTTCTCGAAATAGAGCCCAAAATTTTCGGCGCGCTTTGTGCGACAAATTTTTCCTTCAAACATCGTTTCGGCACTCTATCGGCCTCGTTGAGGCTTTGGGTTGTTGGCCCCCGTCGGGGAGCTTGGCCCCCTGTCGGGCAAATCCTGGCTCCACCCCTGAAGAGAATTAAAGGCTTCCATATAGGTGCACTATTTCGGGTCATATGACATTCTTGAAAACCACTTTCTTCACATTATTCCTCACTTTTATATCATCACCATGGGGAGCAGCACCCTATTACCCATGGAGTAGGCATCCTTAGCCCGTTTTCTAAACCCTAACCTTGACTTCAAACACATTTTGCAAACTCCCGAGGATCCGGTTTACCCACATACATCCTGGGAAAAAATAATGCATCATGGGAAAAAATGCGTGCCTCGCCTGTCTTCCCTTCACAACAGTCTCAGACTTTTAACCTTTGAACATCAAAATGAAACAGATACAGAACCCGTCCTGGCATTCAAAGCATATTTTGAACGCTTGTGTTAAGATTCTGAACACTTTTCTCCCTTTTTGAACGCCGGACTCCTATTTGAACACTTACCGTATTTGAACGCCTGACGCGTCTAGTGTTCAAATGCTGAACGCATAGTGTTCCAATTCTGAACGACAGATCCAGCTCCTCAAGTATAGTGGCATGACGGGACGGATAGCCCAACACATTAAAATTATCCGGAATCTTTGCATTGGATAATGTATTATGAACCAAAACATACCTATCCTGCATGAGACTTAATTTTTTACCCAGAGATTATGCTAAAACCTCAGAGCTCCCGGGGGCTTCGCCCCCTGGACCCCCACCAGTTGCCTTAAGGCGAGCCCAGTGTTTTAGCAAGCCTCTATTTGTGCGACAATGTCTCATAAACGGAGACAAATGTCGCACAATAAAAATCTGACAAGCAAATTCTACCCGGGTGTAAATTTTGAGGTTCCTCATTAGGGAAGAAATTCACTCAAATATTCAGTTGCACCATTTGCAATCTAGGCACCTTTCAAATTCCAAAATTTTCCAAAGGGGAGGAACACCCCCTCCCCTTAGACCCCTCCCCCAGGCCACAGATCAGTAAATGTGGTATTGAGAAAATGTCCTAGCTGAAACACTGGCGGACCTCTGGATCCCAACCGCTTAAAACTATAGCGGCTGGACGAGAGGAATAGCCTAATACATCAAAATTATGGGGAATCTTTGCATTTGATGATGCATTATGAACAAAGATGTATCCATCCTGAGACTTAATTTTTCATCCAGAGATATGCTTAAACCTCAGAGTTTCCGGGAGCTTCGCCCCTGCCCCCCTCCCGGGGATTTGCCTCTAGACCCCACCATTAGCCCTAAGATGGGCAACTGGACCCCACCCGTTAAAGCTCGTTTCCGCGCTACGCATTACCAGATCTGTCGGCAAAACATAGTCTCCCCCCTCCCAAAGAAAACACCTTCGCTACGTCCTTGCATTTACGAAGGATTAAGGTACGCTGATTATTCTTTTTCCATTTGGCTTAACCGTACACCCCCCCCCTCCTCGTCCGTTCCCCTCCTGGCAAGCGTTCCTGATTTCTTGTTCAAAGGTTTAACTTAACAGTCCACTGTACCCATGCATTTGTGTCTTCATCCGGATGTCTGTCAGATGCCATGAATTAGTTAAAGCTTCATCGAAGTGTCTCCATTTGGAATCACCACAACTAGCTTACCCTGTCCCACTCGCTTTTTTTCCCCACGAAGTTATGGGCAAATCCGAATTTTCATGAATTTTGAAAATCGTTTAAAAATAGTGGTTAGGGTTAGAGTATAGGTTAGGGTTACACTCTTTTGAGATATTTGGCATGTTCTTTCATAATCAGGCGTTAGAATTACCAAAAAATGTAGAGATTCTTTCATGCCGGGAGTAAGGGGCGAGGCCAGTTTCCAAGAAGTTGATTGGTCCATTGACATCATTTGCCCATATCCTCGTGGGAAAAAATGCGCTTCCCGCTCCAACTGAAGATATGGGCACTGGCAGCATAACCTGCGTTGTTTTACAAATAAGTGTTCTTGAATGAGAGATCTTAAGGGAGGAGTCCATCCCGCTCGCGAAATTTAATTTGTGTAAACCAAATCTGTTGGTACTTATATTTAAAGCAGAAGACAACAAGTCACAACGTACGCTACCTGAAATGTTGGCAAATGTACTAATGAAGCTGTTTATAACCAAGTTACTGCCATTGGCACTTTGAATCTGTCTTGACAAATAGGTTTAATAATTATCCCCTAACGGCTTATAACAACAATTTGAGCCAACAGAATCCCTGTGTTTACATGCGATAAGTGGCTTGTCATCATGACAAAAAACCAAACCGAACTTCCGTTTATCTCTACATCAAGATGACAGTAGAATTCACATGGAAAGACAGAAGAGATCAAGAGAACGAATGCGTCATCAAACTGCGAACTTACTTCCTCTTGCATTTGTTTACAAAAGTAAAACATTTTCGAAATTGTACGTGTTGTTTTCGGTGTAGTAAACAGAACGGCATTCAAAAATCTGGAAGTTCACATGACACGACAATTCCCATCTAGGACACATGCAGAATGATGTAATGAAGAAGTGAGTTTGATTAAGTACGGTATAGCTTAGCTATGAATAAGAATTGCAGTCGGTACTCATAGAAGTTGAAGGCTCGTAAGGTGGGGTGACGTAGCCTCTGCCGAGACTTTCCGACGTAAGTTTTTTCACCTCCCGCTGTAAACACTGGCTGTTACCTCCTCTGTGTTATACTCCCCCCGGTATGCTCTACGCCAAGGCTAGATCCGTCATGGAGGCACATTAAATACCAGGCCGGCTAGGTGAACCCAAATATTCGAATCGAAATAACAAAGGAGGGATAATAAATGGCAGAAAAGCCTTGACAAAGGCTAGGGGTGACGTAACTTTGTCAAAATATTGTTTGACACCCGCTGTCGTTACACGGCATTTTTAATTAGTATATATTTATACATTTACACATAACTAAAATATGCTGGTTCTTCCTTTAGTTGCACGGTGCGAGGCCCCCCACCCACTACTCGCAAGTTGACCGTCCGATTTCTTGTTCAAAGCTTTTGAGATAATTATATTTCTGTGCTGCTGAATGCAGTGCTCCCATGCATACGTGTCTTAATTTGGAGATCAGGATGAGTAGGCTTTAAAGCTTCATTTTAGTGTCTCCATTATTGAATTGCCACAATTAGGGCCCCTGAACGTCACACTGTCAGCCTGAGGGCCCCTGAACGGCGCACTGTCCTGCTTTAACGGAGCTTGAGGCGCCGAATAACAGCCATTATCGTCTTCACGAGGATCGTAAACAGTAATGAATCTTGTGACTCATCAATACAGGAGGGTGGCCATCCTGGGAGAGGGGTATAGGGGGTAGGGTTACCATATTTATTTTCTGGCAAGGAGGACATGGATCGCCGTCCTAGGGGAGGGGTCTAAGGGGAGGCATGGGCGTCACCAGACATTTTTAAAGGGGGGGGGTCGTATTTTCTGTGAAGGAGAAAGTTATTGCAGCGTTAGGGGCAATGTTCGCGCGTAGCGTGAGCACCTCGGCGTTGGGTCCAGGGGTGAAGCCTCTGGAGCTCTGAGGAGTTAGACATTTCAAATGCCTATAATGCGGTGAAATTATCGTCAATATTGCTAGTTTGATAATGCCCAAAATATGATTTCATATAGAAGCAAAACGTGAACCCATGGGTGGAGATCAAAGAGAAAGCTTTTAAGTCTTAAAATGACAATGGCACCAGAACGTTTTTCTTTTAAAGTTGGAGGCCTATCATGGGAACCATGGGCTCCGTCAAGGGAATCAACTGGTAGGATCCAGAGGCAAAGGATTCCCTGGACAAAAACCCTCGGAAGCTCGTGGAATACAATCAAATATTCAAGATTAAGGAGGTAAAAATAGCTAACCTCAAATAAAAAATCACAGCAAAGTTTTAGGCAAACAGAACTCTGCAATGCAAAGAAATTTAAGAAAATAGTTCAAATCTGCAATAAATAGCGTCTTTTAATTGCTTAGTTATCAGGCTCTACAGAACGGAACAGTAAGTTTGTGTAAAATGTGATTTTTAACAATTTACTTTGTTTTTCACTTTCAACCTTTCTCCTCCAAGACCTAGAAAATACTGCAATTGCAGCATTAAAAGAAATTTATACTTTACAATGGCAGAAAAAAACATATTTCGATTCTTGGTACATCGTTTAATCGTTTCTGTAGAAAAAAGGCTCAAAGGGAGGTCGTTTGCACACCCCGACCCCCCCCCCTTGGTGACGCCCATGAGGGGAGTGTCCCCTCCCTTTGGAATTTTTTCGGTTTTCAAGGGTGACTAGATGCAAAATGGTGCAATATTTGTTGCTTTTATCAGTTTCTTTAATTTGAATGAAGTATAGTTTGGTTTTGAAAGTCAAATCCTGAAAAAAAGTCCTAAAGAACGAGTCAGTTTCTTTAAATGTCACATGGATTAGCCAGGCTCAGTGGTCAGAGCTTCGGACTTCAGGCCGTAAGGTTATGAGTATAACTTGGGGCGTTCACAGCTTTGTCAAACCTAGTGTGGTGTGTATTCCCCCTGTCTCTGATCGCGACTGTCAGACCGTGCTGTTCGGTAAAGAAGGTAGCAGACGCTGCAGTCATTGTACAACAGTAGGTGATAGCCCGCGCGCCAGGCCCGTAGCCAGACAATGTGCTGAAGGGGGTGAAAAATTTTCCAAGGGGGCTTCGCCCCCCCCCCCCTTGGCCCCCTTGACTACGGGCCTGCCGTGCGCTAGTTTTTTTTTTCATAGGATGGGGATGGAAAAATCGGTTTTTCAAAAAATTTTAAATTTGTTTCAAAATCATGGTTAGGGTTAGAAATAAGGTTAGGGTTAGGTGGACCAGGGATATTTGACCTGTTCTTTCATAACCCGGCGTCAGAATTACAAAAAAAATAGTCGAAAAGCTGTTATTTTGGAATTAGGGGTGTGGCCAATTTCCAAGAATCTGATTCGTCCATTGGCATGATTCTTCCATTTCCATCCTACGAAAAAAAGCTCGCAGCCCGCGTAATGCATTTTGCGGTCGCTACAAGTGAAGTAGTACAAGTTGCAAATGTGGGTACGGGCAATCTATATAGTCCTTGTATTTGTGAAGAAATACGAGGTAGGATACCGTTAGTTTTATCCACTATTCACGGCATCGGCATATTACTTAGTCAGGCCTTTAATACGACCAATAAAGATCTTAGCCCTCAAAGCAAAATAAGGGAAAACCCGTCAGATCATGAGAGAAACACATGAAATCCGGACACTGTGGGCAATTTTACAAATCCGCCCGGATGCCAGCGCGAACCAGTAAAAAGAGGACGTCTGGGTAAAACCAGACGTCAGCGGTAACCCTAATGGGGGGTATACCTAATGGCATATACTGAGAGAGAGGGGGTAGAGAGACGTAGCGACTCTATATGAATGAGTCGAATGAACCTGTAATAAAAAGTCGCATAGGGACCTTAGGCCATTTAACCTCTGACATAGGCACTTACCTTATACTGACAGAGGATTTTTAATATATGAATGGAAAACTTAGCCTCAAGCAGGATTCCAACCAGCGACCTCCCGCACACAAGGCGGATGCCCTGACCTCTGAGCCATTGAGGCCTATGTGGTAGAACGCGGTTAGCAGTGTTACATTTTGCACATTTTGTTGCAGTTTGTTTTCAAAGTAAAGTTTTGATAAAATATCAGTGGACAAACTAGGGTTTTTTCTCTTTGAAATGTGGAAGCGGAACCATACTTCAGCCCCCATATTTTTGACTGGGTACTTCGCACCACCCCTCTGCCCGGCTGCGTTTTCCGAGCCTATGCATTAAAGCATGAACATCTGGTAGTCTGGTATGACATTAAAACATCTACTGTAAGCTATTGTTTATGCGATGCGATTTTTCCTTGCGTCCAACATGTGAATCTAAAAGGCACAGCGTAAACGGTACTACCCCTATCCCAGTTATGCGGTAGTGCTATGGTTAGAAGCGATTCTGGAGTGTACGGTTTACCATCAGTTTTTTTTTTCTTTTTTTTACTAGGCGGTGTGATTACGGGTTTCACGGTTTGCTTGCGGTCAGTACGGTTCCTTCGCGGTTCGTGAGGTTTCCTTACGTTTTAGAATTTTCCGCTTCATTTCGACGGAAAAATTAAACGGTTTATTTTGTCTACGGTGCCCACGGATACCCAAGGAACCCGAGGAAGCTGACGGAAACATGCGAACCACCTGGCGGTGTCTTCGAGGTTCTCTGCGGTTAAACCGCGCTCTGAAACGCATGAGTGGGAAAGGGGTATGCCGGCGGGAACTTTATGAAGCGTGTTCTAATATCTTTCGACATCGCCAGCGAATTTGAAAATCCAACCAGTCGAGTTGGTTAAAATGGGTCATGTGCTTAGTGTATACTATACTTACATGTCGGTGGTCGCACTACATGAAGTCTTATTAGTGGATATGTGTTCTGATCAGGGTAGGAATTGGGGGTGGGGTATGGGAGAAATGAGTTTACCTCTGAAAAATATCGTGTTTTTTGGTTAGTTGCGTGATTTTTCCCGGGCCGTGACCAAGGTGAGGGGGCCTTGGAGGATTGAGGCCCCTTGTAAAACATTTAAGATTTTAAGGCAATTTTCAACTGTAATTGCACTTGCCCGGGGTTGTTTTCCCCTTCCCAATTTCGTAAGTTCCGCCTTGACTAAGAATTCTGGCCACGGGTACAGTTTTTACACACTTTTGTTTAGGTTAGACCGAACTAAGCTCTATTATTAACACCACATAAAAATTAATAATAAATATTTATTCTCTCGGCTGTGCTTTTATAAGCAGGGGTGGCATCAGGATTTGCCCCACGGAGGGAAGTTGTCCGACAGGGGGCCAACGATCCGGAACCCCCCAAAAAAGCTATGGGTTGCCGGAAGAGTAATGAACTCAATTATTTCGGTGCGCTTCGATATTGAAGACAATTAAAAGTTTTGGGGTTTTATTGAAGACAATTTGAAAATTTTGGACTTTTATTGAAGATTCTGTCTTCCTTGAGAGCAAAATTAAATAATCTCTCGGGGCCACTAGCAGCCGTGAGGCATTACATGCTTTACTGTACCCATAAGGCTCCCGAAGAAATTCGGTAATATCCCCGACGAGGGGATAGCCTTCCCCGAAGAGGGGGACAGGTCCCCGGCCTGTCCCCCACCGGGCGCCACCAGACTTTGTCTCCAACAGTTCCTACATATAAGTGCAAAACAATGGCATTGCTTCGTTAAACAAGGTTTTTCTTGTATTGTGCACCCAGCATAATGTTGGTTTAAACATGACCGACCCCTGGACATAAAAGTTGGTCACACGAGCTCTACTTTTTCTTAGTCTCCCAGCTCTGTTCAGGTTGGGCAAGCCAGTAATCAACTGTGTTTATGATGCGCAGTTATTCCAAGTAGTGTAGTACACAGCAAATATTTCATTCTAAAATATTTAAACGTGCAATATATCCGTCATCTATGCAACCACCGTGATTCGCTCAGTCAAAAGGAACCAATCATGCTGAAAATATTAGATTTAGATTTTTAAAACCTTGTCTGAGCTGAAAAGAACCAAAATAACTGATTGAAAATTAATAATTATAATTTTGGCTCTAAAACGTTGTTTTCATGCACGAAAAGATACGCATATAGGCTTTCTCATAAACCAACCTAGATTCCCTTTTACTGAGGGACACTCAGTTATAAAGGATACAGACAACCACTTCAGCGTCTGTATTCCAGAGGAATAAGTGGTGCTTGAATGGGACTTACATAAAACCTTTTGACATATCGGCCTATAGGCCCTTTACTCGGTGAGTTTAATTAACACGTGCACAGGAAGGCCACAGTGAGAAAGCAACAAAATGAAGATGGTGCGAGCGTTGTAGATCTGTCATGTAGCAACTGCTCATTTTCAGAGTACTTCATTGTGTAAACCAGGGAGCTGGAAGACAACGCAGATTGGAATTCCTCACAGTGATTGATAACTGCTCGTTGGAAACTTGCAGACAAAAACAGTCTAGCCTAGAGCATCTATCCATCTCTGCCGCCGCCATACGTCCAAAATGTGAGTTTAGCTCTCTGTATGTTTGTTCGTTCGTTTGTTTGTTTTTTGTTAATTCGTTGTTTGTTTGTTTTTTGTATTTTCTTTTGTTTGCCCATACTGTAGGCCTACAGATATGGCTATCTCTTCAACGTAGTTACCGTTTCTTGACTGAAAGAACAATTTGAATCGTAGCCTAAGAGGGGATCTTTGCCATTGTTTTAACGTAAATGGTAATATTCTCATACACCGCTACCTGTTGCACAGCAAAAGCTAATCCAGGACTCATTCCTATGAGGTTGAAATATGAGCAGATGGGAGAAGTTCCCAAATTGAGTGAGGGCGTGTTGCGCCTGAAAGGTGGTAGGTTGGACGAGGGGTATCAAGTGATGACGAGAGGTTTATGGTCTCGCCTTAGGACCCCTGGTGGGTTAAACTGGCAACGTTCCAGTAAGGGACCAGGGGGAAAAGATCTCATTGGCTCTGAGGGCTTTTCAAAACCGTGAGCATAAGGATGAGGCGCATTTAGCCCCATCTTGAAAAGAACTTTATCCCCAAAGTTCCCTCGGCCCTCCGGCGAAGAGCCAAGGGGCGAAACCAAACGTTACTCCCGAAGGAGTTCTGCTCCCCAAGGGAGCTACGTACAACAAACTTAACTCAGCCCCATCTTAAAATAGCATTTGACGTGCGTAAACGTATAGTGACATGCTCTCAAAAAGAGTTGGCAGTTAAAGAATAAAATCCCCGAAGAAAGATCCGTAGGAATTATTCTAATACTTTTTTACCCTTCTCAAGATATACATCTTCAAAGTTTGACGGTTTCTGAAGTAGGCCTAATTCATTGCCTATGCAAAATAAGGATGACGAGTGAAGCACCGTGAGTTAGCATTTCTTTTGTTAACCCTTCATAAATTATCTCTTTGCTGTTCGTTAAAGAGTAAACAGTTTGCTCAGTGATGTTGATAGTTTTCATATAACAATTGTAAACTTTCAAAATAAATACCCCAGGACATACCTATGTCACAGCTGTCCGTGGTAAAAAAGGTTGAAAAAAAAATAAAACAACGATAACTTTAAACATATTAAGCAAAGTCGACGTCACAAATTTGCACATTTAGGTCATGTTTATGCATGATACATTGTTAAAATAGAAATGACGCTGTAAAATGAACGGGATTTTTATGGGAATTGTGGCTACTTTCTAGATTTTTGCTGGTCTTAACATTAAAAGAAGGGTCTAGGCTCAAATCAAGTTTTGATATGTTAGAGGGGTACTAAGCATTCTGGTAGAATTTGCAATGAAATTCAATGTGTGGTTCTCAAGATATTAGCAGTTGAAGTTGTTACATTTTCAACCCAAAGTGAACCTGAAGCAAGCACATACGACATCACAGTCTCACATTAATGAATACTCTTTTGTTTTTCTTTAAACTTTACCACTAATTTTCTCCTCCATCACAATCCCATGTTATCGGAATGTGAATACATGATAGGCATGAAAATTTTACAAACTTCGAACTACCCATGTAGAGCGCCTCTCCCTATTAACTTCAAGGTCAACACAACAGACTGGAAAAACAAAGAAAACAAAGCATTGCTAATCAATGTGAGGAGGTGATATGACCCCTGCTTGCCTCAATCTCACTTTTGGTCACAAATGTAGTGACTTCATTTGCTGATATCTCGAGAACTACAAGTTCGAACTGAATAAAAGTTTCACCAAATTGCTTAGATCTAGTTCCTCTTTCACATGTGAAAACTAATTTTTGCTTAAACCCTTCCTTTAAGTGAAATATCCAAACCACAGATTGCAATTGGTACATCTTTTCAGAATGCTGTGCTCGGACAAATGGAGGCTCAACTGTCATGGTTCGGGAGATTTAGAATCGAAGGGCGGATAATAGTAGGGGTTGTATGGAACGCCAAAAGGGCACGGATATTTTGTTGTTCATTTTGTATTTTGACTTTGTATTTTGATTTTGTATATTGATTTTGTACTTTCATTTTGTATTCTCACTTTGTATTTTCACTTTGTATTTTCATTTTGTATTTTCATTTTGTATTTTCATTTTGTATTTTCATTTTGTATTCCCATTTTGTATTCTCATTTTGTATTCTCATTTTGTATTCCCAGTTTGTATTCCCAGTTTGTATTCTCATTTTGTGTTTTCATTTTGTATTCTCATTTCGTATTTTCATTTCGTATTTTCGTTTCGTATTTTTATTTTGTATTTTCATTTTGTATTTTCATTTTGTATTCTCATTTCGTATTTTCATTTTGTATTTTCATTTTGTATTTTCATTTTGTATTTTCATTTTGTATTCCCATTTTGTATTCTCATTTTGTATTCTCATTTTGTATTCCCAGTTTGTATTCCCAGTTTGTATTCTCATTTTGTGTTTTCATTTTGTATTCTCATTTCGTATTTTCATTTCGTATTTTCGTTTCGTATTTTTATTTTGTATTTTCATTTTGTATTTTCATTTTGTATTCTCATTTCGTATTTTCATTTCGTATTTTTATTTTGTATTTTTATTTTGTATTCTCATTTTGTATTCTCATTTTGTATTCTCATTTTGTATTCTCATTTTGTATTCTCATTTTGTGGTAACACTGAGGCAGCCTCAAAAGTGCGCATCATATGCAAACACCGATATCTAGCGCGCCAAAATTACATAGGCCTGATGTAAACCGAACCGTCCCGTTCGGACTAATTTGAAAATGGAAAGAATTCTACTTAATCTTGGCTACGAACAACTTGTCATCGACAAGTTCGCCGTGGAAGGGGTGAGTGCTGTCATATCAGCTTTAAAACAGGACGTAGGCCTAGGCCTAGGCCTAACATAAGTAGGCCTAACGTTAGGCCTAGGCCCAAACAAGTTAGGCCTAGGTCTAAATTTACACAAGTTTTCATAGGAGAGTGTATATATATTCTTCTGGATTCAAATGACAAGTTGTTTAATACAGTTTAAACAGCAAAGTCTTTGACACTATCAAAGAGGATTAACATTTCGTCGTGGCTATTGGCAGGGCATAGCCCTGCGGATAAGGAGACTGCCAAAGTTTTCAGACTGTTACAAAGTTTTCAGATGAAAGCAAGGCAGTGTTTGTTGTGTGAGATTCACGGTCAGTTGAATTTGCCAACAAAAGTTCTCACTAATCAGAAATAGCCTACAGATATATACTGTAGAATCCTGCGTATCCTTGTAAAAACTGAAAACTTTGTTAATGCCTTCTAAAATTCTTTATACGAATTGAAGGCATCGCCGTACTTCATGTTGTCGGCATTACTAACATGATGTGTGCGCGACTTAACACACGAGATCACAAATTAGGCGGTCCGACCAAGTCCTCTTTGCGCGTGCTCAGTTGCCCTGCGAATTGCGATGGCAGTCTCCTTATCCGCAGGGCTATGCCCTGCCAATAGCCACGACGAAATGTTAATCCTCTTTGATAGTGTCAAAGACTTTGCTGTTTAAACTGTATTAAACAACTTGTCATTTGAATCCAGAAGAATATATATACACTCTCCTATGAAAACTTGTGTAAATTTAGACCTAGGCCTAGGCCTAGGCCTACGTCCTATTTTAAAGCTGATATGACAGCACTCACCCCTTCCACGGCGAACTTGTCGATGACAAGTTGTTCGTAGCCAAGATTTAGTAGAATTCTTTCCATTTTCAAATTAGTCAGAACGGGACGGTTCGGTTTACATCAGGCCTATGTAACTTTGGCGCGCTAGATATCGGTGTTTGCATATGATGCGCACTTTTGAGGCTGCCTCAGTGTTACCACAAAATGAGAATACAAAATGAGAATACAAAATGAGAATACAAAATGAGAATACAAAATGAGAATACAAAATAAAAATACAAAATAAAAATACGAAATGAAAATACGAAACGAGAATACAAAATGAGAATACAAAATGAGAATACAAAATAAAAATACGAAATGAAAATACGAAATGAAAATACGAAATGAGAATACAAAATGAGAACACAAAATGAAAACACAAAATGAGAATACAAACTGGGAATACAAAATGAGAATACAAAATGAGAATACCAAATGAGAATACAAAATGGGAATACAAAATGAAAATACAAAATGAAAATACAAAATGAAAATACAATATGAAAATACAAAGTGAGAATACAAAATGAAAGTACAAAATCAATATACAAAATCAAAATACAAAATCAAAATACAAAGTCAAAATACAAAATGAACAACAAAATATCCGTGCCCTTTTGGCGTTCCATAGTATGGGGCTTTAGAACAATAATATCACTCATAAACAATTATGAGACCAGTGATCCTGATAGATGCAAAACGCACAAAAAAAATGCATTTCAGAACAGTTTGGTAATCCGAAATCAATGCATTTCATTGGAAAATGCTTCTCATAGAAATGAGTAGCTATCTTTTCTACAATTAGGTATAATTATGAGGAGGGATAGGACAAGGGGAACATCAGGGGAAAATTCTTCCATCTTACCCGTAGACTGCCCCCCCCCCCCACTGGAAGTTTCGGTCTTCAACAGTGCGCCATTTTCTTCAAATTGTTATTGCAAAAGTTAAAAGGGGTTAAAGGGGAACTCCGAATCACAAGTTTGAAACTTTTTTATTTTCCAGCATCATTATGGCGAAAATCAATGCCACCATTTTGGACACATTGACTGTGTTGATATTGCTAATTTTGATGATAAAACCTTCAAAAACGGATTACGAGGAAGAAGAAACACATGAAACCAGTAATTCAAATGACGTCACTTCCTGTCTTATTGAAGTTACCGAAACCCAACTTTCACAAATAGCTGTCAATCAGGCGATCTTCGAAACTATGTTGGCCCACGATGAGTATGTGGATATCATAAACACATTCCAAAATACACAGCCAATAGAATTAGAAGACTTTCAGAAAGAGGCTATTCTGAATAATTACAGGTAAGTGTTCTGGGATTTTGAGGAAGTCAGAGAGGGGAGTGGAATAAAAACCATGTCCCCTGTCGGGGATTTTTCAGGAGCTTTCGTGGGTACGAAAAATTGCTTTAACAACGACGGCGAATATATAGTCGCTGAGACTAATTATATGTTTTTGTTCTCAAGGAGCAGATTCTTCATATATTTGCAGGATTTTCGGTATGCTTCTCCACCTGTAGAACTTTAGGGGGGGGAGGATTTGCTAAATTGTACTGCCCACCCAGTGACGTAGCCAGGATTTTTTGAGCAGGGGGCACTGAGGGTCATGATCCTTTCCTTTTGGGGACAATTTCTGAATTCTCTCCCTCTCTGTAGGACTAATATATGAAACTGTACATTTCAAAATTTTCCACAGGGGGCACCTGGGGTGGCATGGCTTTGTCGTGGGGGCACATGCCCCTTCATGGAACCCCGTCGCTACGCCACTGTCCCCACCCTTATTAAGTTATCCCAAAGGAACCCATTGGTAGCCTACACAGTTTTTTGCAAAGGTCGGTAATATCATCACTAAACGCACGACATAGTTCGTACCTTGTATTTGTCTTAAGTCAGGTTAATGTTTTGATAGTTTCGTCCGGCAGACTTGGAGAGCATGGATAGGATGCAAGGCATATCATCCCGATAGGGTACAATCGCCGGTTTGCTCTCAGTAAAGTCAAATTCTGCTATTTGTGTTACAGACTTTTTGCGCACTTTGTGCGGATAGTTCGCTTTGCGCCCATTGTATATGCTGCTCTGTGTGTCGGATTTCCGGCAAAATACTACTGCAGCTGTACACCGTCTATCAAGTAAGGGAGTTATTATGGTTTAAGGCACACCAAGTGAATTTAGGCTTCATGGGGTGGCGGCCCTGGGCTAAAGGGGTGACCCCCAGGTACATGGAAACAAAATCTCTGGGTCTCCTATGATTCAGATACTGAGAGGCTATATACCATAGGAATCGATTTAGCAGGACAGGGGGAATTCCCCCTCCCCCTCACCTTTTTGTGACCTGAAGTTTTTAAGTGAGGGTATGTATTATTAATTTTACAGTTACCATAAAACTTGCTTCTGAAGGTGCATACTACCCTAAAATATTGAAACATTTTAACACATAACACCAGTTTCCGTATTGAAACACTAAAATATGGTACGTTTTAACATATAGCATATTTGAACATACAGCGCATATACCACCATTTTCAAGTTGCGCTTAATCTTCCTTAAAATTTGTAAAGGGAAGGGAACCGGCCCTCCCCCTAAGGTTTCCTACCCCACCCCGAAAGAGCAGTTCAATTTCAAGGCAAATGGCACTCCCCATTTCAAAACAAACTAGACTCTAACTTGAACAGCTCTATCTTTTATCTCCTTTCCGTCAGAGGATTTTTTACTAACGTTAACGTAACCCAGGAAACCAGTGTCTCTTCGAGCCAGGACGAAGACGAGGGAAAAAAACGTCGACGATCGTTAGTAACTTTTCCAGTGTGTCCAACAGAAGATTTAACCGTAGCCGTCGGCTTGGCAGTCGATGTCACTGGCTGCCTCGTCCAAGTCATTCAGGTAAGGAGAGAGTGAGGGGAGGGTTGGTCAAGTTGGCCGCGCCGAACAGACCTTACGCATTGACGTCATGCGATGTCATTTTGGAGGCAAAACAATGAAGCAAACAGCACGCACCCCTGGACTTCACGGACGCGCGTAGTAAACTCACTCGCGTATCGGACGGTATACGAATCAGTTGTATGCATTTACTGTAATGATACGAGCTTGCGTCCAATATGACGTCATAGGCATAAGGTCTATAACACTAAGCTGCCAGAAGAGCATGCATTGTTCTAACCCGCAGAGCGGACGAACGGTTTTTCATTCAGCTCATCTCTATGGAAAATGCACGTGGCGGCAGATAAAGGGGGCTGCTGCTACAGAGCTACTACACAGGCCAGCATTGTTCTTGATTCATCAACAAATGAGCTGGGAAAATGCTTTCACGCAATGTATCATGGGATGGGTCAAAGGTCAAGTGAACCACAAGTTGTCACGCCGGTACAGCTGACCTTGTAACCGCACCGGAAGTACTGAATTACACAACTGTCTTATTGGATGCATGGTCTCATTGCATGTCCACTAGTGGCCTGCACAGTTGGCGATCTTTTGGAGAAGAACCATTACAGTACCGCAATACAGAAACAATTGCACAAGAGCCATGGCTAAGTAATGGATTCAACATTTACACGGCCGATCTTGCAGTTTTCAGAGGGAGCCCAAGAGGCCATTATGGCAACGTACTGCAAATCGGCACGTATCACTGAATTTTTAAATTTATGCAAAATAACCCTTTTGTTCACTTCGAAAATGCTTCCTTTTTGTCCCTAAACATTATGAAAGATACTTGCAATAGAAATAAGAGATTTGAAACATTTAATTCACGGTTTCACAGTAAGTTCGGAGCGACTGTTTGTTCCCTTTAAACATTATTGAATGTAATCTTAGATCCGCCTTTGCTTTATATATCCGCAATGGAACACCTTACAACGATGAAAGTTAGTCAAGAAACTTTTATCTTACGAGTTCTATACACGGGCACAAATCCTGGGGTCAAAGGGGTCGAGCCCTGAAAACTAAAGAAATGAAGGTAAAGCTGTCTTTTCACCACCCAAAATTCATACTAGTAAAAAATCGAAATAGGGTTATATTAACGTAATGGATAACTTTTGCAATGTAAATGGAGTAAAGCAATACTAACATGTGATTTTCATTCCTGCGCGCTTCGCGGGCACATATCCTTTTGTTTTTGCGGTCACAATTTTACCTCCTGTCAGACAGCTTAAGTGCAATTATTGCACACCCCATGTAGCTCTTATCATCATTAGTGCTCCTCTACTTTAAGCCCGCGGCATAATGAAATCGATCATGGGCGTAGATTCCGGGGGGATGGGGGGATATATCCCCCCAACATTTAACTAGGGGGGATGGCCCATGTAATCATCCCCCCAATGTTAAAGTCTACAGATACGTGTATGCTGGGAAGTACATTTTATTCTTCATTTTCGTGAGAAATTCTTCAGTCTCTACTTTATTTTCTATCACAAATGTTTCTCAAACTATCAGAATTTTAGCAAATCCTTCGCCAACCATCAAAATTTTCAAGCGCTCCGCGCGCTTCAAACCTTACGTCAGTGTTATTCTTATTATCAATATCTTACGATAACAACTTCCGGAGATCGACGGAGAAGCACAGCAGCAAAAAAGTTGAAAGTTTACGAGTTAGCAGGCAAAAGGCTGGCTTATGGCAGTGGCATGTAGGTTTCTTGGGCAATTGAAAGTGTCTCGATTCAGAGCCTGAATGTAGGTTTTGTCATGGAAATCTTATTTAATGGAAAGTTTCGGCGCGCTTCTCGCGCATTCGTCACGGTTTGCACTCAAACACATGACCATTATCAAGGTAATAATACATGAAACTATTCTGATCACAACACTTTCCGAAAAACAGAAATACATCTCCAAACATCGGTGGGGACCTCGCATCAATATGAGATCTTTCAATCTAATATGTAGCATGATGTGGAAGGTTGAAAGTACATATCTGCCGTTATACATTTTTCAAATATTTTTACCGAGTGCTTCTCGCGCAGCCATTATCGGTATACATGGTGATTGTTAATACACTTACGACGAAAACAGCATTCTGAAACGCGCTTATTAGTCCTTCACCCCTTTTACTACACCTATCAGGGGGTCTAATATCACCTCCCTGCACCTATACCCTCCCTCTCATTCCCCATTGCTGGAAGCTGTTGGTCTGGCTTTTCGTTCAAAATTAGTAAAAATACGATAGTTGTAAACTGTTCGACGTCATACTCTATATTATCATTTGGATGTCTGGTAACATGGGCGTCAATCCTGGGGGGGGGGGACAGGGGGACACGTCCCCCACATTTTGGAAATACACCCATTGACTTAAGATTTTTGCACAGTAAATTTTTGACAGAAGTGGCCATGTCCCCCCACATTCGAGTATAGATTGACGCCTATGTCAGGTAGTACGCATTACGCCATTGCCCATTTAATATGATTAATGCAGAGTTTTCAGGAGGTCCTATACAGGTATCTGCTAGCTTAGATGTTCTTTCATAATGCACAATGAAGGAAAGGAAATATTTCGTAATAGTCCAAGAATGTTTCTGTGGACTCCACGCAAGTATTTTTGTGTAAAAACTTCCCCAAATAGAAAGCAGTAAAATAGACAAAAGGGAGGAGGCTTCAGGAGGTTTGTGGACAACGTATCTTCCTCTTAATAGACAACATATTCTCCTCTTTTACCTTACTAAAAATTAGCGTCCACTAAATATATGGACATTTTCCGGCCATATACGATCAGTTACAAAAATATCCCAAAGATAGCACTACTTTGCGTCTAAAAGACCTTATATTAACAAAAATATTATTAAAGGGGAGGGGGTTACCCCTTCTCCAGGCCGGCACCTTTAAGTAGTGACAAGCGAAAGATCAAAACTGCTGTATACAAATGCAGGGACGCAACAAAACTAAGGGTGCGATTTACGCAGACTTGGGGGAACTGAGGTATTATAACGTCATCATCTATGGTGCCCCCAGTCACAAAAAAACCTGGCGGCGCCACTGATGTCAAGCCAACTTGCAGGTCTTGTAATGATTTCCGAATTCAAAATCCAGTTGTCTGGGATGACCCAATAAGTTGATCCCTGCCTTTTCAAGCTTAACGGGACATTGTTGCTCTTGCACAATTTCAGCCCGCCGGTGCAGCTTATCAATGAGTGCTCAAAATAGCACTTCCTAAATGTACAAATTTACCAATCCTCAAGAACATTACCTCTGAAATTTACCCCTTAAAACAGTCTTCCTGGCACTTCTGAGACATTAAAACTCAGGAGCTTCCGGCGGCTTCGCCCCCGGACCACCACCAGGGCTTTGCCCCTGGACCACACCAGGGGCCCTAGGGCTGGTCTCTGGACCCGTCATGGGCTTCGCTCTTCGCGCTCGCCGTGCACGCTTCTCGTGCACATTCCCTAGATAACTCACCCCGCCCCCCCCCCCCCCCAAAGTTGAAAAGAAATTTACGCCCCTGAAATCGATAACCCATTAGTCCGAGTTAGGTTGGTAGGAAAAATTGTGGGATTTTTGTATTTCTTCTTGGAGCATATTTAATGTCATTTGTAGATAGCTGAATGCAGGGTCACTAATGCTCACGACTTCATAAATATCTAAGCGTATGCGGGGCTTCATTGCGGATCTATATAGGCCCCACCGTACGAACAGCCCTTGCACTCTCGTGGTGGCTCTTGGACCTTAGCACATTCCTACATTTCGCCCTTTGCCCCGCAAACTCAAATGAAGATTTAGATTCCTGGTGTTAATTGCGTTTAACATTTGTTTTTAATGTTACAATGTTTCACAAATCGTCGATACTTAAATATTTGCATTCTTTTCAGCTGGATATTGCGCAGCAGCTGTTTCCATTGCAACTATGCGAGGAAGATGACGGTCTCATACCTCCAGTTCTGTGTGATTTGGAAATAACTGTCAGGAAAGCTTACGTTCTAGTCCTTACAGAGAGCGAGGTCACGTTCGCAATTCGTGATGTGTGCGTTCCGACTTGTCGAGCAGTGGTTCGTCTTTGACATGTAGTTTAGAAGCCTTCAAGGGTTCCAGGACAACACTCTCTGAGAATCCCCCACCAGGCCCATTTTCCCCTGGACATCTTACCCCGGACGACTTGTCCTGACAATTCTCCCCCACCCCTGAACAGTTCCCATCCCGGGAAATATCCACCTGGACAGTTCCCAGCCATACCAACAGTCCCCTCAGACAGACAATTTGGAAATGTCCCGGGTGAGAATTGTTGGGGTGGGGGTTGTCCGGTGGGACTTGTCCGCGAGGTTGTCTGGTCACGGTCGAACTATATGTCTTGTTTACACCGCCATGTGGAATTACATGTGGAGAGCTTGTAATGTGTTATATTAGTCATGGTCATCCCGCCGTCAGAGGAAGTGTTTACTATTAGTCTTTTCACTTACCCCTCGAGAATAAGCTGATAAATGAAATACCAAAGAAAGCGCGGCCTTCCCGTCAGGGTTACCCTGACTGGTGTTATATATGCCAAACGTACCTATGCACGTTTAGGAGCGGGCGCAAACTATATGCCCGTTGTTGTAGGCGCACAATTGACATACCTTCCTTACTTTGATTTTCAATGGTCACTGCGTATGCCATGACTCGCATATTCTTACGACATGGCGGCTGTTTGGGTAACTGCTATAAGAAAATTAAAAACCGTTGGCTTGGTCAAATGAGTCCATATACCACTTACCCGGGAAGTTCTCCTCCAACCAGCTCTTTGTTTGGCACTTTTTGTGGAGCTTTCATTTACCGATTTTTTTATTTTTAAGGCAGAAATAAAATCGTTTTCTAGACTCATTTCGCATGTTGTCTATGTCATTGCACGACCATCAGCATTTATCAGACACGCAAAAAGAGGGGGTCGAAGGGGCCAACAGTTCCATTCAGGCCAATTCTTACACATATATCTCCTTCAAAATTTGCAAAATGCTGCATCAGTCATCGTCTAATCGTCTTGATAATTCAAAACTTTTCGATTGATTCGTAGTCAAAGTGTTGAAGAGGCAGGGAGGTAGGTCTAGGGAGACATACTTTTAAGAGGGAGATGTCAGATTTGTTAAGGCAATCATCGGATAGTAATTATCTTCCTACGTCCCTAACTTGAACATCAGAAATGTGAAGCTGTGTGTGCGTGTCTGCGTGTGTGCGTGTGTGCGTGTGTGTTTTGAGCAAAAAAGTGTGTGGCGAAATCCTCCTAAACCGTACTTCCGATTGAAATCACACATGATGGGTAGGTACCTGACCATGGAAACTCGTTCATGCGTAATTGATGACGTCATAGGTCAAAGGCCCGAGATCAAAGGTCAAATTTGGTAAAAATTGGGTTTTTGCCATTATTTCCCTATCAGTGTGTTAGAAAAGGTAATAAAACCATATGATGTGCTAGGACTGATAAGGTAACATTTAAAACAGTGCTTTTTGGTTGCTTAGGGTGGGGTCAAAGGTCAAAATGTAAGTCAATGGTCAAATTTGCCTAAATTTTGCGAAAAGTGTGTCGGAAAGTCCTCTTACATTTTAAGATCTACAAAGTTCAACTTGGTGGGTACGCACCCGACCATGATAACTCGTGCATGCGTAATTGATGACGTCATAGGTCAAAGGTGATTCTGCTCTGCTTGCTTGTGGTAAGCATACTACTATAATTGAATCCACTTTAAGTTGCGAACTTGAAAAACTTAATAACTGGCTGATTGACTATAAATTATCTTTGCGTTAAGGTAAAACAGAATATATTCTCTTTGGACCAAGTCATAAACTTAAAAAACACCATGATCTTAGGATTTACTGCAATGGATCTAGTATTAAATCTACCTCATGTGTGCAGTATTTGGGAGCCAAGCTTAATTCTAATCTATCTGGTGAGAATAAGCGTCAGGATTTTAAAGAAAGGTTAACAGTATTTAAAAATTTCTGTACAGAAAACGCAGATGCCTTGATTGTTCTTCTAGGAAGTTGCTGGCCAACTCTTTGATTTTATGTGTCTTCCAATATGCCTATTGCTCGTGGTTTGGGGGCTCTCTGTAAAATTCAAAAACTTGCTCTAGGTCTGCCAAAATAAAGTTGTACGTTTCGTGCTGGATCTGCATCCTCGCACCTCTCTGAATTTCTCTCATTTTTAAAAAAATGAATTGGTTTACATTTAAAGATAGATTTTCCCTTCTAAATTAAGTCACTCCTACGGGATACTTAATGGAATGGCTACCAAGCATTTATCAACTGCTCTCATTTCTATGCCTCACTCTTACCGACAGTACAAGATCTGGCCTCATCTCTCTTTATGTACTAAGATTCACTACAAGTCAAGGCCTTAAGACTTTCATCAACCAGTCTTAGAATTTTAAAACGTCTTTGAAAAGTACATTTTACCATAATGAATGATGGACAGAGTTCCATTTTTCTATACTTTTGACTTTTTCACTCTTATGTCTTTATGCTATATTTGTATTATGGTTTTGTATGTTGTATTTGTTTTAAGGGACCACAGTGGAAATATGTCTGCTGGTCAGACTTTTCTGTGTCATCACAGCACTTCTGTTTTAGTTTGTACTATACTTTTCATCGCATTCTAGCTTTCTAGTTTCTGCACTGTTTTATGTCTTGTATGTGGCTTTCATCAGGATCATACTGCTTTTTACTTGTTTTAAGTGCCAATCATAGAAATAAAAGTAAGGGAGAATGACGTCTGCCGATCTGGAGTGAAGCCATTGATTTGGCTTAGGCTGTACGGCAACAGAGACCTGCGCGTAATACAAATATCATGTCATTGCTTTTGCCCCAAGTATTGGCAAAGAAACTACAAGTTTTCAAGTTAGGAGTATAGAACAAAATACTTAAGGCACCATGACTTATTTCTGTTGTGAAAATTACTCCTAATTTTCAGAAAAAGGGATAAAAATAAGCTATAACTTCTGAGCAGAATGCACACTGTACGTACGAAGACACACCAATCAACCGGTCTTTTGCCGTACAACGGAAGTGCCCTCACAATTTTCGTGGCTTCACCGGTTAAATACGCATGGATGCATTGTGTCAGCGTTCTCCTTTACTTTTATTTCTATGGTGCCAATAAATCAAATCAAAAAGTTCCGAGGTCAAAGGTCAAATTTGCTCTAAATTGTTTTTTTTTTTTGTCATTTTAGGCTCACTTCGTTAGGAAAGGTAATACTACCACATGGTATCCTAGAACTGATAAGATAATTTTTAAATAGTAATTTTTGCTTGCCAAGGGTGGGGTCAATGGTCAAACTGTAGGTCACAGGTCACATTTTCCTAAATTTTTGCATTTTGCATTTTGTAATTGTCGGCGTCATATGTCGAAAACTTAGAGGTCAAAGTTCAAATGAGCTAAAATTGGGTTTTACCCATTATTTGCAGTATAAAACAGTATGAAATTTCTTTAACCTCAAGGTCGAAGAAAATTTAGGAAGATGAGATTTGCAACATCCATTCCCTCTTGTTTTTGCTTTTGGAGTGCAAGGTTTTTCTAAAGGACGCCCCACTTCCCCTGACAGGACTGGCAAGACAACCCCCTCTAAAACATGAATACAGATGACTCACCATGGAAGTACTACCTCGAACTTTCATGGACTCGCGCGGCTGGCTAGGTTTTTTTTCGTAGGATGACGATGGAAAAATCGGTTTTTCAAAAATTTTTAAATTTGTTTCAAAATCATGGTTAGGGTTAAAATTAAGGTTAGGGTTACGTAGACAAGGGATATTTGACCTGTTCTTTCATAATCCGGCGTCATAATTTCAAACAATTAGTCGAAAAGCTGTTATTTTGGAATCAGGGGTGTGACCAATTTCCAAGAAGCTGATTCGTCCATTGGCATGATTCTTCCATTTCCATCCTACGAAAAAAAAACCTCGCGCGCGGCTGCGTTCCTGTCATATGTATAATTTGACGGCAATAAATATAAACCAGCCATTAGGCTGAAGGGATAAAAAGCAGCAACGTTTAAAAAGTGGCTCATTTTAAATTTCAACTTGTTCTATAACTGGTCTTAACCTGTTCTATGGGCCATGCCAGTATTAATTTAAAGGGGAATTTTCATGATCCCAGACAGTTCCAATTCTCCCAACTATGCATCTTCTAGCTCCTCCCATAACTGTATGAGGCTCTTCCTTGTGCAAGAATAAACCTGTTTTATTGCTTAAGGCCATGTCTTGGTGAGCATACAAGGCTATAAAATGTAATAAAAGTACTCTCTCTGCCTTGTGTGGAATGTGAGCTACTCTGCATCTTTCAAATTTTCAAACTTTGATGTCAATCGAAGAGCAGTCACCAACTGAGAATTTTGATATACATACACTAAAAATATACTTTGGGGTGATGACTGTCTGTCTTTAAGCCTGTGTAGAGCAAGGGCGGATCCAGCCCCTAGCTGAAGGGGGGGGGGGGCAGTTTGAAAAGGGGGGCGCCAACATCATGCAGGGGCCGCATACCCTTGAATTTGACCGACTACATTTCGGAGACCAACTCCCATTGCCATAGTTATATATAGCTATACGGTTCGAAATTCTGGGGACCTTTTTTTTTTTTTTTTTTTTTTTTACTTTTCGGGCAGTTTTTACTTAACTTTTAGGACACAGGGGGCGCATTTTTCTTGTATTGAGGGGCGCTAGACTGGTCATAGGGGGCAGTTGACCCTAGTTCCCCCCCCCCCTGGATCCGCCTATGGTGTAGAGGCTCTTTCTGGTCGCTATCGTATCGTGTCAACCAGTTTTTGTAGCTTTGCTCTCTTCAGGTTTCTTGTCATGCTCTACGCGGTAGTTGCATTTTTGCTACTGTGTTTTGCGGTTTCATTATTCGAATGTAAACTTTTAAAGCCTGCTCGGTAGGCACATAAGATTAAATCTTTTACACGTGGCGCTGTTTCCTGAAAGCAGCATATACAACTGTATATAACCAATGAATGACTTAATCTATACTCTCTCAAAAATAAATTTAATTAGTCATACGAGTTATTATCTTAATATTTAGTAGCCTAACTAAAATGGTGGTTTATGATAACTAATTAATCTGGTATGACCAATTTGTTTTAAGAGTGTGTAAGTAGTACGCACTTCTTGCAGGCACATAAGATTAAATCTTTTACACGTGGCGCTGTTTCCTGAAAGCAGCATATACAACTGTATATAACCAATGAATGACTTAATCTATACTCTCTCCTACTGATAAAACGACCAACGATATTAAAACGATAAAAATGTCTTAAGGTAACCGTATAATCAATTTGATGACAATAAGCAGAGCTGGAACTGAGTGTATAAGCTTTCTTTTACTATGAATTTGAAAAATGTCGGTTCTAATAAAGGATAAAATAAGGATTTTGTCCAGAAATTAGTATTTTAGTTAAAAAAGCAACATTTCGGAATGTGATTTGCGTACTTAAGTTTAAGGAACAGAAACAATTAGGTCACATTAAACTAGCTGCACACTACAAGACTTCGTGTACAAAATGCAGCTGGCACATCGTGTGGCCAACAAACCACCCTAAACCGGAACGCCCATAAACACCCGAGACCTAAATGGGGTATTTGGTGGTGGTCTGGCATACTCCAAACCGCCACTGGTTTGGTCTCGGATGGTCTGAGTATTTAGCTTTATTGGTTGATTGGTAGCCGGCGGAGGGGAGGGAGCTTTGTTTCACAATGGCCGTGTGTCGGAAACCAAAAGGCTCCGCTACGCAAGCTAGTTGGGTATGGGCCTGGATATCTAAACCCAGACCCAGGCTGACATTCAACAGCGAAAAGTGACTATAAGTTATAAACATACTAATGATCCGGTCTAAATTTAAATTTTATATTATATTTGATATTAACGTTGTACGTTGCCTTGAAGTTGATCTTATTCAAAGTTTTGCACTAAAATGCTGTAAATCAAAGGCAGACATTGCAAGTCAGAATTCAACTTGATTTCAATATTAGTTTACAGTCGTTACATTTGTTTCACTCAAATTTAAGAATTATTTTGTAACCTTTCTTTCAGATTTTCTTTCAATTTTGTATAAAGTTGAATGAATGTATGTGTACAGGTGTATATGGCATGTTGCCTTTATTTTTGTTACCGATTGAGAAAAAAATTAAAATATGGTCCGAGCAACGTCGTCTTTTAAGTGAACTCATTTCCCATTCTTTGCGAAAATGGATTGAGAGGACTGCAGGTTCGTTAAAAGTGTCTTGTTGACTTTCTGGTACCCAATCTTTTGTTCCGTCGACAAAACTACAGTAGTGGCCCTGATGAGTTCAAATTTGTAGCCCAGTGTAATCTGGGTTTCTTGCTTTTATGTCCGAATTAGGGTCTTCCGATTCAGGTCTGTGTTTAGTTCATAGTTGCAGAGTGGTGCAGAGCGAGAGTGAGTCATCCTTTGTGAAAATACTAGCTAAAGACTGTGAACTTACCCTCGTCCATTGGATGGGGACGAGTGTCTCGCCCAGGCCTGTAGCCAGACAAGGTGCTGAAGGGGGCGAAAAAGCTTGGGGGGGGGGCGAAAATGTGTTTAAATGTGTTAAGGCAATGGTAATGGAAAATTCTATAGGGGGAAACACCCCTGTCCGTCCCCTTTGGTTACGGGCTTGCTAATCATTCGTTGATCTTACACACTGCAGCACAAAAGAATGAAAAGCGGTCGTTTAAGCTTTGTACTTCGTGTTCGACAGGTACAAGGTATAAAAGAGTTTGGAAAAATATGGTCACTCTTGAACTAACAAATATCTCCCTTCTATAAAATATCTCGCCCCTTCTTCATCTTATACCTGACCACAGACCTGTAAGTACTGTTTTACGGTTAAAAATTGACCAAGTCCCCCCCCCCCGCCAGTCTCCCTACTTCTCCTCTTCCCATCCCAAACACCGATGACCTCGAAGACCCAAATTGCCTCAGTTGAACCCATATACTTACAGCATTGATACTCCCTTTAGTGGCCACACAACCACACGCATCCGCCCACACACACCCATCCACCCACACACTCGTCTCATTTGCTAAAATATGGTTATCCTTTTGTCGTCTCCTTTGGCGGTTTTCACTTTTCACCGGATTGGTATCCATTCTTTGAGGGTGTTCCACCGTCACGCAGTTTGTTTCAAAATAGCACGTACCCCTTTTATACCCCACCGAGTTTATTCACCGTAGCGTACTGTAAAATAAAACAATTACGAAAGACTCCCATAGCAAGAGAAGCCTTGTCCTTTAGTTTCATCGTAGTAGGCCATTATAGATCATGTTTAATTTGAGCTGGCATGTTGAATTGGAAGTTACCTGGCGTGAAGATGTATTCAAGAATCTAACTGGTTGATAATAGTCGTTGTATACCATAGCTGACCTCTAAGCCTGGATATATGTGGTGTGCGTTAAAGTCACCCAGTATTTATGTGGGCACCAGGGGTGGCTGTATGATTTCCCGATGGAGCGGGGTGCTACGCAACCAGTGCTAGCAACCGGAAACACCGTCAAAGTTAAAGAGTTGCCGGAAGGATGGCAAAATGAAAATAAGCGCCGGAAAATCTGTTTTTTCATTGAAAAAATTGAAAATTTTGGCAATTTACTGAAGAAAATTTGAAAGTTTTGGCTTTTCAAGCTAAAATTTGAAAGTTTGGGTTTCATTGAAGTAGAGATGGGGCTTTTAGTGAAGAATGTACCCTACCTAAGAGGAAAAATAAGTAAAACGTCCGGGGGAGCAGGTCACCGTCTAGGGGTACATGCTTATTGTAACCGTCAAGTTAGTCCCAGACGAATTGGAGAATTTACCGGACGGGAGGGGGACCTTCCCCGACGGGAAATGGCCACTGCTCACCACCTGGCACCACCCCTGGTGGCCATGGACATTCAGCGTTGAGTTAAGATGAGGTTTCAAAGAAGCTAGGTTTCAGGTTCAGGGACGGATTTAGGAATTTTTTTATTAAAGGCGGTCCAAAAAACAGAGCCCCCATACGTTACCGAAGTCCTCAACAACACCACGAATAGGGCTGACATACAAATTATTTGGTATCTCTTACGTCAAGTTAAATTGTAGCAAATCCCAATCTAAAACACTAACTTGCCCTAACAGTTCGACTGCTTCTATGGGTAGGTCACGCTATAATGGAAAAAATGGTATTCAAATACTCCGATTGCAGAAAATTGCACAAATTTTCCACCTCACTTCTTCCTTGCCGTGCGTGGGGCACTGCACATGGTGCAAACAGGCTCCCAATTAGGGTTCATAACCTGGGTCACTCGTCATTCTAAATCCACCACTGGTGAGAGCATATCTTTGGAGATATCACTTTTCAAAAGGCCGACTTCTATATACAATTTCGATCGGGATTACTTTTTGTTGAGAAAGCGGTAATTGTATCATGGGGCTAGGATTTGAAGGTAAGTACAAGTTAAAGCCCCAGTCTCTTGAAAAGTGAACGACATCAATGTCCTATGTACTGTCCTAGAGCGTTTCGAGCGATACCGTGTTCGATAAGCGTACACAGGGAGCCAACAGCGCTTCCCCTACCTTAAAAAGCACGACCGATAATTTGGGAAAATGGAAATGATACAGCAGTTGGCATGCACGGGCCTCCTTCTAAAGTCCAATATGTTTAAACGAATGGGGAACCCCTATTATACCCCTGACCCTGGCCGACCATTCAGTTGACCCATCCCCCTCTCATTGGAAAATTCTAGATACGTCACGAGTATGGATAAGGGAAGTTCACACGAAAGCATTGGCACTTCTAAATACACTGGACGACGGGCGATTCGCCCATGCAATAGCCAAAATCGCTCCCCAGAAAGACGATGATAGCAAAAAACGACGGTGTCAAAAAAAAATGTTTCGAAAACCGCCTTCTTCCCCTCGTTAAGGATTGCCAACCAAAGACTTTAAAAATGGAACCTATTGCCTTTGTGCTTGGTGCTCAGCATAAGCAATGGAGTAGGGCAAACAAGCCAGTAAGCCACAACTGGAAAAAGGCCGTGGTCTTCTCGACTTGAACCAATTGGTTGGAAACTGGGACGTTAAACCTCATCTAACTAAGGATTGCCAACAAAAACGAAATACTTGCTGTGGACACTTAATGCTCGTTAATTTTTTGGGTGTGTCTTTTTTTACACAACCTAACCTAGAAAAAGGAGAAAAAGGATATTGTACCGTTTTTGGACAGTATAGTCGTTTGGACAGTACTAGTCACGATGGGGCAATTGATCGGTACTTTTGTGTTGTAAGCAATAGAACAAATAGCATCGCCTTACCAATCAACAATATTTTTTTATGATGTGATTACGTTTTTGTTTGAAATTCTTCCCACGGGCTTTTATTGCTTGGAAGTGACGCTAGTACCGTAAATAATGGCGTTCATAGAACCACACCTCATCAATGAAATTTCGTGACCCCTTTATCGTTTAAAAGGTTGAAAATCTCTTTATGAAATGTAAGTTGCAAATATTACATAAAATTGTACAGTGGAATTGCAGTAAATACTGAATATTACTACAAATCATGGCGGCCAGGCAACGCTGTGAAAAAGCATGTGACCGCTCTCACTATAAGTACAGGGGGGATTTTCCTCCCATGGGATCTCTCTCTGTCACTCTCCCAGTCGATCCCAAATGTTAAAAATGCAGCTGACATGTTATGATTCCCAATAATTTCTTCTGCACCCCTTATTTGCCTCCCACTTTTAAAATTCTTATGCCGAAACTGGACGAAGCCATTCCCATTTTAATTTTTTTGAGACGAGTAAAACCGTTGTTTACACCATTGGTGTCCATTGAGGCATGAATATAACTAAAACGAGGGTCAGATATTGAAAAATTGGCCATAGCCTAGTAATTAAAATTCTTCTTGGAATGTTAATTTGTAGTTGCAAGGATTCCATCGATAGGTCCGTACGTCACTGAGGACAACCCTTAAGCCTGAAGGTCTGCCGATCTTTATGACTTTAACCTTTACCTGACTACCGGCAATACCTATGGTGGTACCTTATTTGGTAGGATGGAGACCATTTGTGTGCATTCTGTACCAGAAAAGGGTATGCACGAAAAAAGGGGAGGCATTATAAAAGCTCCATAGGCGGACGTTGGGTACACTCTAAATGTAAAAGAGTGAATTTCACTCTTTGACGATTGCTTACAGTCACCACTCTCTGTTTCGAGTGGAATGCCACTCTGCCCGGAGTGGTAATTCACTCATTTGGAGTGAATTACCACTCTCAGCAGAGTGAAATTTTCACTCGAAGGAAAAGTGGTCACTGTAGGCAATCGTCGAAGAGTGAAATTCACTCTTTTACATTTAGAGAGTAACGGTATTGGAAATACTACGTTTGTAGTGCTTTTAAAGGGGTAATGACAAAAGGGGTTTGTCCTTGGGTGGGAGGAAGAAGGATGGTAGGGGTCGCATGGGCTTTGAAAGACTTATGCCACTCAAGCTGCACTACAGGTAAAAATAATGAGAAGAATTTGAAATCAGGTGCACCGAAAAATTGCATTTTCGAAAAGATTTTTACCTTTTATTTCATAGTGCATTGCAAAACTTATGTCACAGTTACTAATAATTGTCATTTCAGTCATTATGCCATGTTTATGGACAGCAAAGAAGAAATTACATTCGAGGTTAAAATAGTGGGATAATTTTTAGCCATGGCTCCTTCGGTCACAATTTTCGCTGTCACCGATGGGAATATTAGGATCCTCACCAGGACATAATTGAAATTAAACAATGTTAGATGCGACTTCGTGGCATCTGGCAATACTGATAATTCACAAACTTCGTAGTGCACCTTGGAGGGGAATATTAGACCCCCTCGACTTGTTGATTCATTTATCGTCTTTTTATGCCAACCAATTTGGAATCTTGCAAAGCCCCGGTTTAAATTGAGTACCGGTATCTATTTTTTTCAATACGCTCTCCTGCCTCCCCCTTAGCGCTCATTGCCCACTGAGTAGCGAAAACGGCCCCCAGGAACGATAGCGACTCATTGGGAACCACTGCTTCTAATGTGAGAGCTCCTCTTAGTGGTATACCTGGTATTTTTCTCAACACTAAGTCCTATTGGTCAGAATGAGTGGATTTATCATTCTAAGACCCAATGCAAACCTTAACATGATCCGTCGTCTCCACTCACAACCCCTTCCCCCTCACGAATCATTAAATCTTTAGTGAGATAGGTAAATGATTCTTTCTAATGGTCACACGTAAGGGAGCACTTTGGGGACAAGACACAATGTTCCGGCGAAGAGGCATACCAACACGAAGGACTGAGAGACGCAGGGGGTGTTCGTGGTGACGCGAAGCACTCCCTGTAAGTGTTGGGATCCAGGGGCCTGTTTTAGGACCCCTGGTAGGGTCCAGGAACAATGACCCTGTGGGGGTCCAGGGGAAAGTCCCGAGAGGTTCTTGGGTGTTTACAAAATTGTCACCATCAGAATTAAAATAAGGCCCCGAAATAATAAAGTTCATAACGTAACGAGTATGAGAAACTTTTCAAGAATGTCGCTCCTAGCTCTACTATAAAAAAAAAATTCAAAGGGATGCTTTTTGAGAACGACACTAAATCCTTGCTTAAATTGCAAAAGGAAACGTACTTCTTGAGAACGGAATTCCAAACCCCCTGGAAATTATGCTCAGGGAATTAAAGAGACCGTCGCAAAGTATTATACATCTTCTAAAGAGTTCCTCATATAAATCAAAATTAGCTAAGGGGGGAATACAAGCTATACTACAGCTAAAATTCATCAACGTAACTGGAAACAAAGGCGACCCCGCAGGGATTGGCACAATCCACGGCATTTACGCAAAAATTTAAACTTGTCATAAATATGAATGGTGCCTGTTTATACGCTCACGGATCCAGCCTCTAGCTCATGGGGGCAGTTTGAAAGGGGCGCCAGGATGTCCGAATAAGAAAATAATGTGTGTTGCCTACTGAGGGGCGCATTTTTCTTGTACTGGGGCGCCAGATTGGTCATGCAGTGGCTCCCGGATCCGCGCTTACTCACACATATGTTTTCCCCAAGATGTTGTCACGACTAATATGCATTGTCCCTAAATTAAATGCAAATCCTCCTTAAAAGAAAAAAATAAGAAGAAACGATTGGAAATTACCTAACAAGAAAACTTAGACGAACTTTTATTCCGACCCGTGTCCTCCGTATTAAACTCCAGGTACATAAGTTGCGACATAAAACACGAAATAAACTTACAACGCTGTATAATAAATTGGATAACTTATGTAATAGCGTAGAAAACGAAAAAAATCCAGCACACTTTTGGAAAAAATTAGGAAGTTCTCAGATGTTACTTATAATCACAATAAAATCCCCTCCATCCTTTATAATGGCCAAAATGAAAAGGTAAGCGATCAACTAAGGCCTTTTGGCTGATACCTTTTTTCTAACATTTTCCAAACCCTCCATAACCCAAAATTTGATGAAGACCACCAAAAGAGAGTAGATGATTTTGTTACAAACCACAATACAAATTTGTCTCCCGATTTTTCAAGGCCTGTTAAATGATCACCCCATAACTGCCAAGGTTACTCCCAACGACATTCAATTGGCCCAAAAAAACTTTAAAAATGATTCCTTTCCAGGTCCAGATGATAATGTTACATACTTACAGTTAAAAAAGTGTCCTAACTCATTTATAGCCCTACTCTCTATCTTTTCTGCCTTATTGTTAACCTATATGGCTATTTCCCTAGTCCTTGGAAAGAAGCTAAAACTATTCTTATTCCTAAACCAAACAAAAATAGATCTAATCCCACTAACTATAGACCTATCGGTCTCCTCTGGTGTGTAGGAAAAACTCTTTAAAAGGTAATAACAAATATTTAGTTCCACATATACAACTAAATGACAACTTCCACACTGATAATCGATGTGGTTCCAGGAAATATAAACGTAATCATCTCTTCAAGTTAACCGAAAATATTAGAAATGGTTTCAAGGGCCGTAAATTAACTTCTGTAAATATTTAGACGATAAAAAGGCCCGTTACCCAAACTAATGGCCAAAAACTAAATTAGCAACCCCCAATATCCCTTCAAAGAGCCTACTTTAAAAATCCCATCATTCTTCCTCGATAATAGAAAAATGTATATTTACTATAGGAATACCGAATACTTACTAACATGTTATTGACCTTAAAGCGGTGACTCCCCCCCCCCGGCTCCATCCTTAGTCCATTACTCTATATTATTTACGTCAATAAAATCCCAATAGCCCAGATTATTGCACCCATTCAGTCAAGTTTGCTGACGATATAGCACTGTGGACTACTTCGTGAAAAAAATAAACCAAAATAATCTTCAAAAGTCTTTCAACAACCTTGAAAATTGGTGCTGTACTTGGGAGGATCAAAATAAATCCGGCCGAATCAAATTATGTAATTTTCCAAATATTCCCACAACTGTCGAATTCCCATTACACTCGCAATTAGTCTTTTCGGGAACAATAGGCTGTACCCTACATTAAGGAAGCTTGGAACAGGGAGCTCTTTCAGCCCCCTGCTCGGAATAACTCTTGACGACAGACTTATAAAAACACATCAAAAGAACAAAAAATCTTATGCACTGACGTCACACGACGTCAGTTTGGACAGTTTGGAGAAAAAAAAATGAAGCACACTTGCACGAACGGCGTAGATTTCGCATGCGCTTGTAGTAGACTTACACGCGTATACGACTAGTTGACAAATCCGCTGTCTGCATGTGTTGGTGCAACTTGCAATGATATGCACGTTTCCTCTAACGAGGGAGCACTTTCTGTTCTGTTACATCATATGCATACGGTCTATTGGTAAAGCTTGGGCAAGACTAAATTCACTTAATTTCATTTTTAGGTATAGCGCCATCCCCATAAAACCATTTTTCTTTAATCTGTTACCAAACTTTAATTCGCCTTATCTTGGAGTGAGGAAGCATAACCCTTTTTTGCCTCCTCATCCACAAATCTATATAAATTAGAAAATTTCCAGGTTATTGCCTTGGAAAAGCCCGAAGAATTCTTGGTTACATTTCCAAAATACTGGTGCCAAAAGCTGCAACCTTACCCCCTCTCATCGACCGATTTAAATCACTAATCTCCAACCAACTGAAAAGTTTAATCACCGTTGATCCCTTAATTTAATCAACCACACTATCCTTTCTTACCATTTACTGAAATAGACACAAAGTCCCCCACTGGACATTCTTGATGTCAAAAATTTGGTTGAGATGGAACTATACTTACCGAGGGAGGGACTTAGGCACAGGCGGGATTACAAGAGGCACTTGAACTCGCACTTTTTATAGAAACAATAAAAAATGAGAGAAAGGTAACGAAACCAGAGAAATTATGAGAGAATTTAGCCTATCATGATTAAAATTTTTCAATGTTAATTTAAGGAAAACATAATATCAAAAAACAAAAATTCTAAGAAGATTTTTACGCGCACCCTAGATAAAACTGACTAATACAATTGAAAATTTTGTCTGGGCACCGTAAAATTTCTTTTCTCTTATGCGCCACACTATTATGACTTGAAGTTCTGAAATAATGGTCACTGAAAGTACTAATGTACGTCACAAAATGCACCATGGTCCTTGCAAACAAAGTCCAGCCCCCTACCCATGTATACTAGTATAGGGAGTCGCAATTCTCGAAAAAAGTTTCGGCGTGCTTCCCATACGCCTTACATAAATCTATGTCTCATTAGTAATGTTTTACTGCTGTGCGTAGGAAAACTTTGGTGGAATTGCCTCGTTATTACTTCCTGTATAAGACAGCTTGAGTAAATTTCTATTTCGAAAATCCTCGTTACACCGCTCGCTGTTCACTTTTCTCACCGACTACCACCATCCTCAGCAAATTGACTGACGTTTACCATCTTAATTTGCGATCATCACAAGAAAACTATTTCTAAAGCATTCAAAATTACACCTGATGGGGGTAATAGGAGTATCTCAGGAAATGGCCCAGAATGGCTGCGAAAGCCGCCAAATTTAAGAAAAAATTCTCGGGGAACCCTCAGTCCCCAGCCTTCGGCGTTCGCGGTTTAAGACTTCGCCGTCTACAACTTTCCAAGATGCAGCCTTCAATGAAAATTACTTTCCTGGCACTTTAACTTCCGATGCCCTTGGCCATGCCCATGTAAAAACTGAATAAACATTTCATTGACTAAACATTTTTTAAGTATCACATAGTGAATAACCTTCAAAATCGACACATGCCTTATTTTTCACACTAACAAAGTTCAAGGTTACCTTCATAGCAGGTGTCGAATATGTTCTCCTCTTTTGACGTACATACTTTAATACTCTAGTTCGCGAAAGTTGATATTATGAGTGCAGCCGATATAAGTGCAGCCAAAGGGGAAAAGTTGAGGGGAACTTGTCCCAGACCATCGACAAAATGAAACATGAAAACAAAACATAGAGCACGATGTAAGTTCCTATATCTACTCTATGGAAAGAACAGGCACCTGGGAAAAGTATGCAAAAAATTTATGCAACGAAAATACTGCATTTAAAACTAAAGAAAAACAAAAGGGTACAATTAAATGTCTCAAACGCTGTATCAACCCCGTTTTTCCTACGCGCTTCGCCCGCACCCGTTTCAAATATTGCTTCGGGATTCGGGGTTACTTCCTGTAGAACATCTTGCTTGTCACAGCTTCGCACAAACTCTTTTACTATCACTGAAACCACCAATGCCCCCATGGCCATATACGCTGCGAAAGGGAAGTTCCCCTTCCCAACAAATTTTCAAAGCAAAATTTTTATCACATCCATCCGTGTAAATTCACTGACCAGGCGCGGATCCAGGGGGGCCTGGGGGGCCCGGCCCCCCCCCCCCGCCACGAAAAAAAAACGAAAGGAGAAAAAAAGAAGAAAAAGAAAAGAAAAGGAGAAAGAAAAATTAAGAGCAAAAAACGAATAAAAGTGTCTAAGAACGTATTCAAAGTATATATTTCTGTAGGGGTTGGGTGGAGCTATCGCTGGATTATCTCTTAATATATCTTTCAAAGTGGTTGGCGACGAAAGGAGCGCTACAATGTTCGAAAACAGGTGAATAGCTGAGTAATGATACTTGACTTAAGATCTAAATAAGTAAACATCGTGACATATGGAGTATGGGCTCGGCTAGCTGCACTGAAATTTAGTAACAATTTTGTGTTAAAGAGTGAAAGTTTTTGTAATCTAGAGGGATTGAGAGGCAAAGTTTTCCCAAAACAGACCTTGCAGAATAAATACAAAAGACAAGCTGTCAGGTGACGTGCTTTTGTGTACAGTGGCACCAGCTGTTGCAGGCAAAGTAGCGGCGTGCACATATGCCCTATTCGATTTTGAAACTGTCTGAAATGTTTTAAAATGAACTCTAAAGGCTTTTAAGCTACAGACAGTGGCGTCGGTACAGTGGGCAATGGGTGACGTGTGTCCCCCTCCCCCATCGATTCTTGAAAATTTTTAAAATGGTCCCAAAAGTCGTTTAAGCTACAGATTTCTGTGGAGGGTGTAGGGTGAGATGTATTTTTGATGACTGGTTTATTTGTTCTAACCATTTTCTTTCACAAACTGTTCTCAGACTATCATAAGTTTTGGAAATTCTTGACAAATTCCAAATTTTCGCACGCTCCGCTAGCGTCAAGCCTTGTGTCAGAGTTGTCCTTATTATCAATAGCTTTCGGTAACTACTCACGGGGGAACAAAGGAGCAAAAGTGCTTTTTAAGAATTCTCAGTCAGAAGATTCGTTTCTGAATAGCATAGGTTGGTGGGAAAGTGACAGTGTCCGATGCAGGTTCTGAAATGCAGGTTCTGTCATGGACTAATATTTTATTCAAAATTTCGGCGCGCTTCGCGCGCATACGATAGGGTTTACACCCGATTTCATATACCATTGACAAAGCTACGACGCAAGAAATTATTCCAATGCAACATATTTCTAAAAAGTACATCTCCTTTTCTGTAGGGCTCTCATCATTATGGGACCTTTGACTAATCTAGTCTAGCACATGATTTGAAAGACTGAAAGTACGTAATTGCCGTTCCTTATTTTCCAAACATCTTACCGCGACGTTCAATAATGACGGAAATCTTTTCTGAAACGAATTTTGCCTGTCCACCATCCCATTTTGCTATACCTAAAGAGAAGGTGATATATCATATCTCCTCCCATATGGATGTCGGGTAGTGAGAATCCCGTTGGCCCCTCTTTTGTGTACTGTAACTAATTTAGAGCTCCCGGGAGGCTCTATACTTTTCTCTGTCAACCTTGGATATCCTTTTAAAATGTAAAGGAAAAATTTTATTATAGTCCAAGAATGTTTCTGTTGACTCCACGCAGGTATAGTTGCGTGTACAATTTTCCCATGGGCGTGGATCATGGGGGACGCGTCCCTCTCACTTTTTTGGAAAGGGGGACGTCGTCAAAGAGTCCCCCTCACTTTTTCAAAAATGATGGAACAGACTGCCATTATGCCTAGGAAAACGAAATTTTTAGAAGAAAAATAACCTAAAAATCCTACACTTTTGTTGCAACAAATTGCATCTGAGGGCATTCAGTTCTAGAAAAATTTCCCTTAGACCCCTCCTCCATGCCGAAGATCACAAAACTTATTGCCTCACCGTGACGCAAATTCTGGCTACCACCAACTGCTTCTTCCACGCCACCAGGACGGCGATTCACAAATGTAAAAAAGACCCCCCTAGCCCGCACACACACTTTTGGAGATGGATCCACGCCCATGATTTTTCCTGGGACTTAAGGAGGTTTGAAGACAATATGTTAACCGTCTCTTACTCCCCTCTTTCACCCGAACAAAAGTTAGAATTCACTAAATTGTGGACATTTTCTAAACATACAATCACTTTAGAATGACCCAAAGATATCACCATTTTGCATATAGGCCCCCTAAAATTAACAAAAATTCCTCAAAGGGGAGGGTAAACCCCTTCCAGGGATTGCACTCTCATGTACTAATAAGAAAAGGCTCTTCCACTCTTGTATATAGCGAATACAAAATCCCACTGCCTAAAAAGGCACGGTTTAGCAGTTATCTGCTGTTCCCCCAGTCACCAACTCCCTCTGGCACCATCGGTCAAAGATTTCTGAAGGGTATGCCCTTCAGAAGTCCATAAAGAAGGTGATATATCATCTCTCCTCCCATATGAATGTAAGGTTGTGAGAGTCCTGTTGGTCCCCCTTTCAGTGTACAATTAATGCAGAGCTCCCGGGAGGCTCTATACCGAAAATTTTCGGCGCGCTTCGCGCGCAATTGTTTACGCTCACGGAGAGAAGTACGTTTTTATTGAGTGATGGATTTATTTTTATCACATTTTACCAAAAGTCAGTTGAAATCTTTCACGATTTTTGCAAAGTTTTCTCAATATTTCTTGATTTTTGTTTGATCTGCGCACTGTTAGCTTTGAATTGCTCCTTGTACTATCAATAAGGTCCCAAACGTATTCGCATTACTCATCGGTGGGGTTCTACCGCAAGCCAATTATTCGTGTGCATACACGTGATTTCAGAGTCAGCATTGTAAGGATGTAAAACAATTGATATTCATTTTTTCACCCTCCTCTTCTTATGAGAACTGAAAACTTAGTATCGAACCCACCTTCTAATTGATAGACACACATAAAGGGAATTGACACCGTTAGTCATAGCAATGGTTTCAAATGTAAATTCAAATTTTCGGCGCGCTTGGCGCGCAATTGTTTCAACTGACGTCCTATACCCGAATACCGTATAACGAAAATAAAACACTCATTATGGCAAAAATCATTTCATGTTACCTACACGGGCTCATAATGTTGGCGTATAAGTTTTAAGATAACTTAGATTCTCCGTAACTTCTGCAGGTACATATAGTAACTGATACTGAGCCATACACATCAAATTCCATGCAACATGTAAAGGTATAAAATCTCACTGACATAAGAACTGGAGCCGATTTGTGTGCTCTTAAAATGCAATATTGCGAGAGCTTCCGGGGGCTTGGCCCCCTGGACCCCCACCGGGGCTCCGCCCCTGGACCCCGCCAGGGGCCCTAACGCGGGCCCCTGGACCCCACGCGTAGGGACTCGCGCTTCGCGCTCGTTGTGCACCTTCGGTGCACATGAAGTTTTTCCATCTTGGGCCCCCCCCCCCTCAAAATTTCTGGATCCGCGCCTGTCACTGACTATTTAAAGATTGTTTACATGCAAGTTGTAACGCACGTGAAGTGCCATTTTCAGTTACGTAATAAGGGACAGGCGCCTATCGAAGTGGGGGGGGGGGGCAAGAGCCTCTACTCCTTGAGGACACTTTTCTTAGCTTTTCTATACTCATATCGCTAAAAAGTCTGAAAATGCAAATTTTTTTCAGAGGGCTTCGCACGGACCCAATTTGAATACTAGATCTCTCATTCTTAAAATTATTGTTCCAAAGCCCCGGGGGACTGTCAAAATAATCCACTCTCCCCTCCTCCTGTTATTCATACCGAGTAGGAGTATAATTGAAAAATCAAATTGTGATTTCTGTGGTCTTTTAAGTGTCCCCCTTATGTCATTTGAAGTTGAAGCTGGAATGCATCATTTGAATGCCCACAATTTGTAAATATACCCAAGCGCTTCCGAGGGCTTCGCTCCCTGGAAAACACCCTACCAGGGCTCTGCCCCTGGACCCCGCCAGGGGCCCTGAACCCCACGTGGTAAGAGGGAGCACTTCGCGCTCCCGCGGCCCCTTCGGCGCCGTTCGGACAGTCCACCCACCTTTGTTCCCCCACTTTCAGACATCAAATCCCTCCGCTGGACTTAGGGATCCTCATTTTTATGATTATTATTAAAACTTTAATTCACGAAGGTGACTCGTTTAGCCGTAGGTGGCTAATCTTCCACGAGACCTTCAAAATACAGCAACAAGCAGAGACTTAAAAAGGATTGCAAAAAATTACGAAAAACATAAGAGTGGAAGATATTAAGAGAAGAAAAAAGAAATTAAAAAAAAGGAAATACTGTAAAAATTCTATGAAACTCATAGGCCTATAACTTAAAAGAGATGGTTAAAATAATGGCACATAAATATAAAATGTAAGTAAGCAAATGGGGATGAGATTTAAAAGACATAAACAGTACAAAATAAAACAAAAATTATTAAATAAAATTTAATACTTGTCTTTTAAAACTGTAAGCTGCTTGCATTTTTTGTTTCGTTGGTAAAACATTCCATTGTTTTGCTGCAATGTAGGAAAATATTTTTCTATGGAATTCAGTTTTCACACCAGTCATAAAGAGTCCTGATGATGTGGTTGACCTTAACCCGTAGTTATGTATTCCACACGTATAATCAAACATTTCTTTCATATAAAGTGGGTAAGTCCATGGAGGGATTTATTTACCATAGCAAGTCTTTTCATATTGATACGTTGACAGAAAGTTTGCAAACCAAGTCAAGCAAAAATTTCACTTCACCTTTCGCCATAGCTCGCACCTAGAATAAGTCGTGCCACACACTTTTGAAGCTTCTCAATACGGTCAATGTTTCCCTAATTGCATGAACCCCATACAAGGTTAAAGTATTCCATGACTGGAAAAATTTAGCCTTTATAATATAAAACACTATTAGGGATGTCAATATATCTTTTAATCCTTCATAGCAGAGATATTCTATGACTTATGATATCACAAACATAATCAATCTGGACATTCCAGGCAAGATTATCATCGCTTCTGACACCTAAAAGCTTTTCTGGCGTAGTATTTCCTAGCAGATGGTTATTTATCGTCACGGTGTAGGGTACGTAGATTGCCTTTGCTTAGAAGATATTAACGTGCATTTTATCTTCTCAGTATTAATGAAGATTTTGTTTTGCTGCCACCATTTGTATATATACCTATACCATGAATTAATTTCAAAGAAAGCTCATCGAAACTCTTATACGTGATATGTATCGTCTGCATACATATTTGCAGAACAGTATTTAAGACATAAATCCAAGTCTTTGATGTAAAGTAAAAACAAAAGAGGCCCAAGAATTGAACCTTTGGGACACCACTTTTAACGTACATGGGGTTTGTCAGTACTCCGTTCAAGAATAAACCTCAGTGGCGGCGGAACCGGAAGGGAGGCTTCGGGGGCTCAGCCCCCCAATGAAAAAAGTGAGGAGTCTAAGCCCTCCAATATTTGACAAGTGCTCCAAGAAGTGGGGACCGCAGGGAGATTGCACATGAGATCCATGTTTCAAGGCTGGGTACATGCAGCTAAGAACACTCGGGAAGTGCCGTTTCCGGCCATCTGGAGGGTTTGTAAAGTCAAAAATTTTCTTGCGCGCTCCTCGCCGACTGATGGTGGCGCTCCGCTTAGACAGTCTTCCTCGGCTGGCACTCAGCCCCTCAATATTTTTTTCCGTTCCGCCACGCCTGATTCACCTTGAGTCCTGTCACATAGATAAGAGTGAGAACCATTTCAATAAAGAATCAGAACATTGGTAAATATTTATTTTTTCCAACAGGATACCATGGTCTACAAGGTCAAATGCTTTCCTACGGTCTAACATAATTGAACCTACTAAATTTCCATTATCGAGATTTTCCATCCACCAATCTGTCAAATTAAGCAAGGCCGTCTCACATGAATTTTTAGCTCTAAATCCTGACCGTGTTGCTCTTAATAAGCTTGAAAACTATTAACAAATTCGTGTACATTTTGGTGAACATGTTTCTCTAAGATTTTTGACACTACCGGTAGCACTGCAATCGGTCGACGGTAATTTGTCGGGTCTATGGGTGACCCAATTTTGTAAATCGGAATAACTTAAGCTGACCTCCATGTCAAAGGGAAGACTTTTTCTTTAATACTAAGATACAGCATATGAGTACGACTTGACACAATGTAGGGTGCACTCTTCTTCAGAACTACAAGGGCCTAACTCATCAGTGCCAGTAGCTTTAGTGGTGTCTAAATTATTGAAATATGTGAGGACAAACTCATTCGTAACTTCCGGTATAATAAATCTAGTGCCATGCACGGGTAGCTTACTAGATACGAACTGACTTCGTGCCTTCTATTTACATCATGTTTATCATAGTCATCATCAGTGTTTACATATATACTTGCTTGATACGGAGGTGAAAAATAAAAGCATCAGGAATTTTGTTTGGGTCGGTTATACTCTTTCCATTAATCTCAAGAAGTGTAGTTTCGTTAGAGTTTGGATTATTGGACGATGATTGAACAGCCTGTTATTAAGATCTACCACAGTTCTTTTGCATTCCCGCTGTTTTTAGTAATGGCATTTTTAAAGTAGGCTAATCCTGCTTAGATTGGCGAATGTGGAATGTTGTTTCATTTCTCCAAAAACGATATAGCACGGGTTCATTGAATTTGGCTTTGTCCCTCCGTTTCATTGCAGATCTTATTTCTTTGGTTATCCAAGCAGGTTGATACTTTCTCTTCTCCCTTTATACTTTCTGGGTGGGGGGGGGGGGCGTGAGTGTTAACGATACCTATCAAAGCTGCTTCCCACATATGAAGTGCCTTTTCAACATTTTTTTTTTTTGATCCATTCAACTAGGGGGGTCTACAGGTCACACATAAAAACACGTTTGTGTTATAAGGTAACTTTATCTCTAACCAGATAGCTATTTTATAGTGTTTACTTCACTGAATCATTACGTCAGATAAATGGTGTGTCGTTACTAATACATACCGTACTAAAAGCCCGCCACCTTTTTTTCTAGATCTGTCCGCTATATAGTAGCCGCCTAATTCATGACCAAAAAAACTTCTCATTTAAAAATGTTTCGTTAATAGCTACATTTTTAAATGAGAAGTTTTTATTTTGATCATGAGATATTGTACCTCTAGGACACAAGTTAGGCCTGTAAGACCTCTGGCTAGATCCCCTGTAAAGGAATAACTGGTTTCCAGTGAAATGGGGGCGACCAGAGGGTGGGTGGACTTTTTTCTTATTTCATTAGGACTAATTGGTTTTTTCTAAATTGTAACTCGGTTTGTTGTTTCCATCTCGACCACCCTTCTTTGGTCTTCCAGGTCAGTGTTCTCACTCATCACTAGCGGTCGATGCCTTGTTTAAAAAAATCTTCTCCAACCTTTAATTCTGCCCTCCGGTGATCTTCCTCTGGCTCTAGTCCCACCCTTCCCTTTGTCTCCCATTTTACTGCTAATGGTCATCAGAAGGTAACACTACTTAAACTGAAGGGGCGCACATAGAAGGCTTCTGTGATAAATGTAAGTTGCGCTACCAAAGCGAAATTCAATGGGCTTTACTGGAAGTTTTCAAGATGTTACTTTTCTTATATTGTCCTATCATGAGAGTGATGAGACAAATTTGATTAATTATCCAAAACGTTTTAAACGGTTCGCTACTGATGAAGTTGGGCCATCTTATAAGCCAAGGTAACAGAAGTCGGTCGACTAGTCTGGTCACAGAGACCGAACCAATATTAATCAATCCCCGGCACAATATCTCCTGACAAATGCCTGTCAAGTCTGTCGTATGAAATCACGAACGATGATTCGGGCCTTTCCTTCAGATGTGCAAGGTTCACCGACTCGCCCATGTGACGTCAGCAGGCGCGGATCCAGACATTTCGAAAAGGGGGGGGCTGGAAGCCCCCTTGAATATTCTCCTAGATTAACATTATGCTAATTTTCGCGTATTTGTTATTGTTGATGTGGCGAAAAAGGGGGGCTAAGCCCGGGAAAGCCCCCCCCCCCCCTTGGATCCGCGCCTGATCAGAGAGTGCACCGCGTACCCTTACTTTACATCTCCAAATGGCACTGGATGCGCACTAAGCAGCCCACAGAAATAAAAATCACAATTTGACGAGTTTTGTTAGCCTCACTCGAAATAACCGTGACGGTTTAATGATTCGGTAGGGGGTTGAGACGACGGACCATTGCATCGCCCTTTAGAACTACAATTCATGTTATGCTACGCAACAGGAATTGATGTTGGACAACTTCTTACCGGGTATGCCACTCGGGAGGGGGAACTCTTGCATTAACGCACAGAAGGTGAATCTGTAGCGTAGGATCCGGGGCCTAGCGGTGTAAATTTGAAGAGAGAAGCCCTTGTATGTGATTTAAGCTGTTTTGAGTGCCTTAAAGGAAATAGGCAGTCGCCCCAAAATTGCACTGAAAAACCAGCAAAGTCTTGCAAATCTTCTCTAATTTGCCTTACAAGTAAGATGTTTTTAACATATAACTATTACAAACAAAGGTAAAGAAAGGAGTTATTCCCCATGAGTTTAACAATTCAGTAACAGAAATATTGTCACATGATCAGAACAAGTCATTCACGAACTAGGATGACGGGGTATACTAAACTTCTTTCAGGTGACTGTATTTTCCCTTTAAACTAATTATAATTATGACAAATATATGTCCTACATTTTCATTAGCAATACTTGATAATAAGGGTGGATAGTGCCCACTGAAGGCATTCCTGGTGCACGCGCGAAGCGCGCAGAAAATTTTGGTATTAAGTATTTAAAGAAATTTTCGTGCACGTTCTTTAACTCCTTGTATGGAGGTATCGCCATTTTGTGATCCCTGGTTTAGTGCTTAGCTCCACCTCGGCAAGAACTCAGGAGAGCTAACTTCCCTTTGCAAATTTTAATACACCGGTGTATAAAGTAAATGGATATTAGCCAACGAGATGAAGCCGGCTGATTATCCTATCATGTTATTGGATGCACGTTAACAAAGGCAACAAAAGTTACCATCTTAACAGTTAGCGAAAATAAAATTAAATTAAAAGATAATCTAGTGGGAGCTTTATTGAATGGAGAGGAGTCACGACCCCAGTGGTCCCATAGTTCGTAGGCATAGAAAGCTGTTCTTGACTGGGGGATGAACGCTGTTTCGATCTCCGTTCTGAGTGAGGGGGGTCTAAGGGGAAGGGAATATTCGAGGGTCCTTAGATGGAACTTGGTGTAATATTTCAGCAAATTTTAAGGAAAATTACTGCAAATTTTGGACATTTTTACAGAGGGAAGAAAATAAAAGGTTTTCGCCCATGAGTCGAAGGGCGCGGAAAGCATACTTTCTCTCTACCACATTTTTGACTGGAGGCGATAGCCCCCAGGCCTCCCCCCGTTTCCCACGCCCTTGTCATAGCTCTCGAAAATAGATATTGAGACAGTGATTCTGGAATTTATTTTCCAGTAAGGCAGTGATTCACAAAGCTCACAAAAACAGATGCGAGCGAAGCTCACAACAAATATATTGTTTTGAGATCAGTAAGTTGTGCAATTCTGGGCCCATGCTTGACAAATAAAGTGACACTGTGACAGTGGGCCCTCATGTCCAAATCGGTGTTTTTGTGTATATTTTACTGTCCCCAAAATTATTGGGGGCACGCGACAAACGTTTGGGGGAGTGGAAACGATATTTGATCATATTTTATGAAGAAATTTCAAACTGATTTCTTTTGGAACACTTTTGACAAGATCCAAGTTAATCAAGATGGCGGAAGAACAAAAGGGCCGCCAAAGTGAATGAAATATTTTTTTAAAAATTATGCAAAAACATTGCAAAATGTCACAATCCCCATTTGTAATGTTCATACTATAGTTCGGCGGTCCTGTGCAATGGTGTAGGCAGCCACTGTCCTGAAGAGCAGGTTCCCTCCAAAACGACCAGACACAGAGCAGCCTGTCATTGTGTGGAATTTTAAGGCCATTTTGCTGAGTTTTTGTTAAATTTTGCTGGAGAATGGGACTTTGGAGGTTGTCGGGGGGGGGATTTTAAATATGAAGTGTTGTTTACCCCCCCCCCCCCGCTCCTCAAAAAAGAATAACCTGTTTTGAAGATATGTCTTTGAAATGGACACATTTTATCTGCATCACGACCGAGTGTGTACTCTACAGCCCACATAGGTTTTACATAACATACGGTAACAAGTTAAAAGGCAAAAGAAGGCTAAAGCCCCATGATATGCCCTGTGTGGGGGTTTTGGTTTGGCTTTACTTTTGTTTTGGGTCTGGAAAGCACAATCCGAAATTCCCACTTTTTAATATTTATCTTGAAGCAATGGACTGAAGTGGATTCAGCAACCCAATCAGGTAGATCATTCCACTCATTGACAACTTTATGAGAGAAACTGAACTTTTTTAATGTCAAGTCTACAGAACTTATACTTAACCAGTTTCTTACAATGACCTCGAACACGGGAAGTAGCACAAACCTTTAAGTGGTTACAATAAGACAGAGAATTCCTACCAGAAAGGAATTTGAAAACCTGCAGCATATCATTGTGAAAAATAAATTTGTTCATTTACAGATATTCGTTGGTAAAACAGTTTCCATAAAACCAAAATACTAAAATGTTTTGTTTAATTTTACGATTTTTGTGTAAAATTTAAAGATTTCTCATGTTAAAATTAACAGTCTAGAGATTACATGTTAATCTAGAACTATTACGTAGAAATTATGTAAAAATTAAAATCCATTTCTTTATGATTCAAATTACGTCCCATAAGGGGTCACGTGACCAAACTCTCAGCCTTTTGGACTTCCACATTTCTAGGAGTGATTTTAGGCTAAAAGTCATACTTTTTCCAAAGTCCCTTCGACTTTCTGGCGAAGATCGAAGGGGCGAAAGCAAACGTTACTCCCGAAGGAGTTCTGCTCCCCAAAGGCGGTACGTGCCCGAAAGGACAAGCGGCTTAACCTCATTGACTACCATATCGCCTCTGGGCAAAGATTTTAGCATAAAGGCCGAGAAGAGCTTTTTAAGTACGTAGAAACAGGCACTGAGAAACTAAAGGAGAACCCCAAACCCAAACAAAAGCCCTGACGGATCACAAACACAATGCCAAACAAACTATACACACCATGCAACAGGGAACAAAAGAGTCTTTGTTACTACTAAAATTCAGAAACTGCCACTGCAGCCAACCCCAAAACAACACCCTAGCCCAACAACCACAAACCACCCCAAAACAAAGTCCCACCCGTCAACCACACGCCCAAAGGCTACCACACGCCCGAGGACGACACCACGCCCGAAGATAACAACACGCCCGAAGGCAACAACACGCCCGGAGGCAACACCACGCCCAAAGGCAACACTACGCCCAATGGCAACACTACGCCCAAAGGCAACAGCACTTAAAAAGCACTGGACAAATACAGGTGCACCTTGCCCAAGGGTGCCCCGGAGGCAGTTGTGACAAAGGGTAACCTCATTACTCCCACGTTTATACAAACTCCACAACCGGTTGCATGCAGTTTAAAGTCCTACCCTACCGAGAAGACAGTTGCCCAGAACTGGCAATTTTGTTAATTACGAAAGTGATTATGTAAAGGGAATTTTAGATAATTAGGGCATTACCAAAATTCTCAAATAATGTAATTATTGTTTACGAAATAAATACAAAAAATAACAATATATCACTTGCAAACATTTTCAAGCAAAGTGAATAATTAGTTTTTCAGTTCCTGATAAAAACAAACACAAAAACATTAAGTAATGAGGTAGCAATCATTTCAAAGAAAAATATGGACAAACATGAACTCCGCCCACTTTAGTATAATGTTCCATACGTCATAAAGCGGTAAATTTACAGACGTTTTCACGAAACAGTATGTTTTAAAGACTGAAAATGTTTGTTTTTTCTAAAAAGGCCAGCCTTTATGTTATTTAACTGATTTACTATGTTAAAGACATGTACGTTAGTTACATAACAGTACACTAAATGCAAAACAGAAAAAAAAAACCCACAAAAGTGCTGTAAAAATGTCTGTAAATTTACAGAAATTTTAACAGGGTGCCCCCGAATCCTTAACTCAAGAGTAGTTATAGTCCCAGACATTTGAGCCTATCATGATAAGGGAGATTACGCACTTTGGGAATAAGCCGAGTGGCCCTCCTCTGAATGTGCCATCTAAAAAAAAAACTTGTACTTTTCAGAAAAGAGACTCAAAGCCTGAACAGAATAATCAAGATGTGGCCTAACCAACTGCTTATACAAATTCAACACAATATCTTTAATAAACTTACTGAAATTTCTCTTGATCAATCCAATTAACCTATTTGCCCTAGTAGCAGAAGCCACACACTGACTAGAAGGCTTCAGGTCACTTGTAATGACAACGCCCAGATCTTCTTCCAAAGTCATATTACTATAAAAAAAAATACTACCAGCCATCAGAGTTGTTGACTCGAGTCAACGACATGTGACTCGAGTCGACTCGAGTCCCGTTTTTTTTTGACTTGTGACTTGACTTTGACTTGAAGGGAACTTGACTTGCGACTTGACTTGACTTGAGGAGTTTGAAAAATAAGTGACTCGTGACTTTACTTGACTTGCAGAGAAATGACTTGTGACTTGACTTGACTTGAACATATTTGACTTGTCGACATTGGAAATCATCATTTTTTTAAGCTTTATTCATACTCTCATGTAATATATTTCCGCTATTTACCCTCGAAATAAATTGAAGATTCGCATCCTTTAAAAAACATCGTAGTAGGCCTATATCGATAGCGCACATAAACTGTGCGTGTTCACGTATTATATATTCACAGAAGAATGCAACGCACGTTGCCACGTGCATCATAGGCCAATCTCGTATTTACCGAATTTACCCGTATTCGGTTTCCTGAATAAATATGTGTGTTCTACAATCCTATAAGTTTGTGGCTCAAAAAGCCTCAGGAAAAGTTATTGCCTCTCTTCCAATTTTTTGTGAACGACTATTTACATCAAGATTAAAACTGATTGTGAAGTCTCCTAGATAGGGTAGCTATCGCCCAATCGTTTCGCTGGCTGACTTAATGATATATATGATAGTATGATAGCCAAACACGCACACACTAGTATCATCATGACGTCGCCTGTACCGAAAGTTGTGTCATTTTGTTATAAAAATTATGAAAGTTCACCGTCGAAAAGAAGTGCCCAGTGTACAGTATGTGGAACCAAAGTAGTCGATGGCCCTGCTACAACTTCGAATTTTGTCAGACATCTGAAAACTCATGACTTGTATAATCATTAATATAGGACTTTATAATAGTTGTTGGGGGCATGAGGCACACTGAGACGCAACAAAACAGTTCCATCACAAATTGTGGAGAGACCTGGCAAATCAATTCATGTTTTGCATATAGCACACATACAAGTTAGCTGATGACTAATACATGTTCTCAAAACAGTACAGTATACTGTCTCACTGTGCCCCACCTCCCCCCTGAGCTGCACATGTGTGCAGTGTGCCTCACCTTTGTATTCATCATGAAAGCAACCACAAAATTTTGTCATTTCTTATATAATACTTAAGTTTTAAACATGTTTCAGTATTTACAGATGACTGTTTCTCAAATCTTTTGATTGGATTTCATTCAACCTGAAAGCAAAGGTATAGAATCCATAATCCATGCAGTTACATTATAAAAGACCTTACGCATTCTTATGCCTTTAGCCGCACTCACAGGTTAAACACTACTGTGTACAACTGTACATAGTCCCTGTTTTGTTTGTCCATCACGCGTAAATTTGAAGAATACTTCCCATTAGTTGCTAAGCAAAATCCTGAGGTCAATCTACCGAATGCATAAAGCAATCTTGTGGTACCAATGATAGTGCATGTGGCAGACAGGAGTTTCTTCTCATGTGCACAACTTTCTAGGAAAAGTAGACTGTTGCTTCACATTGCTGTCCTTGGTAACACTTCAACCGGGGATTGGGCTGCTGTACTTCAATGTCAAGACTGTCATTCATCATGTGTGGCGCTAACTAGTGGAAGTTATCTTGCATCATTATAAATTCATGCAATTTCACATAACATGACTTGTGAAGGACTTGGGAAGAAATGACTTGTGACTTGACTTGACTTGACTTGAAGAAATTTGACTTGTGACTTGACTTGACTTGCAAGAAAGTGAAGTGACTTGTGACTCGACTTGACTTGACCGAAAAAAACGACTTGTGACTTGACTTGACTTGGCAATGAATGACTTGTGACTTGACTTGACTTGAAGAAAAATGACTTGTCAACAACTCTGCCAGCCATGGTATAATCATAACTCAAATTTTCATATCCAAAGTAAACAACTTTGCATTTATTAGCATTTGCCAAGTCTGAGACTATGAAAATAACCTAAGTCCCTTTGCAACAGTGAAGCATCCTTCTCATCATTTGCTTTCCTGTAGAGCTTAGTATCATCAGCAAGCTTAATAATACTAGTTGTGAGAGAGATATCAATATCATTGATGAAAATTAAGAAAAGAAGTGGGCCAAGAACAGAAGGCTGCGGTACTCCACTTGTGACTTCTTTCCAAGAAGATAAATTACCATGGACAACAACTCTCTGCGATCTACCATAAAACCATGAACTGATCCAGTCGGCACGTCTGCCCTGGATGCAGTTTCACCGTAAGTCTACCTAACGGAAATTTATCAAATGCTTTTTGAAAATCAAGGTAGGCCTAAATGACATCAACACTGTGACCAGAATCAAGAGACAAAGACACATCCTCAAGAAATCAAAAAGTTTTCATCGGACCTCCCTCATACAGCACTATTTGAAAAACTTGGATCATGATTATTTTCCGCAACATGATCAACATTAATTATATTTTAAAAAAATATAAATTATGGTCCTTAACCTCCCACACATACGGGGGAGGGTGTGTATGTGTGTGTGTGTGTGGGGGGGGGGTGCTATTTGTGGTGTAACACTATCATGATGAGACATAGGCGTAGGAAGCTTTTCGAGTCTAGGGGCTGAACCTTGTTTGGGATTGCCGTCCTGGGGGAGGAGTCTAAGGGGAGGGTGTGCTCCTCTTCCCTTTGGAAATTTTTTCGGTATTTGAGGGTCATCAGGTGCAATTTGGTGCAAAATTTTGGATAAACTTTAAGGAAAGTTACTGCAAATTTTTGACATTTCTTACAGAAGAGACAAATAAGGGGTTTTTGTCCTTGGATCTGGGGGGGGGGGGGAGAAGCATACTCAGGCCCCCACATTTTTAACTGGGGGCTAAAACCCTCCAGCCCCCCTCTTCCTACGCCTATGTGATGAGACGTAGGCAATCCCAAACTGGTCCATTTAAGATTCATTTTTCCCCGTGTTACGGCTTGTGGTCGCAAGTCAAACCAATAACAGCGAAAGATCACAGAAGAACGAGATTAAAATTCAACAACTTAATGATTATTTACAATCTCCTTATCTTACTTAAATTTACAATAATTAATTAGACTTACTCACAATCCTTTACTTAATATTTGCCTGGTCTGGTCCAAGGGCTGGTAGTGCATGCACGTTGACGATGGCACAGTGGTAGACCTGCAGCGTGCTGTAGCGTAGGAACTGGTTCCACGAGCGAATAACGACAGGGCTAGGCGATGATGGATGATAACAATCTCAATACACAGCGTAGAAACGGCGTAAGGCAATTTGTCACAAGTGTGAATTGTCAGTGACTGGCCTCATATGATTCGGTCAACAAACGGACAGCAGAATAACGTCTGGACTCGATGGTGTCTCTCCTCGTTAAGAGTTGTTGAACTGCCTTTTATATGCTAGGCTTTTATTCGAGAACTCTCCAGAATTTAACAGAAACTTCTAGTGTACACAGTCCAGTAATTACGAGAACGTTCCTTAATAGAAACTTCTAGAACACACAGTAGTTGAATAACGATAATTGCAGCTTCTTCGAAGTGTTACCAGGTCGCTGCTATAATTGGGACATAACGTAAACAGTTCTCACTTCTAGACAGTTCTAGAAAGGCTGCGTTGAAGTTGAATTCTCTGGAACTTTCCATTCGCTCGTCGATGGATTCAATCCGGTGTTCCTGACGGGTCGTCTTGTAACACCCGATAAATTAATTACTGACGCAAATCTACATAGTCACGTGGAGGCCTAAGTAGCTGTATTCTTTTAGCTAGCGCCCCTCTAATTATTCCTCCATTGACTTACACTAAGTTTGGTACGTTTCCTGAGCTCTGGACCCTTGTAGAAGTTTTCAACGGGCACCACATATGCAGTCTTGACTCGAGTCCAGGGTGGCCATTCATCAGGCTTTTCGCCCGACAGTCCGGCTTTCGAGCACCCTGTCCTCCACTTGGGTTCACAGGGCGCCGGACGTTGAATATTCCTCCATTCTGAAAATTCTACCGTAAACCTCCCTCATGCACAAATTTTCAGAGATAATTTCATTTTCAGACACAACATAACAATTTTACAGCTCAATTATGCAGCTTAGAACACCGGAAAGGGCCGTTGCCAGCCATCTTAGGAGTTTGTGAAGCCAAAAATTTTCTGGTACGTTACGCACCAACTCATAGACCCTTTTCCAAATAGCAATTGCAATGGATTGTGGGATGAAGTTCTGGTAGGCGATGTTGTTGTCAATGGCATTTTGCTGTGGCGAAAAACGATGCACACCAAAATTCTATCCCACAATCCTTTGTAATTCCTATTGGGAAAAGAGTCTATGGTCCTCCTTTTCTGTCATCGGGAAGTGGTCACCCTACTCGAGTCACTAATTTTCAAAAGGGAAATGACTCGAGCAATTGTATCATAGGTTTCTTCATACAAAGTATAATGACTAGAGTCACTGACTCGACTCGAGTCACTGACTCGACTCGAGTCACACTGAAAGTGGTAAATGACTCGACTCGACTGTAAAATTGAGTGACTCGTTACAACACTGCTCATACTGGAAAGAAGTTACTAGTGGAGTTCCACAGGGTTCTGTTCTTGGCCCGCTTCTTTTCTTAATTTTCATCAATGATATTGATAGCTCTCTCACATCTAGTATTAGTAAGTTCGCTGATGATACTAAGCTCTATAGGAAGGTTAGTGATAAGGATGATGCCTCATTACTGCAAAAAGACTTGGATAGGTTATTTTCATGGTCTCAGACTTGGCAAATGTCTTTTAATGCAGATAAGTGCAAAGTCCTTCACTTTGGTCCTAAAAATTTCAGCTATGATTATAACATGAATGGTAGTATTCTGAGTGATGTGACTTTTGAGAAGGATCTGGGTGTAGTTATTACAGGTGATTTTAAGCCATCTAGACAGTGTACAGATGCTGCTGCTAGGGCTAATAGGGTGTTTGGATTGATCAAGAGGAATTTCAGTAGTTTTAGTAAAGAAATTGTGCTAAATCTGTATAAGCAGTTGGTAAGATCCCACCTCGACTATGCAGCCCAGGCTTGGAGTCCCTTCTATGAAAAGGACAAGCTTCATTTAGAGCAAGTTCAGAGGAGAGCCACTCGCCTTATACCCGAGGTGAGACACCTACCTTATCATGTTAGACTTAAGCATCTTGGGCTTACCACCCTGGAGTTGAGAAGGATTAGGGGGGGACATGCTTCAGCTGGTGTACAAATTTCTCTCTGAAAGGAATCCTTTGTCCTCTTGCAATTATTTGAAGGTTCAATGTAATTCTCGGGTTCGAGGCCATTGTAAGAAGCTAGTTAAGAATTTTGCAAGGCTCGACATTAGGAAGTTCAGCTTTTCTCATAGAGTTGTTAGCGAGTGGAATAGTCTGCCTGAGTGGGTAGTTATAACTCCACATCTGTGCACTGCTTTAAGGTTAACATTGACAAGTTCTTCCATAAGTGTGGTAGAATCTAATTGTGCTGGGCTCGTTTGGTGTTGGTTGGTTCTTTGTTTTCAGTTAAGGTTGTATGGACTTCAGGGCATCTTATGGGGCCTTAGCACTCCTTTGCCCTTTAACCTGTTATGTTATGTTATATGAAAGCTCACGAGTAGGCCTTTCAGAGAAATTTCATATTTGTGTACCATGACCATTGAAATTTTGAGCTAGGAGAGCTTGTATAATAGGGTGGTGGTTCCTGCTTTTTTACTTCATCCAAGATGCCATTTTGCATCGCGGAAGAACATATTGCAAAAAAAAGTGCCTATAATACCTTCAGTTTTCTTCATTTTTGCAAGATGAGTACTTCAATTCCTTTCCTACCACATGCACATCACAAATTGAATGGTCTAAACTGTCCCCCCGCTCCCCCCCCCCAAAAAAAATTCTTAGGGTAATATCCTCCTCGGGGATTCCCCTTGAATTAGCGGTCTACTACCTTCACTGCTTAGTGAAACATAGGCCTGTAACAGTTACTGAGCCGGAAAACACCAGCTTTTCTGTTCGAGTGGATGGCTGTAGCTGTAGCCCATAGAGCAGGATATATCCTGCTCTATGCTGTAGCCCTAGTTCCGAGTGTACGGCATAGTTTTCGTCTGCCTTCTCCACGTTAATTTAACGGTCGTTGAGCAGACGACACTCAGAACCTGAACCTGCTCTCCTCGCGTTCATTCGGTCACAAAGACGGGGGTTGCTATGGTGATACTATACAAAACACTTGTTTCAGTACGCCTGTACTATGCACCTGTTCAGCGAGTTGATCACCGGTACGGTGCTTGTGTTTATGTGCATATATTGTGCCTACGTTACGTATGTGTGGATTATGTGAAGTCGTCAGTCCGTTGTGTGATCGATTGTACATACACATTGCACGGAATTTAGGCTGTGCCAGCTAGACTAGCAAAGCTTAGGACAGTATTTCGTGTGCATATGAAAGACTGCTATACAAAGACTTTGGCACCAACAAGGCCAAGGGAATAGTTTTTGCTGATACCGCAGTAGCTTCCATTGTTAAATAAGTTCTTGTGAATAATCGACAAAATCAACTTAGCCTAGCCACAGTTTACAGGAGGAACTGTAGCGCGGCCTAGACAGGCCAAAGCTCGAAGTTCAACAATCCACGTCAAGGTAGCAACTAGGGCCCAACGTTAGGCCTAGCCTAGGCTAAGTTAACATTTATAAATGGCAATCAATGTTAGGGCTTAACGTTAGGCCTAAGTATAAGTTAGCCTAGGCCTAGTCTAAATAAAGTCAGGTCTAGCCTAGGCCTGCATAATTAATGGTAGCCTAAGATTAGGCCTGCATTCCAGGGGCGGGATTCACTAACATTTGCGTAGCGTAGGCCTAAGTTCTTGCATACAGGCTAGGCTAAGTCAAAATACTTAGGCTAGGCCTACGCACTGCGTAAGAACTTTCTTAGGCTAGGCCTAGGCCTAAGTGGTATTCACTAAAACAGCTTAGGCCTAACGTTATGCAGTTCGTAAAGATACGCTGCGAAACTGCAACACATGCACATAAGCCAAACGTGTGTGCAGTTGTATCTTGCTTTGTCACATTTTGAGCCAATCACATTGACTGTTATTGTTAAAACGACGCGCACAGTCTTCTGTAGCTACACGCTCTACACAACTAGGCCCTATGCATAACGCGTGCATCTGTATGTGTTACTATGGCTATTTTGTAATTACGATTCCTCTGAGGCTTGAGGAAAGTTGCGCAAAATATTTACGCACTTTTCCGTTCGTGAATACCTAGGCTAGTTAGCCTAAGCAAGGTACGCTTTTTAAGTCTGACTTAGGCCTAAGCAAATTTTTGTGCATAGGCCTAAGTATTTTTTGTGAATCCGACCCCAGGTACGGTTATTTTAATCCATTGAGCCTGGTAGCAGTAACTGCTAGGCCTAGCATTGTTGAAATTAACCATAACCCTCCCTTTAGGCTAAATCCTTTCCCCATTCCTTCACTTTGCAATCTTTACCCAATAGGCTGTACTAGTCTAAGCCCAGACTGGAAAGGTTGCCTTGTAAGCGCAGGATCTGGCCCGTGTAGCTTGCTGCACGGTTTGGCACATGGCCGCGCAGAAAATTGCTGGTCATAGATCTGGCCGCGCATGCGATGCAGATTGGCTGCAGCCACGATGCTACGAGGCAAAACATAGGCCTAGGCCTACTTGAAAGCTAACATAAAACTCACTGCCTTACAGTGCCCACATGGCGGCAAGACCTGACCAACATTTGACCGTGCAGAGGTCTGTAAATCTGGCCCATGGCCGCACATCGGATGAGAAATAACAAGTTAGGCTACTTGCCTGTGCAAAATGCAAACTTTCCAGTCTGGATCTGAGCTGGTTCCCCAGTCAGAATGATCAGGGATGGGAGGCAACCTTCCATGCACTCTACCCCAGGTTTCTTTACATGCTAAACTTTTCATTCTCCAAAATAACCAAAACTGGAAATAAATGTAATGTTGCAGTCACTAAAATGCTTTATGGGGTGAAAATGAAGAGTAGGCTACATGTAGGCTTAGGCGGGGCCTACATGTGGTAATATATGTTATTTGCCAAATACAGGATATCGCAGAATGCAGTTTAGAGTTATGATATACATGCCATCAGTGGCGCAGATACTGTAGTAAAGTTTACTGTGTGTATTGTAATTTCTATCAGACTTGCCAATTCTGACAGTTTCACCAAGAGTCTCACGGTTTCTGGCATTGTCTCATGGCGAAAATGCCAGATCAGTTGGTGAAAATCACTTTGGGCAATGCTTGATAAGTTTCTTTATTTAGACCAAGATCAGTGCTTCCCATTGCTGATTAAGTTATTATGGAATCGCAATTGTATTGTTTCCAGAAAGGTGACTAATTTTTTTCAAACAGTCGGCTTTGTAGATGGCATCATAACTTTATTAAGAGGGTGAGCAAAAAAATGTAAAATTTTCTTAGTGTGGAACACATTTGTCATATTTATAATAACTTATGAGACTAATTGTTTAAAATCTCCAGGTTTGAGGTGTGAATCATTTGATTTTCAGGTTTTCTTGCAAGAACCTCAAGGTTTGCCATTTTTGAGGTTGGCATGTCTGTTGTAGGCTATGTACATTTTTAATATTTAAGAACAGATCATTTTTATATTATAACAAGCTCTCATCTACATGCAGTTACTACAAGCAAAATATGATTGCACCTGACGAGGTGATTTAATATTCCTTATGTTTCACACTTAGATGAGTTTAGGTATGTAAAATGGCATTTTTTTATTTCCTCAGACTCCTAATTTTCAGTGACCTCCATCTACTAAGGGTGAAGGACTATACACATTAACAATGCCTCGAGCAGCTCAGCGTTCAGCAAGTCGGCGGTCCGACATCAGTGATGTTGATGCAGACCAGCAGCTGGGTAAGCTATTTTCTGAAATTTATGGTAACATGAGGATGTACACAGTGTAGGCTCAAATTTGTCCCATTGCCAGTAAGTACTGTATCAGTTGAAAATAAAAAGTTTGTGCAATAGTGCTATTGTTCAACCTGCTTTAAATATAATATTTGTCTGTTTGAGTCATTTTGGCACAAATTTTGTATGCCCCACAGAGGAGCCTACATCTATCATACATTGAAACTGAAAAAAATGTGCACTTTAAATTTTACTCCCAGGTAAGTTTAAAGGGATGCAAGGAGTTCCCTCAACCTTATTTTGAAACATAATTTGCCTTTTTTGTTTCCTTTTGCTTTTCATATTAGTCTACAAACATTGCAGAAAACATGTTGCAAAGTGTAACATAGAAAATGGATGTGTAATAATTCATTTCAAAATCAAAATATTAATTCATTAACAAAAATATTGCCACATAAGTAAAAAGAATTAGGATTGGGGGAAGTGGGGGGGGGGGGGGGAAAGGAAACGGGAAGGGGGTTGGTAATTACTTGAGATAATTGAGATGACTGCTTTTCCCATTAGTTAAGCCTGAGCAGAATTATTCCTCGTGCTGTCAGATCTTGATTAAATCATAGAAAATGAGAGCAACTTGCAGCTCTAGCCATAGTGCAGGCTGCAGTGTGTAAGACCTTCGTATCTCATCTGCCTGTTCACCTGCTTGTATTATCATTCAAATCAGTATGATGTTAACCAAGGCCTCATCCAGAAAATCATCCAATTATTATGTTGCTAGCCACCCCTGTTGCTTTAACAAATCAGAAAGGCTGTAAGTGCTGTGAAATAACCTTCATCTCAGTGTCATTGGTGTTCAAAAATGGCTCAAAGTGAGTCAAATTTTGCACTATTTTGCACCTAAGAAGAATCAGTATTGAACATTTTTCTGGCCTCCCCAAGGCCACCGAATATGTACTGCCTGGTTTGAAATCCTGAAGAAAGCCCTGATGGAAACATGTAACTAACTGTATTACATACAAGTAAGAGAAGAATCCCATGTACATCGCAATGCATTTCATGTCCACATACCTTTGATCTTTTTATATATTAAGGATTGTTTTGCAAACAATATTTAGAGTAATATAAAACATGGTATTGAATTCCCCGCTTCATTTATAATCTGTGCAGCTGAGAATGAATTGGCAAAACTGCAGCGCCAGTATCGCATTATGGAGGGAGACAGGAATGCTTACAACATCGAGTCTCAGGATCTTATTCGAAGACAGCTGTAAGTAAAAATAATGTGAAACTGTTTCTCATAGTAGTGATGCACCACAGCAGACTGGTATTATGTTGGCTTGTGTGGAAATGATGTATGATTTAAGAAAATTTCTTGTTACCTTAATTCATTTAAATTTGACCACAACCTTTCAAATATAGGGAATCCATATGCCCAGGGTCATTTTGTCAAAGGAAAGCTTTCATTTTTGATTCTTGCCGAAGGCAGGCAAGGAATCTATGTGATGGTGATGTCGTGTGTGTGTGTGTGTGCTGGTGTGTATGTGACGCTTTAGCTTGTTTACACGATATCTCAAAAAAGGTAACTCTGAGGGATCTCATACTTGGCATGTAAATTGCCTGTATTAAGTAGATGATGCCTATCGTTTTTGGTGGAGGTCAAAGGTCATCTGGGGTCACCAGGGGTCAAAGTCTGAAAACCTTGTTTACCAGATATCTCAAGATAGGGAGCATGGATACATTTTGTAAGTAGTATGTGGATGTGTTTTGGTGAGAGAAAGAACCCCATTGTTTTTGGTGAGGGTCAAAAGGTCATCTGGGGTCACCAGGGGTCAAAGTCTGAAAATCTTGTTTATACACGATATCTCAAGGTAGGAAGCTTGGATAGATTTCATACTAAGTATGTAGATGTGTTATGGTGAGAGGAAGAGGCTTATTGTTTTTGGTGGAGGTCAAAGGTCATCTGAGGTCATGTCGGTCAAAGTCTGAAAACCTTGTTTACACAATATCACAAGGCAGGAAGAATGGATAGATTTCATATTAAGTATGTGGATGTGTTTTGGTGAGAGGAAGAACCCCATTATTTTTGGTGGAGGTCAAAGGTCATCTGGGGTCACCAGGGCTCAAAATCTGAAAACCTTATTTACACATGATATTTCAAGGTAGGAAGCATGGATACATTTCATACTTAGTATGCGGATGCAGATGTGTTTTGGTGAGCGGAAGAACCCCGTTGTTTTTGGTGGAGGTCAAAGGTCATCTGGGGTAACCAGGGCTCAAAGTCTGAAAAGCTTGTTTACATGATATCTCAAGGTAGGAAGCATGGATAGGTTTCATATTAAGTATGTGGATGTGTTATGGTGAGAGGAAGGACCCTATTGTTTTTGGTGGAGGTCAAAGGTCATCTGGGGTTGCTGGGGTTCAAAGTCTGAAACCTTGTTTACATGATATCACAAGGTAGGAAGCATGGATAGATTTCATACTAAGTATATAAATGTGTCATGGTGAGGGGAAGAACCCTACTGTTTTTGGTGGTGGTCAAAAGTCATCTGGGGTCACCAGGGGTCAAAGTCTGAAAACCATGTTTACATGATATTTCACTGTAGGAAGCTTGGATAGATTTCATACTAAGTATGTGGATGTGTTATGGTGCGAGGAAAAACCCTATTGTTTTTCATGGAGATCACAAGCCATTTGAGGTCACCAGAGGTCAAAAACTGAAACTTTGTAAACATGTCATTACAAGGGAGGAAGCACAGACAAATCCCTTCTAATACGTTTTATTTTTTTTTCATTTTTTTGGTTATTCAAGTTTTGGTTCAAAGGTCATGTGACATGAGCTGACGTGAAAAGGGGTCAAATTGTGACCACATCATAAAAAATAATGAAGTAGAGAAGTATAAATTTGATGGATGAACCTCAGTGTAACAAAGTACCCCCTTTCGGCAAGGAATCACTAAGCCTTTTGGCTTTCTGGTTCCCTTTTCATTGGTAGGGCCTACAGAAAACTCAACCGGGATGGAAATAAGTGAAGACCATGGATGCCATGCCCTTCTCGTTTTTTGTATTGGCCTTGGTACCCTACAATATTTCATACTCTTCAAGGTCATCTCAGCCTTCATGCCCTTGCTAACAAAATACAACAGAACATAAACCAGACAACACCAAATATTCTGTTTGGCCTTGGTGCCCTTTGAGATGAATAAATGTGCCCGGAAAGCTAATATTAAAATGACCTTGCCCTCACTATGTCTTATTTCTAGCCCTGACTCAATATGGCCAAAGGCTCACATGGTACATGATTTGCTATGGTACCTCACATGTACACATTTCTACTATTTTTGAATGGTCACCCTGGCAACTGAGGGATTTGGTTTGATGCAAGGCTGTTCTGTCCTTTCTTTGACATGTGCCAAGTTGAAATGAACCTTTTGAAGTTCTGGTTTGCATTTTATCGGGTGAAGTATTTTTAGATGCACACTTCTGGTTTAAACTTTGTGACTATTAAAGCTATTTAAGGTTGTCCCTTTTTGTTTCTTTCCTGAAATGATAACCAAATAAACCTAGGTGAATTTTTTTTTTGGTTGGAAAGGGCTGAAATCAAGACATTAGAAGCAGAAAAGCAGGAGTTGTTGAAGGATTTAAAATTGTCTGACAGTCAAACTAACCTTGGTAAAGATGATGGTAACATTGACAAACTGAACCAACTAATTACTGAGAGAGGTAAGTCTATCACCTTTATTGTTTTGAAAAAATAATATTAACTTGGTATGTATTTCATTAGAAATATTACACAAGTGAAGATATATATGTTTCTTTTCTTTTAAAAGCAGGATGAAAATTTTTTAGCTTTGATCATTATAGCTTAAACTTTGTATAAAATATCTGTTTTTACAGAATTTGAAATGAGTTCAAATTTTAAAATCTGAAAACTGCCTAGAAATGGTTGTGAGAGTGAACATCAATGCATTGAATACTACTTCATTGGTTCTAGGCTTATATCTAACAAATAATTATTTCCCAACAGTCTATGGTGATGAATTTCATATATATTGGTTTGCTACAAAATTTTTCAAAATATTATGTTAATTTACTTTTAGACAAGTACAATCAGGTCATTCAAGAGGAACACGATCGCCAAAAAGAATTAGATGCAAAGATCCGAGCCAAGGAGAAGGAAATCCGTGGTCAGCACAAGAAGATGGGAGGTGTACATGCTAGTACTCAGCATACTTCAAAGACACAGAAAGCTATCAGGGTCAAGGAAAATAGACTACATCAAGTAAGAACACTTTCTTTATTGTTTTACTTGAACATACTTGAAGGGGGCAGGTATTGTGAGCACAATATCATGAGTATGTATATGTACAGTATAGAGTCTGTCATTGTGTTTGAGTAGACACCTCCCTCATAAGTACAAATATAAGCAAAAGATCCATTTTCAAAAGCAATTTGAAAGAATTATGGGACAGACTTTTGGTAAACATTGTTTCTGGGCACAATAACATGCCATTGACAAAAATGGTGCATACCAAACTCTATCCCATAATTCTTTGTAACTGCTATTTCAAAAAGGGTCTGAAGTATGCACCAATGCATAAGTATAAGTATATAATCACTACAAGTATGACTTGAAGTGAGTACTTACTCACTTAAACACATTTTCCTGGACGTAATGGTACCCCCAAAAGTGACTTTGTACATACATATTTTTAAGTCATGCCCTCGAAGGTAATGTTAACCCTTGAAGATGTATTTAGGACCTGTACTTACACTGCAAGTGTAGTAGTCCAAGTCTGGTGCTTCCATATATCTTGATGACAAGGTGTTGTGTTCCAGGGTCCCACCATTTTGTAAAGCCTGTATTCATCAAAATGTTGCATATTTGCTCTCTGATCCACCTTTCTTTATATTGTTTGAAATAAAAATTAAAGCAATGTGATTAAATGGAAGCATAGAATCATTAAAGTCAGGTGCTTAAAAACAAAGGATTCCAGCTCTTGAGTGGGGCTGTATGGTATGAATAAATGTTTTAGTTAATGCAAGTACTATAAGTGTGTTTCTAGTGGATTGTCATTACTTAACAATAGCATGATGATGACAAAACGGTTAATGGGTATTTCTCTAGTCCAGGGGACCGAGCGGCTTGTGAGACTGGCAATTCAGAAATGTAATTTCAAGTATACTTAAACTTTAGTTGGTAACAATTTGTTTAACCCACCGCTTATCCTACACATAATGTTACTTGTATACTGTAATGGTAGGCATAAATAAGGTGAAGAATCCCTGTATCACTTTCAGGTATTGTTACAACTTTGTGTAAAAGATAGGCTTCATGGCATTTAACAGTACCCAATACACATAGCATGTCCAGTTTAAACTGATCTGTGTTACAGAAACTGTAACACGTGTTACGAGAACTGTTAATGGTACGATACGGTTGAGTGATTTACAGATAAGTAGTTAATTTAGGAGAACGGCTGTGGAGTTCTCCACATGGTACAGTGGTCAAGAAGGAAGGCATGATACCATGATTTTCGGGGTTCTGGGTTCGATTTCTCTTATAAAGTTAACAGAATTTACTCTTATTTTTTTTGAGGGTTAGGGTTATTCTTAGTGTGAGGGTTAGAGTTAGGGGAAAATTGGTGATATTTAAACGTTCCTCGTGATACAAAATTATAACATGGCACAGTTTAAAACTGGAAACGGTATTCCGCCATGTACAGTATTTACTGTACATCAGTGTTGTAGTCGAGGCCGCTACTTCCGAGGCCAAGGCCGAGGCCACACCCTCTGAGGCCGAGGCCGAGGCATTAGCTCCGAGGCCGAGGCCGGGTTACTTATTATATCAGAGAAAAAAATATCAGAGCATACTTTCACTCCATCCAACATAATATTATAGCTGGAGCTGAGGATCCGTATTCCTTGCCCAGAGGTGGTGAGGCAATGGGGATTAGATTGAGATATCTTGCCATTCAAGGGCAGGCTTGTGAAGCAAAGTATGTAAACCTAAGAATGAGCAAATAGTAAATACACGTAAGTCAAGTTCATTTAAATTTACCAAACTTTATTTTAAGAAGCTGGGCACTTGGGCAGTTGTCTCAAGTTACACCTTCACCTACTAGTGTTTAGAAACAAAAACATGGGTTTTCACAAAATACAGAAGGGATCAGTTCCAACTTCCAATTAGTTCCCAAAAAGTAAAATTAATCTGCCTTGCGAAGGATATTGCTGATCACTTTGAGCACTCTACTGAAAAAAAGAGAGAAACTAAACAGCAGTAGACGCCGGTAGTACATGTGTGCCTGCACAAATACCATACAAATTGTGCACTCATTTTAGAAAGCATAATTAGTGTATGAGCTCAATCTAAAAACAAGAAAATGTGTTTTCATGAAATTGCAACTGCCAATTTTCGTGACCAAAGGTGGAAGAAATCCACAAACAACCTGAAATAATTTTTCCTGACAGGTCACACTGTTATGTGTCACCGTCACTACATATTGTACATAATAACAGATGTGTGTACAGAAGGTACTAAAATAACTGACATGAAGTCTACAATCTACAGTTTGATCTTTTACCTTTTACAAGACCCCAAAACAATACAAACTATATTATGGGGAACACAATACTTCACAAGTCCATACACAATGCCACGTGCACCACTGCACCCAACTTAAAGGAGCTTGGTTCTCTGGCTCAGAAGCTCAGAAGCTAAGAATGTGTGCATTGCACTTCAAGAACATGAGGCATTCCAGCATTTGTGGGGAAAGTTTGGCGCGATGTGGCCTCATGATCAGTCCTCCATGGCTGAAAACTCTCTCCACCGGAGCACTGCTAGCTGGCACAGAAAGAACATTCTGGGCCAGGACATAGAGTGGTGGATAGCGCAATCTGGCCGCACCGTCTGGCCTCCAAAAGGTGTTGATGGCTTGCAAAATTTGCATCGTGCCCTATGTTTTTTCCGTCCCCTCTCTTCAAACTCTTCGTGGTCATAAAATCCGAATTTTATTATTCGAGAATCAGCAGACATGGCGACTTCGTCAGGACAATAACAAGCTAGTATAGTGATAGTGCGCGCGCGAGTGACACAGCGGCTAAGCTGCGCTGTACGTGTGTGTGTGTGGTGTGGACTGTGGAGAACTGTGCATGTGCCGTACCGGTTATCCAGTATACGGTATACCGTGTGTGTGTGTGTGTGGCGGGTTCAGCCTTGCTGTATGGTGTATGCATTGCAAGATAATAAGTTTACATGCGCTGTATCGTACGTTCACAGCTAATCTGCACTTTTCAACCGCAACGATCGATGTTGTCTTGTAATAGAAAATATCGAAAATTAATTTCAAGGCAATCTAGACATTAAACTTCGCATGGTTTAGTTATTTCTGTGCAAAAAATGGTAGTAAATTATTAAAAAAGTCGGAGGTAGTCTTGCCCGGCCTCGACCGAATTTCCGAGGCCAGGAGCTCCAAGGCCGAGACGATCCGGCCTCGAGTCCTCCAACACTGCTGTACATGCTATGAAAATTGGCTGAAGAGCAAGGTTTCATTTTTGTGGGCATTGAGTAAGGTCCGGTGTATTCTTAGGGTCATAAACCCTAGTCATGCTATGAGAGGGTTGAAAATTAAAACAGTGGATAACTTTGCAATTTTAAGCAAAAAGACAGTAACATTGCTTTACAAAGGCTGTTTTTTGGCACACTTTCTTTCTGTAAGTGCTTGTTTATTATTTTTGCATTCATATTTATTGAAAGGACACCTGATAACACTGTTGTATCACATGATGAAACTGTTATACTTCTGGTCTGCTTAACTTTCCATATAGTGCACATCTAAAAATAGTGGATGAATACTTTTAAGGCCTAAAAATTTGCTTTTGAGGCTCTACCCAGTTCCTTACCTTTGTCATGCCCTTGGACTCCACCAGGGCTGTCTGGGCAGGGAAGGGAGAGGCCCTAAACCAACAACATATGGGGAAAGCTTCTGGTGACCTTGCCATCTTCAGCGCTGTTGGCCCACGAGTAATGGCCTTTCATAGGAAAAAGGTTCCCCATCCCTGCTTTAGTCCCTTCACTATTTCTACAACAATTAGAGCTACTTTGCTTTTGACTGATGAAGGTTGAAGCAATGAGATGCCCCAGGCTTGCATGAGGTCATGTGAACTTCGAACTGTGTAAATGGTGCAAAAGCTGATTATTGGAAAGCTAAATTCTAAAGTTAAGAGTTTCTTTGTGGTGGAAAGACTACAGAGTGTGGTAATTTGCATTTGGTTATCCATCCTTTTTCATGGAAAAATTATTGGCATTAGTCACATAGAAATTGTAAATTTGTGGTTTTAAAAGGCAGTGGAACAGTGAGATAGTTAGCAGATGATAATTGGCTGTTTCTACAGAACCAGTTCAACCAACATGACTGGATTTAGCTCAAGCTAGCTCTAAGAAGTGATTAGTTTTCTCATTAGAAGCATGATCTTTGTTGTGAAAGAAAAGTTGAAGTCCCATGTTTCAGATACATACTGTCAAAGTTAGTATGTAGAGACACTATCCTTACCAAGTTTGTTTTTGCCCTCCTTTACAATGTATTTAACTCATACAAAAGAATAATGACTGATATTTTGACTTACAGGCTAACTCCAAGTTCAATGACATGCTCACTCTGAATGCTAAACTGAGGGAGGAGATTGACAGTCTCAGAGTGGAGAGGAGTCGTTTTGAAAATATTCGCAAGAAATTGGACAAAGTAAGTGTGTTTGCACATAAGATGTATGGTGATTCACTGCTGATTTCCTGATAATGTAAATTTGAAAGTAGAGAAAATCTTCTTTATAACTTAAAAGTAAAAAGTAAGGAGTATCATACTTCAGTTTAGTAAATTATTCAATGGGCAATAATTTCCAATAAAACTCCATTAGCAAATTTACAATTACCTGAGATTGCATTGATTCAAGCAGCCCCATTGTGTGGCATTTTCTAGCCCTTCCCTCCCCCTGCCATCAGGATATTTATTTGTTTATAAATTTGCCAAGTTGCACACTGCTTAGCACCTTTGCTTGTCTGTAAATACATGATTTGAATCATGTGAGGCATTGATTCATATGAGGGAGATTTCTGAACAGAGAGTAGAATGATTTCAATATTTCCATGAATTTTGGGTTAGGGAGAAAGTAAAGTCACAGCAACTATACAAGCACTTTAAATGGCTGTTGTCTAATTAGATTCCAGTAATCAAAACAGCAAATTTACATGCATGATATCAGCTTGATATATGTATTTCTTTGGATGTCTTGAAGATGAATATTTTATATCTTGTTAATAGAACAGATTGCTGATTGGTACTTATCACATTGATTTTGTTACCTAGTCTGGTAAACTTTCAGTGTAAGAATTTGAAACTTGTTGTGAAAGCATGCTTAGAGGCAGATTTGCATCATCCCAAATACATTCAGGGTAACAATTTGTGATCGGTGACATCGTTTGACATTTCAGTACTGCACCCTCAAATAAACCTGCTAATGTGCATAAAAAACACTACTAATTGTTCAATTATTTATAAAATATGTCAGTGAGATATACTGTACATTGTACCCTGGAAGGTCCCCACAATCTGCACAGTTCTCATATTACAACAGGGTGTACCATAGCTTGTTTGCAAAATGTTGACAAGCTGCTGTAGTGTCTTCGGAATCCGAATTAGAGAACTGCCAATGAAACTATATTTGAAGGGGAGGTGAGGTACTTAGACAAGGTTGAAAGAGGCGGGGGGGGGGGGGGGGCAACTAAACTTTGTTGAGAAAATTTTGGGATGGCAGGGTTTCCCCTGGGTTTCAGAGAGTGTGAGGTGGTATTAGTTCATGGGGATAATATGATGCCAGCTTTGGCACCATTAGTGAGTGACAACTATGAATACTTCCATAGCTAGTACAGTACAGGTGGCAAGTATAGCAAATTTCTGTGAGGTGGTGGCCAAAAACTTTGAGGTGGCCGCCTCACAAAAAGAATGCCAGGGGAAACCCTGGGATGGTGATGTCTGCCTTTAAGAATCATTTTTGAAACCCTGTGAAAGAAAGAAAAAATGAAAAATCTTTCATCAAGAGTGTTGTGGTTTGTTTCACTAGGAGTATTCTGACTTGAGAGCCCAAATGGGTGAAGTAATTGATCAGTCCACCCAGGCATATGATGCTAGGGATGAAGCCCAGGCCAAGATGATTCTTCTAAAGGAGAAAGCAGACAAGGACATGGCCCAGCATCAACAGGAGATGAAGGAACTACAGCGTATCATAGATCATGAGAAGAAACTGAGAGAGTTTATGACCATCAAGGGAAAAGAGAGAGAAGAGGATGAGTTTCTTGTGGCACTCCGCAACAAAAGAGGTTAGTTACTGAAGGTAGTAAGCAGTCTCCCCAGCCTTATCTTGTTACATCAGCTAAATAATATATCTCATGTAATTTCTCTTACAATTATCTCTAATGATGTTTCATCTGGAGCGTAAAATGTATGTTTATTTTAAACCAAGGAGTTGCCTAGCATAAATTCAACAGTTCAGTGACTAAAATATTGTGGCATGATTTAAAACAGCCAGACATCAGTTTAAGTGGGGGTTGGGGAAAGGTTACTCAAATTGGGCAGTATGCAATCATCACTTGACCATAAAAGTTGCTGGTATTGATGCATGTATAAAAAAACATGCAGATGATTGTGTACATTGTTGATGGAAATTGACACTATGAGGTATTATTATCAAAATGGCATTAAATGTTTCTGATTGAATGCATTATTAACTTTAAATATAACAACCCTCCCCCATAAAAAGAAAGAAAACAGAAATGCATAAAATTGGATAAAATTTAAATTGATATTTAATATTCTAGTAGTAGCCAGCTATTATCTGTAACACTCTGCTGCATGGAATGAATTTAAGTCCAGCTGTCAAAAGATTCCAAGCAGTTTAGTTTTGACTCTGTGTGAGGATATTTTGTAATTATTGCAGTACAGGTAACCCACTTGACTTGAGACTTCAGTTAAAAAAGGTGCATATATACTAGGAATGTGAACATTTAGCAAAATAACTAAACGTTTACTCGCAAGTACCTATGATGAACATATAGACTTTAAGTGCTCTTGAACATGATGAATATGTAAACTGCATTAGTGACGGCCGGTGGACATAGTTTCCATGAACCTCAAACACGGATCACGCATGGAAGCTCAACTTTGATGTCGTATGTTTACGTGTGTGCCATTTGTATATGTATTTCACTTTTTCAAAAAGAGTTAAAGTGAACATCCAATTTTTTTTTTTTATTTCGGACGGAATAACGCGTTTTGCGATTAATCGCTGTTAGCTTTGTACTAAACGATTATTACACATACGATCGTTTAGCGATTAATCACTAAACGGTCACAGCCCTAATATATACAACTGATATTTGTTGCAATATTATTTTCAAGTGAATTGTCATCCAGTTTGGTGGACACAGTATGTTACCTTCCCCCCTGCCCCCCTCCTGTCACACATCAATACTCTTGTACATGGCAATGATGATGTGGTTTTGTACTTGTGGCATGCATATATGTCTGTGTCCGATCTGCATTGATACAGTACAATTATCTGTCTTGACCTTACAGTAGTGGTATGGTCACAATACTTGCATTGGGAGTGGGGAACTTATATTTTGCAAGGACATCATAGTCCATTTCACCATAAACAGACTTTTCTCAGTTACCTTAATTGACACCTTATTGCAGCTTTGCATTTTTGTTAAGGGAAACCAAACTTACATATCCCATTTTATTTTGATTTAAACATTAACAGAGGCGGATGAGGATGAAAAACGTCGTCGTGAGAGGCAGGAAGATTCCATTGAGGCATATGAAGAGGCCTTCCAAAGGATCATTGAAGTCACTGGTGAAAGTGACCTCCACAAACTTGTGGGCAAATTTATTGAAGTTGAGGACCGCAACTTCGCTCTTTTCAACTATGTCAATGAAAAGAACAATCAAATTGAATCTTTGCAAGAACAGATCTGGGAGGTAAATATGTTTGAGTGTTTTTATCCTTTTATCATGAAGATATTTCAGCTGAGAAAAGACCTATTTCACAAGATGTCATATTTTGTTTATACTGCTATGTCAGAAAAACACATTGAGAAAGTGTGATATTATGAATGCTACTCCTATGCACTTGAATTTGTGTGCACATTTAGTTTATTGTATGTACACCAGTGGCATCACTGTTTTAGTTTGATGGACTACTTTGTAAATGTGCATACAGTTGCACCCCCTGCATATTTCAGCGTGGTGTGTTTTTGTAGGGCCATAAGAAATGAGGTGTGAGTGAAATGATTCTATTAAGTATCATGCTTTTTCTTTGAGGATAATGCTAACTTAAAGGTAAATATTGCGTTTATTTTACGATAAATATTCATCTCTTTTAAACCAATATCAATAGATACAGAATGATATACAATTCAAAATAAGGCAGTACTGTAGCTTTCTTTTCAAGAGGTAAGGTTCTCACAGGAAGATATTAACTTATTTGTTACACAAAGATAATTTGTTCACCCAAACTTTCAAAAATTCAAATGATGCAACATCCATAACTCTTATCATGCACAATGTTTGGAGGAGATAAATCTATTGCTAGAGTTTATTGGTGAAACTGAACAATTAAATAATGATTATAGGTATTTTCTTTGTATGCCGTCTTGGTGCATTTTAAACTCAATATTTCCCTTTAAAGGGCAAAAGTAGTCACTCCAAGTTAACACTCAAAAATCTGCTAAATCTTGCAGATCTCCTTTTATTTTGCTTACAAGTACTTTTCAGTATATTTCTGTATAAAAATAATGAATATTGAAGGTAAACCAAGGAGTGCTCCTGCATAGATTTAACAAAAAAGTAACACAAATATTGTCACATGATTAGGAGCCATTCCTGAATTAGGATGACAGGGTATGCTAATTCAAATTGGGGGACTGCATTTTCCCTTTAATATAAGCAGATCTGAGTATGCTAAAGATAAATTCGTTATAGAAATTTCACCTCCTACCCCATCCTCTGTGTACTAGTAATACCTCCTTGTTGTTTGCACTCTGCTCACATGCATCATATATTGTTTAGGGTGTTTACAAAAATATTTGCTGTGTTAGTATACTAAGTCCAACCTGATGTAAACATGCAAAAGAGATTGATTCACTTCAGGCTTAATTGCTGAAGTTGGTTTGTTTGTGGCACAGAAAATTTTCACATCTTTAATATGACTTATGTATACAGGATGATAAGCAATTCAAAATAAGTTGGTTGGGACATTTCAAGGAATAGGTTCTAGCAGAAAGAAATTCACTGCTTTGTGGCTCATATATAAGTTTGTTGGCCCAAGCTTTCATATTTCAAAGTTATGCAATACCCAAATCTTTGTACTGTATAATATTTTTGGGGAAGTAAAGCTATTGTTAAGAGAATGTTGGTAAGAATGAATTTTTAATTGATTACTAAAGATGCTTTCTGTGCTGTGTTGATGCAATTTGTAAACACTATGCCTCTTAAGTGAAAATGCTAACCAAGTCGTTTTATGCTTGCAATGTGACAGACCCAGAATGAGATTAAGAAGTTTGAGAGCCAAGGTCTTGAGATGGAAGAGGAAAGGAAGAAGATACTCAAAAGCCTGGAGGAGAGACAGACAGGTGCCAGCAAAGATGCGGATGAATATGAGAGTAAACTGAAGAGTGTCAATAAAATACTTGATCAACTTAAAGCAGGTATGATGTTTACAATTCCATCAAGGAGGATTTATGTGGTCTAAAAAAAGTTGTGGAAAATTTGAAAATTTATTTTCAGTTCCCAGCTGGCCTTGAGAAAGGCATGGAGTTTTCATAGATTTTACATGCCTAGAAGCTTTAACAGGATGTTTGCAGAATTAACCTGCCATGTATATGAGATTGGTCTGGTTGGAATGTCCAAAGCAGTTTAGCAATTGATAATTAAATTATGTGCTTGGGTTGGCCGGTATGATCAACAAACAGTGGTCAACTGCAGATACTGCTAGCAGATTATGTCATTTAATTTTGCTGCTATGTTTCAGACTTCCCAGGTCACTCATGGGTGATGATTTAGTGGTCAGGAGGCTAGTGCTTGCTATAAAGTTTTCTGGAGAATTTTGCCCAGTGGTAAAGACTGTTGCTTCTAATGAACTTAAATTCAATGTGCATTTTATCCCAGATTTTCATACTCTGAAAAATGCTTTCTGAGTTAGTAGACCATGGATTTGTCCTAGTTTGATCATGAAATAGGTTATGGAATTTTGTTCTCATGAATTGGTGGAGGAACTCTGATCAAGCTACTATAACACCAATTGGTGTTGTTTTGTTTTTTGTATGTTTCCAGTTTTTTCTCACTATTTGATACCATAGCCAAAGTACACCCCCCCCCTTCATCAGCAGTGAAAGGGTCAGTAACCTAATGGGTAGTCACTATACTAGGTTGAGGGCACTTTATTCAAATTAGCTGTTTCAACATTCACCTACAGATACTTTGGAAAAACATAAAACTGCCATGTAGGGGATTTTCCTATGGTATCAACTCATTTTCCATAGCAGTTTTCTAAAGGACTAGAAACTAGGCTGACATAAAATATGCACCTGTTGGCAGCTTGTAACAGGATGGTGTTTTTACAGCATGCTTGTGAAGAAGGATTCTACATGCATTTATGAAACAATAATTGCCTGATGATCAAAATCTCCAACAGAGATATCCATGGCTTAATAGTGCAAATGAAACACCTCTGTACTAGCAGTTATGGAGGATTCATGCTATCTAATTCCACATGCCAGTTCTGTATGTACTGGTGAACTTGAATATTTGTCATTAGTTCTCATCAGTGCCAAGAAAATGCTAAACCTCTATTTTGTGTTGGAATGAATAAATGGTTGTTCAGTAAGTTTAACAGAAATCTCACCTTTTCATATACTGTAGGAGTGGATTCACTTTTCACTAAGATCAACTGTGACAGGTCTACCATCGATGAGATGCTTGGGAGTACAGCAGGTGTCTCAGATGAAACCATCATGCAGTACCTGGGTCTTGTAGAACAGAGGACCAATGAACTCTTAGCTGTTAGTGTTTATGTGGATGTCAAGGTGAGTGGAAACTATAGGCACATTTGAGGGGATATCCCTCAATAGCTGGGGGAAGCCCCACTCATACTAGTAGAGTGGACCATCACAATGATTCACTAAAGTTCACCCAACACCTAAAAATAATTGAAAAGGTTCTGCTTTTGAAGAATGTGCTTGGGGGGAGTGGTAAGCACCCACCCCCACCCTCTCTAAAGCAATGTATCTTAAGTTGTTGGTATGTATATAAGATCATGAGAAATACACCCACAAGTGCAAACACGTTTTCTCTTATTCATAATTCTTTACTTTTTGGCTTGAAAACTGCCACCTTGGTCTTGATGTCTCACATTCATTATCTCAAATGTGTGGTACCCATTCCTGCCTAAGAAAGTTTATTACCCGTTGGGTAAATAGCTGTATGTTTATGAATTTCTGTCTTCTCTTTTTTGTCTGTGTACAATTATCTTCAGAATGCAGATGAAGTTGAGACCAAAGTTCCCAGTCTTCTTGGTAAAGGACCCATTCCAGCACCCCAGCAGCTTCTTATCATGGCGCCGTCTACAGGTGATGAATATGACAGTGATCAAGGTTCTGAGTTAAGTGATGAGGAAAACAGGCCACTGACACAGGGAGAGTTAAAACAGAGAATAATGAAAGGGGTAAGTATATTTCAATACATGAAGAGTGTCACAGGTGGTTCCAGAGGATGGGTCCCTGAGGTTTTGAACCTCTCCCTGTGCCAGCAGCAGTACCTCAAAACATTCAAACAGTTCTCAAGATAATCTCATCTTATTCTTTTGCATCCCCGTCAAACTCTCCTTAGGGGAGAATCTCTAGCCTCTCTACTAAGGTAGAAATATGTGCTTTGTGATTGCTAGTCACCTTCCCTGACATTAATACCCTCTTGTGGAAGATTATAGAATGGTCCAGAGTTTGCAGGCATTTACCACGATTTCTAGTGGATTGTAGCCAATTGGGAATGTGCCAAAAAGTTGCACAAAATACTGTGAGCAATTGAATTGGGATTCCCATGCAGTAAAGACAGTGGTAAAAAGTTTGGAATTTGCAGGTACAAAAAAGTGTGGCAACTACAAATTGAGTTCATCATCAACATTTGTCCCATCTTTGCCCATTGCAGGTACTCAAAAAAGAGGCAGCGGCTGCCAAGAAAGGCTTTCAATATGATCTCTCTGGGGCCAAGGACCTGAAACAACAGAAGCAAACCATACCAGAGAAGAAGAGAGCTGGAAAACGGTGAAGAAATTCACCAGTATTCACAGTGGTATTCATAACTGTAAATAGCAATTCACCTTGAACAGTGAGAGTTTCTTTTAAGTCCTAGTCATTTCCAAACAATGTAAAAAGGATTTGCAAATGACCTGTTGTGGTCATGTTTTGTGTAAAGACAGTTAAGTAAAGTGTTTCACTCACTCTCCATGTATGGTGAATATGCAATACTGTATTCAAACACCTACTTCAGTAAGAAGTATGCATTTGTTTTAAGGCAATGCAGAGAAGAAAAGTAGATACTGGGAGGAGTGGTTGATGTACAAGCAGGCAGTATAGAGCTTTTCAATGTTGTCACCATGTTGTTCTCCTGTCTTTGTAAGACATTTTGACAGGACAGTGTTCACTGCACCTTTCTTCATGAATGTTACGAAAACATTTCCCTTTCATGATCCACATAGTGTAAAACAAACCTATGCATGCTGTGGCAAGCAGCTTGTCACTCACAAATGTCTTGATAAATAATCAAGTGAACAACCTCTACAGACAAAGCAAAGGTATTACTACAGTTCATTACATGTCATTCAGATGTGTCTTTGTGTATAACCTGAATGGTCTGTTGGCATTACAAGTTGAGTAAGAGGGATTTTGTAAGATACCAATTGTTTAAATAGTTGAGCAAGTCTGCATTTTATGAGGCAAGGTTAAGTAAAAGTTACAAAGATGTACAATGGCAAAGATTCTCCTTTTGCAAAATTGAATTGTTAAACAAATTTATTATTTGTTTAGGGTATCTGGGCAGCTAGCTGCTGCTTTGGTTGTTGTCATTTTCAGTGCAGGTTTTCCACTAGGCAAAGTAGGCTCTGCCTATGGGCCAACAAGCATTTGGGCCCTGAATGATTGACATTGTAGACTCGCAGTGGGGAAGGGACCCCCACAGTGCTGCCTACAGGGCCTTTCACTCTTTAATCTGGCACTGGTGATTTTAGGGAAATCAGATAAGAAACTACTTTTTGCTTCCTCTTTTATCAGCTTTTAATTTTGTTGTAACTATTTGTAATCTAAAGTGAACTAAGCATAACAAATTTTCCATTGATGTACCAAAACTTGCAGTTGTATAGATGATCCCTTCCATGTCTGGAAACTAATTCTTTGGAGTATTCAGAGTGCCAGGTACTTTAACTCACATGAATTTATTCCTTTAATGGTGTCTTTGTTACATATGATCATTGAATTAAATTTTATTTGGTATGTTTGTATTTTTATTTTATTCATTCATACTTAGAAACTCCACACAAATCTTTTGTTTGCCATTCGATTTATTTCATTTCTGTATGCCAGCATATTTTAGAATGAATACATGTGAACTTCTGTTACAAAGTGATCACCTATGTAAGTTTAAACTGAATGTAAGTCCTAATGGGAAAAAATTTGATTCTACTTAAGTTCCACTAGGGGTTATAGAATAATAAAACGTAATAGTAATATTTCAGTCTCTGCCAATTATTTTACAAAACTAGATAAAGGATTACAGTTTGGAAGAATCCTGAAAGGGTTCGTATGTTAAACTTATTGCTGGGTGGCTTCCAAATGAGACATTTTAAATTAAATTTCGATTCATTTGAAAGTTGGTCAGGTCCAAAGAGAACACTGTAAATTGCACTTAGATGAAAAAACCCAGCTTGCTATGACTTTGCTTGTCATCAAACCATGAACCTCAGGACTGATAACTTTCACTTCTTCAAATCTCACTCCCCTCATTTACCCAGTCAGCTGTACCATAGCAATGGGTTAACAAAACTTATTCTGGGAGTGTGTCATGCCAATAAGTTAAGATAAATGGTATCAGATTTGAGTCAACATGCCATATCACAATGTAACTGACAGAAACTAGGTAAACAGTATTTCAAATCCATCATCCTGTGACAACTTTGTCACTCATGACCTTGCAGAAGGTTTATTACAGCAGACTTTCTGCTAAATTTTGGTAGGTTTTGAACTGATACATGCTAGAAAGATTTGCAACAGCATATGCTGAATAATGAATAATATTTGTGGTATGTCTTAATTACCGATGTGGTTGCAAAGGTGATACTCAAATGCAGATTGCATAATTAATGTAACAAGCATGACTCAGCTCTTTACTCTTCCATATGTGAATTAACAGCCTGATAATTGCACCAACCCTAGCTATGTTGGGCTAATACAGTATTTGTTACATTAAGATTGTAAAAAGTTCTTCCAAAATAGATGCTGTTATCAGTGAGAAGTTTGAGGGCAAATACACTGTCTTTAACAGAATAAAATATTGCATTCTGTTGTATTTTGGCTCACAAACTAAAGTGTATAATATTAACCAGTCAAATTTACAAACACTTTCACAGCTTTTCTCGAACTATGATACCGTGATAAATGTTCATCAGCAAGTCTTCTGATTTAAGCTCAACCTGAATTTCCAAGTTAATATTCTTTCCCCAAGATTATATATTAACATCCTATCTAAAGCTGCATTTTACAGAACCAAAGTTAAGCGGTGTTTGATAGTACTATCAGACACAATGGATTGATATCAACCATCAGCCTTTCAGGAAATACAAGTTATATTCAAGTGATTGACTTGCTTGCTTAACCAATCAGAAGACTGTCATTTGAAAAAGGCCCCAGTTGTATAAATAAGAAAACAACCCACCCTAAATTATTGCTGGTAACAAACTCAGGGTTTGCACATGAAATCATGTGAAACCCTAATCATTTTGGAAGAGATCACTCTACCAAACTGCTAATCTTATGTAAAAATATTTCTTACATTAGCATACCTGTCTAGAATTTGTTGCCACTGGTTATTTAGAGAGAAAAAAAGGTCAATGCAACCAGAAATGCCACTTAAAACTGCTTGGCTCTCTGCAAGAACAGTCAGTGCCACAGATCTGAGGTCACCAATGCATTCCAGCCACCACCATAACCCAGTGATAAGCTCAGTTACTCAAACATGACCCATGAAGTCTTACCAACCTTAAATATCATCTTTTACAACTAATTCAGTCCATTTTCAAGCAGAAATGAGCAGTTTGGACTGTGCAAGGATACATCACAAATTCATTAAAAACTCTTTGAAATAAAATATACACCTGCCCTCCCCCCCCCAAAAAAAAACATTGAACTGCCTCAATAAGATATCTTTTCTTAAAACAAAGTTTCCATCAGCATGTCTTCCCTTTCAGTTGTATGTCCCATAGGAGGAAGAAAACGTGATGGTTTTGTCTTTTCACACTTTCTGAAATTATCTCATAACCTTCTGAATATTCCTCAGAACTTAAACATTGGGTTGTGACCCATGGGTTACTGGCCACAGCCCACTGGGAGTCATAGGTAGTAAGAGGCAAGCAACTCTGAAAATTCTTAGCTATAATGAGAACAATCTCACTGGTTCAACCTGGTGGCAATTGTCAGCAGCCTCAATTATAATAGTCAAATGTTAGGGACGAAAACTACAAATTCTTTTGAAGGCAAATTTCTTCTACAGGTGGGGGACCTATGATGAGGACAATCCAAGCCTGTAGCCACAGGGGGCTTAGCCCCCTACAAAATATATTTGCCCCCCCCCCAGAAATTCAAAATTAGCATAGCCTTAAATTCATTTCAGTACATCTCACCCCTTAGAAAATATTTTGCCCCACCTCCCTCCTGGAAGCTATTTTGCCCTCTTCAGCACCTTGCCTGGCTAGAGGCCTGGAACAATCTCAGTAGCTCGACCTGGGGGCAGTGCATTTGCCCCACTTGCTATTAAAATTTGCCTCCTGGCTACAGATCCTCCACCTTGGAAAACTGACATTTACAGTTGGCCTACACCCACAGGGTATGAAGCGATGCCTGTATCGCTGGAGATTCTGTTCCAATCCATCTTTACAACTATTCAACTCATTTCTGAAGCATGTTGCATACTGTACAGTTTTCACAGTTCATTATGGCTTTGACTTGTACGACTGGAGAATAAGATCTGCTATTTCTGGAACACCGACCATGTGTTTCACTTGGGCAAAAATTGTGGGCCCCTTTTGCCTCATTAGGTCAGAATCTCTCTTCATCACCTGTGTATTGACAGAGAGGTATGAGAATAACTGAGGACCTTAATGTCTAAAAGCAAAATATGAAATGCATTTGATGCCAGAATTCAATAATGAAATTAATAGGGTGCCAGAACATTTCTGTGCTGAGATAAAAAACCAGAATGCAAAAATGCATTGCAGTTTCAATGATATATGTTCTATTCCAAATAATGCCATGATGTCCAACATTTTTCAGTCACTGGTCAAGTGCTACATTAACATGTTGGAAAAATAGTTTTATGTTCATATTTGATCTTGGAAATTTTTGGGAAGTGATTGCTTGTTGATCCCTGTGACCTCAAATGACCTTTGACCTCCAAACAAAATGATAGGGTTCATATTCATCATAACCCTCTTACCATAAGGCATCTATATACTAAAGTATGAAATTTATCCAAGTTTTCTACCTGGAAATATCAAGGTTTTCAAGGTTTGACCCCTGGTGACCCCAAATGACCTTTGACCTCCACCAAAAACAGCAGGGTTCTTTCTCTTACCATAACGCATCTACATACTAAGTATGAAATTATCCAAGCTTCCTATCTCGAGATATCGTGTTAACATGGTTTTCAGAGACTGACCCCCAGTGACCCCAGATGACCTCTGAACCCCACCAAAAACAACAGGGTTCTTCCTCTTAATGGGGCATCTATGTATTAAGTTTGAGAACTGTCAGAGTATCCCTTCTTGAGACACCATGTTAACGAGCAGTGTCACAAACACGAGCACACATGCACATACACACCCCCACACACACACACACCATCATGAATGGATATTTTTCTCTTCACTGAAACCAAAAATCTGAGGTTACACTTTTCAATTCAAATAGTAGATTTCACAATAACTGATGCTGCTCTTGAACTAGTGAGAGTACGTTTGAAAACATTAAGAGGAACTTCCTCAGAGTCAAACTATGGTTTTATGTTACCCCTTGGCAAATTTTGCAGAGAATGTTATGATAAAGGTAAAGACTGGAGCAAGTTGAACATAGCATATGACCAGTGGTGCTGCCAGGATTTCAAAAATGGGGGGGAGGGGGATGGTTTGCATGCACATTTTTGTTGTAAGCTGTATACCTGTGTTCAGGAGCAGACTGTGTAGGAGAAAGTGGGGGAGGGGTCAATGGCTATGACTGGGGGATAAAAAAGCCCCTACCCCCTCCTCTAATGGCACCACTGCATGTGACTCTCCATGCCAGCTTCAAACTTTGCATTCCTATTCCATTGACTTCATCAGTCTTGTCATTCTTTATGTCCATGCAGCGGAAAATGGGTGCCAGGCACAGACTTGTGCACTAATGCTGCATGTGCAGAGTGCTGCCACAGGGCATGTGCACTAAGGCCAAGATGGCTGCTTTCTATTATCTGCTGTGTAAAATTAGACTTGAGAATACACTGATGTGCAACATTTCATTGGGACTTGAAACTTGAGAAATTCTGAAAAGAGTAAAAAGCTCAGAACAAGAGCATCACTGATGCTGTAGCTCAACCATGATTTCCCTATCACACAGTTACTGTAATGTAGTTTCACTAGGGGGCCCAAACCAAGGAGTCATGGACAGCAATGATGCAGCACCTTCAGCAGTACAGATGTAAATGGTCACAGCCATGGCAAATCAGAGTCACCCAGCTTGCAACAACTTTTTTTTTTAATGTTTGTGGGCCTAATACTGTAGTTACTTCTGCTGACAAAAATACCCCAATTTGTCAGGCCCATCATTATGGCCAATGCAGTCCATTAAAGATTGGTCCTGATATTCATTGAGGGTGCAATAATTTGACACTTGATAGTAAACTAACTACATAAAGTGCTGCCAGTAGTAGGATTTACCCTTGAGTGCATACATTTAATTGCACCCAGCCATTTGTGATTGTAGACATACTGACCAACTGTACAAGCTATTTATAGTGCATTATATGCTATTGTGAACATTTGTAGTCCACTACCTTTTGGAAGTCAACTGGTGGTTATCTAAGAACCAATTTGTGCAGTAGAGCATTCAATGAAGCTAATGTTACAAACTCGGGTAGATATTTATTCTCCCGTTTTTGGCCAAAAACAGGGGCCTCGGGTGGTTTTCCTTATGGGCTGAGAAGATCGTAATGATCAAATAAAGATTCCTATGGCAATACATATCAAACAAAACCAGAAGTAGTATGGAAAAGCACTGGCATGGATTTTACCATCTGACCCTTTGTGACCCCAAATGGCATGTAACATCAACACACAAAGTACACCTATGATGACCCAACATCCACTGAACACTGGTAAACTTTGATAAGATTCTGACACAACCCCTAGTATTTGAAGGCTTTTGTTTGATTTTACTTTTTGAATTCTCTCTGACCCCAAATGACCCTTGACCTTCGAAAGTACAACTTTAATGAAACATCATCTACTGGATACTCTTGCCAACTTTGATAAGGTTCAGAGACAACCCATAGAAGTTGAAGGCTATTGCATGATTCCATTGTTCAACCATTTTATGACCCTAAATGACCTTTGGCCTTCCTCAAAAGTGCAACTATGACCCATCATCTACTGACCACTCTGACCAACTTTACTGAGATTTGGATACAACCAATAGTAGTTGAAAGCTTTGTGTGATTCTAGTGTTTGACCTCTCTATGACCCCAAATGACCTTTGACCTACTTCAAAAGTACAACTGTCACGATCCATCATCTACTAAACACTCTGGCCACATTTGATGAGACTTGCACTTAACCCCTAGGAGTTGAAGGCTTTTGAGTGATTTAACTGTTTGACCTCTGTATGGCCCCAAATGACCTTTGACCTACTTCAAAAGTACAACTGTTATGACCCATTGTATATTAAACACTCTTACCACATTTGATAAAATTTGCAGGTAATCCCTAGGAGTTGAAGGCTTGCATTATGTCACTGTTTGACCTCTGTATGACCCCAAATTGACCTTTGACCTACTTCGAAAGTAAAAATTTGATGACTCATCATCTACTGAACACTTGCCAAATTAGACAAAATTCAGGCATAACCCCTAGGAGTTGAAGGCTTTTGAGTGGTGATTACACTGTTTGACCTTCTTTTATTTGACTCTTTGACCCCCAAATGTCCTTTGACCTACCTCAAAAGTACAACTTTGACGACCCATCATTTACTGAACACTATTGTCAAATTTGACAAGATTCCAACATAACCATAAGGAGTTAAAGACTTTTGTGTGATTTCACTTATTAACCTCTCACAACCACAAATGACCTTTGACCTATTTCCTGTTACCATAATTACCAAGCCCTTGACATGTGTTATAAGTTTACCAACTTTGACAAGGAACGGTCAAAGAACCTGCAGACAGCAGCCTTTTAACCAATGTTGACAGACGGACAGACAGACAGTCATGACAATAGCTCAACTTGTTGAGCTAAAAGTTAATCATCTTTGTGAAAAATTTTCGTATTTTGTTGTATACATGTTGCATTTTGTCAAAAAGTTGTAGAATCATCATCAAATTACACAAATGACAGTCACCCAACTTATTTAAGTTGATGGTCCTTATAAATTGTTCTCACAGTGGTGAGACTTATGGTCATGCAATCGTCTCTATAATTTTAGGTCTGTGGGGCTATGTAATTGCAATACAATTGAACGGCATGTTCTGTACCCATGCAACAGACCAAGGCCAAATCCTCTGAAGCCCTCTCCCTGGGGAAGGCTGTAGGGAACACCCTTCAATTCTGGCATCATCATGAGACTGGTCCTAAGGAAACCCATCCCAGCTGCACCATCATCATGCATAGGTCAAGGGACACAAATGTGAAAGAAAATAAAACACTTTTTATGGAGAATTTTACAAATTAAATGGCAGCATGATAATCAGAGTGCTGAAATTCCATCAGGTTTATGACAATATTATAAAATAAAATCAACAATATGCTCAAAAACCTTTAGCAATTTATTAAAATACTTAATTAAGCTGTTGAATAAAAGTCAGCTTTAGAAGTTTCCAATTTGTCCTATGCTCATGATTATTATTTTGAAAACTGAGAATTATTTTGAAAGACATACAAAACTGTTGTACTAATTCACGTTTTTGTTCGTACAGCAACCTTAATGATAAGTTACGCGGATCAATAACTGTCAAAAAACTACAATTTTAAGCAGTTTTTACAAACCACTCTCAGTAGTTTGCAAACTCACACTGCTGAATATGCATGACAGACTAATCAAGTTCCAGATTTCACTTTGTACCAACTCTGAGATTCATTGGACTATCTAGTCTTGCAATTTCATGCTCACATATACAACATTACATATCCTCATACACCCAAACACCCGTTTAACATATTTACGTCATGCCATTATAACTGTCATATTTATTTTTATCATTCAAAGGAATACAAATGTAAATCAATAAATCCAATTCCAAATAGAAAAAAAGTCAATAAATTACTTTTGAAAACCAGTACTAAAACCAATGCCATGCACCCTGCAGGCCCATAGCCAGACTAACCAATTGGGGGGGGGGGGGGCACACTGATGTTGGAGTTTTGAAAATTTTTACCTATTTTAAGGACTCTAGACACAACATGGTGCAAGATTTTCCATTTTTTCTTCTTATATTTGTATTCCAAAAAGGCTGGTCTCATAATAAATTTTTCCTCCTTCAGTGCAAGACCTTTCATTGAAAAACTGGGGGGGGGCATGTGTCCCCTGTGCCCCCCGTGGCTATGTGTCTAGCACCCAGGTTAGAAAATGTAATCATAAATTCTCTGCAAATGCATTTAAATATTTTCACCTTGGCACTGAGAAAAAAGAAAGATTCCATACACTTTTAAAAATTAGGGGCTGTACTGCAACACAAAAATTATCTTTTCAATCGTTAACAATTAACACATCATGCTATTAATGTGGTAAACAAAAAATTAATTAGTTATTACCTCCAAGCTTGCACCAACGGCCTCCGCAATGTCAGTTTTGTTAATAACCAAAAGATCGCTCTGAGTAATCCCTGGTCCGCCTTTACGAGGAATTTTATCCCCACCTGAAAGACACCGAAACAGAGCTCGTGGGGGATGTTATCAAAAATACAGTAAAAAACCGCTTTGATGGAGTTTAAAAAGGCAAACATATTCACAAAGCTGATTTTATGAAGACCTGTTTACTATACATCGATTGTGATGGATGACCCTCATGATATGGGCATGTGAAAAATAATAGATAAGATGTATACATTTTTGGATTTGGTGATCTACAGTATGTACACAGTTTGTTCTCTGTTTGCATGTACAGTAATACTACTGGGATAATTATTTGCAAGAGATATGAAAATTCAGGTCAAGTTTTAGCTATACGGGGCCAATCAAAAGAGCAGCAGTACCAAGTGATTCACCCAGTGACTTTTATACATTAGTATGACCACTGAAATTTGCAAAGTCACTTATCAAATAAGGGTGAAATAACTAAGCTGGGATTGCAATTTGCTCCCCAGTATGTGGTAACAATTAGATATAATTGTAAGAGATAACAATAGCAAACTGGAGTAAAAGGCGTAACCAGTGACCAACTAAATTTTCCCACTGACATTTGCCAAGTTAACATGTTTTCTGAAAATAGTCATTTATCTCTGAAGGATTACATATCTACAGGAAGCTTGCATTTCAATATCCTATGTAATAATAACAATAATAATAATAACAACAACAATAATAATAGTAATAAAAAACTCCTCAAACTGCCAATTATTATTCCTAATTCAATTCGTGCTGTAATTGTCAGCAAAGTGTCCCAATTTCCTCATCCCAGACAAAATTCTCCCACATGAGTTTACTTTTTGCCCTTCCACCACTTTAAAAAATAAACAGGCTGTCCTCAGCACCTCCCAGACAAAGGCATGTATTTTAATTTGCTGAAAAATTCACCGCACTATGTACCTCTTAGTTCATTGATCTGCAAAAATTATTGACCAACCAGAATGACTTAGATTTGAAGTCATAATTTAAATCTGCACTTCTTTTATGTGAATTAAAGGTCATGTGACATGAAAATTACATAGTTGGATATTTGATGTAAAAACATTAAATATCCAGAAAATAGCTGCAATTCCCATTAAAATCCAAATATTGACCATTTTACAGGGTAATTTCTATTTCACACTTGTATGATGAATAAACATGAGCTAAATATGCAAATATGTGGCATCAAAAGATGGCCATACCATATATGGCTCATGTTAGCCTTTGTTTTTTCAACCTTAATTCCAAGGACACTGGTACCATTGTTATCCCCTGAGGCGTTTATTATGAAAGATAAATTTTTTCCTTCAGAAATATTGATATTTTTCCCTAAACTGTAATCTATCTGATCAGTAATTAAGAGATAATTAATATAGGGTTAACAAAGAAATCTTAACACTGTGCAACACTCCACATCATTACTTTCGCATAGGCTATGAGTTTCTTCAGAAACCATAAAACTTTGAAGACGTGTATTTTGAGAATGGTTAAAGATATTGAAATAATTCCAATGGATCTTTCATTGGAAGACTTAGTTCTTTAGCTGACAAGTGGCAAGTCACGTGACCTTTAAAATACTTTCAACAATTGTGGGTAAAGGTTGCCCTTGACCTTAAACAACATATTTGGGCTGAATATGAGTTATCCTTGACCTTAACGTATTTGTGGTGATGACTGTCTGCTTTTTACAGTCCAAGTCCAAACAATATGAAACTATCAAAAAAGCTTAATTTCACATATGCCAAACCAATTTTCCCCATTCCAAAGTATAAATGTATGCATTCATCTTCAACAAAGTTCTCACACCAGTGGTCCTATTGTATACATAAAACTAATTATATCTGCTTCCCATAGCACCTTTAGTGACAGTAATTTGTTTTTGCCTTTGCCTGTCCTAACAATATCCAACCCTCAAAATGTTGACCAAATTTGCAAATTTCGTTTACTCCCTTGCTATTTGCTAATGAGTATTCCAAAATGGAAACCAAGTTTTCATAAAAGTGGATTGCATTATAAAGGTAAAGCTAATGACTTTAAGCTTCACCCGGTCAGTGACATGCCCCAGTATTCTTACTTTATAATATTAAAATATTCAACTGATCAATCATATTTGCCGATATAATTAGTCCTTTGCCTACCATGCACCATTCTGAAAGTGCAAACACTCATAAAAGTTTTTATTAGAGTGGGTGTTCTCAAAGGTAAAGTATTTACCTGAAAACTTTTACAACTTTTTAACAATTTTACGACTCATTCTTACTTGCAATGCCTTCTAACAGAAATATTCATTCACTCTCTCTGACAGAAAGGTAATCAAACCTTTTCACAATCTTGACTGCGCAAGGAACTGACAGATGCATGGAAGTTACACAAACTACTCACACTATTAAGAGTTTGGAAAAGATGCGTAATTTGTGACAGGTTGAAAGCCAATTTTTAGACAAAAAAGATAAAGATGGTATACATGTTTTTCAAGATACAAAACCACAGATAGGAACCATCAGTATTGTTCTGTTCAATCTATGAAGGGATGACATGGTTGACTTATGTTATTCTACATTCAATACTTTCTACACAAGTATCATATGTCAGCCTACATGGAAATGAGCCATACTTAATTTACATATTTAAAGGGAAAATGCAGTTACCCAAACTTACCTGACAATTGAACTTATTTATAACAAATCTCATCTTTATACTATTGAAAATATCTTTCATGTTTCAAAACATAAATGTAGCATTCTCAAGGCAAAAAATGGCGCTATTTTGCATAAATTCAAATATTCAGTTATAAAATTGATGTCACATGATTTGAAAGAGCCATTCATGAATTAGTATACCGGTGTATACTCATTCAATTTGGTGTGAAATGCACTTTCCCTTTAAGATGCTTGATATTTTAAATCATTAAACTTTGGCCATTGTTTTCCAACCTTTCCAAATAATAAGGAAAGCCATAAAACTAGGATTTTGATATTAAAACAAACTCTTTGAGTTCTGTTCTTGTCATTGGTATAAATGAAAATTCAATATGGCTAGACCTAGGGCTAATCAATAGATACCTCTTCCATGATGTCTAACATTCAAATACCATGCAAAAGGCTAAGGTTTCCCAAGATTTGAGATGTTATGTGTCGTATACAAATTTCGTAGTAAAGTGGAAAATAACGACTTGCTTTTAGAAGTTTGGGATACAAAAGTGGCTGAAACATACCACAAAGGGAAAATGCAGTCTCCCCAATTTGAATTAGTGTAACCTAAGCGGTATGCAAATTACAAATGGCTCTTTTTAATTTAAGTCATGTGACAATATGTTTGTTTTTGACTTGTGTAATTCATGCAAAGTAACTAGTTCCTTCTATTTGCCATTTTCAAATTTCAAAATGTCATCAAAGATTATTGTTGACCAAGGGAAGTATGAAAAAATGCAGAATATGTAGCTGATATGGTGAAAATAATTTAGGAAGACTGCTTTGGCACCACATCAAAACAGCAAAGCTGCAGCTGCCTCAGCCAAGCTGCAGGGAGTGCAGCCTTTCTTTGTTCTTATACACATCACCATAGAAGATTAGATAAATCCTACTGTAATGTGTAAAACAACAAAGCATGGCTGCAGCCCCTGCAGCTTGGCCACACAGCTCCTGCAGCTTGGCCGCACGGCTGCAGCTTTGCAATTTTGACATGGGGCCTTACTCTTAATAAAAGAGTATACTGCATTTAATACACTGCATCAACATGGCACAAACAAAACAATTGTTTCTGTCATAATTACACTATTCAGTCTCACCTATAAAGTCTGGAAATGGCTTTTCTTTCCATAACCAGGCCTTGATTATAAGCCAATTTTATGATTGTCCACTGGACAACCTGTCTGCCTTTTTTGGTTGTCCAAAAGAAAATTTAGTAGTCCACAAAGGAATTTGCAGTAACCCTAGAACCAATCTGTTTACTTGTTGCATGAACTTTGGTTGTACAACCAACCCACTAGTTTTTGGTTGTCCATCACAAATTTTTGTCATCATGGGCGACTGGATGACTGTTAAAATCAAGCCCTGACAACTATTATACATCACAAAATTAATGGTTTTTTCAAAATTTGAAAAGTTGGGTGAACTAATTATTCATAGACCACAAAGCAGTAAACTACTTTCTGTTCGAACCTTACTGCTTGTAAATAAAAAAAAAAACATCTAGGTACGTTGTTTTGAACTGCCTATAATACATCTATCAATCATGCTTTCACACATATCAAACTTTTCTTTGCCACAGTATTAACTTTTTAAAGGCAAATGCATTCACAACCAGTTTATTTTAACACGAAAATATGGCCTAATTGCATGGAGGCTAAAAGTACCTATTGCACCATGACCATCAACAGCTTCTCAAAAGTGGGGTGGGACATAACCTTGATGGAAAAAATTCAAGTGCAAATCACAAAGCCCAAGAAATGAGGGATCCAGGACGGACCCCAGAAAATATTTGGATTTCAGAAGATCTGAGGTGTAACCTGAAGCATTTTCCCACCATTTTAATTCATTAAATGACCATTTCCACCCATTTTCAAGCTTAATTTATTAAATTAGCTATTTTGTAAGCTACGGAATCAAACATGTACCTGCTGTTTTCGTTTGGGTTCTGGAAAAGTGTGGGGGGTAGGGACAAACAATATATTCCCCACTTTCAAAAGTGGTGGGAACATATTCCCCCTCCCCGCCCCCCTCCTGTTGATGTCCATGCATTGCACATGCCTAAATAAAAGAACCCAGGTACAAAGTATGCAAATTTCATGACTTCTGTCATATTCAGGAAAATCCTTTTTTTTGCAAATTGCTGGAAGAATCCTATTAATGGGACCAGTCTCATTAATTCAACTTGATGTCAAAGGTGTATGCAGCAGGGAAGGGGCAAGGTAGCTAAGAGGCTTTAACGCCTTTCGACAAGTGTGGGGTTAAAACATGCTCATCCCACTTATCCATGACGAAAAGCCCTGATTTGTCCCCTCTGTGAAACAATCCACACTTTCTCAATAAAATATCAAACTTTTTACATGACTGTACCTCAAAACCCATACAAAGTGTAACATCAAAATGCACTTTTAAAGGTCCCTTAAAAACTTTTCCCAAAGGGGATGGAGACAACCTCCCTCCATGATGGGGATCTAAAACATACAGAAGTATAACAAGTACTAGAGAGTGAAATCTGTAGTCCCATTTGCCCATCCGTTGTTGCAGCAACACAACGTTTTCTGAAATGTTGATACCAGGAGTGGGTTATTCCCTAGTACAGTAGTTTGTTGTGAATTGTAGCCATGCATATTGCAAGGCATTAGCTAACTGAATCTCGCTATCTCTACAATGGCCAAATCTTAATGTTATGCAAGATGGCTTTTTAGTGTAAATGTGACGATGTCCAGCTTAGATGTGAAGTCAAAACTCACCAATATTATGAGCCAAACTTACCCTGCTATAAAAGACATTCATGACGTAATTATTTTTCATTGAAGTAATCATGCCAACAAGTCTATTCAAAACCTCTGAACCCCACCTGCGCCAGGGTGACAAGGTTGTGTTCCATACACAAGTCAGACTCCCGAGCTTTCTGAATCCTAAGGCCCTGCCATGTTGGAACACAGGATGGACACAAGGATGAATTTAGGTACAAACCTGCCACATCGATGACATAGATTATGTAATCTGCAAGTTCTCGACTAAAATTGGCAGCCAAGTTGTCCCCTCCAGATTCTACCAAGATAATCTGTGGTGAAAACTCTTTGGTAAGGTCCCTTATGGTTTCCATGTTTACAGAATAATCCTGCAGTTTACAAAAAAGAGATGTAACAATAGTTATAGGAAATAATATATTTGAAAGTATTTATCAGTTTGCTGATTGTATTTTAAAATTAAACAGCGTAGTTTTCTAGTTGTACCCTCTTCTGCAGTTTGACTTACTTTGACACATAGACATGATCCATCATGACCGTCAAAAACCAAATCTAGAATTTCCTGTTTGTATTTTGAAGTAAGACACACGGCAAGATTTACATAGATCAAATTTTATCAATGAAACTGCTGTGATTGGCTCAACATTGCACAGTCTGACTTACAAAATGGATCATGTGTAGCCTCCTAAGTGACAATAAATAATTACAGGTTTTGATTTAATAGTTCCAGCTTCATGGATTTGACTTTGTGCTGCAGCTCAAAGTCAAATTATGCTTTTAAAGACTGAAACTACTGTTCTCATCCCCAAGAAGGTCGAAGAACTGTTTGTCAAAAGTACCTCCCTAATTGCTGCATGAGGGCAGCCTCCAGTCTCCACTGCTCTCATCCTTTCTTCGGGTAATGCTTTGTTTCGTACTAAAAACTCCCAATCTTCCCTGTATAAAAGGGAAAGAATTCACTGATGGATTAATATGAAAGAAATTAAATGTCTGTCTCAATTTCATTTTACTGTTAGGAGAATTGATAAAGCACATGCACCAAGGTTTAAGCTAGAGATCTGTCTAGCTGTCAATGGGACGGCCACCGCACCCCTATCTCCCCCCACTTCTCCTGGCCTGAATAATTTTCACGTAATAAATCTGAAAGGAGAATTATTTTAACAAAACAAATGGCAGCAGGTATGTGCAGTGCAATAACCTTCACCAGGGTCTATGTGTGGGTGCAAAATTCAAGTTTTGTAGTATTTTACTAAAGAATTTTTTGGTGAAGAGGAGGGCAAGTTAGATCCTTCCCACAGGATGCAGCATGCAGAGTCCCTAATATGAAATCCTTGCTTAAGCCTTGATCAATGCAATGCTGTAATTTTGACAAGAAAGGGAAGAGGGAGGGGTTGGTGAAGGAAAAGGTAGGGAGATATGGATGGGAAGGGAAGGGGAAAAAGGGAAGGGAAGAATGGGAAGGAAAGGGGAAAAAGGGAAGGGAAGAATATGAGAGTACATGCCCTCAGAAATACTATGGACTTCTTTACCCACAGAGGTAACCATGCAATGACCTCTTCATAGACACTTCAGTTCCTAAGGAAGGTGTCAAAGGGTGGGGTTGAGGGGGACTATACAAATATTGGATTTTTAAGATATAAACCCCTTCAAACTGAAAATTATTGGGGTGGGTACCTTCGGCCCCAGCCCGTTCTAGTTTCCACAGTCCTGTACTTTTTATGCATATTGAAGATGACAAACACCAAGACAGAACTGACTGATAATAGAAGTGAGACAATCAGATATATGCGTTGCTATGGAAACACTATATATACAATGGAGTTGGCTGAGAAGTACCTCTCACTCTTTGAGAAAAATAGTTAAACATGATTTCATGTTGTCATGAAGCTCGAGATAACTTTAATTCATGATGACTTAGTTACATTTGAATGTCCACACCAACCTGGTAAAAATGTCGTTTGTAACTACACAAATGCCAATCTTTTCTCGTAAATGTTTGCAGAGGGACAGGACCAAGGCAGTCTTTCCTGAGCCGACAGGGCCACCGATTCCAACAGTAAATGCTCTCTGAAATGAATAGAAATGACAAATTATAAAGACGTTTTCTCTCCCCAATAAGGCAAAACTTTCTTCAAAGGGCAAAATGCATTCCTCTCCAATTCAAACTAGCATGTATAACCTCTAAAGTAGTTCATGCATGGCTCTCTTTAAACATATTACAATATTTTTAAAACTGGAATTTTTAAGTCTGTTTTGGCTAAGAAAATCTTGTATTGCCTGCAAAAATTGCTTGCTTTGCCAACAATCTGCTGAAAAACAGGTTTAGCAGTGTCCCCTTGCCCCTGACTCTTACACTAGGTGGCCGTGCATCCAGCGTTTTGTGGACTGTCTGACTTTTTGGCAACCTGTCCTCTGTCTGGCGTTACTTGCTGCTGGATGTTAATTTGTCCTCCTTTTGAAGATATGCAAAGTCGCAATGAAAATTCTTAAAATTTACGAATGGAAAAAAAAAACGAACAATATCATGAATCTACATGATTTAACCATGTGGGAAAAAATCTGCAGGTTTGTCTCAAAAATACAAGGGGTTCTCATTAGTCACATTTGCAAATGACCATATTACGTGGGGTCAGTTTGACTACTAAGTGCAAACAATGTGTTTAGCCTGGTGGGTATGTATGTTTATCGTCTGTGTAGGTGCCTTCACAACACTAGTGTCCAGCAGTGGCTTAACATGGCTAAAGATGGTCAAGTTCTCCTTTTTGATAATCTGAAAATGGTCACCCAATCTTACCAGGGAGCTGTTACGAAGGAGACACAACAACCAAATCTGTCAGACAATAAGTACTTGAAAACCATTTCATCCCTTTCAGGTTTCAGACTTTGACTGACAGATCTCTTTGTTGCTACAGGTATTGTTTAACCCTGTCTGAAACAATTGCCTTTGTTAAGGCATGCTTTGATTTGAGGTTTGTTACTGACAGGAGCCAAGCTTTAATCAAGATTTTTAGTTAAACGACTGTCAATGAAAGTTTAAATTTATGTACTTCCTTTGTGTCCTTACAAATTTGTTTCATCGTCTGCTTTATGCATTGTTCAAGCCTAATCATTTTCCCCAATTTTGGCAAATTTCTCATCGCTGAGAACTATGCTCGAAATGTAAGTTGTATGGGAAGTCTTCCACGAAGGTAACAGAAATGGCATTTATTGTGACCAATAATGACAAAAGTGTAAAATTTAATATACTTTTGTGATGACTGGCAACAGAAAGTAAACTGTTTGCAGTAAGGGCAGAAGATCTATTCATTGTCATTTTAACAATGGGTCACTAAATCCTAGCTGATCGTGGTAATTGTGATAGACATTTGAAGAGAAAAGCAAGATTACCATCAGAAACGAACATTGCTTCAAAGTGTCTGTAGAATGTTCGGTTGCCTTTCTACAGTAACAGCTCCCTGATCTAACAACACACGGAGATGTTTGTTTTATGTCTATTGATGCCAACATTTTGAAGTATCGTGCAAAATGATAAGGGAAATGCAAGGAGTAGTCTCAAAAATACAGTTACGAACTGATTATATACTCATTTTAAAGGAGGGTTTCAGGCAAAAACTAAGATAGTAAAAGTTAATCAAATCTCCTGCCAGCTTTATCGGTAGGTTGCCCTGAATATTGGCATGTGGCTTTGAATATTGACAAATATTTTTGTTACAGAAAATACCCTGCTTCATACAGTACTTATGGCTGGTGAACATCCTATCAAATCTTAAAAATTTTAAGATTTGAAAATGTTTTCCTTACCATTTTCTTTGAAAGTTTACAGTATTTTGTATAAAGTTTAACAAAAGTATATTAAAATGACATGTAACTAAAAATATCCCCTCGTTTATCATACTGTATCTGGGTATGTCAATTCACATTTGGTATAACCTATAACTCCCCAGCACCTTTCCATCCAAATGTGTAAACCAGAAAGCCAAAAGGCTTAGTGATTCCTTGCCGAAAGGGGGTGCTTTGTTAAGCTGATGTTCATCCCTCAAATTTATACTTCTCTGCTACATCTTTTACTTGATGTGGTCACAATTTCAACCATGCTGACCTCACATATGACCTTTGAACCCCACCAAAACTTGAATAACAAAAAAAAAAAAAAAAAATGAAAAAGAAAAAAAACAAACATGTCTTCGAAGGGATTTGTCTGTGCTTCCCTCCTTGTAATATCATGTTTGCAAAGTTTGTTTTTGACCTCTGGTGACCTCAAATGACTTGCGACCTTCACCAAAACAATAGGGTTTCTTCTCTCAATATAACAAATTTATATACAAAGAATGGAAAGCATTAATTATCCAAACTTCCTATCTCAAGGTATCTTGTTAACTGTTTTCAGTGTTTGACCCTGGTGAAACTAGATGACCTTTAACCCCCACAAAAACTATAGGGTTCTTCCACTCACCATAAGGTATCTACACATTCACTATAAAATTTATTCAAGCTTCCTACCTTGAGATATCATGTTAACATGGTTTTCCATGGTTTGATCCTGGTGACCCCAGATGACCTTTGACCTCCATCAAAAACAACAGAGTTCTTCCCATCACCATAAAGCATCTACATACTACGCATGAAATTTATCCAAGCTTCCTACTTCGAGATATAGTGTTAACAAGGTTTTCAGTGTTTGACCCCCAGTGACCCCAGATGACCTTTGACCTCCACAAAACCAAAAGGGTTCGTCGCACCAAAATGCATCCATATTCCAAGTATGAAATCTATCCAAGCTTCCTACCTTGAGATATCATGTAAACAAGGTTTTCAGATTTTGACCCCATTGACCCCAGATGACCTTTTACCTGCACCAAAAACAACAGGGATCATCTACTCAATAGGGCAATCTACATGCCAAGTATGAGATCCCTGCGAGTTACCCTTCTTGAGATATCAAAACAAGCAAAGCGTCACATACACACCCACACACACTCATGACATCACCATAGCATAGATTCTTGCCTGCCTTTGGCAAAGAATCAAAAATGCTAGGTCATGGGTTTACGGCTTTTACAACAGGGTCAGGTTTATGCACAGGAGCCTGGCTTTCAACCAGGTGCAGCATAGTGAAGACATTTACTGCTCATTGGACTAAAAGAGATGGTGGGCTGGTAAGTTGACCTGTGTTTGGGGTATTTTGGAATACTTTCCCTTCAAGACAGAGGCAGACATATTACATGAGAAAAATGTGTAAAGCTATAGGTCCTCGCTGAGGCAGAACCAAGGACCACAACAGGGATCATAAAGTTTTGACATCCTCCATAAGGACTATAAATTCTCAGTTGCAGGAAGAAATTTTTCACACCAAATACCAGAACATTTTCTGCATGCCATGCCTACCCCAGGTGTGGTCTCTGTGAACACTAGCACTACTATGTCTCACTTATTGCTGAAGAAAATGCTGGAAACTGTTTGTCATAAATATAAGTTATGGCATCCCGAATCCATCAAATCACATACAAGGGCTTCTTTTTTCCAAATTTTCCCAGCGAGGCCCCAGTTCCACTGCCTCATATAGATGCACCTTTGATGCTCTAATGTCAGGGCTGCACACATAAAAGGTAGCTGTGTCAACTTTAATTCCTGTTGGAAGCATGAGTGGAATTATCTCTTTAATGCTAAATGCAAACCATAACATGATCTGTCATCCCAACTCACGAACTCCCTTCCCACACCAATCATTAAATCATTAGTGAGGGCTAGGCTAACAGATTGGTCAAATTCTGATTATAACTTTTTTGGTCTGCTTAATGTGCATGATTATCATGTTTGTGGTCTGCTAAATGTGCATTGATGCAATCTGGAGAATGTTTAATGCTTCACTGTAACGGCCACAATGTCATTAATACCTCAGAGCCTCCAGGGGATTCACCCCCTGTACCCCACCAAGGCAAGGTCACTGGACCACACCTGGGACCCTGCTGTGGGCCCTTGGATCCCAATGCCTGCAGGAGAATACTCTGCATCACCACAATGCCCCAGTGCTACTCAGTTCTTCATGTCTGAGTGCCCCTTGGGCAGAACATTGTGTCCTGCCCTACCCTCACTTTGAAAAGTCAGGGGATGCCACTGTTTGCAATTCCACAAAATTTTAAAACCAGTACATGCAGCTGCCTGATTCACAATACTTCAGGAAATGATGATCATTTCACAACAATGTTTGTTCTTGATGTTACATACACGTGGTGTTGAACCAATATTACAAGGAGCCAGTACTGTGTTACTAAAGCTGACATTCATTTCTCAATATCATCCCATGCCGATATTTGAGAAACAAGGGTAACACCAACACCAAACCATAGTCTACAGGCACCACCACTAAGTGCTGCATCACTTTCATCGGGTAAATACTGTATTAAGACTTACAGACAACCATACTAATACCATGTAACATTTTTATGGAGACTAGGACAGGAAATATCAATTAGGGTGTCGTCATTTTACGTAAATTTTACTGTTACCGACACAGGATGAAAGTGGAGGCAATCAGCTGAAACTTATATTGAATACTGATAATAAGTAGTGTTGTGCCGATATTGCAAGTAGCTGATAATTACCGATACCTATATTTTAGTTCTCAATATCGGCTGATACTGATCCGATACCAATGTTTGTGAAATAAGCATTCGGTAACTAACCATAGGCTACGGGAAACCACAATGGAGTGTCCTTTCATCTTGATGAGGTAAAATATCAGAACTATGCATTCAAAACTACTCAAATAGTGTCCCATTTTCATCATGACATACATGGGACGATTAATATTGGGTATGTAATATCGACATTTAAGGTAAATTTCACTGATACCCATACAGGATGACAATGGGGAATATCGGCCGATACCGATGGTGAATACCGATAATTGCTCCAATCTGGACACTACTAATAAGTACAACACTCTCATTTGAGTAGACAATTGTTGTATGTCTACATTTTTAAAGTGACATTGGTTCATTTGTTTTAAATTCCACAGCCAAGGCTGGCATGTACTTAAAGGCAGTAGGCAGTCACCCCAAACAGAGTGAGTGTATCCTGTCACTCTAGTTCATGAATGGCCTATTTTGATCATGTGACAATATTTTTGTTAGTGAATTGTGGAATTCAAGGAGAATTTCGCCTTGCTTTACCTATTGTTTGTAATAGTTATGTTCAAAACATCTTCAGAGGTGCTTGTAATGCAATAAGAGGAGATTTGTAAGAGTTTGCTGCTTTTTCAAAGAAAATTTTGGGGCAACTGCCTATTGCCTTTAAGGAATAAATCGCATCTGGCGGACTATTATTGGTGAATAAACCGTCGAGACTCCAAATTTGGCAAAATAATGGAAGAGGCGAAGCCGAGTTCGTTATTTTGCAAATTTGGAGTTGAGATGGTTTATGAGACAATAATAGTCCGAAATATGTGGTTTATTCCTATTCTACCACCAAAAATTTGTGGAAAACTTCATTTTTATCAGTGTTTATGTTTACTGACTGTATGTTGTGCAATAACAGGTCAGTGTTTAACCAATCAGAATGCAGGATTCTCAATAATGGATCGGTAGAGGTGGTAGAATACTGTAGTTTAGAACTTCAACTTACAGTACCATATAGACAAACGGACAAAAAAAAAAGAGAGAGAGAGAGAGACAAAGAGAGGAAACCAGAATGCAAAAATGCATTGAGGTTTCGATGATATATGTTCTATTCCAAATAATGCCATGGCATGTCCCATATCTTTCAGTCACTGGTCAAAATTTCCCAAGAATTCCCAAGATCTTCATCTGGGGTTAAGAGAGGTCAAAAAGCAAAATTTCCCAAGAATTCCCAAGATAGTCATCAGGGTCACCAAAGGACAAAAAGCAAAATATCCCAAGTATTCCCAAGGCCTAATGTTACAGTATAGCCTAGAGGCTATGCTAAATACTTGGCAAGGCCCTAAGTAACATTAGCCCAGGTCTAGTCCGCAGTCTGCTGACCTAGTATGGGGATTCCCATACTTGGTCAGCAATATACCCATTGTCAAAATTGGGCTACTGCACCTTCAAAAATTTTGAATGGTCTCAGTCTTTCTCAAATTCACATATACTCCTAGGTAAATGACCTCTATGGGTCATTTATATGTTTAAGACCCATCATTTTAAGGATACTAGCACTCAGTCTCCAAAAAGAGACCAAAAAGTTTGATTTATACAAACGGTCCTGTTTTGTTTTTAAAACATTCTAAATCTTGTTACTAGGACGTTCACACTCTTGTATGCTATATAGCATGCACTGCTGTTCAATTGTGACATAGTTCATAGCTATGTGGTTACGATCATGTACGCACATACACGTATGTAGCAACAATCATTGCAGAAACGCACGCAGACGATGTTACTCTCACAGTAATAACACAGGAAAAAACTTTGTGTTGCAATAGCCTAGGCCTAGTTCAGGGAGCAAAGTGTACGTGAGAACTAGGCCTAGGTACCCTAGGCCTATGCACAGCTGGTCACAGAAATCTCTCTGTAAATACTACAAACTTAGATGATGGGTACCAACATTTGACAGGCAATAACTGCTTTGATTAGCCCTAACCCCCTAGCCTAGGCCATAGCTATTACAGCCCATAGGCCTACATACTGTACTACAATTAGGCTAGGCTAGCCTGTACTGTGGCAGTTAGGCTAGGATTTAGTCACAGGACTAGGACTTTGTCTAGGCCTAGCCTATAAACCTGGAGCTCTGCATTAGATTTATGTACTGAGTCTAACGTTATTGTGTGTGTAGGCTAATGTTTGTTTTTGGTTCTGTAACAACACTTAGGCATAGGCCCTAACTGTTAGGCCTAACGTTAGGCCTACGTTAAAACTTGATCTGCCTGGTAAATTTTCCACTAAGGTTACTCATGCTACTCTAATGAGGAGCCATATTACAACATACTGTGATATTCCTGCTGTAAGTTTGATTAGGCCTACTCCATTTCTCATTTTCTTGGTGCTATTTTTCCAATTCAGTTACAGTCAAATCTAACACTAACGTTGGGCTACTCAGCCAGCTCAACAGACCTTGGCAGGCAGGCTATGTGTGAAAGTCTGTCACTGCACTCAGAAACTAGCTTTTAACACAGTTTCTGATTGGTTGAAAGTGGATCTGTTTACAACTTCTCAACCAATGATATGGTAGCTTATGGAATGTCATGGATCTGCTGCAAACTATCTTCTGATTGGTTTAACATCAACTTGTTGACAAAAATTTAACCAATAACATAACAGCATAGATTACTGGGCTCAAATAAATACACTACAGTACTGTACAGGCAAGTGAAATACTGTAGACTATTCTCAGTCTTTTGATATGTTGGCTAAAGAATAATAAAGTTCGTGAAAGGACCTATTTACTCATTCAAAATTCGGATTATCCAGGAAAAATCCATATTCCCATATTTACAATGATTTTCCGTACTGAATATGGAAAATCCATGCTGGTTGGCAGCTCTGTCTCTGGGTTTGACCCCCTGGTGACCCCACATGACCTTTGACCCCCACCAAAAATGATAGCGTTCTTCCTCTTACTATAAGACATCTAAATACAAGGTATGAAATTTATCCAAGCTTCCTACCTCGAGATATCATGTTAACAAGGTTTTCAGAGTTTGACCCCCTGTGGCCCCAGATGACAGTTGACCTCCACCAAAAATGATAGGGTTCTTCCTCTTACCATAACGCATCTACATAATAAGTATGAAATTCATCCAAGCTTCCTACCTCAAGATATTGGTTTAACAAGGTTTTCAGGGTTTGACCCCTGGTAGCCCAAAGTGACCTTTGACCTCCACCAAAAACAATAGAATTCTTCCTCTCAATATGGGGCATCCATGTACCACGTTTGAGAACTGTCAGAGCTTCCCTTCTTGAGATATCGTGTTAACAAAGTTTTCAGATTTTGACCCCCGTGACCCCAGATGACCTTTGACTTCCACCAAAAATGATAGGGTTCTTCCCCTTACCATAATGCATCTACATACTAAGTATGAAATTCATCCAACCTTCCTACCTCAAGATATTCTGTTAACAATATTTTCAGGGTTTGACCCCTGGTGACCCCAGGTGACCTTTGACCTCCACCAAAAACAATAGGGTTCTTCCTCTCAATATGGGGCATCCATGTACTACATTTGAGAACTGTTAGAGCTTCCTTTCTTGAGATATCGAATTAACAAGTATTTCAGGGTTTGACCCCCGGTGACCCCAGGTGACCTTTGACCTCCACCAAAAACAATAGGGTTCTTCCTCTTAATATGGGGCATCTATGTACCAAGTTTGAGAACGGTCAGAGCTTCCCTTCTTGAGATATTGTGTTAACAAGATTTTCAGAGTTTGACCCCCGGTGACCCCAGATGACCGTTGACCTCCACCAAAAATGATAGGGTTCTTCCTCTTACCATAACGCATCTACATACTAAGTATGAAATTCATCCAAGCTTCCTACCTCAAGATATTGTGTTAACAATGTTTTCAGGGTTTGACCCCTGGTGACCCCAGGTGACCTTTGACCTCCACCAAAAACAATAGGGTTCTTCCTCTCAATATGGGGCATTTATGTACTAAGTTTGAGAACTTTCAGAGCTTCTCTTCTTGAGATATCGTGTTAACAAACTTTTCAGAGTTTGACCCCTGGTGACCCCAGATGACCTTTGATCTCCACCAAAAATGATAGGGTTCTTTCTCTTACCGTAACGCATCTACATACAAAGTATGAAATTCATCCAAGCTTTCTTTCTCGAGATATTGTGTTAACAAGGTTTTCAGGTTTTGACCCCCGGTGACCCCACATGACCTTTGACCCCCACCAAAAACAATAGGGTTCTTCCTCTCAATATGGGGCATCTATGTACCAAGTTTGAAAACTGTCAGAGTTTCCCTTCTTGAGATATCGTGTTAACGAGCAAAGTGTCACAAACACACACACATACACACACACACACACACACACGCACATACACACATACATACACACACACGCCATCATGAATGCATAGGTTTTTCTTATCATCGAAACCAAAAAGAGGAAAGTTCAAACATCATTTAAAACAGTAATTCAGGATTATTTGTAAGAGAGAGAGGGGGGCAGAGAGATGTATGAGGACTATTGCCACAGGGGGCCATGCCTGGGAATGTTTTCCCAAAAATTTTCAAAACTAAATCAAATATTTGTTAGCTGATAAGAGTGAGGAAGAAGTTAGGGTCTGGATACCTTCACTTGTCAATTGCCTCCTGGACTTCATGCACCCAGTAAATTCATGATGAATGAAAAAAAGACACTTTGCAGAACTTCAGGAAAGGGGGCAGGGGGAGGGGGAGAGATGAGGAGAAATTATTTCCCCTCATTTCTGGCAAATCTGAGTAAAAACTACAAAGTTTGTCAACATCATGGTTCATAGCTAAATAAGACAAATACTTCTGTTGCAACGTCTTTTCCTTAGAAAAAGATATTTATACCAGTAAGTCAAACTTCCAACCCACTAGATTACAGTCAACTGCAGCTATGAAACAGACCACTGACCTCACTTCTGTCTAAATTTGGCTATTCTAGCATCCAGCCTAGAAAAATATTTAACAAGAAGGGAATCCCCACCGTTTTTAACTTTTTGGTGGAATCCATGATGATTTATCATTGTATGGGTATACAGGTTACATTTGGAAACATTTTTTTGCCATTGGCTCAAGGTACAGTACTGACATATGCTCAGTTTTCAGCTATAGTCAACCTGAATATTTAGTTCAGGCAAGTTTGTCCTTGCTAGGCCTCTACAGTAGAAGCAGTGTTCTTCACTAGTTGTTTTGTTAGGGTGCTGCACCTAGACAAAATCTGCAGAAAGTGCTCAGCACCTGGACAAAAAATATACCACCTGGACAGAAATTATCAACTCAAAACCTTAAGACAGAGCAAACAGCAATAATTTCAGTGTGAACATTGAGTAATGATAATCAGAAATGTAATTAGTCATCAAAGAAGGCCAAAATTAAATTTATCATCTATTTTAGCAAACATTTTTCAAAGAGAGCACCCCCTCTCTTTACAGACAGCAATAACTATTAACTTTTAACCTTCGGAGCACCCTGACAAAAATTAAATCAGTGGAGAACACTGTAGAAGACATTGATGGATCCTACACATGACTGTCATTCATGCCTAATAAAACATCAAAGGTGCAAGCAATGCTTACATGGCGCTGACATTTGCTTGTCATCAAACAATATTCCACCGTAAATTATTGTAAGTTGTTTGTGAAATGCTTCAACTGCTAAATGATGACGAATAACCAACGGGTCATAAATCGTAAGGGACACTTCAGCCTGGAGTGCTTGCTTACTATTGTATTTACTGATCAGAAGTATGACATGAAACTCTGAATGCCTTCTGAAATGATCTGATCTTTCAAAATAAAATAGATTTGTGGTAAATGATGACACTTGTTCTCAGGACCAGGGAGACAAGTGAACTCAGAGATTGTGGAGGAAAATGGACTAGATGTGCCAACAGGACTTTGGTCGAGTTATGTTTGGAGAAAGGTCTTATGTCAGACTGACATTGCTGTAAGGAACAACCCATCTGCAAGTTAAATATGACGTCAGATGGAGGTCTGAAAATATTCTAGTCCATGTGCTGACATCCAAATGACGTTAAAGGAACATTGAACAGTCTGGTTTTAGTCCAAACAATGTCTGATGGCCGTCTTTGCCAATGTCGATCCAACATTGAGTGGATTTGCAAGCAACGACGCAGGGGATGTCGGTCGTGTGACATGAAAATAACATAGTTGGATATTTGATGTAAAAAGTATAAAATATCCACAATTCCCATTAAAATCCATCACATACTGACCATTTTACAGGGTCATTTCTATTTCATCCTTGTATCATGAATAAACATGAGTTAAATATGCAAATATGTGACATCAAAAGATGGACATACCTTATATGGCTCACATTAGCCTTTGTTATTTCAACCTTATTTCAAGGACACTGGTAGCATCGTTATCCCTGTGGGGTTTATTATGAAAGTCAAAATTCTTTCCTTTGGAAACACTGATATCACTCAACAAACTGTAATCTATTTGATCAGTAATTAAGAGGTAATTTATATACGGTTAACAAAAAAAATTTTAACACTGTGCAACACTCCACATCATTATTTTTGCATACGTATGCAATGAGTTCCTTCAGAAACCATCGATCTTTGAAGAGGTATATTTTGAGAACGGTAAAAGATATTGAAATAATTCCAATGGATCTTTCATTGGAGGACTTAATTCTTTAACTGACAAGTGAAACAGCTCTGTTTGGTGGCATGTCATAGTCACACGAACTTTAAAACCAACGATGATGCGACAGCAAAATGTTTACAGGGGTCATACTTGGGGTGATGAGTATTTGTCTTTAAATGAAAGGTAAAGTTCAGAGAGGACTCCACCGGAGATGCAATGCAGTATGTTATGTGAATGCAGGCATGTGGATGGGCGACACTTAAAGACAGTCATCACCCCAAAGTATATTTTTAGTGTGGGGGTATCAAATCCTCAGTTTGTGACTGCTCTTTGATTGACATCAAAGTTTGAAAATTTGAAAGATGCAGAGTAGCTCACATTCCACACAAGGCAGAGAGAGTGCTTTTATTACAATTTATAGCCTTGTATGCTCACCAGGACATGGCCTTAAGCAATAAAACAGCTTTACTCCTGCACAAGGAGGAGCTTCATACAGTTATGGGAGGAGCTAGAGGTTGCATAGTTGGGAGAATTGGAAGTGTCTGGGATGATGAAAATTCCCCTTTAAGGAAAGGGGTGTCCCCCTCCCTTTGTCAAAGTTTTGAATAATTACAGTCCTTATATGCAACCTGTTGCCACATAATGATGCTATCCATCAAAGTAAAATTGTGTTCAAAATTTCATGTATTTTAGGAATATCAAGCCAGAACACAAAAGTGCATTGTGGTTTCAATGATACATGTTTTATTCCAAATAATGCCATGATGTCCCATTTCTTTTAGTCACATCAAATACTGTACTACTTTAACGAGAACTTGGAAAAATAGTTTTGTGTTCATATTTGGTCTTGGGAGTTCTTGGTAAATTTTGCTTTTTGACCTCTGGTGATCCCAGATTACCTTTGACCTCCAACATAAACAATAGTCTATTGTTCTTTCCATCAACACAAGGCATCAATGAACCAAGTATGAACTCTAAGCTTCCTACCCTGAGATACTGTATTGAATGTTAACACTAGTTTCAGTTTGACCCCATGCAATGACCCCAGATTAACTCTGATCTAGCGCTAGCAAAAACAATAGGGCTCTTCCCATCACCATAAGGCATCCACATCCCAAATATGAACTCTATCCATGCTTCCTACCTCAGGACATCATGCTTAACAGCTCAGAACTTGACCCCCAGGGAAAATTTCTGTGGAAGTCTGTTGAACAGGTATGAACAGGGCCAAAGTGTAATTGGAAACAGGTATCAACAGGTTTCAACAGGATTTCAATCAATAGGTCTTAAGAGGTTCCAACAGGAACCAGTTAGTTACCTATTGGCACCTGTTGATTTCATTCAGTCCAACAGGTACAGTAATTGGAAACTTACCTGTTCATCCCTGTTAATACCAGTTCAAACCTGTTGAAATTTTAACAGGAATTTTCTCCTGGGCCTCTGGTGAGCCCAGATAACCTTTGACCTCCACCAAAAACAAGTGCTCTTTCTCTAACCACAAGACATCCACATACCAAGTATGACATCTATCCAAGCTTCCCACCATGGGATATTGTGTTACAAATGTTTTAAGAGTTTGACCCCTGGTGACCCCAGATGACCTTTGACCTCCACAAAAAACAATGGGTTCTTCTCAACATGAGGCATTGATATAATAAGTATCAAATCTATCCAAGCTCCCTACCTTGAGATATTGTGTTAACAAGGTTTTGAGAGTGCATGGTCCTTTGATGTCCCCGGATGACCTTTGACCTCTACCATAAACAATTATGTTCATGCGCTACCTCTGACCATAAGGTATCCGCGCATACCAAGTATGAAATTTATCCAAGCTTCCTACTTTGAGATACAGTATTGTGTTAACAAGGTTTTCAGTGTTTGACCCTGGTGCCCCCTAGATGACCTTTGACCATAACAACAGGATTCTTGTTCTCACCATAAGGCATCCACATATAAAGTATGATACCCATTCAAGCTTCCTAACTTCAGATATCCTGTTAAAACAAGGTTTTCAGAGTTTGACCCTCCGTGAGCCCAGATGACCTTTGACCTTCACCAAAGACAATTTAGGGTTCTGTTTCTTACCATAATGCATCCACATACTAAGTATGAAATCTATCAAAGCTTTGATAATAACTTGAGATATTGTGTTAACAAGGTTTTCAGAGTATGATCCTTGGTGTACCCCAGATGACCTTTGACCTCCACCAAAAACAATAGGGTTCTTTTTCTAAATATGGTGCGGGCATCTATGTACAAAGTTTGAGCACTGTCAGAGTTCCATTCTTCAGATATTGTGTTAATGAGCTTAAGCGTCACAAACACACACACACATATATATACACACCTACACACATACACATGCCATCCCAACTGCATATTCTCTTTCATCAAAACCAGATAAAGAGAAAATACTGCATAAGGTAGGGAGCGGGGTGATGGCCAAACAGCCTTAGCCTCTAAATACACCAATGTTGTACTGACATGACCCATCAAAATAAGCACATTAACTAGCATCAACAGCATTAGTCTCAAGTAGATAGCATACAGATCCACAGAGGCACAATTCTAATCAAACAAAACAATACCTGGAACTCTGAGAACCCAATTCCTACAATGAGCTGTTTGTTACACTTAGTAATTGTACTTACCTTGTACTTCCAACTTTAAGTGGAGGACTAATGTTAACTTTATACTAGTTGTGTATACATTTTAATGCACTTAAATTCTAATTTCCATCCTACAGTACCCACACACCACAAGCTCTGAAAGGAACAATTAATAGGTTGTTTTGAAGCATACTAGCATTTGAAGCTGTACTTGACTTCAGCTGTACTTGCTGGGGGGGGATGACGGAAGGCTGTTATAGACCACTGTCGAGAGGAGGTGTATAAGCGAAGGGCAACTTCTCCCCTTTGGAAAATTTTGAATATTTGATCAGAGGGTCTTGAGGTGCAACTTGATGCAACATTTTAAGGGAAATTACTTCTAATTATTGACATTTTCATAAGGGATTTTTGTACTTATATAAAGAGGTCTGGTCCTGGGGGGGGGGGGGGGAGCAAACGTCTGCCTCACCACATTTTTGACTGAGGGACTTTAGCCCCTCACTGACCCTCCCTCCCCACTTCCTACTGCCTCCCATGACATGAATGTCCTTTTAGTCCAAATTCTTGTAGAAGCTGACCACAGTTAATCAGGCTTGCACCATAACAAGGTAACAGAATTCCAGCTCTACCAGCACAATGTGCACTCAAGCGAATAATGACTTATGGTGCTCAATAAGTAGTTCCATTGGCTACAAGGGCTTGGCTGGATCATATGAAGATACAACTCACTGGACTAAAACCACAGAATGTGAAAGTTACTGACCATCACTAATAAGACTTTCCCGGGCTGTAGAGGACTAGGCCTACTCGGGATTGTAGGCTTATGGGTATTTTTTTCATGGCATGCCAGGGGTCGAAGAAAAAGTAATTATTGAGAGCAGCACATTTTTATAGTCGAAGACAGATCCAATGGTCATATATTTACACTCCACTAGCCCTGAATCTGATTTCCTGAGCCCAGCTAATGCTGTAGCTCAACCACTAAAATTTCTCAGTTCTAACCTGGGTATCAACTAATACAGGAAAAGCACAAAGATTTTACCTCGGACCAGTCTGTTCTTGTAATAGGCATGTCCCTGTCTAAAAAAGTTCCTGGATTTTCCATTGCTTCATGACTGTGCCCATGTTCATGTCCATGGTCATGAGAATGAGAGTGACTGTGACCTCCTTTGGCTTCTGCAAAGGCACCCTCTGATGGTGAAACATGCAAAAATGGTCACCTTGCAAAATTACACATGTTCACTGTAACACACATCTTACCAACTAGTATACATAGGCCTAACGATATTAAAAAGCAACCTGACAAGAGTAACCATGATTTGGCTTGGTTTTTATGACTCGCTGTTGTCACCGGATAGCAGTTACAACACTAACGTTACACTCACTACACTCGATGACATCAATTTTATTCTGCAATATTGCCTAAACCTAACTTTAACAGTTAGAACTTCATTGGCCTAGGCTAGCAGAACGAAAAATGCGCACATTCGGCAAAGACGTTTAGGCCTAATGTTAGTTACCTTTCTTGAAGCTCACATTCGATTCCGCCATCCCTGCAGGGTACTGAAAGGGAGCAGGTTGATCGCGTCGACAGGAGGTAGTTTTTTCAGCCCTTAATCGTCAAACTAAAATTGTGAAAAGCAGCAGTTGAGTAGCCACTGCCCTGGAGGTGAACGTGGTGGTCTCTTTCACCTGCTTTGTACCAGCTCATGTATATGTAACGAACACGACGAAAACAGAAGTCACAATGACAGTACAGTGTACGGGATCTTTTGTACAATAATTATAATAAAATTATACTGACATGACCTTCCTTACGTGTAATTCTGATTGGGCGTGTCACCAGTTCATAGTCCACGCCTACGTGCAAATACAATATTCACAGTTCAAGTCAAAAGCGACAGTATTATTGAAAAGAACGATGATATTTCGGGTAATTTATTTCTAACCCCCAAATATTTCTTACATCTAATTTTGTGGATGACTGTCACGAAATTTAAAGCAGTAAATCAGTGGCTCTTGAGGGCTGGGCCCAAGTTAACAAGGTGGGTGGGTCTATATTGTAAACATACCCTTGCTAAACTCAAGTTCGCTGAGTCCCATGCATCCTGCATGGCCAGCCTGAGCCATACAACAAAGCTAGACGTCGCGGACGCGGCAAGACTGACACTACACGGTACGGATAAACTACTTTCGAATGCTGTCATCTTGCTCTCCTTAGTCTTATTTCGGCGATCCACATCGATCGAGAGGCTTGTAATTGTAACCTGTGTGATTTTAATCACATGTGAAAACGGCAGTAACAGCACTGTAAATTCTACCTTTCTACGGTGTGTATCTAGGTGGAAGTATAATTTAACCTTCACCAACCTTTATACAAATTCAACATGTTTTTCTTTAATGTCATTATCAAATTATCATCACGTTGACTTCCATGTAGGCTGTAGTATTTAATATGTGTCACGTCAGCTGTGAGTTCTTTGATGAACCTAACATATCCTATCCCAAAGTGTTACTGTTAGGCCTACTAGGTCAGCCTAGTTTAGTTTGCCAGCCACAACGCCCGGCAATTGCAAACGCCCCACAAAATAGTGTTAGGCCTACGTACCCAGTTCGACAATGATAGGGACAATGCATTTAATTGGTTTTATTATTAATATTGTAGCTGCTTTGTAATATCACAATCACTGCAAGTTCCACCTGACTGCAGAAACGTAGCATCATGTCCTTCAACAATATAGCCTATGTGTATCAAAACAAGCTAAGTCTTTGAACAAACTGCATTCAACTTGAACATTTGTCATACAGTGGCAGAATCACTCAAGACAATTTTCCCACCTAGGCCTAGGCTGTCTTCATCCAAGACAGTAAATCTTTGCTGCACAGTGTACTGTTTGTGCCTTGAAATTTTTTCCATTAGATATTAAGACAAAAAGGATCATACATTGTCACTGTCTATGGCAGACTATATGTATTTATGTAAATAGTACATAGCCTATTGGTGTTAATATTGGTATCCCTCAAGGTTCCATTTTAGGAACTTATTGTTTCTAGTATACATGCGTGATGCTATTCCTAATGTTTCTACTTGCATATTTGCTGATGATACTAATGTTTTTCTGTTTGATTATGATGGTTTAATTGTAAGGGGTGTTGAGATGCTCCATCAACTTACTTAGCTATTGGTTTGATGCTAACAAGCTATACCCTACATTTATGAAAAACTAATTATATAGGCCTATACCATTTTTCATTCTAGAGAGGTGGCTCACTCCTGTTATGACCATTTTGTATTTAAGGATGTAAAAATCAAGAAGACAAGTAGTACTAGATATTTGGGATTAATCATTGATGAAAATTAACTGGGTGCATCATATATTAGTGATCTTTGTAACTCTCTGATAAAGTATTCTGGCATTTTTTATGCCCTTCCTAAAACCACTGCTATTCAAGTATATTATTCATTTATTTATTCTAAGTTGAGGTATACCATTGAAATTTATGGAGCTGCTAAAAAAACTTCATACTCTCCTGATAGACTTGTTAAGGTTCTGACAGGTAAACCAAGACGTTATGCTGCCAATCTACTATACAGGGAGTTTGACCTGCTCATGTTGTCTGAAATTCACACTTACTGCATGTGCTCATTTGTTTATAATTATAAGATATGTTACCCCAAGCTATTTCTGATGCTGTGTGCTACCATTGTTTCAAATGATCATATTACTGCCAGAAATAATACCTTTTTCAATGTTCCTCATCATAACTCCCATCATGGTAAATTGCTTCTACTGTTTTTCTCTGTGGCAGTTTCTGCCTTTTTCAGTTACAACTGCAAAGTCCCTTAGATCTTTTCAAATGAAGCTCAAGATGTATGTTTCTTTCAAACACATATAATTAAACGTCCTTTTCCTCGATTATCATGCTCCTCTCCTTCCCTTTTTTCTTTCTCCCTGTGTCTCCCTTCTTACTTGCTTTCCCTCTTCAGCTCCCCTCTCCATCTGCGCTGTTTAGATTTTTCTACGTTTGCACTATTTGAGTCTGTTGTTTTTCTTGTTGTGTGAATGTATTTACTACTTAAGTTGGTCACTAGCTTTGATAACAGTTTTCCTCTGTTTTCTAGTGCCCATCATATGTTTTGCATCCACACATTTTTTTTTAAAACTTTTGTAACTTTTGTAAAACATATAAGAAATAAATTGGAATTGAATTGAATTGACTTGTACAGGTCCAACTCCAGAAATAATGAAGTTTTTAAGACTTCATGCTAAACAAAATAACAGATTGCCATTTTCAGAGTGTTATTGATTATATTATAGGCCTAGTACTTCATTTTTAAAAATAGTTATTTTGAAAACGACACTTCATTTACCATAATATGTGAAATTAAAGTTTGCAGTTCCCCTAAAGTTACAATGGAATAGCCCAATCAGATGGATAGTGGCCATGATCTGACAGAACTTTCTTCCAAATCTAGCCTAAGCTGACTTTTAGAAGGGCAACTAATAAGGTCATATTTTCGGATCAGTTTAAAGACAGAGGCATCACCCCAAGTACAACTTTTACATAGGGGTATGCAAAAGTCTCAATTGGTGACTACTCTTTGATTGATACCAGAGTTGCAAAATTCAAAAGATGCAGAGCAGCTCATATTACACAGCATGCACAGAGAGTGTTTTAATTACATATTAGTCTCTTGTATACTCACCAGGATGTGGCCCTAAGAAATAAACTATGTTTGTGTCTGCACAAGGAGAAGCTAAAGACAGTTATGGGCGGGGCCAGAACTGCTTAGTTGAGAGAATTGGAACTGTCTGGGATGGGAAGATTTCCTCTTTAACATCTGATGCTCAGGAAGCCAATTGACTCATAGAGTACTTTATACCAGAGTGAGAATGGTGAGATTGGCCTTTGACTAGAGCTGAAAGGTTAATGAGGCAGGCATGTACTAATCTACAATCACTCCCAATCCTGCTCCCTGGACCACCATTTAAACGTTCCCATCCAATGGACGTGAGTGTATCCCCAGTCTTTAGCCACTTTCCCAAAGGCTGGGAGGGCTGGAGGTTCCTTGCTGTGCACCACTGCTCAACAGCTGAACTGAGCAAAGAGGAGAACTTCTTAAAATTGGAATTGGACAACATTCCTAACCTGATAACTCTCTAAAATGGACAACTTCCTGAAACTGACAATCAGATACCCAGTTAAAATTCACTGATTTAAACCCCCGCAGCATCCGACACTGTGAACAGCTATGCTGAACAAGTAAATTTCCAGGGTTGGCCGGTTTTTACCGCACGATAAAAACCAGATTTTTACCAGGTTTTTTCCACCTATAAGTGGAAAAAACTGGGAAAAACCTGAAATCGTAAAGGATTCCTAAAAAATCATGTGGAACTTGTGGAAGAGCATGAAAACTACAAGAAAATATCAAAATAATAATAGGAATTTATAAAGCACAAAATGCTGAAGCCTCCAAGTGCTGAGAGGAAAAGACATACATAGAAATAGAAAGAACAGAATAGTAACAATCATTTATAAGCAGTACTAAACAAATAAGTTTTGAGGTGAGATTTGAAAATGCAAATTACTTTCAGCTTGGCGGATATGGAGAGGAACACTGTTCCATAATGTGGCAGAGGCATGACAGAAGGATCCGTGACCAAAATGAATTGAATTAATATTGTCCGGAATAGTGAGAAGAGAAAGGTTTGATGACCTTAATGTTCTAGCTGGAGTATACGGATGAATAAGTTCCCATAAGAAGAGGGGTGATAATCCAAGAATAGCTTTGTAGGTGAGGAGGAGAATCTTGTAGGTAATACGCCATTTAATGGGAAGCCAGTGTAAATCACGTAAGGTAGATGAAATGTGATGCGAGCGAGGGACACGAGATATGAGACAAGCTGCTGTGTTCTGAACCCGTTGTAGTTTAGAGATAGCTTTATCCGGTAATCCATACAAAAGTGAGTTGCAAGAATCCAATCTGGAAGTAACAAAGGCGTGAACAAGGCGAGTAGTAGTGTCAGTGTCAAGGAAATGTTGAATTTGCCTGATCTTTTCAATGGATATAAAGGCAGTTTTGCAAACATGATTAACGTGGTGACTTACATTCAAAGAAGAATCCATGTAGACGCCAAGATTCGTTGCAACATGGGATGGTTCAATTGAAGACACACCAATTTTCAGCACAGGGGGAGTTACTTGCTTCATAAATTGGGAGCGAAAGTAGAGTATTTCAGTTTTGGAGTCATTTAGTGCTAGCCAGTTTGATACTGTCCATGATTTAGTGTCTTGAATAAAGGCTTCAATTTTTGAAACGGTAGACTGGCGATCAGAAGAATCAAAGGTAACATATAGCTGAGTATCATCGGCGTACACAACACAAGAAACACAGTGAGCCTTAATGAGGTCTTGTTACGAGGCAGAAAACATAGTGAACTCTAAAAATAACTACTTAGGCTAGGGCAGAGGGTTAATCCTAAGTGCATAGGTTAGGTTAGATGAGGTTTAACATCCCAGTTTCCAACCAATTGGTTCAAGTCGAGAAGACCACGGCCTTTTTTCCAGTTGTGGCTCACTGGCTTGTTTTCCCTACTCCATTGTTTATGATGAGCACCAAGCATAATGGCAGTAGGTTCCATTTTTGATTCCTTGCCGAAGGCAGGCAAGGAATCTATGCGATGGTGATGTCGGTGTATGTGTGTGCGTATGTATGTGTGTGTGTATGTATGTGTGTGTGTGTGAGACAAGAATCTCGTTAGCACTCTAGTTTTTGAAGGGAAAGGGCGAGACACTTCAAAGTTGGTTTGTGGGTAAAGCATATAAAGATCTCGGCTGGGATTGGTTTTGGTGTGGTTCAAAGGTCATCTGAGGTCAGCAGCAGGTGAAATATGGACAAACCATGTTTGCAGTTTCTCACCAGCTGTATGTTGCCTGAACTTCAGACATGGTGGGTAGAGTAGTACCTCTTGAGTTATGAAAATTTCCAGAGATTTATTGGAGGTCAAAGGTGATTCAGGGTCATGACAGGTCATGGAGTAACAAGTTTGTTAGCACTCTAATTTTTGAAGGAAACATGCAGGATACTTCGAGCTTGGCACATTGGTGTATTATGCAAAGATCTCCTTTGGGATTGTTGCTGGTGTGGGTTAAAGGTCATTTGAGGTCACTGTGAAGCAGAAACAGAAAAGCACAGAGCTGCATATATCTCAGGCACTACATGTTGCATGAAATTCAGACTTGTTTGGAAGTTGCTGCATTAAAGTTTACTAGCGTTTTTGTTATTTCTTGGAGGTCACATGGGGTCAGGGGCAGTCATAGAGAGAAAAGTTTGGTAAACTCATGAAAAATTGGTTGATAGTTACTGTTTTAATGTTTAGTAATATTTTTATTTTCCCTAGAGGTCACATGGGGTCATGTGTGGTCAGAGAGTGAAAAGCTTGGTAACACTAATTTTTTACTTGGAATATATGAAATACTCTGCAACTGGGGTTGTTCTTATGTGTGGGTCACATAGTAGGTTACAGGTGTTATGTTTAATTCAAACACTATATATTTTCTGCCTTTCACTTATCCTTATGATTTTATTGCTTTTAATATAGCCATTTTGAACAGATCCATTTGCAGTTACTTGGCTTATATTATGATTTTACAGGTTCTAAGCTCTTCTTTATTTGTGCCTCCCACTTTGTTGAGAACTGGAGACATTGCTATTGATACATCATATACCACTTTAAGTACCAGAGGTAATAACAATTCCCCCTCTACTTGTCCACTGAGGATAACACTGTCACAGCTCACAAAGACAAATCACCTTTGTAGACTGATAACGCTGGCCTCTGACCCTGACTTGTTGGTGGTGTAGCTGTTAGAGTCACACCAGATTGACATATGATTGCCTATGGACCAGGCAAGAGAAGAAAAATTTTGACAGTTTGTCCAGTGCAGTGTTGACAGCCCTTAAGTGTTTAGATTAATGTCAGTATAATGACCTAGTTTGTGGAAGGAGGATATATAAATCAGGCAATCCCTTGCTGTGTGTGAATCCCTGTACTTACTGTAATTGCTAATGATGGTAATTGTTCTTTAGGGAATACAGTACACCTTCCATTTCCCTGACACCTAACCTCCTAAAATCATAGCCTTGACAGTGGGGCTTTTTGACTGCCTGAAAGCATTATGGAAACCTCAATATATGTTGGCATTCTGGTTTTTGTGAAGGATAAGAGTGGCACACTTCAGAGTTGATGTATAAGTTCAATGTGTAAAGATCTCAGTTGGGATATCTTTTAACAGAGGTCAAAGGTCAATTTAGGTCACCAGCTGTCAAAATATAACATCTTTTGTAACCACATTATCTCAATCAGGAATACATAAAGAAACTGTCATACATTTACTTCTATTGATAACACAAGCCTACCATGATGGTCCTCATTGATTGCAAGAAAGATTTAAACTTATGCTCTCATACCTACTCCATCTCTCAACTTGGCAAGGAATCACTACGCCTCTTGGCGTTCTTGTTAAAGTCTTTGGTATGACCCGGCCAGGATTTGAACCCTAGACCTTCCGGCTGCAAGTCGGATGCTCTAACCACTTGACCACTGCAGTCGGTCAGCCATGATTTATAACTTTGTGGGTTTGCTAATTAGAGTATACATTGCAAATCAAACATATTCTGGATGCTCACATCAACCAATTTTATTTTCCATTCTGCTTATGCATAATTCTAGAATATAGAGAATCGAAAAGTATTAAACTGTTGGTGCCTTTGTAGTAGGCTATGCTTTGTCATCTTACATGTCACATCTTTAGGTTTTGTTACATGGATGGTTCGTCAGCCTATAATATCAACACATCACAAAAACTTGGAAAGAGCAATCTGAATTCACCTCACTTGTCCACCTCAAAGTGTTTAATCACTCATGCAAGAGGTTATAATAATCAGACTATGCCTACTGTAAGTAAATAGCCTTTAAAACCCTTCAAATTGCACACTATAGGGGCCTGCCCTTGAAGCAAGCTTTTGTCCCCCTGAACCCATTTGTAACTTTGGCCTAGAACAGCATCAATACTCAGGGTTAAGCAGTAATAAACTCCCCTTTTTGAGTTTCTAGCAGAATCCTAGGGGTGGGGGTAGGCCTATAACAGTTTGGGGCAACAGGAAGTGCCTACTGCAGGGAAAGAGATAGGGACAAAATAAGTGCAATATGAAAAATACTCTTTGCCCACAAAAAGTAAAATTAGGTTGTGATAAAAGTAGCTTAAAATGAAGCTAAGAGACTATCTTCATATTCAATTACATATGCCAGTGTTATGCCTACTGTAGACCCTGCATATAACAGACATGTAATAACAGTTTTCAAGACGGAAGCGGGTTTTACTGGTATTTACCAGTTTTTCCGGGTTTTTACCGCTTAGCAGGAAAAACAGGTTTTCCCGGGAAAATACCAACCCAGTAAATTTCAGTTCCCAGAAAATTTTCTAGTGGTTCCACCAGGATTTGATCTGGGGACCTCAAGTATGAAAGGCAGTATGCTCAAACCACCAAACCAACTCCATCTTCTAAGTTTTGTTTGCATGCCTATAGCATTTATTGCAATTAACAACAAGTGTTGTTGTCAGTGGTCATACCATTTGCCTAACAAAACATGTACTTCATGTTGGGGACTCACAAAGTTTGAACCAGGCCTTGTGAGGTTCCTCTTCTATCAAAGAAAATATCCAAAGGAAACTTATCAAAGTAGAATATCAACAATGAACTTGAAGGAAAAAATTTAAAACAAATTTGGCTGATCAGCTGAAAAAACTGGAAGTTTGATGATTTAGATCATGGTTTAATGTTTGCAAATGGTATTTCTTTTACACTGATTTAATTAAAAAGGCATAAAGGCCTAGCTAGGCCAATCAACAAGACAGAGATTGTGTACCCATGTGCAAGAAAAATGATACACCTTTTTTCAACCTTTTTATATTTATGTTTGTTTAATTTGTGCTGCTTATTATTTAAAAGCACATGACATGAAAGTGCTTTTAGTCCAAATTCTTGTAGAAGTTGACCACAGTTAATCAGGCTTGCATCATAACAAAGTAACAGAACTCTAGCTCTGTTAGCACAATATGCGCTCAAGCGAATAATGACTTGTGGTGCTTAATAAGTAGTTCCAGTGGCTACTAGGGCTAGGCCGGATCATATGTCCGGACTGAGCACGGTTGTAAAGATACAACTCGCTGGACTAAAACCACAGAATGTGAAAGTTACTGACCATCACTAATAAGACTTTCCCGGGCTGTGGGGGACTACTCGGGATTGTATGCTTATGGGCATTTTCATGGCATGCATGGCTAGCAAATGTTTCCAAATATTTCCTTTTTTTAATCCTACATTGATTTGTAAAATACAGGTCCCTTTGCTTACAAATTGTTCTGTGCTTTTCCTGCTTTTTATACCCCTAACCCTGGCTGACCATTCATTGTGACCCTCTGTTGAAAATTCCTGGATACATGGCCACCACTTGCTCATACATACAGCTGTTCCCCTATGGTCACATTCAAATTTTGTGATTCTTACACAGTTTATTGTATGTAATAGTCAAAGGTGATGACCACTGACAAGAGTGCTGACTGTGTAGAGATATCAGAGAAGGTGGAAAATATTTTTCCCAGGAAGAGATTCCAATTTCCCACACTTCCATATTTCCATGTACAAAAAGGGTAAATTTGATTCCAGGAGCCAAAACTTCTTCCAGATGCCCAAATTTCCCAGGAAGGAGCCTCCCAGCTTCCCAACTTTGACCACCCATACCTATCAGGTACATTGCCATGAGTCAGCTAAGGCTAGAATTTGGACTAATTTTTGGTTTCGATGAAAAGAGAATATGCATTTGTGATGGCGCGTGTGCATGTGTATGTATGTGTGTGTGTGCGCACTTATTTTCCATTCAGATTGAGGACCTAAACAATGGATTTCAGGTCCTTAGAAGGAAATACAATAGATTTCTCATGTCCTCAGTTCTAAGTTTAACAATAGAGAGTCTGTTGTTAAAGTTAGGGGTTAAGGAAGCAAACAATAGAGAAAACAATGAGGTCCTCAAACAGTATATAAAGCACAACTGTGCGTGTGTGTGTATGTGTGTTTGTGACACTTTGCTTGTTAACACCATATTAAGAGGAAGAACCCTATTGTTTGTGATGGAGGTCAAAGGTCATCTGGGGTCACCAGGGGTCAAATGCTGAAACCCTGTTAACACGATATCTCAAGGTAGGAAGCTTGGATAAATTTCAAATTTAGTATGTAGATGTGTTATGGTAAGAGGAAGAACCCTATTGTTTTTGGTGGAGGTCAAAGGTCATCGGGTCACTGGGGGTCAAACCCCAAAAACCTCGCTAACATAATATCTCAAGAAAGGAAGCTTGGATAAATTTCATACTTAGTATGTAGATGCATTATGGAAACAGGAAGAACCCTATTGTTTTTGATGGAGGTCAAAGGTCATCTGGGGTCAAATGCTGAAAACTTTGTGAATATAATATCTCAAGGTTGGAAGCATGGATAGATTTCATAGGCAGTATGTAGATGCGTTATGGTAAGGGAAAGAACCCTATTGGTTTGGTGGAGGTCAAAGGTCATTTGGGGTCACCAGGGATCAAAGCTTGAAAACATTTGTTGACATGATATCTCAAGCTAGAAAGCTTGGATTGATTTCATATGTAGTATGTAGATGCTTTATGGTGAGAAAATGAACCCTATCATTTTTGGTGGCGGTCAAAGGTCATCTGGGGTCACAGGGGGTCAAACACTGAAAACCATGTTAACATGATATCTCCAGGTGGGAAGCTTGGATAGATTTCATATGATGTATGTGGATGGTCTATGGTGCGAAGATGAATGCTATCATGTTTGGTGGAGGTCAAAGGTCAGATGGGGTCACCAGGGGTCAAAACCTAAAAACCTTGTTAACACAATATCTCCAGGTAGGAAGAGTAAATAGATGTATACATGGTATGTGGATGCGTTATGGTGAGAAGATGAATTCTATCATTTTTGGTGGAGGTCAGAGGTCATCTGAGGTCACTGGGGGTTAAACACCGGAAACCTTGTTAACAGGGTATCTCTAGGTAGGAAGCTTTAAATAGATTTCATACTTAGTATGTGGATGCATTATGGTACAAAGATGAATGCTATCATTTTTGGTGGAGGTCAAATGTCATCTGGGGTCACCGAGGGTCAAACACTGAAAACTACAGTATGTTAACACAATATCCCCAGGTAGAGGCTTGGATAGATTTCATACTTGGTATGTGGATGCGTTATGGGCAAGAAGATGCACCCTATCATTTTTGTGGAGGTCAAAGGTCATCTGAGGTCACTGGGGGTCAAACACGGAAAACCTTGTTAATACGATATCTCCAGGTAGGAAGCTTGGATAGATTTCATACTCAGTTTGTGGATGCGTTGTGGTGAAAAGATGAATGCTTTCGTTTTTGGTGGAGGTCAAAGGTTATCTGGGGTCACAGGGGTCAAAAAGCAAAATTTTGAGAATTCCCAAGATTGTCTCATGGGTTCACTAGAAGTCAAAAAGCAAATTTTCCCAAGATTTCCCAAGATCATCATCTTGAGTCATCAGAGGTCAAAATGCAAAATTTCCCAGGAATTCTCAAGATCAAATATGAACCTAAAATTATTTTTCCAACATGTTAAGATGGCACTTGACCAGTGACTGAAAAATATGGGACATCTCGGCTTTATTTGGAATATAACATATATCATCAAAACCTCAATGCATTTTTGCATGCTGGTTCTCTACATAATGTGAAAAATTGCAGACCCATACATGATAGAAAGTAACCTATCAGCAATTACTACCTCAGAAGATTTTTCTTCAGAAGGAATTTTGTGTGTGGGAAGTGCTCTATGATGCAATTTCTTCTGGAAACCATCTGGGTACACTACATCACTACTGTAAGTATAAATTTTGCAATATCTGTACTTACAGGTCTAAACAGTCAGAATGAAGTTGAGTCCCAGAGAGACAGAGAGTCTTTTGCTCCATCAGGTTGGGAGCCTTGCCCAGAAGAGATTGGCAAGAGGAGTCAAACTGAACCATCCTGAAGCTGTAGCCCTTATTGGCAGTCAGGTATGTTCATGCCAAATTTGAATAGTCCAATTTTTTGTGCTGTAAAGAGCGCTCTAATATCCATCCTAGTTTTGTCAACATTTTAATGAGTGGTTCACGTTACTTCATCCATGTCTCAGCTCTTACTGTATTGTTTACATTCCATGCTTAATATTTTTTGTTCATTTTTCAGGCCTCGATTTTAAGAAACTTTTATTGTCGCCTACTGGACAACCTGTCTGCCTTTTTTGGTTGTCCAAACGAAAATTAAGTAGTGCACAAAGAAATTTTCAGTAACCATAGAAGCAGTCTGTAAACTTGTTGCGTGAACTTTGGTTGTCCAATGGACAATGGACAACCAATCCACCATTGTTTGGTTGTCCGTCACAAATTTTGGTCGTCATGGGCGACCAAACGACTGTTAAATTTGAGCCCTGCTTTTTATTTTGTTCTTAAAGGGCAAATGTAGTCGCATTCCTTTGAAATATGTATAGTTCCAGGGCTGGACAATCCCCTGCCTGACAGTCTGGGGCAAGAACAAAATCACTCGGGCAAGTGCCGCACTGTTCAATATCATAGACTGTGGGCAAGTACCCCAGCAAAGTCTTCTCCCCAGCAGCAATTGGGCGTGCACAAGTAAATATTCATGTGGGAAAGTAGGTTAAGAGTCTGTGCCTGTAAAAATGTACCATTTTTGGGGGGGTTGTGATACATGGGTCCTCAGATCACTTCCCAAAAAATGTAAAGATGCATCATCATACCAATATGTCAAATCCAAATTTTTAGGTCACCGGCATTTTGGGGGTGGTTGTAAAAAAATATTGAAATTTAATGCCCAAAAATTAAGATAAATAGTGCACATGTTCCCCATAAGTGTAAATATGTGCGCCAAGCACATCCCAACAAAAGGAAAACATATTTTGAAACCTCTTATGGGGTACATAGCATAAACGAAAAAATACTTTTGGGATCCCGTTGGCGCGTTGCGTTAAATTGATCCGAATCCTGGACGAACAGCGCCCTCGCGCTATTTTCAAGACCTCATAACTTGATGCGCCAACAAGATCCCATGGAGTAAACAACTTTACATGAGAGAACTCAAAGCCCTAAATCAATTTCAAGTAAAAGGTTTATGGGATCATGTTGGCGCATGGAGATAAGAGAGGTCAAAAGTCGAAATTTTCATTTTTGTCGCGTTTTCGCACCTCCGTAAGTACACGCGCCAACGGCACAATTGGATTAGAATGACTGCAAGTTGCAGAGACAATCCACCCCTAATAATAAATGAAGAAAGAAGCATGGGACCTCTGCAATTGGTTGAGATAAAAATTTTTGAAAATTCTCAATGCATCAATATTTCAAGCATATTTTGTGCAGAACAGCACATTGTGCCATTTTCTTGCTCTAATATACATCTGCGCCATCAACATCCCATCAAAAATTTTTCATATTTGCTTTAGTTTTGTGTTTGTTAGCAGAAATCAGTTGAAAAATTATTGGGACCATGTTGGCGCATGAACTTAAAAGAAAGGTCAAAGGTCATACCGGCAAACAATTTCTGCTATTTTGGGCAAAATTGCGTTTCCCAAGATGTACGAAAAATGCATGCGCCAACATTGCCCCAATGAACTCTAAGTATTTCATGTTTATATGGGAACTTATCAACACATTTCATGTAAAATCAGTATGGGACTTGCATGGCGCTGAAAAATATCCGGGTCAAAGGTCACAGCTCGGCCTGGAAATGCCTTTGGGTCATTCCATGCCAAATTAACAAATTTTCAGTAAAGTTCCCAGGTGAACATCTCTGATTTTGATGATTTTCCCCCATAATGTTGCTGCATAGACAAAATGAACACACTGAAATTTTGAGGCCGATAGCTCAAGTAGTTCTGCAGTAATGGCCTTCTAAAAAGTATTGCGCAATACCATATTTTCATGCCAAATGTTGCTTTTGTGATTTTTCATGACTTTGGATGCTGATAACTTTTCACAGGAAAATGGTGTAAGGCCCAAATTTGATGTATGTAATATCTGGTAGTCACATAGTTGTAAGCTGGTTTCAGATCAGCAGTAGCTGGCTTAATTTTGGATATGTGGGTCCCCCAAAATGCAATTTTTCACTTTCAGAAGCAATTTTTTTCCATTTTGGGGGCCACCTGGTCCCACTACCAGTGGTCCAGAGGGCCTTAATGTTATACCTCAGTATTATTTGATCACTTGACTATAAGCATGGGGAAGCATTACCACATTGATATATAAGCAGAGATTTGGCAAAGGTCTAAACTTCGACCCAAGGACAATTTTCCAAACCAGAAAGCCCAAAGGCTTAGTGATTCCTTGCCGAAGGGGAATGCTTTGTTACACAGAGGTTCATCCCTCAAATTTATACTTCTGTACTACATCATTTTTTATGATGTGTTCACAACTGGACCCCTGCTGACCTCACATGAACTTTGAACCCCACCAAAATTTGAAAAACAGCAAAATGAAACCAGAATGCAAAAATGCATCGAGGTTTTGATGATATATATTCTATTCCAAATAATGTCATAATGTCCCATATCTTTCAGTCACTGGTCAAATGCTATTTTAACATGATGGAAAAATACAGTTTTGTGTTCCTATTTAATCTTGGGAATTCTTGGGAAATTTGTGTTTTGACCTCTGGTGATCCCATGTAATATTCTTCGGAATTCTTGGGAAATTTTGCTTTCTGATCTCTGGTGACCCCAGATGACCTTTGACTTCCCACTAAAAACAATAGGGTTCATCTTCTCTCTGTAACACATCTATATACTCAGTATGAAATCTATCAAAGCTTCCTGCCTTGATATATCGTGTTAACAATGCTTTCAATGTTTGACCCCCAGTGACCCCAAATGACCTTTGACCTCCACCAAAAATGATAGGATTCATCTTCTTACCATAACGCATCCACGTACTACGTATGAAATCTATCCAAGCTTCCTGCCTGGAGATATCGTGTTAACAAGATTTTCAGAGTTTGACCCCCAGTGACCCCAAATGACCTTTGACTTCCACCAAATATAATACAATTCTTCCTCTTACTATAAGGCATCTACATACAAAGTATGAAATTTATTCAAGCTTCCTACCTTGAGATATCGTGTTAACAAGGTTTTCAGGGTTTGACCTATGGTGACCCCAGATGACCTTTGACCTCCACCAAAAATGATAGGGCCCTTCCTCTTACCATAACGCATCTACATAATATGTACAAAATTCCTCCAAGCTTCCTACCTCAAGATATTGTGTTAACAAGGTTTTCAGGGTTTGACCCCTGGTGACCCCAGGTGACCTTTGACCCCCACCAAAAACAATAGGGTTCTTCCTCTAAATTTGGGGCATCCATTACCACGTTTGAGAACTGTCAGAGCTGCTCTTCTTGCGATATCGAGTTAACAAGGTTTTCAGGTTTTGACCCCCGGTGACACCAGATGACCTTTGACCTCCACCAAAAATGATAGGGTTCTTCCTCTTACCATAACACATCTACATACTACGTATGAAATTCATCCAAGCTTCCTACCATGAGATATCGTGTTAACAAGATTTTCAGGGTTTGACCCCGGTGACCCCAGGTGACCTTTGACCTCCACCAAAAAAAACAGGGTTCTATCTCTTACCATAACGCATCTACATACTAAGTATGAAATTCATCCAAGCTTCCTACCATGAGATATTGTGTTAACAAGGTTTTCAGGGTTTGACCCCTGGTGACCCCAAGTGACCTTTGACCCCCACCAAAAACAATAGGGTTCTTCCTCTCAATATGGGGCATCTATGTACCAAGTTTGAGAACTGTCACAGTTTCCCTTCTTGAGATATCGTGTTAACGAAGTTTTCAGGGTTTGACCCCCGGTGACCCCAGATGACCTATGACCTCCACCAAAAATGATAGGGTTCTTCCTCTTACCATAATGCATCTACATACAAAGTATGAAATTCATCCAAGCTTCCTACCTTGAGATATTGTGTTTACAAGTTTTTCAGGGTTTGACCCCTGGTGACCCCAGGTGACCTTTGACCCCCACCAAAAACAATAGGGTTCTTCCTCTCAATATCGAGCATCTATGTACCAAGTTTGAGAACTGTCACAGTTTCCCTTCTTGAGATATCGTGTTAACGAGCAAAGTGTCACAAACACACATACACACACACACACACACACACACACACACGCACATACACACACACGCCATCATGAATGCAGAGATTCCTTTGCCTTCGGCAAGGAATCAAAAATGGGCCCTCTTTCGGAGAGGTCGTAGACCCCTTGAACAAATATGGTATTGCGCAATACTTTTTAGAAGGTCATTACCTTAGAACTGCTTGAGCTATCGGCCTCAAAATTTGTCTATGCAGCAACATTATGGGGGAAAATCATCAAAATCAGAGATGTTCACCTGGGAACTTTACTGAAAATTTGTTAATTTGGCATAGAATGACCCAAAGGCATTTCCAGGCCGAGCTGTGACCTTTGACCCGGATATATTTTTCAGCGCCATGCAAGTCCCATACTGATTTTACATGAAATGTGTTGATAAGTGCCCATATAAACATGAAGTACTTAGAGTTCATTGGGGCAATGTTGGCGCATGCATTTTTCGTACATCTTGGGAAACAGAAATTGTTTGCCGGTATGACCTTTGACCTTTCTTTTAAGTTCATGCGCCAACATGGTCCCAATAATTTTTCAACTGATTTCTGCTAACAAACACAAAACTAAAGCAAATATGAAAAATTTTTGATGGGATGTTGATGGCGCAGATGTATATTAGAGCAAGAAAATGGCACAATGTGCTGTTCTGCACAAAATATGCTTGAAATATTGATGCATTGAGAATTTTCAAAATTTTTTATCTCAACCAATTGCAGAGGTCCCATGCTTCTTTCTTCATTTATTATTAGGGGTGGATTGTCTCTGCAACTTGCAGTCATTCTAATCCAATTGTGCCGTTGGCGCGTGTACTTACGGAGGTGCGAAAACGCGACAAAAATGAAAATTTCGACTTTTGACCTCTCTTATCTCCATGCGCCAACATGATCCCATAAACCTTTTACTTGAAATTGATTTAGGGCTTTGAGTTCTCTCATGTAAAGTTGTTTACTCCATGGGATCTTGTTGGCGCATCAAGTTATGAGGTCTTGAAAATAGCGCGAGGGCGCTGTTCGTCCAGGATTCGGATCAATTTAACGCAACGCGCCAACGGGATCCCAAAAGTTTTTTTTCGTTTATGCTATGTACCCCATAAGAGGTTTCAAAATATGTTTTCCTTTTGTTGGGATGTGCTTGGCGCACATATTTACACTTATGGGGAACATGTGCACTATTTATCTGAATTTTTGGGCATTAAATTTCAATATTTTTTTACAACCACCCCCAAAATGAGGGTGACCTAATAATCTGGTTTGGTTATATTGGTATGATGGTGCTTCTCTGAATTTTCTTAGAAGTTGATCTGAGGACCCATGTATCACAAGATGGTACACTCTTACAGGCACAGACTGTTAAGTAAACAGCTAGCCCGATGGACAAGTAATGAAAAATGAATTTGTCAAAGCCTGTATAGTTCACTAAAATTGCATTGTGTGACAGCATATTTTGTTGAAAATAATGAAGTTAACATCAAAGAAGTCATTTGTTCACCTTCACTATCCAATATTTATGCTTGGAAGCATCATGGAAGATACTTCAAGGCAAATAAGAGATTTATTTGATGGATTCAGCCAATTTAAAAAAAAAAGGTTGGGACAACTGCCTATTTCTTATTTATGCTCTAAGGTTTGTTAATGTTTGTTTACTTTTTTGTTTTATCTAGACCCACATGCATAATTATGTCTTATTCTAGTTTTTTTATGTTCTAAGTTACTTTTATGACCCTGCATGAAGAAGGCCCGTAGTAAAGGGGGGGGGGGGGCAAGGGGGGCGAAGCTCCCTTGGAAAATTTTTGCCCCCCCTGAAGATCAAAAATTACCATTGCCGTAATGCAATTTAGTATGTTTCGCCCCCCTGAAAATTTTTCGCCCCACCTAGAAGCTTTTTCGCCCCCCTTCAGCACCTTGTCCGGCTATGGGCCTGCCATGAAGTCTTGCACGGCCACAGGTCTCCTTAATGCATTTCACAAAGTATGTAGGCTGACTCAGAATGAAGAGTGAAGACTTCAAATTCAACAGTACAGTAAAACTCCGTTTATCCGAACCCCGTTTATCCGAAACCCCGTTTATCCGAACTAGCCGTCAGATTTAACAACAATAATAGTCAACACAATTACAGTAGTATACACCAAGTTTTAAGTGCTTTACAAGGCAAAATTCCACGTAAATTTTTGCAGAAATGCACTAGTTTTTCTCGGGACTTTAAAAGTAATGGAAAGATGTCACGATGGCTAAAACAGCCGACATGTGGACATAGAAAACAATCTGTTATCTCTTTGTCAAATTTGGAAGAAATATCGTACGTATTTGCTTTGAAGTTCTTGTTAGGCACCATGAGTCGGTATAGGCTCAATATCCTCTCATACAAAAATACGTTAGGCTAGCGTAAGTCTTAGTTTCACTAAATCTGAAAAGTTAGTAACGTAGTGAGCTTCATACCTAAAAATAATGAAAGTAGACCTTACAAAAACATTGCGAACTGCTGTTTGAGAGTCTCCTACACGTGTCTGTAACATTTTTTGAAATTTTTGCAGAATTTATACTCTAGATACCTCTCCAGATCGTTACAGCTTTTCTTCAGCACACACATTCATTTAGTGTGTAGAAAGCATTGGTCATTCAGTCGAGCGAAGGCTCAAATTTTTGGAATAAAATCTCTCTGTTTTAGACGTCTTAAAATTTATTTGTCATATCATCGGTCACGAAAAATAGTAACGAAATATTTTTGGGGGTGTTGCTTGCAATTTTAAGCCTTTTCGGAATTATTTTCGAAATGTGTTGACACACTGTCTTATATGGACCCAGTGTACCGAACTTAAGGGAAAAACTTGGAACTCCGTTTATCCGAATTTTTTCGTTATCCGAACAACCTTCAGTCCCGATGTGTTCGGATAAACGGGGTTTTACTGTACTTTGAAAACGCATCTGGTGAAGAAATTGATGGTCTCAAAAAATGCAGGTAAATTTTCTGAATGTGGTTGGAGACAACATCTCATTAGCACAGAGTACAATTTGGAAAAATAGTCATTTTAAAACTGAAGGTGTTTTTTCCAGTTTTGATGACAATGTGTAGAGTTGTGAACCAGTGCAGTCATGTTAGAATGCTGTATGTGTGAGTGTGTGTGCAGTGCATGTGTGTAGATGCTTAGCATGTACAAACCAGACCTCAAGAGAGGAAACCTGTATGCTTTTCATATTTGGTTATTGCTGGTATTGGGTAGGAAAACCTTGTTTTTTTGAAGTGGAGTTCAACCTGTTATTTAACTATAAAAAGGACAAATATTCTGGAAATGGTGTTTACAAACAAGTTAAGAATGATATTATCTTCATTTATTGTACACAGCACCATTGTTGGCTACACCCTAAAATTTTTTTATTTGATTAAAAGTGTGCAGCCCGCCACTTGTGTGTTGCTCTTTGTCTACTCTGAAGGCTATTAAAACATTCTATCATCCCTATGGCCTATAGAATTTCAAGACCAAACAAGTGCAGTTTTAGAGAATAGCAATTAAAGCCATGGGCCACAGGCACCTCACTGGCACCCCCACAACAACTCTCCAACCCAATTTTTTTGAACACCTTATGGTCCCCTGAACACGAAATCAAGTGGTTACAGCTGGTATTTTTTTTTGGTTGACCTGGATCTTGCAAAAACTGTCCAGAAAAATACTTTCCGAATATTTATTATAGAATATGGACAGACTTTAGGTTTAAGTCCCTGTTGAAAATATTTTTTTAGGATTATTTTCCTTATTATTATGCTACTGTGTATTGTAATTACACCATTGGTGGCCATTTTGTGTTTTCCGCCATCTTGGTTGACCTGAATTCCAACAAAACGTTTCAAAAAATAATTTTAAATTATTTGACATAAAACATGGCCATATATATTAAGAGCAAGTGTGTCAAACATATTTTTCTCATTATTTTAATATATTACAATAATTTTATGGGCAGCCTTTACTATTTTAGCCATCTTGGTTGACATGGAACCTGTAAAACATGTCTAGAAAAATTTTGTCTGAATATTTATTGTAGCTAATGGACAGGGTTTAGGTTTAAATGTGTTAAAAATATGAAAGGATTATTTTTCTTATTCTTATAAAATATTGTAATTATACCACTGGCCATTTTGCTTACTTCTCCCATCTTGGTTGACCTGAATTCCAACAAAAATGTTTTGAAAAATATGCTTGAATTATTTGGCTTAAAATACGGCCAAGTATAAAGAGCAACTGTCCCAAATATATTTTTAAGGATTATTTTCCATATTGATATTTTAACATAGTTGGCAATTTTGCTATTTCCACCATTTTAGTCAACCCAGATCATGCAAGAAACTTAACCAGAAAAATACCTTTTGAATATTTACAACAGAATATAGTCACAAATTAGCATTTCCTGTGTCAAAAGTATTTTTAATGATTATTTTTCCTGTTATTATAATATGTTGACATAATTATGGCACTGGCAGCCAGTTTGCTCCTTCCACCATCTTACAGTAGTTGACCTGAATTCCAAAAGAAATATTTTAATTTTAATTTTTAATTTTGTATTATTTGTCATAAAATATGACCAGATATTAAAGACAACTGTGTCAAAAGTATTTTTATTGATTATTTCTAATTTATTTTTATATATTATGATAATTATATTGGTGGCCATTTTGCTGCTTCCGCCATCTTGGTTAGTTTGGGTCTTGCATAAAATAGTAGAAATCATGGTTTCAATTTTATGAACAATCTGCTACAAAGATACTTACGGTTTTCAAAAAAATTGTATTTTTACTGATTATTTTCTGAGATAGTTTTTGCATTTTTTAAAGTGGCTATGCCACGTGTAAATTAACGATTTAAACCCTTTAGTATCTTTAGGAATACGTTTCCTACAACGAAAATCAACCATCCTGTTTGTTTACAACTTATTTTTCCGCTTGAAAATTGAGAAAAAATACACCCTCTTCCAGCCTTGAAAAGTTAGTCTTCCCGGAAATTTTCAAAATCTTGTTACGTCATGTGACATCACTTTAGGAACTGATCGTTGTTTGCCGTGGTATCCTTCGGGCATTTGATACAGTGTTGGCATTCCATTGTACCGGTTACCAAGGTCGATACAATGTAAAACCTGCGTGAAAAATTGTAAATTTTGGAATTGTTATCCCTTTTCTCGTGCTTACCAGTTGTTTTAGTCAATTAAATGGATTTCACGCAGGTTTTTCGTCTTGGTGTCATGATAAGTAGCTGCCGCGTACAAACATTCACAACGCAACAGCATAGGTACAGGATGAAAGTACTTCCAGTACATAACATACCTGATACTACACAATATAGCACCAGCACTGTTTCATAGTAGGTACCATGTGAAATCAAATTTAATACTTTCTTTGGAATGGCGGATCTGAGCCAGGGAGGTGCCATCTAATGGCAACTCCCTGATCGGACTGTGGGTAAAGTGAGTTTTCTTGGATTTGTAATCAGAAAGGCGAAGGCGATACTGAACTAGACGTCAGTGGTGCAGATGGGGTGAGTAATTCATTACGACTCATAGGACTGTATCGATTTGAGACTGTAAGGTGAGGTAAAAGTAGGCCTACAACACCACAACAATTCGAGAATGAGAATCATTTGGAGCAATTGAAAGGGACTTTAGCTTGGAAAGTTTATGAAGGCAGTCAAATATGAACTTTAGGTTGTTTTCGTGCAAGTGATATTGGAAATCGTGGAACTAACCTATGATCGAGTGTGCACAGTATTTCGCTGGCTGCTACCAGTCCACACACTGTACGTATTACTGCAGACCGAACCGAACAGTACACTGCCGAGTTTTTTCGTTCTTCGGTTACGAATCAAGAGTATTTGTAATTATTAGTAATAGCCTACTGCAGCCCCAAAATGTAACAGACCGACACCACTCTCCAAACAGGCAGAATAAAGTTCAAATTCAAGACATGCCGCAAATTACAATCATTACTATCTCTTATGTATGTATAGGCTATGCTGTACACCAGGTTCAGTATACGGAGGCTGGTGTTCCTAAAATGACGTCATTATCGTGTTGGCTTGAAATCTCATTTTCAACGGTCTATTTTTTGGTGCAATTTTTTGAATTTGAAACATTAATTTCTTTTTAATGGTCAAGGCTGTAAGGGTGATGAAAACAGTTTTAGAAAGAGCTTTTTGTGTTCTTTAGGCTAAATTAGTCTCCCGTTACTCCAATTTACGTGTCATGGCCACTTTAAATTATTTTCTTATTTTTGTGGGAAACTTTTGCTGTATTGTTTTACTTCTTCTGTGCTTTCCCGCCATATTGGCTACCAAGTTCTCTTGTGTTAAGGATTGTAAAGTTCAGCCTTAATTATAAAACGTTAGTTTACATCATTATGATTGGGAATTGTGGGAATTTGCAATGTTTTTACACAATTTACGGAAATACTTCATTTAGTTTGGCGGCCATTTTGTTTTTACACCATCTTGGTTAATCTGAATCTTGCCAGTACAGTCCCAAAACTTAATTTTGGAATTTTTGTCATAAAATATGACCTGAAATTTTAAGGGCTGATGCCTCAAAAATATTTTTTAAGAACATTTTCTTTATTATTATTTAATACAAAATATTCATAATTTTTGCTGCCATTTTGTGTTTGGCAGCCATTTTGAAAGAATGATACCCTTACAGTACTGTTACCACTTGATTTCGTGTTCAGGGGACCATAAGGTTTCCAAAAAATATTGGGTCAGAGATTTGTCGTGGGGGTGCCCATGAGGTGTTTCTGGCCCATTGCCTAAATGATTTTGAATTTTGAAGCTACAGCTGTATGCTCCATTTTGGCATCACAGTGCAAGTGCCACTACTATATGTAATGCCAAGGTAGGGGATTTGTGCTAAATAACTCCTTCAAAGTTGATGTTTGTGGTTTCAAATGGAATGATTGGAGGATGTGTGATGAAAACGTCTCTTTGGTGTAGGATCATATGGATGGTTTAGTGACATTTAGTCCTATATGCATGGTTTGTAAAGTTCCCATGGAGAGACTCCATCAGTGTCCTTACAGTCAGGAATGTGTTGAATCTTCTTTCAGAATCTTGTATCTTGTAAAAGAACCAAGCTTTATGCTGAAAGGATTTCATAAATTTTATTGTTTCCTACCTGAATTTCTGAAGCTGATTTAATTTCCATAACAATCATGCACAGTGTTTCCTTGGGTGGCAGAGAGATTTTATACACTGCCCAGCACCAGTGTGTTTACAAGTGCTCAGCTTCAAATCCCATTTACGTGAAAAATGCAGTCACCCCAAAATTGAATTATTAAAACATGGTCTTTTAATTCATGAATGGCTCTTAAATTCATTGGACAGTATTTTTGTAACTGAAATGTTAAATTCATGCAGAACAACCTCTTGGCCCACAAATAAGGCTGTGACCGTGTAGTGATTAATCGCTAAACGATCGCATGTGGAATAAACGTTTAGTAAAAGCTACTAAGCGATTAATCGCAAAACCTGTTTTTCGTCCATTTTCTATCCATCTAAATACTTTGTAAATTGCAGAGTGCATAATATTGGCCCCTACGTAGTATGCAGTATGTCATCATGTTCTGATTACTGCTTCGACTATGAACAAGCCTTCACAGGAATCGTGTTTGGGGTTCACGGGCATTACCAATTCATTTGAATAGGCCTATTTATCACGTCAATCAACACACATTGAGTCTTTCTGTTGTGATAAGGTAATCGCTAAACGATCGCAAATTTTTGCGGTTAAACGTTTAATTATTTTGCTACACGTTCACAGTCCTACCCACAAATAGTTTGACATAGCAATGTTTAGAAACATAATTGTGAAAGATAATTATAAGAAAAACTTGGGGTTTGACTTGATTTTCATGAGGCATTCGATACTGTAAACAATAAGATCCTTTTGAGTAAACTTAAGACCTGTGGTATTGATTCATCCAGTATTAAGTGGTTCACTTTCTGTGTGACCGGTAGACAGCAGTTGGTCGGTATAAATGGTTACATGTCCAGTCTCTCACACATAGGGTGCAACTACTTTTCTTCCCTTCATACTGACCACGAAGCAACAATCCACTTGACCTAGTAAATAATAATGATGCATGATGCATGAGGGATCGGAATAGCCCTTAACAAAGGAACCCACTGGAGTGTGAAAATCTCGCAGAATTTCCTCAGGTTGACCATTGTTTGCTGAGCACACTGACCAAGTCCAAGTGTGTAGTGAGATTGTCTTCTGCTTGATTTGTTTTGAAATTTAGACCCGACCTGAGCTATACAAATGCAGGGTTGTAACATGCTGTGTGAGCTTCTGGGAGGGAAAATTGTTATGGAATTACAGTAATAGTGGTGTCCCCTCAAGGGGATTCTTGGTCCGCTATTGTTTATGATGTATGTTAATGGTACTTGCACCGTTCTTTCCAGTAGAATACTTTTTTATGCCGATGGCACTGCTCTTTTGGTCTCTGGGAGGGATTCCAAAACCATTGAAAATATTCTCAGAGAGCCAGCATTACTGTGTAATTGGTTTACAGACAACGAACTATCCCTATGTAACATAAGCTCGGTTTGGTGCATATATAGGTATACATGGAAATGTACCATAAAATTACTTTAGGGTTAGTCCTCAGTGCACTGGTTGGCCTTCACATTTTACCTGGCCGGAGTTTTCAAAAAATGGGGTCCCTGCCATGAATTTAATAGGGAATGAACGTGTATGGGTTTTTATGCTGTACAACAAATTATTTCTTGGGTTCAACGTTAAGACGCTCAGTGACGGCAGGTCCAATGTCTGGGTCAGGCCTCCAGCAAGCCTTGCCAGTCCAGGCGCCCCTTGTCTGGTCCGTCTTCTAGGCAAGGATCCATCAAGAGGAGTTTTCATCGACAAGGAAGGTAAATCAATGGAATCTCAAATAATTCACAAGAATTATGTGCCCTGTGAATACAAATTGCATTGTGGAGAAGTGTGGATAAAAAGTGTGTTATGGAGAAGGGTGAATAAAGGGTGCATTGTGAAGAAGCCCATTAGAGCTTCTCCATAACGTGCTTCTTATGCACAGGGTGCATAAGGCCCTGATGTGACACTATTAAATGGGGATCCACACTTCCAGGGATGTAGCTAGCAAAATTTGAGTGCCGGTTAATTGTCTGATCTGGGGAAAGCACCTCACCCCACCCCATGACATCTACCCCATTTTCAGCCATTAATTTTTCATTTTTCCCTCATTTTACTTTAAGGAGTAAATTTAGGGCTAGTTTTAGGTCTCGGTAGGCAGATTTGTGGTGGGCGGGGGGGACGTGTGTTTGCCTGGAGTGCTGGGCGGGAATATCGAGTGCTGGGTGTCACCGCCCAGCGCCGCCCACCGTAGCTACATCCCTGCACACTTCTCTCTGAAAGAGTTACATTGTGAGAATATTATGTCCCACGATACAAAAGAACAAACTAAAGATACACAAGACACAATCCGCTTGGAGTTTCAACATCAAAAAATGTTCATGCCATATGTTTTTCTCGCAGAAATTTGTTATTAAAAAGTAGGTACAACAGTATAGTAACTCACTGGAATACGGTGTATACATTACTGAACTACAAAAGACGAATTGTGTAATATGACTGAAGTGAAATTAACCAAGAATACAATTAACGAAACAAGTGTTGTCGAGTAACCCTCTCTCCTTGCAAGTCAAACGGGTTTTGAATCAAAAATGAACGTAGGCCTATCTCTACCCAGAGAGAAACAAAGAGGAAGTCTAGAATATTCTAGAGTTAGAGTTAGATGAGGTTTTACGGCTCAGTTTGTAGGCAATTGGTTTAAGTCGGGCCAGCCATGGCTTTTTTTCCAGTTGTGGCTCACTGGCTTGTTTTCCCTACTCCATTGCGTATGCTGAGCTAGAATCTCTCCTCTCCTGGGTCAGTACCCTACAAATATGTGAAGGGAAAGTAGTGGTTTTCCAGCACTCAGTCAAAGACACTTTACCAGGAAGGCAGGATGACAAAAGTTCGAAACAAAATCCACAAGTCTCCTCAGAGCAGAGTATTTTTAGCTAAACAAAAGGCATCTTCTTTGGCATCAGGATGATGTCACTGGTTTCCAAACAATTAGCCTCATTTAAAAGGGATAAATAAGGTAAATCTTCTCTGAGGTACAGTAACATTAACTGTCAACTAATTGCAGATATACTGCTTCAATTCGCATGAATGTCCTAGACAGGTTTCAGGGAACCATAAATACTTGCAGTGACCTTCACCGGACCTTGTGTGTAGGCATGGGCATAGACTAGGTGGGGATGGCCCATGTAATCATTCCCCCAATGTTTCAGTCTACAGATACGTGTATGATGGAAAGTATATTTTGTTCTTAATTTTCGTAAGAACTTTTTTCAATCTAGCTTCACTTTCTATCACAAATGTTTCTCAAACTATAAGAATTTTAGCAAATCGTTGGCAATCTATCAAAATATTTGCGTGCTTCCAACCTTACATCAGTGTCACTCATATTATCAATATCTTCTGGTAGCAACTTTCGGAGAAGCAAAGCAGCAAAAAGTTGAAAGTTTATGTGAATTAATAGGTAAAAGACTGGCTTATGGCAGTGGCATGTAGTTTTGCTAGGCAATTGAAAGTGTCTCGATACAGAGTCTGAATGCAGGTTTTGTAATGGAAATATTATTCGTCACTGTTTACACTCCATGTCATGACCATTATTAAGCTAATAATACTCCTGTACATGAAACTGTTCTGATCACAACACTTTCCAAAGAACAGAGATACATCTCCAAACATATGTAGGGACATTGTATCAATATGGGATCTTTCAATCTAATATGTAGCATGATGCATAAGGTTGAAAGTACGTATCTGCTGTTATACATTTTTCAAAATTTTTACCAGAGCTTCGCCCATTCGCGCTGAGCCATTATCGGTATAGATAGTGATTGTCCATACACTTAAAACGAAAACAGCACTCTGTAACGCTCTTATTAGTCCTTCACCCCTTTTGCTACACCTATCAGGGAGGTCTAATATCACCTCCCTGCACCTATACTCTCCCTCCCTCTCATTCCCCATTGCTGGCAGCTGTTCGTCTGGATTTTAGTTCAAAAGTAGTAAAAATATGATAGTTGTAAAGTGTTCAGCGTCATACTCTACATTATCATTTGGATGTCAGGTAGTGTACACGTTATGTCATTTCCCCCCCGCCCCAATCAATATGATTAATATGATTAATGCAGAGCTTCCAAGAGGTCCTCTTCAGGTACAGTATCTGCTAGCCTTAGATGCCCTTTCATAATGCACAATGAAGGAAAGGACATATTTCGTAATAATTCAAGAATGTTTCTGTGGACTCCACGCACATATTTTTGTGTAAAAACTTTCCCAAAATAGAAGGCAGTAAAGTAGACAGAAGGGAGGGGGCTCAGGAGATTTGTTGACAACTTATCTTTCTCTTAATAGACAACATATTTTCCTCTTTTACCTTACCAAAAATTAGCATTCACTAAATTATGGACATTTTCCGGCCATATATGATCAGTTCCAAAACATCCCAAAGATAGCACCATTTTGCATCTAAAAGACATTAAATTATTAAAAAAAATCTTAAGGGGGAGGGTACCCCTTTCCCAGGACGACACAGGTATTGACAAATGAAAGATCAAAACTGCTGCATGCAGATGCAGGAACGCATGAAAAATAAAGGTGTAATTTACGCAGACTTGGGGAACTGAGGTATTATTACGACATCATCTAAGGTGCCCCCACTTACAAAAACCTGCATGGTGACGCCTCTGATCTCAAGCCAGCTTGCAGGTCTTGTAATGATCTCCGAATTCAAAATCCAGTTGTCTGGGATGACCCTATATGTTGATCCCTGCCTTTTTACATTGTTGCTCTTGAACAATTTTAATCCAGTGCAGCTTATCAAAGAGTTTCGTGCTCAAAATAGCACTTCTTAAGTGTATGAATATACCAATAGCCTACCAAAGAAAATTACCACTGAAATTAAGCCCTTGAAACAGTCTTCCTGGCACTTCTGAGACATTAAAACGCACGAGCTTCCGGGGGCTTCGCCCCTGGACCCCCACCAGGGCTTTGCTCCTGGACCCCACCCATCATAGGCTTGCGCTTCGTGCTCGCCATGCACGCTTCGCATGCACATTTTCCACATTTGCAATAGTTCACCCCATCCCCCCTAAAGTTGAAAAGAAATCTATGCCCCTGAGTGTCATACTCTATATTATCATTTGGATGTCAGGCTGGTCCTATACAGGTATCTGCTAGCCTTGGATGCCCTTTTGTAATCCACAATGAAGGAAAGGAAATATTTCGTAATAGTCCAAGAATGTTTCTGTGGACTCCACGCACATACTTTTGTGTAAAAACTTTCCCCAAATAGAAAGCAGTAAAATAGACAAAAGGGAGGAGGTCTCAGGTTTGTTGACAACGTATCTTTCTCTTAATAGACAACATATTCTCCTCTTTTACCTTATCAAAAAGTTATCATTCACTAAATTATGGACATTTTCCAGCCATATACAGTATATGGTCAGTTCCAATAACATCCCAAAGATAGCACCATTTTGCATCTAAAAGACCTTAAATAAACAAAATTTCTTAAAGGGGAGGGGGTACCCCTGCCCCAGGATGGCACCTTTATGTATTGAAAAATGAATGATCAAAACTGCTGGACATATACAAATGCCAGGATGCATTAAAAATAAAGGTGCAATTTACGCAGACTTGAGGGAACCAAGGTATTATTACGTCATCATCTATGGTTCCCCAGACCTGGACCTCACTCGTGTTGGGCTTTGCACTTCGTGCTCGCCGTGCACGCTTCGTGTACACATGTTCTAGGTTTGTGATAGTTCACCCCATCACCCCCCAAAAGTATCACCCCATCCCCCCCCAAAAGTTGCAAAGAAATCTATGCCCCTTTGTGTAGGTGTGAGTGCTACTTGGGCCGGGGAGTTGCTATCTGCCCGCCAAATAGCAACTCCCTACTTGGAATGTTTAAAGGATAGAATGCACCCAATTAGGTGATATATAAATCAGTGAACACAGTATAACACTAAATTACAATTATATGAAATGGTGGAATTTCATCCATTTCACACCTACTGTACCCTTGGAAAAACTGAAGGTATTTTGTTTGTCAGACCTGGTATGGTTCGGAATGCTAATCCTTTGAACGTATTGTGTAAAGGTATAAAGAATTCAACTTCTGTTAAGCATCTTGGTGCTGAGCTCTATGCTAGCCTTATCAGTGAAGAAAATGTGTGACGGTATTTTGAAAAAAATTAATAGCCGGCTTAAATTTCTGTACAGAAAAGAGCCATTTCTATTAAACCCTACATGCAAAGAAGCTTCTGGCACCAGCTCTTATTGAGTGTCATATAGATTATGACATGTTTCACAATAAATGACCCAATTTGTTCCCACAATGAAGAAAAAAAAATTCCAGAGATGCTTAAAGCTCCCTTGGTTTGATGCATCAGGCTCCAATTTTCAATAAAAAATAAAAAGGAGATAACTACTTGTGCATTTCCTTTGTTCAAATGAAATTTAACTAGGTTAGTGTTGTTAGGTTCCCATTACAGTGCTGTCCATAGTAACATTAGCAACATTGACACAGGTGTCAAACATAAGGCATACTCTAGTATGCATAGGAAACAAATTTGTGTTTTCGTTTGCCTTACAAGTTCAGCAGGAGCATGATTTCTGAGAAATAAAATATAAATATGGTGTGTTCAGTAATGGTTTGGATAAAAGCTTCTGAAAAAGTGTGTGCTAATGTTAATATGTTGCAGACGTTATGTATTCTTGACAGCAAACCATAGCTCCTCAGTTGAGGTGACAAATTATGGATATTTGCCATCCTTACTATTATGTTAGTTTGAGACAGGTACAGTAGATACTATGAATTGATCGTGAAAGGGTATGGATACATTCAGTTAGGCTTTCACGATATTTCCAGAAAAGACAATCGATATAATTGGACCTAATAATTGAAATTCAATTGAGATTAACAAAACTTGCCTCAGAGCAAGTTTTGTTAAAATCGCAAAAGAATATTACTACAAACCTTCAGAATGCAAAATCTGATTTTTTGCATGCTTTTTGGCAGTACTGAGAAATCCCATGGAATTTCAGTGCCATTGCAAGTGGAGTTACTGTGCGTACTCCTGGAGGGCAGGGTTCACTAGATGAAAAGTTCACTAGATTGAAAGTCTCGTAGGTTGAAGGTTCAGTAGACTGAATATCCTACCTCTTAACTTAATCCTTACTCTAACCTTAATCTTTACTGAAACCCTTATCCTACCTGTGGGTAATCTTTATCCTAATCCTTATATTAATCCCAATCCTAAGCCTAATCCTGTATAGATCTAACTCAAATCCTAGCCCTACATCTAACGTGAAGTAGATTTTCAGTGAAACGGATCTTCATCCTAGTGAACCTTCCATGTGGTGGGTATCCCCCCTCCTGGAAAGGAGCAGCATCTCAGAAGTAGAGTTGAACAATTGGCGCAAGCCTATTAGATGAGGGATGTTATAATTGGGAAGAAAAATTCTTAGAGCAGACTGCACCTCTAAAGTCTAAATGAGAGTCACAGCCAGGATCCCATTTTGCAAAACATTGTTGAGTGACTAAGTCACTCTACCGATTTCTGTTTTGGGAAATCACAAAAAGTGGTTAAGTGGACTTTTAGTAGAAAGATTGGCATGAATAAAATTAATTTTTATAATAGTATTGGGGATTCAAAATGTGCATATATCCATTATTTTGAATTTTTGAAGTGCTATGAATTGTCCACAATCTTTGTTCGTTATAAACATTCATGGCAAACCCTTTGAGGCCACTCGTATGTACAGTGCTGCCAGTATCAGGCACGCACCGTTTATAAACAGTCTTAATACGTTATTAATGATGTTAATCTGTGCTATATTAAAAAGAATAATTTGTAATCAAGTTAGCTGCATTAACTAGCTAAAAGATAGTTACACGTAATATTGACTTAAAGAGTTTGATAGCTAGCCAATCATGAGAGTAAATAAAACTGATTGGTACTGTATATCTTTGTACTACTGTACCATAATCTTTGTTTATTTTTAAGCAGCGAGTCGTTCACGGCTCTAAGACTGAATTGTGTGCCAATATTTATTTTTGCCAAGTAAGTTGGCAACTTTTAAATGATTGTTAATGATACACACTCACAGACTTCTCATATACCTGTACATGGACAGAGTATCACGCAACCAATATACAGTCGCCACCGTTCAAACAAATTAGGCTTACAAAGATGGCCACCAGGCTACTACTTTTGCCCAATTTGACGATGAATCTGCAATGTTTCAGACAAAATATAAACATGAATGGAAAAAACAATATCACAGTCCTTCATTCTATTTGTTGAATTTGACCCGAGCTTGCATTCTTTCGAAAATATTACAAGTTTTTCTCACAATCTGTCGATACTGAGCCACTTGAGCAAGTCCAAACTTTTACACACAAGGCTATAGCAGGTGGCCATATTGGTAAGCTTTACTTGTTTACGTACGGTGGTGACAATTTACGCATAGGACGTTAGTGCAATATGCTCTGTCCATATACTGTATATAAGAAGTCCGTGTACACACTACCCTTAGACCTCAAATTAAGTGTAGAAAGGTCAGGGCAATATGCATGGAGGCCCTGGGAGAAACTGGGAGGGGGGGAGCATTTAATAGAAATTGCCTTGGATTTTCTTCCAAAGAGCAGGGTACCAAAATTGAAGGCAACTCCCAAAAAAGGGGCTCTCAGGCACCTTTCTTAAATGAAAATGATATCCAGGGTAATTATCCCTTTAGTGTTCAGTAGTAACAACTCGTAGAGTAGTTAAGGCTTCTTAGGCCATGCTTCAGAAAACAATTAGGTCTGTGGAAATGTAACCAGAACACTTGTTTTACTCTACAATGATAGATTAAGATCGCCTGATACAAAGTCGGTTGGAACTGTTTGAATATCTTTTACCGTTTTCAAACTCAAAGTTTGATCATTTTGAAATGAATTTGCCTTCCTTTCGTCCGAAACAATCGATTCTGCTAAGTGCAAACACTTGTTTGGCGTTTTGAAGCCAAGACCGCCAAGACAATGCCAGTGAAATAATTTGGCATTTAGTTTCGCTGTATATTTCACGCACGAATTGGCCAAACGAACAGCTTCCCTCCCAGTTGTACCCATGATAAAAACAAAGGACTGGCTGGAGTAATCCATCAATTTACATACAAAGCAAAGCTACACAAAGCTATGCATGTTTTGCAATTTCCCTAGTGTTTGCACAAGGCAGGGAGTTCTTACGTAACAACTCCCTGCAAAGGGTAATTCGAACCAGGGAGCTGCCACAGAGTAGCAGCTCCCTGTTCGAACAATGAAAATAGTATCCCACGAAGTGAACTCTGTTTGCTCATCTCCTCTTTGGGGCTTCCCAAACATAATTATGACTGAACAACGAATATGCGGTGCAGCCTGCTACGTAGGCAATGGCAATAGTCGATAATGAAGGGAGCTATCGTTGCCCCGATTGCTTATAACCGATTCAGTTTCCTTTTGAATATTGTCTTTGCTTTAAAATGTTGTATCGATTTAAAATATAAGATTTTTACGAAATTTGCGTGCAATTTTCCTTTCAGTATGTAGGGTAAAGTTACACAATCGAATCAGGAATTACAAAAGATACACACATTTTTGACAAACCCAGGGTTTGGGACTGCCTGAAAGATCACCACCGAAAGATCAACCCTTCTCTTGTTAAGAAATCAGCTTGAATGACATGCCATTGAAGGGCAGTAAATGGCTGTTGACAAGTAGTGTTTTCACATGTAGGCATATTGGGTGGACCATGTCCAAGTGAAAATATATTGTCTCGTTTTCGAATGTCACCAAGTTAGAATTGTCCAGATGTTGTCCTATCACCTTCCAATATGGTTATTTACCAAAATTGCACCTACACTGAGACGCAGATCCAGAGGGGGCTTTCCCGGCTGTAGCGGGGCCCTTTTTCGACAACACCACCTCTTTTAGATGGTCCTAAAGCTGCTTGACAGTATGTGGTGTTTTATATTTTAATTACCAGATGTCAGAAATACCAATCAAGTGCATAAATTTCAAGTTTTTTCCTTTTTTCCACCCCACTCCCTCTTTCGAGGCTTCGCCGTACAATTGGTGCTCGTAGCTGCAGAATTTGCCCTTATGGAGTTAGTCCCCTGCCTTTCGTGCTTGAAATCCTGAATCTGCCGAAGTCGAAGTTTCCACCATTGGTGGTCTAGTTGAGATAGCTCATTTGCTATGTAAAAATTGTGATGTGGATAGTTCCAAAGGGTCTAAATTTCTTTTGTTAACCCTATATAAATTATCTGTTAATTACTTACCAGCTAGTTTCTGATTTGATTTTTAATGTGGACATTGTCAAAGAAGTAAATAACTAATTTCAAGATAAACACCTCAGGGCATGCTGCCTTACAACTGTCCTTGGAATGAAGGTTAAACAAACAAATGATAACATAACACACACCTCATAGGTCCCCAGGCTCTTTCCACATCACAAATTTGTGTATAGTAGCTTATGTTTATTCATCATAATTAAAAAACAGTAATTGTCTTGTAAAATGGTCAATATTTTATGGATTTTGATGGGAATTGTGGCCATTTTGAAGGTTTTTAAAGCTTATTTCATCAAATAGGCCTGTGTGACATTTACATGTGTACAAACCATTAATGGGAAGGATCAGTGGTGTAGCCAGGCTTTCTCTCACGGGGAGGGGGAGGGGATGAAGTATAATGTGTGATTGCCAGTTTGGGGGAGGAGTGTCCTACTCTTTGAAACTTTTTGGAAGAATTAGGTGCCCAGCATGTAATCTGGTGCCACATTAGCTATTTACAAAAAAAAGGACACCAGTGGAGTGGGTTCCATGACCCAGTGGCCTCCTAAATATGCCACTAGGAAGGATTATTTTTGCCAAAATAGTTTTATAATACTGTAATTTTGTGGAGCTGTAATGCACTAAGTTCATATTGATATTCACTACATTTATAGCAGTGTTTGCTACTAGAAATTCAACTATTTATCGATAGAATTGATGACCGTATTCATTGTTGGTGAACGAAATTCCTGGGAGCGTGTGTGGAGCTTAACTGCACTCAGTGTTGTATGCATTTATTGTGTACTGTGCCAGAGTGGTATTACCGACCCGCGGAGCAGACTGTTTGCTCAGCTTCTCCGCTTCCCAACTAAACAAGGAATATGCCGCACAGCCTGCTACGTAGCAAGATATTACAGGGAGAAAGAAGGGAATGCTCGAAATATAACACAGATTCTCATTCGATATCTTTCTGGTCCGACAAAAGAAAAGAACCCAGTGGCAACAAGGGCGTAGGCTGAATTTGGCATGGGGAGGTGCACGTTTCAGGTAGGTGGAACCAGGAAGACTACCTAAGCGGAGCGCCAGCATTGCTTGGCGCGGAGCGTACAAGAAAATTTTCGGTTTTAAAACCTTCCCAGATGGCCGGAAGCAGCATTTCCCGAGCCTTAAGCCACATGTACACATCCTTCAAAAAGTGATCTCCTGTCTGCCCTTTCTCAATTTAAATGATACACGAATCGTTAAGGCATGACTTTTTTATTCAAATTGATATGTCACCATATTTATATTCTAGCTTGATAGGTTTTCCCAAGGCTTTCAGACTTTGACCTCCGCTGACCTCAAATGACCTTGACACAGATTAAGAGGTCAGCTATACTCTCATGTACATCTTACATGTCAAATAGGAACTCAATCACCTATTTTGTTCCTCAGATATCACTCCTACTAGGTTTCAGAGACTTTTTTGTTCTTCAGATATTCCTTCTATAAGGTTTTTCAAGACTTTTGACCTCTGCTGGTCACCTCAAGTAACCTTGAGCTTCAAGCACAAAACAACAGGGTTTTTCCTGAAGTTCACATGGACAACACATGGCAACTGTCAATTTTATTATTTACAAAATACTTAAATGTCGTAACTCTCAGTCTGAGGGATAATCATTGGACTAATTAGTACATTACCTATGGTTTGATGAGGGACTTCAGTTCTAGTCGCCTTGGGTGGAGAGAAGCGTAGATGTCGACCACCCGATCAAGATCAATTTGTTTGGTATAATGAATATGTATCAGAGCCAAAGATGACAACCTCTCCTGGCCCATAGTGACCCGTAGATATGAGTTCAAGCGTCTCAGTGCACTCGCACTCCTTAAAATAATGGAAATAATAATTTTAAGGGAAGATTTTATACGACACTAGACCTTCGTAAGCTAAAGTACAGAGACTTCTATATTTAGAGCTCTGCTATAGAGGGCTCTGATACCGTGGCTCTATAGACCTTCATATATATTCAAGGCGCATCCTGTAATTCAATTACCAAACTTAACCGATGTAGGTTGGTGTGTGGACAAAAGTCATGTTCGTCCTTGTTTTCACAGCTGTTGAAAACAGAAGGAGTGCATTTTTCTGTTTCCCAGGCCAGAGCGGAACTCCTCTGCCTCAACGGGTGGGTGCTCGTGCACCCAATGCACCCCCCCAGCCTACGCCCTTGGGCAATGAAGTTTATATAGATACTAAGAAAGTTGTTATCTTTCGAATTCTATGAGAGGCAACTAGATGGCAATAGGATAAAGGTGTGTAGCACTGCTTTCAAAGTAGGGACTCTTCAGAGCTCTGACATAGAGGAAAACACTGTGGCAAATCACATTACCGACAAAATTGCAAAAGTTGAAGAAGTATACTTCTTTAAATCCTTGGTCCGACGGAGAATGGTAAATTTAGGTTATGAAGTCTGGTATCATTGGAAAGAAAACAAAAAGGTCTTTCAAAAGGCGGAAGAGAAAAATTGATAGAATAGAGGCAAGGGCATAAATATGGTTAGAAGAAGACAGTGGTATGTGGTAAATGGCTATACGTGAGTGATGGGAAGGTTACGTGAGCTGTTGTGCTGCATAGGAAAGAGCATTGGGGAATTCATATGTTAATCCATTAAATGGCTGTTTTCTCTATTTTTGAGATGATTTCATGAAATCAGCTACAAGCGATGCTATGGAATCAATCATGTGCCTGCTATTCTTGTTTGGGTTCTGGAAAAAGTGAGGGGCACAATCCCTTCCACTTTCAAAAGTGTTGGGGAGGGGGGTGTGTCCTGTCCCTGCTTGTATGTCCGTGGTTGCAAGGTAGCCTACTACAATGTTAGAAGCTTTCATGGTTGGAGGGCATGTGTCTGAAGGGTGGACTACACACTTTCAAATAGTTCAACCATTTAGGGGAATGATAAGAAAGGGGTAGGGGGCAATTGCAGTCTGGCATACATACACGTCTGTATTAATATACACTTTAATGCAGACATGTATGTGTATACATGCCATACTGCAGCAACTATATTAAAAGGCAAATGCTGTTACCCCAAGTTGAAATGCCCCCACCCCTCTCCCACCTACATAGTTCATGTAGGGATCTCTTTAATCATGTTCACACATTTGTTATCAAATGCATATTAATCTTAAGGAATGGTCACATAAAGATACATATTCAGTTTTCTTGGTCAGTCTTTTCCATGTAAGTTTTATAGTCTGTAAAATATCATTGAAGATATACAGTAACATGTGAGGGAAAGAATACTTTGGAGATAAATTTGTAAAATGTAGCTATTTGTTTCAAATATAGGATCGAGAGTGACTGCTTATAAGCTTTAAAGAAACGGGACAATATAGAATACCATACCGTATATTCCTAAAAGTGGAGGAGTATGAACCCCTATATACAGTAGCTATGACCCCCTATAGCTCTATTGTATTTTACGCTTCTTCACACCATCTCATTCACTTTCCCAGCCTGTGGCGGCAGTGGGAATATACAGTTGTTTTCTTGGCAGTAGCCTAAGCCTTGAAGGTGCTTCTTCCAATCCTAGAGTGAGTTGGCATCTGCAAATCAGCTTCAGATTTAATGGAAAGGTTTTAAAATATTTGTTCCCTATCCTAGATCCAAGAATTCATTCGTGATGGAAAGAAAAGCTTGAGTGATATTATGGACTTAGGAAGGAATCTTCTGGGTGAGTCTTCTTCTCTGCCTTTCTTGAGCAAAGGTTTGTTGCCAAACAGGATTTCAAATAACACTGAAATTTATTAGCTCAACAAGTTGAGCTATTGTCATGGCAATGCATCTGTCTGTCTGTCTGTCTGTCTGTCTGTCCGTCTGTCTGTCCGTCAGCATTGGAAAAAGAGCTGCTGTCTGCAGGTGCTTTGACCGTTCCTTGTCAAAGTTGGTGTGGCTATAACATATATCAAGGGCTTGATAGTTATGGTAACAGGAAGTAGGTCAAAGGTCATTTGGGGTCGTGAGAGGTCAAAGAGTGAAATCACGCAAAAGCCTTCAACTCCTTGTGGTTATGTTGGAATCTTTTCAAATTTGATAGGAGTGTTTAGTAAATGAAGGGTCATCAAAGTTGTGTTTTTGAAGTAGGTCAAAGGTCATTTGAGGTCACCAGAGGTCAAATATTGATTTTTTGGGTAAACAGGATTAACTCTAAAAGTGAACAGTGGCTGATCTGAAACCTACAATAAAAGTTGTTCTGATTGAGTTTTCACTCGCTTTGTGATGGCGTGGAAAATTCATGGCCATTTTCTTATGAAAAATGAAGATATAATTATAAACCTACTTTCTACGGTTACTCCCATTGACCATCATGGTGCATTGTTTGTTAGCATATTGTGCTTCCATGTAGATGCATGATGCTCAAGCTTTAGAGATTACAGTGTTTTGCACAGGCATCCGTATACAACTTTGGTGGTTACGTGTTAGCCTGTGTAATACGTGTAATACGCACGCACGAAATCTTCCGTAATATGCAACCTATCCGTGTATGTACCACTGATCTCTATACTAACTGGATTGGATTGGCTTCGACACATTAATTGGATAATCAGTGATGAAGTCGCCGAGCGGCCATCTTACAAGAGATCAAAACGCAGTGCAAATATATGGTGGAACAAGTACCTTGGGAGTTGAACACCTAAGTGTCCGTGCTTTTGCGTAGACACGTAAAAATTAGTTATCCATGCAAAATAATCGCAATACAAATTAAACAATTACCCTTGACAACGAATGCGCTTTGATTCCCGCATAAATTATAAAAAAGTATAATGAAATAAAAAAAACATTGCACCCAATAAAACTGCACATTCGCCGGTTTTGATAGTCACAATATGGCAGACGCTGACTTCACAATGACACGGACATCGCCAATCCAGTTAGTATAGAGATCAGACCGGTCCTACTAATGATCTCAGACTCGACTCAAAGTTCGATTATTACGAGTCGCCCATGAAAAGAGCGAAGGTAATCAGAATTCAGATATTTTTAATTTTAGTCCTAGGCCTAATTTGCAATATAATAAGAGCGAAACAGGCGTAGCGCTTATGTTCACGTTAAACGGGATATTATGAAATTGTTTTCTGTATTATCAATATCAACATCCGTGCAATTTTTAGAATATTTCATGTCAAAGTAAATACCGCGAAAAGTACTTCGAGCCTTAGCTAGGCCCTAGCCTAGGCTAGGCTCGGCCTAGTCCGCAGTCTGCTGACCTAGGCCTAGTACTTGGGTCGCTTCCAGTCTGGAAAACATTTATGTTACGCCGAAGATCTTCGGCGTGGCACTCAAGCAGTCACACCAAATTTCTGGCGTATTTTGTCAGCCTGGTTTCTATTTGTCGCACCTAGCCTATAGCAGATAGTGGCGTAATTTTTATCCTGCCTTTCCTTTGGTGTTAATCTTCGGCGGCGAAAAAACAAACTTTCCAATATGGGGTCGCTTGGGGCTTCGAATACTACGTAGGCTAGTTCAGGAACAGAGGCACAAAGTGTATGTGAGAACTAGGCCTACAATCTTGGACAAAACTGTTGGAACACCTCCAACCGTTGCACCGTGTACAATATGATGTCGTGCATGATTTAGGAACCCTCGTCCCCCAGTACAGTGTTGTGCACGATTTACGAAATCCTCGTCCCCCAGTACAATGTTGTGTCCAAAAGAAAGCGGTGCATCTCCAGTTGACATCATTACCTCCAACACTGTACGGGGGAGCGGGGTGCAGGGGTGTTCTATCGAGTTTTGTCCAAGATTGTCTGAGTTTAGGAAAGTCTCAAGTAGGAGCTACAGATGGAATATTTTTGGACCGTGCACAAGGTGGAAACAACTCGGGCCCTCGTAACTGCCTATGACATCATTTCCCAAATAGTGAGATCACTATGCATAATAATTAGGCATTATTGGTTGGGGGCGCTGTTGCGGAATTTTGCAAATCACAGCGAAGGGAGGTACTTTACGGAAGCCAAGCGTTCACTGCGTCCAACAAAGACAACCATCGATGCTCTCAAAGGCACATTATCAGCATGGGCAGAATCTTTTCATAGGCTCAATTACTTTCTTCTTGGAAGGAACGAGCTTCACGTTAAATACCACTGTATGCTATAGAGTAGGCTCTCCACGTAAAAGGGTTTGGCGAAAAACCAGTGAAAAATTGATGTCCGATTGCACCGCTTACGGGAAATACTGAAAAGGTGGAACGGGAGGGGAGGCAATATATATATATATATATATATATATATATATATATATATATATATATATATACATATATATATATATAGATATATATATATATATATATATATATATATATATATATATATATATAGATATAGATATAGATATAGATATAGATATAGATATAGATATAGATATAGATATAGATATAGATATAGATATAGATATAGATATAGATATAGATATAGATATAGATATAGATATAGATATAGATATATATAGATATAGATATATATATATATATTCCTTACAGTACTCTTAAACAGCAATTGGTTGGAAACTGGGACGTTTAACCTCATCTAACCTAACCTTAAACAACAGGGAGAAGAAAACAATTCAGTGGGTCTTTTAAAAAGAAATAGCGCCACGATAAACAGTACAAAATAAAAAGTCCCTGGACAATTGACCCTTTTGTGAACAACTAGTGTTTATCATTTGAAACTGATTTACTCTTATTTGTAATGGGTTTAAAAATTGGTGTACACATTTTTGGGGCAAAGAAAAGACTTCATGTGCATTTCTCTAGCAGTAAGTTGACTCCTTCTCTTCTCAGAGTCAACCTTAAAGTAATTGCGTCGACTTATTTAACTTGATTCCTTTGCAGTGACTACCGTTTATCGTTGATGGATGATTATATTTTTATTATTATTTTACGAATCTGCCATAATGATTACATCCTAAGAGAATAACTATCATTACGTTTGAAAATATTAACTGAAGTTCTTGGTCTATCGCTCAAATTTCTCCGAAAACCTTTCAAAAATGTGCTGCTAATTCTCAGACAATCTTGGACAAAACTGTTGGAACACCTCCAACCGTTGCACCGTGTTCAATATGATGTCGTGCATGATTTAGGAACCCTCGTCCCCCAGTACAGTGTTGCGCACGATTTACGAAACCCGCGTCCCCCAGTACAATGTTGTGTCCAAACTAAAGCGGTGCATCTCCAATTGACATTATTACCTCCAACACTGTACGGGGGAGCGGGGGTGCAGGGGTGTTCCAACGAGTTTTGTCCAAGATTGTCTGAGTTTACGAAGGTCTCAAGTAGGACCTAAAGATGGGATATTTTTTGACCGTGCACAAGGTGGAAACAACTGGGGCCCTCGTATCTACATCGCCCCTCTCTTACCTCCTATCTACAATTGTAACCCTCACTTACCCGTATTAAGGTCCTGGCAAGTTTGATCACACAGAAGAGGAGGCCGGCCTCCGCTAGAGGGCGGCCTCCCCCGTCCTCTTCTCACTTGCCTCGTCAGAGTTTAGCGTAACTGCCTATGACGTCATTTCCCAAATAGTGAGATCACTATGCATAATAAATAGACATTATCAGTTGAGGGCGCTGTTGCGGAATTTCGCAAATCACAGCGAAGGGAGGTACTTTACGGACGACAAGCGTCCACTGTGTCCAACAAAAGCAACAGTTTGCTTAAAGATTAGAGGCCACCGATGCTCTCAAAGGTAAATTATCAGCCTGGGCAGAATCTTTTCATAGGCTCAATTGCTTTCTACTTGGAAGGAACGAGCTTCACGTTAAATACCACTGTATGCTATAGAGTAGGCTCTCCACGTAAAAGGGTTTGGCGAAAAACCAGTGAAAAATTGATGTCCGATTGCACCGCTTACGGGAAATACTGAAAAGGTGGAACGGGAGGGGAGGCAATATATATATATATATATATATATTCCTTACAGTACTCTTAAACAGCAATTGGTTGGAAACTGGGACGTTTAACCTCATCTAACCTAACCTTAAACAACAGGGAGAAGAAAACAATTCAGTGGGTCTTTTAAAAAGAAATAGCGCCACGATAAACAGTACAAAATAAAAAGTCCCTGGACAATTGACCCTTTTGTGAACAACTAGTGTTTATCATTTGAAACTGATTTACTCTTATTTGTAATGGGTTTAAAAATTGGTGTACACATTTTTGGGGCAAAGAAAAGACTTCATGTGCATTTCTCTAGCAGTAAGTTGACTCCTTCTCTTCTCAGAGTCAACCTTAAAGTAATTGCGTCGACTTATTTAACTTGATTCCTTTGCAGTGACTACCGTTTATCGTTGATGGATGATTATATTTTTATTATTATTTTACGAATCTGCCATAATGATTACATCCTAAGAGAATAACTATCATTACGTTTGAAAATATTAACTGAAGTTCTTGGTCTATCGCTCAAATTTCTCCGAAAACCTTTCAAAAATGTGCTGCTAATTCTCAGACAATCTTGGACAAAACTGTTGGAACACCTCCAACCGTTGCACCGTGTTCAATATGATGTCGTGCATGATTTAGGAACCCTCGTCCCCCAGTACAGTGTTGCGCACGATTTACGAAACCCCCGTCCCCCAGTACAATGTTGTGTCCAAACTAAAGCGGTGCATCTCCAGTTGACATTATTACCTCCAACACTGTACGGGGGAGCGGGGGTGCAGGGGTGTTCCAACGAGTTTTGTCCAAGATTGTCGGTACCCTAGGCTAGGCTCGGCCTGGGTAGGGCTGCTATAGAAGTTACTGCTACTAGCCTATTTTCAGTTTCTTCAAAGGAAAAAAACACAGATTACAAATTAGGCCCAGGCCTACCGCTGCAATCATAGTTTCATTTGTTGTATTACGCTATAGCCTACGCGGTGGTAGGCTAAGTACTTTTCTTCATGTGGTGGTATTACTGTTCTGAAAACCAAAAGAATTCACTGATTTCCCTAATACCCACTGTAGGCATAGCCTACAACAAATCAATTAGAATTAAACTTCTCGTTACTGAATTTAAAAAGAGATTTTACGTAGGCTATACATATTCATTGGCAGGGATGTTTTGGTAGCTAAAATTAAAGTGGGAATGTTTTGCTAAAGGGACGTTTCGACTGGATACCCTTCACCCTGCACACTTTAGACAATGTCTCAATTACACAAGCAAGCTCTGTTGTTATGGCCAAAGTAAATTACCAAATTGGTGAAAAACTCCCAAATAATGAATCCTGCAAGTGCAAAAAACCCTCTTACAACAACCTGAAATGTACTCGCAGCATTCAGTTGGAAGGTTTTGTACGGGGCAATTTTCTCCAGAGAAGCATGGCACTTTTGGCATTACCTAAACATACAGTATCCAATGTATAGGCCTAATGTTAGGCTATGTGCACCATGAACCTAAGCTACACATGTGTCTCTACAGCCCAGCTACTTCTAGGCCTAGAACTGCAGGGCTTATTTGAACCTTCCGATAATTTTTGGTGGGAAATTTATGTGTTGTACTTGTTCTGTGATGTATTGTGTTTATTATGTGTGGAATGTCTTATTTATATCGATAAGATTAGGCTACATGTTTACTTGTGTAAACTTCTTACATCATTCTAACACATTTTAGGCTGAGCTACAGTACATAACCCATATAAGTTACTGTTATGAGAGAGTGTTAAAAAATACAGACTCACCAAATGAGCATTTGCTTGGACAAATTTTAATGAAACTTGGGCACAGTGATACAAGGATAAAGGGTTATCAGTGGTGGTCAAGGATGGACTCAAAGGTCAGATTTATGGGTCAGTTTGGGGTCATTTATAACAAATGTTACTTTGTGTCTTAAAGATTCAGTGACAGTATTGGGTGTTTGTCATTGTAACTTGGCTTTTGTGTATTTGTTTTATTACTGGTGTTGAGAATTTTAAGGTCAGTGGTCATTTTCATGCATGGTGTACTACCTGTGAGGTCATGACCATGTACGTTTATACTTTTGAAGTGGGGCAAGGGTCATTTAGGGTCAAAGAGAGGTCAAACAAAAGGCCAACTGAGCATAATTATGCAAAAGCCTTGAACTCCTAGGGGTTGTGTTGAAATTTTGTCAGATTTGGCAAGAGCATTCAGTAGATGATGGGTCATCAACTGGGTGTTTTTGAAGTAGGTCAAGGTCATTTGGGGGTCATGCAAAGGTCAAAACAGTGAAATCTTGCAAAAACCTTTAAGTGCTAGGGGTTATCAGCAAATTTTATCAAATGTGGCTGGAATGTTCAGTGGATGATGGCATGTGCCAGTTGTACTTTTGAAGTATGTCAGAGGTCATTTGGGCTCTTAGAGAGGTTAAAGGTGGAATCACACAAGTCTTCATCTCCTAGGGGTTATATCCAAATCTCATCAAAATTGGCCAGTGTTCAGTAAATGATGGGTTGTCAATGATGTATTTTGAAGTAGGTCAAAGGTCATTTGGGGGGTCATAGAGAGGTTAAAGTTGGAATCACACAAGTCTTCATCTCCTAGGGGTTATATCCAAATCTTATCAAAAGTTGGCCAGTGTTCAGTAGATAATGGGTCATCAAAGATGTATTTTTGAAATACATCAAAGATCATTTGGGGTCAGAGAGGTGAAAGCTGGAATCACAGAAGTCTTCATCTCCTAGGGGTTATATCCAAATGTTACTAAAGTTGGCCAGTGTTCAGTAGATGGTTGGTCATTGAAGATGCATTTTAAAGTAGGTCAAAGGTCATTTGGGGTCATAGAGAGGTCAAACATTGGAATCACTAAAAAGCTTTTCCAACTCCCATTGGTTATATGAAAATCTTATCAAAGTTGGCCAGAATGTTCAGTAGATGATGGGTCATCATAGTTGCTCTTTTGCAGAAGGTTTAAGGTCATTTGGGGTATTAAATGGTTAAACAATGGAATCATGCAACAGCCTTCAACTTTACAGGTTTGTGTCTGAATCTTGTCAAAGTTGCCAAGATAATCCAGTAGATGGTGGGTCATTAAAGTTATACTTTTGAAGGTCAAAGGTTGTTTGGGGTCAAACAGTAGAATTAATCAAAAGCCTTTAAATACTAGGGGTTGCATTGGAATCTTATCAAAGTTGGTCCATGTTCCATGGATGATGGTTCATCATAGGTGTACTTTGTGTTGATGTTAAATGCCATTTATGCCAATGCTTTTCCATATGAGTTTTGGTTTTGTATGATATATTGACAAAAGAATAATTTTAGATGGGCCTGACAAATTTGGGTATAAATACTTCATTTTCATCGGCACAATTACCTACTGTATTGTGCCCACAAGCACTAAAAATGTCCCAAGCTGGGCAACTCTAAAATGCCATTGCTGTGACCATTTACTGTACATGGACAGCACTGAAGGTACTACATCATGACTGTCCATGCATGACGCCTTGGTTTGAATCACTAATGAAGCTACATAAAAGAAATTGTTTGAGTGAAATTGTAGTTGAGCTACAGCATCATTGATGCTCTTATTTGAAGCTCCATGTGGCTGTCACCTATCTTCCAGCTCCCCCTCCCCCTTCCCAGCATCCCCTGAGCTATCATATGAAAAAAAATATTGGCTACACCATTGGAGGCAGATACATAGAAAAAGTTATGAACTTTAAGTAGAATATGTTAAAGTGGTACTTTGACAATTAAGATTTTGTTTGACCTCAATTAACTTCAAAATTTTTGGAGCACTGAGCATACTTGCCATGGTCTTTGATGAGCTGACACTGACTTCATTTAAAAAACTGTGAATTCCAGCAAAATTCACTTGGGAAATGCCTGCTTTGATTGAAAGATCTCTCAATGACAAAATTGAATATACTTCCATTTCTTTCAGGTGTGAAACAGGTTCTCCCTGGGGTTGCAGATATGATTCATGAAGTTCAAGTAGAGGGCACCTTTCCAGATGGGACCAAACTTGTCACCATCCATAATCCTATTGGAAATGAACACGGAGATTTGAAGAACGCCCTCTATGGAAGTTTTCTTCCAGTACCAGACAAACATATATTTGATGATAAAGAAGATAAGGTAAAGAATAAGAGGGAAGATGAGCATGCTTGTTTAGCTCAACTTACTTGCATTTGTCTGTCTGTCTGTCTTTCTGTCTCTGCCTGTCTGCCTGTCCATCAACAATGGTTAAAAGCCTGGTTCCTACAGGTTTTTTGCCCGTTTCCAGTCAAAGTTGGTAAGATTACAACACATATCAAGGACTTGACAATTATGATGAAAAGAAGTAGGTCAAAGGTAATTTGGGGTCATAGAGAGGTCAATCTTATCAAATTTGGATGATTGATCAAAAAATTTTAGTTCAAGGATTAACAGCTTCCAGGTTTGCAATGGAAAGATCAATGCAAGTCAAGTTCAAATACTTTTTCCGTTTTGACTTCCACAAGTATATACCTTTGAAAAATAATGATGCATGTCTATGAAATGCACTGAAATTTGCACCCATGTCCAAACATCTGGTGCCCATCTTGTAAATACCTTTACCATTAAATCATGGGAACTCAAAAATACAAGGCAGAGAAAGTTGGTGGTGATCCTTTATGAGTGGTGCTGCTGCGCTGGTGCGTTTACTGCCTAACCTTCAGCCAGTACTCAGATGAGGTGTAGAAATGGGGTGAGATAGCTTCTAGAGGATCTTTGGAAGCTTTTCAGAAGAATGAGATTAGTGAAGCTGCATTAAGTCAGTAGTAATTATTGGCCTCAGAAATGGCCTAGGAATGTGCCAGCCCCTTGACCTTCATTTACAATGGGCCTGTGGGCCTTAAAGTCAGTATAGTACTGGTGAAATCATTTTGATCATATGCCTCGAGCATGCATTTCTCATAGTTTCTATTTATTGTTGTAACTCTATGCCCAAGGCTTTACTTTGTTTTGAAATCTTTTTGATATCATCTAGAGCTGAGAAAAAAAATTGAAAGTTTATTTTGGTTGAAAATTTAAGTTGAAAATCCCTGCTTTTGGTTCCAATGAAAGAGAAACCTGTGCATTCAGGATGGCGTTTGTGTGGGTGTGTATGAGGGTGTAAGTGTTTGTGATGCTTAGCTCGTTACCACAATATCTCTCAAAGGGAAACTCCTACAGTTTTCATACTTGGATGAGGATGTCCCCCCATATTGAGAGGAAGAACCGTACTGTTTTTGGTGAAGGTCAAAGGTCACCTAAGATCACCAGAGGTCAAACTCTGAAAAGTTTTGTTAACATGATATCTCCAGATAGGAAGCATCGATACTCACCATACTTAGTATGTACATACGTTACATCAAGAGGAAGGACTGTTATTTTTGGTAAGGTCAAAGATCATTAGGAGTCATCAGAGGTCAAACTCTGGAAACCTTGTTAACACAATATCTCCAGGTAGGAAGCATGGAAACTCTTCGTACATAGCATGTAGATACAGTTTCCGAAGAGGAAGAACCATATTGTTTTTGGTGGAGGTCAAAGATTATCGTAGGTCACCAGAGGTCAAATTTTGAAAATGTTGTTAACACAATATATCCAGATGAGAACATGGATAAATACCCACCAAACTTAGTATGTAGGGTGAACTGGGGTAAAAACGCCCATGGGGTAAAAACGCCCGGAAAACTGTTTTTCTCTGCCAGTAAAAAATTACATGATGTGTGATAGAATGGAACATACTTATATTGAAAACAATGTTAATATATAGTAATGATAAAAAGAAAAAAATTATTAACATATTTTAGGGGTATTGAGGAACTGTTGAAAAAAATATGCCGAAAAAAGTTTTGAAAAATTCCCGTCACAGGTTTAGCCTTCATCAGTTCATATTTACCCCACATGTACATGATGTTTATTTTTGTATCATTTTTAGTTGATATATGTTAAGAAGGGTTACTTACAGCAGTATGCTTAATCAGTATATAAACATCTATTTCTATGTATGCTTAATACCTGAGATTTAAGTGGGCGTTTTTACCCCGGGCAAAATCAACTGCCACGGGGTAAATACGCCCAGCAACATCCTTCACATGCAACTATAACTAAATCCTCATTTATCTTCAACCATCACAATAATAGACCTTTCTACAGCTATTAACTATCGCTATATTAGAGACCAACTAAATAGATTTGACAATTTAATTCTTACTTAATGTTCTCCAGGTATTATTCAGATTCAAGTTCAAGTTTGTTACAATTTCGTAATTTCTTTTATGATGTAACTGACTTTCTTCAATCATCATGTAACCCCACCCCACCCCCCACCCCCTTATTTTACTGAAGATACTGACAATAAATGAATTTCATTTTTCCAATCAATCTGATGAAAACTAATAAGTGCCATAAAATTATCTGTGCTGTTTCTAAATCTATGAGATCATAGCACATAAGCGCTTTTTGAGTACAGCCAAACATCCATCGCACTGTAATGACTGTGTGTGGGAAAGTTTCTCTTCATTGCAATGCAAATGTGCTCTCACATGTACAATACATGTACAAGTTAGAGACCACAGAAGTACCACAAACAGACAAGCAAACAAACATACAACCCAAGACACATCTAAGAGACAAAATTAGTATCTGAAGGATCCTCAGTTTCACTTCAGGTGGCTTCACCAAGGACTCCAGAATCAGATCATCTAAAAACATCACCTTGCAAGTAAATACTGTATGTGGGAGAGTATGTGGCAGTTATATACATAATGAGGATTAATTAGTTGAACAAATGATGCTATCCCATTTGACCATCTAGTACATGCATCTCCATAGTACCATTTCAGTAAGCCAGAAACAAAATGGTAACATTCAGTAGACTCAGATGAAGCAGAGTATCATTTCACTTTGCATTGCAAGTTGCAGTCTATCATTTTGATAACAACACGTCAGTGGGGTTTGAAAGAGGAAGACTATGCAAAACTTGTTTTTAGCAGATGAAGATGCAGTGCCAAATAAAAAAAAAAAAAAAGATTCACAAAGTCATCATGGGTATTAGTTTGCAAGGACCCAAAGCCTTTGTAACCAGTTGTATCTTTGTTGAATCTCCAGAGAGACAAGCCAATGTGCGAGCCCATGCTCATTGTGCTGTGCGTTAATGCTTCACTTTCACATACATTTGTGTAAGGTACGTGTACTGAAAATGACTTCATATTCATAGTCCTCCAGCTGTGATTGAGATGTTTGTGGTAGTTGAGGCTGCATTCCTCAACATTACATAAAAAAATAAAAGAAAAATAATAACTTTACCACAGGGGAACCTGTGGAATAGTCATTTGTTTTAAAGAATAGGGGTGGGCGTTTTTACCCCGAGACCCGGGTAAAAACGCCCGCCAAAATTGGTGTCGAAAACTGAGGAAAATTCCTCCTTATCAATTTCATAACCATGATGTTATATAAGCAAATTATGAAGAAGACATGTATTGCAAAAAGCCACAATTTTGTTTCCTAAAGTCTGCAAGGAGTACAGAGATATTTACCAAAAACCTCAAACTCGGGTGTTTTTACCCCAGTTTACCCTACATCAAGAGGAAATACTGTATTGTTTCTGAGGAAGGGCAGAGGTCATCAGGGGTCATCAGAGGTTAAACTATGAAAGTTTGTTAACATAATATTTCCAGATGGGAAGCTTGGAAACTCTTCATACATAGCATGTAGATGCAGCTTGTGAAGAGGAAGAAGTTTCCTGGTTTTTGTGGAGGTAAAGTCATCTGAGGTCACCAGAGGTCAAACTGGAAACCTTGTTAACAGGATATGATGAGATAGGAAGCATGGATACTCTTCATAAGTAGCATATAGATGCATTATGTCTCGAGAAAGAATCTTATTATTTGTGGTGAAGGTCACATGTCATCTTGGATGATCAGAAATGAGTTCATCAAAAGCTCAGTGCATTTTTGCATTCTGGTCGTGAATTTGTTTTAATAAATCCAAGTAAATTAATAGAATATTGATCCTTGATACCACTCATGTGGACAAATTGTTACCAATTTTTAGCCAAGAATTCTCAGTCCTTAGGCCTTAAGGCAGGATTTCAAATCAGAGAGTCAACACTCAGCTGCCTGGTATGAAGTGGAGGTAGAGGTATCTTCCTTTTGCAAATAACTTATAGTTTTGACCCATCTTCAAAAAAGTTAAAAGCAACATTTGACTGGTTTGCACCCACATGTATGTGATCCCTTAATACTTTAAATGTTAATGCTCTTTCTGCCTTCCTGATTTGTTTACAAATAAAAAAAAACTGATTAGGGGTTGGCATTGGGGAGTGGCTGTCCAGATGATGGCTGGATGGTTCTCTGAATAAATAAAGTCTTGCTCAGTCAGATCAGGAATTAATTACTTGCACTAGCATTACTTGCAGGCAAAGCAACAGATATGTACGAAAGGCAAAGTGGTACTTGAAGGACTGGCAGGAAACTTAAGCCAGATGGGGAAAGGGGGAGGGAGGGAACAAGGAGTGCAGCTGCCCCCACTTTTTTCACCCTATCTATGCTACTAGTCACTGGGGCTTTTACCTGATTCATTCAAAATGTGAGTAGATTACAGTTTAAAATGAATTTTATCTGTCCCTAAATTTCCCTGCAATTGGAAGATATGTATTAATATGTTCAAAGTGGTGGTATAATCAGACATTGACAGTATTGTGGAAGGGGGAGAGAGGGTGGGGGGGGGGGGGACGGATGACGGTAAGTGAGACAGGAGGTTTTTTTGCTTGTCTTGTAGTAACATATTTCTTCTAAACAGCTTTGAATTAATTGCTGACATTAAGATGTCACTCAATCACTGATAATTCTATCTTGATGGTAAGTTAAGTTTTAATTATCAAATGTAATCTCTGCTATCTTTTAATTGTTGGCCAGGTCTGGTTAATAAATTATAAAAGGCTTGGTAAACAGAACTAGTTATCTTTTTTGTTGGTTCTTTCAGACAGATAATTAACTATGCTATTTATTAGTAATATGTGAATAATGAAAGATGTGCTTTCCTCGAGTAGAGTTAAGTTTAAGTTCATTCAATGAAGGCAGGGTTTCTGCGGAAGGGAACGTAAGGTTTAAACCGGGTCCCCATCCACTTTTGAGAAGCAAGGGGATAGTCCTTTCCTATCCTCTTTCTGTTTATGGTTGCGATGAAAGGAGAAACCTATGCAGTTTTAATGGCTTGTAATGTGCATGTGTGGTTGTGGTGCTTAGCTCATTAACACATATCTTAAGAAGGGAAACTTCAACAGTCCTTTTTCTTGGTATAACCCTAATGTTTTTGTCAGGGGCCAAAGGTCATGTGAGGTCACTGGAGGTCAGTCCCTGAAAGCCTTGTTACTATGATATCTCAAGGTAGGACATATGGATTTTATTCATAAGTATTGTGTCGGTACATCATGTGATGGGGAAGAACATTGTAATATAGCTGGGGTATCTCAAAATAACAAGCAAGTATACTTTAATTGTCACTTTAGCTATCTGCATATAATTGACTAGAAGAACCATGTTTTTTGTGGAGGTCAAGGATCCTCTGAGGTCACTTAAGGTCAAAATATGTAAAAAAAAAAAATGTTATAAGAGGATATCTCATGCTAGGAAGCATAGAAACCAGTTTCATTCAAGGTGTATGTATGTCATAGTGAGACTAAAATCCTGTGGCTGCTATTGGGCGTGGGTATATAAAGGTCATCTGAGGTCACCAGAGGTCAAACTCTGAAACCTTGTTGTAAGCACAATGGCTTAAGATAGGGGGCGTACTATAGATACTTGTCTCACTAGTGTGGATGCATTTAATACACTGATAAAACAAGACATATGTCTAGACTAGTTGCGGTGCCTTGACAGTAGCAACTATTAGGCCTAGTGTTTCATGTTACTTATTTTTAGGCTAGTGTATGACTGCTTAGTCACAAATGAATTATGACATAAATGATAGGCGGCGTGTATTTTCACCCCTAATTGGGTTACGACTTTGAAAAAATTATAACTGCATAGAACTCTGCATCGTAGAGACGGTTTCTCCGCATTTTATTTAAATTTGAGTCGGAAGTTTGTAACGATTTAAATTGTTGCTTCACCCATTCTGAGACACTGGAAATTTTTAGAATAAGGTTGATATTTCACTTAACATGTCCTGAGAGTTATGGGTGGTGGGATGAATGAACATGTGAATTATGAGTAAAATTGTCAAAAGAGGGGGTGAATTATGGAAAATTTGCCTTGAAAAGTATTAAATTGTATCTAAATTTAGCTCCCTAATCCTACTGCCCACCCAAAGGCGCTTTAGTGTGGCGCTCAACTGATTTCGTCGGCTATGGGGAAAGTTTAAGTTCGTAGAAGGTGATTTGACTGGCTTTACGAAGATGTTTTGAATATAACTGTTTACAAGCAGTATGTAAAGCATGGAGAAATTTTTTTCCGAGTTTCATAGTTCAGTAACAAAAACATTGTCATATGATTGAAATAGGTGAGGGTCAGTTTTTCACCAACTTCCAACTAATTTCAAAACTACTAGCAATAACAAAAACCTCTAGCAATGCCAAATGAATTAAAAAAATTACCACAAACAACCGAATAATTCCCTTTGTACAACACTCAGAAGTGCAAAAACAATCATAACACTTTATCTGTTTATCTACACTTGTGTCAACTCAATTCGATGGCGCTGTTCACAAAAATAACCTAACCGACCATGCTCAAATAAGCTGACTAGTGTGTGTAGAAAATTGTCTAAAAATAGACACCGCCCACGCATTTACAGAAAGAAAAATCCCAATTACACCCCCTTAAAAAGGTCACAAGGTCCCCGAAAGTACCTTACCTAAAAGAATCCAACCACCCCTACAACTTGGACTACGTCGTATTTCGATACAACCAGCCGACTAGGAGGAGTTACGGTCCAAAGTCCAAAGTCGAAATTTTGTGTCGACGACATAAGTTGCGTGTGCCTGCGTGGCAGGCACCGCAACTAAAAATGGTCCATAATGATGTTTTTAGTACAATATGCACCTGCATCATGGGGGCTTGTTCTGGTGAAAGCTGAATTAAGTCTAGTGAAATGAAAACAGGGCAATCTCGATTGCATTTTTCCATTCTGCATGGTTACATTCTACTTGGTTACATTCTAGATTTCAGAAAATTTTATATCAAATCATATCATGTGGGTTGTTACTGTTTGAGTGGAAGTGTATTTAACCCTAATATGTTGCCATGGAGCTACTATGGATAGAGTAAAAGCAAAGTCTTTGTTACTCTGTGCTATTGTTCGACCCCAATTGTTACCCTTTGATCTCATTCTCACCACCTTTATAAATCCATTGAGGTCTTAACCTTAAATCTTTCAATTCCTTTGTCCGATTGTCCCATGTAATCTCTTGAGTTCAGTTGTCTGTTCTGACGATCCTTCCTGATAACAAAACTTAGCTTAACATGAAGCACTATCCTTACTTTCTTTTATCAAATGGACGGCATATGTGCACACATATGGGCATTCTTGAAAATCACTTTAGTTCTCACTTTAATACAGTAAAAACACCAGCAAGCCTTTGTCAGGATTGATAGGGGGAGGGAAAGATCTTGCCCATAATTTTCGCTTCGCCTTTGGTAATCCCTGATTATAGCCCTTTTTAGCAGCTAATGAGGTTTTTGAGCTTTGGAATGTTGGAACTGATGGTAATTTCAAAGGGCAATAAGCTGCTTTCACTCCATTCATAGTAGCTTCATGGTTGAACTTTCTAAATGACCTACATGTGTGGTAGATAAAGTGTGTTCTCAGATCCTCAGATTGCACTTTGTGGGTGAGTAAAATTAGTCTTCGTTAACATGCCTGGTTAGCCATGAGGATTGCCACGGTTTCCATTGCTTGGCCCCCAGTATTTCACCAATTTTAAATTCTGTCGGTTTTTGTTTAAATTTTGAAGGGAAATATACAGTGTTTACATTGCACTAACATGGCACTGCATTTGGAAAAAAGCTTTTATCATCATAAAACCCATTCTGTCTCAGTATAAGACTCTAACAAATTGAGCATTTTTTCCCAGAAATGTAATACATTACAAGAGCTTTGGATATTGCATTGTTTGAAATTTTGAAAGTCTGTGGAAACAAATTCATAGCTTTGAAGCAGTAAATTTCATTCTTTGAGAAACTTATTTTTTGAGAACTTGTTACCCAGCTATGTACCACATTTTGAATTCTGTATCAGTATATTTATAAATCATGGTTTTAAAAATATGAAAATTGGGTTTACCGGTACCACAAACAAAATATTTATTTTTAACAGAAAATCTGAGGGGATTTATCTCAATATTGTATTTTAAGATTAGACTCTTTGTATAATATGTTGGATTGTTTTTATATAGGACAATACTGTTTGATGTGTAACTGGCTTGTTTTGTCCTGTGTTTATATGAACTTTAGCAATACTTCACTGGCTGCAAAATTTCACCCGCAGAATCCCCTTACAGAAATGTTTAACAGAAATATGCTAAATTTTAATTTTTTCCAAAGCTAAGCAAAATGAAATTAGCTCGAGAGGCATGTAATCAAGCTTGCACAGTAGTTATAAACTAAATTGAGCAAATAGTTTTCCCGTTCCAGTAACAATTCCATTCTGCTGGCCGGGCCTTGAACTATTTAGTAAAGACTGGACCAAAATGTTCCAGTTGTGTTTGTCATTTGCAAGTTGCTAATGTAAAAGTGTGCAATGTCATTTTGCTTCCTTCATTGTGGTTTTGTAACGTGTAAACTGTCCATATCATACTGTACCAGTGGGGGTTAGTGAAAAGTTATTACCTCACTCCGTGTGGTGTCCTTCAGTGTGTTGTAGTGTGCATACAGTAATATAGCTGGGTTACGTCTCTGTTTGGACATCTCTATGTTCCGACATCTCTATGTTCCGACAAATCGGCACCAAAGTACATTTTTTGTCGGAACATAGAGACGTCGGAATATAGAGACTTTATTTAGGTATCTATATTTCGACACCTCTATATACCGACAACTCTATATACCGACTTCTCTATGTTCCGACATCTCAATGTTCTGACAAAAAATTTACTTTGGCGCCGATAAAAAGTGTACTTCGGCGCCAAATGTACATTAGTGCTTTGGCCCCGGTGAAGAGTGTACTTTGGCGCCGCCCCAAAAATGTATTATGGCGCCAATAGAAGTGTATACTTTGGAACCGATAAAAACTTACTTTGGCGCCGGTAAAGAATGTACTTTGACGCCCTAAAAATGTACTTTGACGCCAAAAACAACATGTACTTTGGTGTCGATAGAAAAGTACATTTTTGTCGGCGCCGAAGTACATCTTTGGTGCCAAAGTCCATTCTCATCGGCGCCAAAGTACATTGTCGACGCCAAAGTACACTATTGTCGGAACATAGAGACGTCGAAACATAAAGACGTCGGAATATAGAGACGTCGGAACATAGGGTTGTCGAAACATAGAAATGTCGTAATACAGGAATGTCGGAACATAGAGACGTTGCAATATGGGGACGTCGGAACATAGAGACGTCGGAACATAGAGATGTCCCCATATAGTTGCAGGTAAATGTTGTCAACATAAAATATGCATTCTTGTCACAATGGGAGATTGTAAAACAAGCTCAATTCAATTTGTTAAACATATAGTGCTCTAGTCAGTTTGAGGTAAGTTAATTACTTTACTGTGCACACGTTCACAATTCATAATCAGGCTCATGTGCCCACCATACTAAAGACTAGTAATGAAATGATTTTGCTCATACTCTAAATCATGGTACATTTTTCATGATGATAATTGGCAGGATACTATGTAGCATGCATATTGCTCAAAAGTGTTACCCTGAAGTTAAATTTAAGCCAGATAAGAACTGTATTTGCATTACTCTAATGTGGAAAAATATTAGCACTTTCATGCTTTGTGTAACCTATCTCAGAAGGCACACTTAAAACTAATACACGAGCCTAAAAATGCTTGTATTTGGTGGGGACTGTCACTTGTACTTAGATAAGAATGCAAAACTGAGCATTTTTGATAATTCAAATTTCTCAGTGTAACCTAAATAAGACCTACACCCCCAGGATGGCATTTATATTTATGTTTTTCAAATGTTCGGAAATTCTACCCCAAAGTTCCATTTGACTGAAAAAGCAACCCTGCCTGAAAGATGACCTGGTAACATGCCAGCAGTGCAGAAGTTCAAATCTTCATTGAAATTGTGTATCTTCATAGTAAATGTATTTAGGAAAAGGGGATATCTACATTAGGCAAAATTTGCCTTTGTTGGAATCAGTCATAGCTACCGCAGTTTTTAGGGAAAAACTGTGGTTCCCAGTTAAAGTACCCGACCACTAGTTCATTACTTCAATTAGCTGCTCCACTGAGCAGCAGCTTCGTTAAAAGCTTTGGTGACTATTCTGGTACAACAGTAGCCAGCACTGTGGAGTTTACATTTAATACAACAAACAACAAATCCTGCCCTGTAATTGGTACTGGCAAAAAAGGGATCAAATTACTTATGGTCATTGAAGGTTAGATCACCTTTCAGTTTTATCTGAGATAAACTGCCATCAAATGTCAACCTTTAGAGCTATTGGCAAATGCTGGAATGAGCACCTAATTGGTATTGATAACAACTTTTGACAAGTTTTGGCATAGGAAGATTTTGCAAAATGTATGCAGAGTGTATGGATCATATTAAAAGAGCAAACCGGGCCAATATATGATCATATATCATTTATTTAAAATGGCACCTTCGATATTTTTAAGCAGTCACATCAAGGAAGTTCTAAAAACAAAAAACAAACAAACAAACAAATGAAAAAAAAGAAGAAAAAACAGTATAACCCAGTTGTTCTCCTGAGCTTTAATGTTTTATCCTTTAAATGTCACTTAACCAGTGCAGGGCTTGCAATCATTTAGTCTCCAGGTTTGTTTTACTTAGTACCATACTTCCTCATGGGTACAGTGGGAGAAATCTCTTTATTTTAGTTTTCATGTCTTTTTAAGGATTTATTTGTAATTTCTTTGTTGAAATAAATTGTGTGGAATAGTTTCCAATCATGATTCTTTTGAAAGAATTCTTCTGTTGTATGTCCGGACTGCCTAGGGCAGGTGATGCCAGCTAAAAAGTAACATTCATGCTATTGACTGAATTGTACCTAGATGTTATTTTAAAAGTTTTTTGTTCTAGATCATCACTGTATTACTTTTGTCTCATTCCCATGAGCATCAACAGTTTTCTAAAAAGTTTTGGGGGTGTGGAGTGGGTAGGGGAGCAGGTGGAGAGCAGGTGGGGCAGGTGACCTTGAACGGAAATTATGTGAATGTTGCAAACCCCTTTGGGTATGGAGGATGGAAAGGATTTTCAATGCAAGATTCTCTGTGGTGTAATTCAATGTGATTTCCCACTTCCCTACTGAGTGGGCGTATATGGCAATGGTTCAGTCACCTTCAGTTTCAGATGTTTATGATTGAAAACGGGTAATTTCACAATTTTGTAAGCTGTAGAATGGAGCATATATGTAGTCTAATATCTTTAAAGAAGGGTTTTGGAAAGAATTAAGTGGGAGGGAGACAAATGATATGATCCCCCCCCCCCCCCACAGAGGTAGATTAACATTTCTTCCCCTGTACTCCACCTGTGGATACCCATGAATGATACTTTTCTTAGTAAGCTTTTAGACATGCTAAATTTTATGAACCGTGAACATTATTTATGGTGGTGATCAAAGGTCATCTGAAGTCACCAGAAGTCACAGACCTAAAACCCTGTTTACACAGTATATAACGAAAGATAGAAAGTATAGATATCATTGGATACATTTAGTAGAAGACCCCTACAAGTAATTTGGTGGAGGTCAAATCTGCTGAGGTCACCAGAGCACAGTCATCCTAGTTAACATGATATATGTCACTACAGATAGGAAGCTTGGATAATTTTCATACTTGGCATGTGGATGCATTATTTAATATAGAAAAAGCTGCCTGTTTTTTGTGGAGGTCACGGCCATTTGAGGTCATCACAGGACAAACACTGGACTCCTTGTATATAATATTTCAAGATAGAGATCGTTATATGTACCATACTTGGTGTATATGTTGATGACCAGTGACTATTGATCTAAATAGTCACTCGAGATATGAATTGTACTGCCTAGGAGTTATTTCTAGTGAAAAAGCTGAAGTATAGTGCTAGCTGTAAATCATTGAAACATCAATACATTATTGCATTGTGGGTAATTTGTGTCACATAGGACAAAATATGCTACCATTTTAAAGTTTTTATCAGTCCAAAGAGTTAGAGTTACAGTTAGATGAGATTTTACAGCTCCGTTTCTTACCAATTGGTTTAAGTCGGGCCGGCATGGCCTTTTTTCCAGTTGTGGCTCACTGGCTTGTTTTCCCTACTCCATTGCTTATGCTGAGCACCAAGCACAATGGCAGCAGGTTCCATTTTTAAAGTCTTCAGTATGACCCGGCCAGGATTTGAACACCAGACCTTCCACCTGCAAGTCGGATGCTCTAACCACTTGACCATGCAGTCGGTCATCAGACAAAGGAAACTTCAAAACAGTGTTATCCACTTCATAGGCATAGGAAGCTGTTGGAGACTGGGGAGGGGGGCTGAACATTCTTTTGGACCACCATCCTGGGGTATATTTGAGGGTCCTTAGATGCAATTTGGTGCGACATGTTGGGCAAAGTTTAAGGGAAATTACTGCAAATTTTTGACATTTTTTACACGAGAAACAAATATGTGCTTTCCTCCTTTAATTGAAGGAGGCAGAAGCATACTTCGGCCCCACCACATTTTTCACTGAGGGGGTAACCCCCCCCCCAGCTCACTGCTTCCTACACCTATTATCCACTTACACTGCTGTTATTATTGTTGTCTGTAGTGTTGACGTTCTAAGCTCAAGGATTGCGGCAGTCATGTTGTCTTCATGTTTATTTCATGCTTTCCCAAGGGTAGGACAAACTGCTTTAAATTCCTTAGTTTTCATGTATTTCTTTATTGAAGTTGTGTGGATGCCTATGTGTTCCAGCAACATGATCCTCCCTAAAGACTTGGATTCTTGTGAACAGAAACTGCATGACCTTGGTAATGCCAGCTAAAAATAGTATTTATGCATTTCGTGATGAATTGGTCACATTAAAGTGTCTGCAGTCAGTTCCTTTCTGGGCCCAGTTACATATTTGCTGATAGTCAGACAATAATATCCCAAGTATTGACATTTAATCCAGCTCCAGGAAACCTATAGATCCAGTTGATTTACACAAAGGAAATACTTTCAAAGAGAATTAAAGCAGCCAGCTAGCAGCTACTTGGATGACTTTTCTTTACAGTCTGCCTCATCCACTTTGTTATTGTTTGCAACTTGAATGGAATAGAGCCTTGGTGTAGCAATAATAAATGACCTCCAGTCATGGGGTTGGAAATGTGATATACCATTCTTAGAAGACAATAGAAAAGAGAGGTTTGAAAATGACATTTTATGCCTCCTCGATTCAGCATGTTTGACAAAAGTTTATTCTGTCATGAGATATTTTAAATGCAATCCCAGATGTGGCAGACTATGCACTAATCCTATGCATCTTAATACATTTTCTCGCCAAAAGCTTTAGCCATGTCCAACTTCTGTTTCATTAACCAGCTTCCTGAGATGAATAGACACTGTACGCAGTGTTGGTAGATGTTGACATAGAGCTCTGACACTTTTGGTGGTACTGCTACTTACAGCATCCCCGACATGTTGCTAACTTGAAACATATTGCACAAACAGTACCAAAACATTTATGGCATCACACTTTCATGCCCCCTTTACCTTTTGCCTGGGGTAGTGACCTCCCCTCTCCCGAGCCACTACTTGTGGAGTGTACAAGCCTTGCAATCAATAGATCCACAAACCAAATTTCAGTTTGATCACCTGGAAGGTTCTGGGGACTAAAATACTTGTCTATAAAGAGTCGTACTTAGGGGATTTAAATTAGTGATGTGGTTCTCATCCTCATGCGGGTCCTGATGTACCCTTCTGGCTGATCACGATTCCGACTGAAGGTAGTAGTAGATTGGTGTGAACGTAATTCCCTAGGCCTGTATACCCAGACAAGGTATGGAAGGCTTCCAGGATGGTGAAATATTTTTCAGCGGATATGAGATATGTTTAATTGTTAAGATATTGTAGGCAATGGCTATTTTTCTTCTCAAAACTGTTTTAAGGGGGGGGGGGGGCAAAGATGGGATCGAGCTACCCCCTGACCGCACTTTAAGTACAGGTCTGATGCTCCTCTTCCCTGCTAGGGAGAGATGATGTTTAAGCTAACCAGTCAAAAGCTACTCAATCCCAGTATCAGCACATTCTAATAACTGGTGATAGGATCGAGTCATAGATTTGACAGTGCAGTATGCAGCATATGACCAGATCAAGTGCATGACGATAAAAGGCTGCCGTTTACCACTTAATTCAGTAAAGATTTACCAGGTACAGCAGTAAAGGTCAACTTACCGTTTGTATAAAGCTTAACGACAGCACATACCCAGGTGTGTGTGCTGTTAATTTGCAAGTGAAGGAATAGAGAACAATATTCAGTTTGCAGTCTAGTTCCAAAGTAATATTGCGAGGGTAGATATGTCAAGTTTTCCACTATGATTTCTTTCAAAAGGTCTGTTTGCAACACACAGTAGCTGGCCTTTATTTTCTGTTGTGTAAATTGAAGTTCTACAGTGGTCTTTTACAGTATTTTTTGTCCAAATATTTGTACTGCACTTTTAATTTACGTTTATGTATACTTGGAAAAAGAAATGTTTAAGGAAGGGAGCAAATATTTGAGGTAAGGGGTAGGTTAAGATATGGATCACTATTCACTGTATTTTGAGTTTCTCATTGAATTTTGCAGTAATGCAAAGCAGCTTGCAAGCTGCTCTTTCCTAATTCCAGACACATTTAGAAGCCCATGGATATTAACTGCATTTACCACTGGCGACTGCAGTTTTAAACTCAGAGCAGCAAAATGCAGAAGGAAAAGTTAGGTTATAAGGCGCCCTCTATAGGTAGGGGATTGCGTGGTGTTACTGGTTTTTGCCAGATGGTTATTACAGGCAGTAATGTATAAATAGGAGGTAACCATCGGAGCTCATAGACTCCCAAACCAGAGGAGTTTTCGGGATTTTGATTGACATGTACTCAAACAATGGCGTCAGAAATATTAGGAACATAGCATTGCTATTTTGACCTAGAGCCTGATAATACACAATATTGAGTTGCATCAGTCTGTTGATTTGTATACATGACAATGGGGTTGAATGTGTTCAGGATTGAATGTGTGGGGCTAAATTTACTTTACAGTTTTATTTTTATATAACTTGAGTGGGTAGGTTAAAGGTGAAAATAAAGAGAAACTGGAGAGGGTTGCCAGACCTTAGGGGTCAAAAATCTTGGGAAGTTCATGGGAAATTTGTTTCTGCAAAGAATCTATCAGAGTAGTGCAATCATATAGTAAAGGCAAATGATTTTATAGTGGTACAAAGCCAAAAAATGTGCCAAAAAAAAAAAATACTTCGTCTTCATTCAGCTTTCTTAGAAATAGTAAACAGAGACAAGAGCTATGCTTCAAGTATGTAATAGAGGTCTATAATGCCCAAGTACATCAGTGGGTAGATTTACAAGTTAGACATCTCAATGACATTGTACTGTAATACTACACTGTAGTGGCTTGAACAAAATAAATTTTGTCAGGTCTGTAGCCATTGGGAGGGAGGGAGAATTCTGGGGAAATAATCCCCTGCCCAAGTTAAATGTGTTGTTCACAGTGCCCTCTCGAACTTTCTTTCAAATTCATGCCCTCTCAAACTTTCTTTCAAATTCATAGTATATCTATGAAAAATTAAAAGCCCCCCCCCCAGTATACCCTCACCCTTTGAATCCAAAATCAACAAGCTGGCTACTGACCTGACCTCTGTACACACTGCTTCATACTACGGAATGAAGTTAATATCTTTTTCATCTGAACATCTTAATAGTCATTTATAATACTGAGAATTCAATGAACCTGTGAAATGTGTGACGTTTTATGATTTATTTTGATATTTTCATTTTTAAATACAGAAATCACTCAAGCTGAAGTTGACAAAGACAAAAACTGACAGTCATGTAAGATTTACAGCTTTCTGTAATGACCAGAGTTTGAACATGTATAATCTTGAAGCCAAAAATACTGTGAAAATGTCAGAAAAATGGCAACAGTTGAGAAAAAAAGCCTTGCTTCATTGCATTGCACAAATATCATGTGACAAAGTGAAGCATGTTATGACATTGAAGGAGGCCATGTGTTAAAGGCACAGGTGTATGAGGCTGGGACAGGGGGCACTGTGCCCCCAAATTTTTGGAAAATCGTAAAATTTAGACAGACTTTGAAGTAATTGTGGCCAAATTTTTCTATGAGGGCTAAGAAATTTGGGACAAAAAAATTTGTGTCCCCCCAAATCCAAGTGGTCCCATATGCTTACGGTTACATGCTTAAGGTAAAGGTTGGAAAAATGCAGTATTTGGGCCTGACCTGGATATTGAAGGGGGGGGGGGGCTAAAGAGAATTTGAGAGGATTATTTTACTTATGTGTGGGCCTGGAAGGGTGTCAAATAGATAAGGGGTCTCATTACATATGTTCTGGATAGTAGACTGTCCTTCCTTACCCCCTCAAAAAATTTACAACAATATTTTGGAGTCTTCAGGAACTATTTTTTAATTTTTGACAGTTGTATAGGAAGGGTGGAGTGGGATTATTTTGGGGTCCACAGAGGATATTTTTTGTTTCTTTATATTTATATGGGAGAAGGGCAAGTTGCAAAACATGAAGCATTTTTTCCCCTGAAACCTTCTGAACACTTTTGGGGGGTGATTTTAGTTACTGGGAGGGCGAATGGCATGACACACCCATGTATTCTCCGTTCATGAACTGTTTTGGTACCTCAGTGATAAAGCACTCTATAAAAATACAAATATTCAGTATTTGTTACTATTATGAATGCTAGACATGGGTCATGAACAGGGGCATAAATACGAGGGGTGTGACACCCCCCTCCCGGAAATCAAAAGTTGGTCTCTGAGCACCAACAAATCGGTCTCAAATCCAGGTAGTTAAAAGGTTAATTAATATTTTACCTGCCCTAATTTTCATCTGTCCCAGTGGAAAAATAGGGAAAGTTGTAGTTGGTCCCAAAATAGTTCACACCCCACACCCCCACCCCCTGTGAATTCATGTATATATGCACCTGGTCGTGAATATAAGAAAAGAACCATGTGTAAGAAAATGAGCAGAAGAATTATTCAAAACTTTTAAGAACTATGTATTTGTGAGCTGTACACATACCAAAGTAAGGCACTGAGTGAAACACAAGTATGAGGTCATGATTTCAAATTGTATCATATTTTCAAAGTTTCTGGGTGTGACTTGAAGAACAGAGCCATGGGTTCAAGTATGACTCATACCAGCATGACAAGTTTATGAGTATGTATCTGAGTACATATTCTGAAACAATATGAATTCACTGAGAATGAGTACAAATTCAGCCAGGAACATTTAAAGGGAGAAAGCAGTTCCCCCAAGTTATTTTCAAAATCTGCTAAATCTTACAGATCTCCTCTTTTTTTGCTCACAAGTATCATTCACTATGTTTCTGTATAAAAAAACATTTTATACTGAAGGTAGACCAAGGAGTTATTCTGCATGAATGCAGCAAATAAGTACAAAAAATATTGTCACATGATTGATAGGAGCCATTTCTGAATTAGGATGGCAGGATACATTAATTTAAGGGGGGGGGGAGACTGCATTTTCCCTTTAAATTGCATATGGTGTAGGATATATTGCAACAGACATTGGCAGGTATGTGGCCATGTTCTGCTTATCATTAATTGTTTTGACACCAAGCTGTGTGCTCATTTAGTGATAATGCTGTTTTAATGATAAGAATTGTTTGCTTATCTTGAAAGGTCAAATTTTCTTCCACGTACTTGACTTCATTATTACACGTACTTTAAGCGCCACCCAACCCTTTGAATTGATAACTCTGTGTAATTAAACACCAGCTTAACTTTTGGTTGAAAATGAGAACTATAGGCATAGATCCAGTAATAGTGAACATGTAGTGTCGCAACCTGTCAGGAAGTGTGTGCTATTCCATACATTTATAACCCATTTATAAGAGGGCTACTAGCCTATTCATGAGTGACTTGCCCTAGATTGTGCTACCACAGAGCAAGAGCAGCGATTTGTTCTCAGTATTGGGGGGGGGGGGACATGACCGGTTTTTCAAATAATTTTCTGTGTGAAAAATCAAAGTCAATGGGCGATTTCTCAAATATTGGGGGGCATTACCCCCTGTCCCCCCAGGGATCGCCGCCCTTGCCACAGAGCAAGGCTTTTCATGCAGCTAGAATTCTAGAAATCAATAGGCTCGTTTAGCCCAAGTTCCCTGGGAAAAGGCCATTTTCCCCATTTTCCCAGGTGAAAAATATAGATGTATTATGTAGCCTGATGGCTAAATCCTTCTGTTGAATTCTAGCATCATGTATAGCTCTATGGTGCTACTCCCCCTCTGGGACCTTTGATGTACTGGGGTATGGAAGCATAAAATTGTTGTGAGAGTGACACATATCACATAGTACATCTTCACTGAGGTAATGAATGGGTAGACAGTTTAAGGGAAAAAGCAGTCAGCTCAAGTTTATTTAAAAATCTGCTAAATCTTTCAAATCTATAATTTTGCTTACAAATATCATGTCATTATGTTTCTTTATAAAAACATAGAATATTGAAGGCAAACCAAGGAGTAATTATAATGAACTTAACAGATTAGTAACAAAAATATTGTCACATGATTGGTAGGAGCCATTCCTGAATTTTTATGATGGGGTAAACTAATTCAAATTGGGGGGACTGCATTTTCCCTTTAAGCTACTTAATCAAATTATTCTCCTGGCTCTCTTATCCTCAAATATAAACTAGGTGAATCCTAGTGAACAATTAATGTAGCCCCTCAATATCCATCAACAGCAGAACAAACTTTGTCATGTTGGGATCCTGTTTCACTATCCAGTGAGTAAACACATCCTAAACAAGCCATTTGACACCTAAGTTCAGATGCTTTTTTAAAACCCAAGACTTTGGCCCAGTTCTACTGGAGGGAGACCTAGGGGGCTTTAGGCCCCAATTTTTCCTAGTCCCCCTTCCAAAATTGTGCAAAATTTTATATAGACTAGTAGTGGTGAAGACATAGATATGTTCAGAAAATGTTATATGCCACAGCGCTCTTTTCCTGGTTTCACCAGGGTCAGTGGCAACATAGCCCCCTCCCCCCCCCAAAAAAAAATTTCCTTTCAACCACTCCTGCCAAGACCCTAGAACCATTGTTAGAAACAGTGTAGCATTAATTGTGACCTAGTGTGAGGGCGCTCTTTCAGAAGACATGGATTTCCTACTATTGTGTCTGAATTAAACTGACATTGTAAATTGTAAGACTAGAGCACACAACAGATAGTGTACCACAGCTCTGCTGAATCTGGGTACTTGATAAATGTCTTAACCAAGTTTATACATGTACATTCCTAAAGCTGGGCATAAACACATAATAATGCACTTTTATCTGATCCAAACAGAGCAAAGACGGACCTGTGGATGCCCCATTGTCAGTGAAACCTGGAGAATACCAGCCAGCGAGCGATGAGCCTATCAAGCTCAATGAGGGGAGAAAGTGTGTCTCAATGAGCGTTACAAGCACTTGTGACCGACCGATCCAGATTGGAAGTCATTATCACTTCATTGAAGTCAACAAGCACTTGACCTTTGACCGGAAGGCTGCATATGGTATGAGGCTGGTGAGTTTAAATGTCTATATACTGTACAGCTCTCAAGTTTTAATAATAATAATAATACATTATTTTTATATGGCGCATTACAATGTGCATTCAACATCTCAATGCATTTTACAAAGATAGCAACTAAAACAATGAAACCAAAACAAGTAAAGAAATAAAAAAGGGAAAACAGGAAATCAAAAAGTCAAAATCTAAAAGTTTTTAATAAAACTCCTGAAATAAAAATGTTGTCAGTGCATGTAATCATAATTTTTAAGCCAACTGATTTTACCCGGAAGGGCATGCCATGTCTTAGGTGTGCTAAACATGAAAGTTCTATCACCATAAATTTTGTTACTTTTAAAATTTGAATGATTCAATTTGATTGCTTCTCAGGATCTCGTTGAATGTTTAACCCCTTTTTACTCAGTGTGTGATACAATCCAAGGTGACATAAAAGAGAAAAATTTTCCCATCCTTTCAAACTTCATGCGCCTGTTTTCAGCCCTCAGCGACATTCTACAGCCAGAGTAGCCAGGTAATAGACCAGACAGGAATTCTATCTCATGATTGGTTCATAGAAGATGTCGCTCAGGGACAAGCAATGAAAGCTGAATTTTTTCAAAATCATGGAGTTATCATACCATGTGTGAAAGTGGACTTATTTCAGAGTTTTATGATATATCATATCGTGCTGCACCTATAGTGTTAAAGGGGTTTCACCTTGCTGCAGATTTGTACCAATTGCTTCTGTTATTTTGTGTTACTTTTAGGATTGCTCTGTATATATTTTGTAATTTTACTGTTCTTTTCCTTGCAAAACTGGAGTTTTTGGACCTATCTGGAAAGATGACACGTTGAAGGTTTGTCGGTTTGTCCTCCCAAATCAAATGATTTGAAAGCAGCTCTTTGTGAAATGATTGATATTTTAACAAATTTCCATCAAGAGCATGCAAAGGCTCAAAAGTGTACCATCTGTTGATATCAATGTTCAAAAAGCAAGTAGAGTTTAGGTAATTGATAAAATTAACGGAATTAAAAGAGAGGTCATGAAGAGTGTCAAGTACAGGATGGAGAATTGTCGAAAATAGAAGAGGGATTTGGTAGTTCAGAAAATCGTTGGAGAAGAAGTAATGCAAGTTTTGTACGCATTTGTATTGAGGAGGATCAGCGGGAACTGACACATTTATCACTGAAGCATTTTGTGGAATATATCATAAAATTTCATATAATTTGTCTTAAATCATGTAAAGAGCTCATGGTATGGATATCCAAAAAGAGAATACCACTAGTCCAAGACCTGTTATGGCTTGTGTCTTGAAATTTAATAAAAGCCAAAATTATTAGAGCAGGCCAGAAACAAAAGCCACAGTGGGAAGATTATTTAGGTGAATCAAGATGATAGTACTATTGTTATGCAAAACAAAGAGCATTGTTGCCTCTCATGAAGGAGAAGACATCTAAAGGCAACTTGATAAATGTGTGCCCATCTGCAAGGGAAACAGGCTAGTGCAATCTCATTCGCCCATACATACTGTATGTGCCCCCACAATGTAGTTGTTTGGGGTTATGGGTTGGAATAAGTATCTTGCAGTTAACTTTTATGAAATTATTAACTTGAATGGTTAGTTAATAACTTAATCATAAATGTTTCTGTTTAGCAGTCCTACCTCATACAAGTCTTTGTCCTAAATCATACAAAGAGCTCATGGTATGGATACCAAAGAGAGAATACCACTAGTCCAAGACCTATTATGGCTTGCTTCTTGAAATTTAATAAAAGCCAAAATTAATAGAGCAGGCCTGAAACAAAAGTTTCAGGCCTGTAGTAGTTAACTAGTTTCCACTGTTTGTCCAAGTTGTATCTACTTGATTCTCTTTACATCTTAACAGGCTGAATTTCTTACATATATCTGTGCCATATATTACAATATATTACAACAAAGTGGCAAATAATTTCTCAGTGGTAATGTGAACAATCATGTTTTATAATAATTTGATTCCTGAAATGTATTTAGAAAAGAATTAAAATAGGATAAAATCAGTGAAGAAATGAAAAAGAAAAACCATTTTTCCCCTGTATCAGTACCTCTAAATAAAAGAAGGAAGTCCAATTTGCATAATCCATGCACATTATGAAAGCCCATTTCAGTTTCCAGTGATTGTTTTGGGATTACACAATACTATGTGTGTTTACAGTAAAATATTACAAGGAAGGTCTGGCACCCAGTGTGAGAAACAGGACTAGATCCCTGGCCTCCAGCTTGGTTAAAAGTTGAACATCAATACTAACTGAGCCATTTTGCTACAGTAGCTTACAGTCTGCTTCAGTGGTTGGATATTTAGTACTTTTCACTGGAGTCTCCCAGCCATAAAAAGTGGGGGACTTAAGCCCCCCAGTCAAAACTTTGGTGGGGAAGAAGTATGCTCCCACCCCCTCAATCCAAGGACAAATTTACCCCTTATGTGTTTCCTGTGTAAAAATGTCAAAAAATTTGGTAAATTGCCTTAAAGTTTGTCCAACATGTTGCACCAAATTGCATCTAAGGGCCCTCAAATATTCAAAAATTTCCCAAAGGAGAGGGGGCACTCCTACACCTATGCTCCCAGCCCCCTATCTCAGAAGTCATAGTACCCAGGTGTAGTTACATCACTGTGTGTTTATGCCTTTTCTTTCTCTCCATCAGAACATCCCTGCAGGGACAGCTATCCGTTTCAGTCCAGGTGAAACAAGAGATGTCAACTTAGTTGCAATAGGAGGGAAAAGGTACCTTTCACATATTTACATCTTGTCTAGCTTTTTGTCTGTTTATCTTTTCCAAGTCATAGGGTGGAGTTAATATATTTCACTACTTACCTTATCTATTCTACATGTTAACAATCCCATCTCCCACAGAAGTAGACTCAGTAAAATAAATTGGCACAAAGGTGGCAATATCCTTTCTTCAGGGTCATGACCCAGGTGTTAGTTTGATGGTTTGGTGGTTTGACTGTACTTGGTCAGCATGGCCGTTCAAAGTGATGCTGAGGAGGGTTTTAAAGTGACAATATAGATATGGTTTTTGCTTTCCTAATTTTCGACTGAGTGAGTTTTTCAATGCAGAAAGTCATCTGCTTTAGGACTTAGCATGCACCATTTGTCAAGTACTGGTGCAGAGGAAGGATTCTCCACATGTCCTAGCCATTGGTGGAAAGTGGCTAAAGACTTGGGATGCTTTCACTTCTGTCAAATTCTGACGTTAAATGGCAGTCCTGAAGCAGGGTTGGGAGCAATTAGTACACCTCTGCCATGTTATGCTGAGAGCACTAGTTGAAAAGAGAAGGGGAATCATGCAGGTGTGCATGGGCAGTGATTGGGGGGACATGTTCCCCCATATTTGAGAAGTCACCCCTTGACTTTCATTTTTCACACAGTTAATTATTTCAAGATGGGGTCATGTCTCCCCCCAATATTGAGAACCAATTGCCGCCCATGCCGGCGTTCATCCATGATCAATCTCGCACAGGGTCCTTGATGAGCCAAGCGGCTTCCCCATCCTGAAATGTCATATGAAACTAGACCAAATAAAGTATTATAGTGAAAGCCATGTGTAAGGCTCTAGTACATCTCCCTAGAAACTTTGAATTCCAGTTTTCCCAAATTCAGTGACATTATGTCTCTGCCTAAATCAAATTCTTGAGAAGTAATTGTTTAATGTTTTTCAATTTATGTCATTTATGTTAATTAAGAAAAATGCTTAAAAATGTAAACTTTGAATTTAAGTTTGAATGAAAGTTTTGGATGTCCTGCTTTTTGGTTTCGATGATAAGAGAAACCTATGCAACTGTGCTGGCGTGTGTATGTATGTATGTATGTGTGTGTGTGTGTGTGTGTGTATGTGTGTATGTGTGTTTGTGACACTTGCTCGTTAACAAGATATCTCAAGAAGGGAAACTCTGACACTTCTCAAACTTGGTACATAGGTGCCCCATATTGAGAGGAAGAACCCTATTGTTTTTGGTGGGGGTCGAAGGTCATCTGGGGTCACCAGGGGTCAAACTCTGAAAACCTTGTTAACACAATATCTCAAGGTAGAAAACTTGGAAGAATTTCATACTTAGTAGGTAGATGCGTTATGAGAAGAGGAAGGAGCCTATTGATTTTGGTGGAGGTCAAAGGTCATTTGGGGTCACCAGGGGTCAAACTCTGAAAACCTTGTTAACACGATATCTCCATGTAGGAAGCTTGGATAAATTTCATACTTAGTATGTAGATGTATTATAGAAAGAGGAAGAACCCTATTGATTTTAGTTCAGGTCAAAGGTCATTTGGGGTCATCGGGGGTCAAACACTGAAAACCTTGTTAACACAATATCTCGATGTAGGAAGCTTGGATAAATTTCATACATAGTATGTAGATGCCTTATGGTAAGGCAGAGAATTCTATTTCTTTTGGTGGAGGTCAATAGTCATCTGGGGTCACCAGGGGTCAAATGCTGAAAACCTTGTTAACAGTATATCTCGATGTAGGAAGCTTGGATAAAATTCATACTTAGTATGTAGATGTGTTATATAAAGGGGAAGTACTTTATCGATTTTAGTGGAGGTCAAAGGTCATTTGGGGTCATCGGGGGTCAAACTCTGAAAAACTTGTTAGCACAATATCTCAAGGTAGAAAGCTTGGATGAATTTCATACTTAGTATGTAGATGCATTATGGGAAGAGGAAGAACCCTGTTGTTTTTGGTGGAGGTCAAAGGTCATTTGGGGTTACTGGGGTCAAACTGAAGACCTTGTTAACATACTATCTTGATGCAGGAAGCATGGATAAATTTTGTGCATAGTACATAGATGAATTATGGAAAGACAAAGAATGCTATTGTTTTTGGTGGAGGTCAAAGGTCATCTGGAGTCACCGGGGGTTAAACCCTGAAAGCCCTGGTAACATGATATCTTGACATAGGAAGTTGGATGAATTTCATACTTAGTATGTAGATGCCTACTGGTGAGAGGAAGAACCCTATCACTTTTGGTGGAGGTCAAAGGTCATTTGGGGTCATCAGGGGTCTGGCCTTAAAAAGTTTGCAGTCACTTCATACTACTGTAATTCCATGATACTGTAGGTGTGTATGAATCATCGAAACCACAATGCATTTTTGCATTCTGGTATTGAAATTATGAGGTAATTTTTGTCTAATTTTTTGTTATAAAGCTAACTCAAAAATATTTAGCCATTCCTTTTTCTTCTATCTCATATCTTTTCAAAATCTAAATAAAAAGTCATTGTGAAAACCACATGGTATGACTTATTTGTTCAATCTTGGAACGTGACACACTTCACCTGAACCAAATTCCTTAATCCTTGTTTCTGTCCTACTTCCTTCCTCTTGACATATGTATATTTCCTAATGTCCTTCAAACTGTTCCTTGGCTAACTGCTGTTTAATGGTAGACTTTTGCCTTCTAGGCAGAGATAAGCATGTACTATCGCAACTTACACCAACAAATGCAGACGGCTAATTTTTGCTCATGCGAAGCCTTCGTCGTGCCCATGCATACAGTATGTGTAGTAGTGTACCACAATCATTTACCTTATATAGCGAGCTGCGTTGTTTGTCCTCTAAAATCATGATGACGTCCTGTGACAAAACAATGCACAAGTTCTATAGCTCGGTGGTATTCCCTACCACCAAAGGCCATTCTACAACTGAACTCTATGAGTTGAATCAAATTCTTAAAAATTCTGTGATTTCTATTAAATTTGTCTCCTACATTCTTTTGAAACAGAGTGATTCGAGGAGGAAATTTCCTGGCAAATGGACCAGTCACCACCTTTACTGATGAGATTTTGAACAGAATTACTCAAGGGGGATTTGGCAACAAAGTCCAAGAAGATTTAAACTCCAAGGAATTTGTCTTCAAAATGCCACGTCCTGTCTATATCAGAACTTTTGGTCCTACGTTAGGGGACAAGGTAGAGTCTTTTCTAGATTGAAGCAGGGCCCAGTTTAGAATAAGAAAAAGATTTTTGTGGCCTGAAAATGTCATGGACCTTTGTACAAATGACAAAAGTCATGGGACTTTGCAAGGACAAAAACATCTTTTAAAGACATGTATGTGGAGCATTTTTATCCAGGATTTGTGGAGAAAATTCCTTGCACTAGATCATGAACTTTCCATCATTTTGCTTAGGAAAAAGTCATGGAATGTTATTGAATTTAAAGTGCAGGAGTCCTGTTTGAACATTTTGTCCTGTATTTACAGGACACGCATGTATATAGACAGCCTTCCTAGTGTGGGGTATGGGGTGTGGGGAAAGTCAGTTTTCTGTCCATTTGTAAGGTTTCTTAATACTTTTTCTGATGTGACCTTTCATGAAATATGCAGGTTTGCTAATAGCTGTATATGCAGGGGGGGGGGGGGGGCACGGTTGCCCCAAAATGTCAGAAAACTGACTAAATCAGGCAGACATTTTGTCCCAATCAGGAGGAAAATTGCCCCGGGGGGGGGGGTCTGGAGTCGGGCAAAAATCACTGCCCTCCCTGAGAAAAACAGTCCCATACGGCATGGGTTTGCTGTCCCTTTTTTTCTGAAGATTTGTAGCTATACCTTGAGGGACAATGAAGAACCACTTCCATACATGTTGTAGTTGGGCCCTTACTATACTATGGGGCCCTAACTATATTAGAACATTCAGTCTTGCATTAGGGGACAGAGTAAGTTCTTTCACATTATGGTCACAAACAGCTGTTTTTACTTCAAGTCTGGCAGAAGCAGTTTGGTACAAGGGGAAGTCAGAAGGAGAAGTGTTTGATTTTGCATTATTTTGGTATTTTAGGGGTAAGGGGTTTATGGGTCAGAGTCATTCTGGTGAAGAAGGAAGGGAAGTTGAGAAAAAGGCAGAGGAAATTCTGTGACCAGTCACTTTTCATACCTGTAACACATTACAAATAATGCTCTAGCTATATGCTTTACATATGCTGTATTCATGTATTTGGTATTTGTAATTGGAGAGGGGAAAAACAAGAAGATAGTAGTCCCATTGAGATGGGGGCAGTGGAAGGGATCACAAAGGTTCACATCTTTGACACAGTTTACAGTCATTAAATCTGATGGTATAACTATCACAGTAGTGTATTTAGATGGTTTCAGGTTGGTCACCTCTGTTTTCTAAGTGCACTGAAATTCGAAGTGGCTGTCTAAAAAACCTTTGTCTGTGAGCCGGCTACTGGGGTTTGAGGGGTGATGTCAATATTTGGATCCATGGCAGGTAGTCATCTTTGTGTAATTTGTCCAGAAAGTGTTCTTTCAAAGCATAGGTATAGGAAGCTGTTATTTACTGGGGGGCGGAATTTGTATTGGGCAGTTTGACTCATGGGATAATTTCTTAGAGGAAACATTGCTGGGGGGGTACCGTTATCCAAAGAGGAGGGGATGTCCCCCACCCCTTTGGAGTTTTTGAACATTTGAAGGTCCTTAGATGCAATTTGGTGCAATATTTGAGCAAATTTTAAGAAAAGGTAGTGCATGTTTTTTACTTTTTTCACAGAGGCTGGGAACAAATAAGAGGTTTTCATGCTTGAATTGAGGGGGTAGAAGCATTCTTCCACCCCTTCCACCCCAGCAAATTTTTGGCTGGGGGAGGAGCTTAAGTCCCCCCACCACCCCCTGCTTCCAACACCCTTGTTTCAAAGAAACAACTTAGTTTCATACATTTTCTCTTCAGGTTCGTCTGGGAGACAGCAGCCTGATAATAGAGGTGGAGAAAGATTTTACAGTTTACGGTGATGAGTGCAAGTTTGGAGGTGGAAAGGTAGGTAGCAGTGTACAAAATACATGGGGCCACAGGTGGTACAGGGATGATTTGTCCTCACAGCATTCTAAATCATCCCCAGAAAGATAAGGAGGGCAGAAAAATTGCCTCGAGTTGTGAAATCTCCAGACTCAGTAATTTTCAATTGAAACTAACAATTGCCCATGGGAATCAAAAATTCCACCTGTAAACATTCAGGGGAGAGATTTAGTTTTCTATGAAAAATTTGAAAAGTAGCCCCATTTTTAAACCCCTTCCTTCCCCTTGCCCTCCCTCCCCCCCCCAAAAAAAATTGTACCCTGTTAGACAGCGATTGAAGAAGATAATCACTATCAAATTTACAGAAGTACTAGTGTTGTAGCATTCCTTGTAGTTAAAGTGCCAAAGGGCTTCACTAATTAAGTTTTGTGCACATTTTAAGTTCTGAAGTGTGTAGATCATCATTTTCCTCTTTTAAGATTGTGCATTTAATATTGAAATTCCTTCACTTAGCTCATGTCGATTTGTATTCAAATATTTTGAAACATACAAGTATACCCTCTTGTTTGTTTGTTTGTGTTTTGTGTATTTGATTGTTTGTTGTTTGTATGTGTTATTAATCATTTCATGTTCCATGAACATACATAACATATTGATACATATTGAGATACATACTTTAACAGAAAGTTAAACGAAGAATAAAATAAAGAGGTATGTCCTAGATAAAGCTGAAAGCTTGGAAAGTCAGAAAAAGTAAAGTTACACAGGCTTCTTAAATTTGAGCTATCTTAAATTATTTACTTGTAAAAATGCAAGAAAACTGTCCTTAATCTCGAAAACTGTATTGCAGATTTTTGAAGGGGCTTGCAAGGGGATCTTGGGGACTGGGTGGGGGAAGATTCCCTTCCAATTTGATTTTGTAGCTGAATACTGCTGACAGTTTACAGACAGGCTAAATAATGTGAAGTGTGTAGTACAAAATTAGTTAATATTGTGGATGATTTTAAGATGGATCTTGATGTTTTTGCGATTTGCATCAAGATCAATTCAGAGCTGTGCTTTAGTACACCCATGCAAAGAAGAGTTAAAACCTAGCTCGGGATACCTTGTGTCAGAGATTTAGGGGGATTGTTACATCTGTCAGTCAAAAATATATTGGCCAGTGGTATTGTTTTAAATTATTACTGGGTATCTGTCCACTTAATCCATTTTATTATATAAAAAGTTTCACAGCATTTCATGAGCAGCTTTTGTCAAAAGAGAGGAACTTCTCTTGCAAATATTTTTTCACCAATTTCCATCTTTTTTAGGTCCTAAGGGAGGGAATGGGTCAGGCTGCTCTGGTGACATCTGATAATGCCTTGGATACAGTAATCACCAATGCCCTTATTCTGGATGCTGAACTGGGAGTGGTCAAGGCTGATATTGGTATAAAGGTAAGGGCATAGCAGTGTCTGTTAGGGAAACGAGACAAGTATAAAATGACGTTAAGTTTTAATTTCAGAATGGTTGAATAATGAAAGCTAGTCAGTTTATACCATGTTGACAAGCTTTGCACTGCTTGAACTCTCTTTACCTCAAAGAAAATGAAACCCTCCCCATAAAACGATGGGGTTGTCCTACTCAGTATTGGTTTTCCATGCAGGGCAGGAATTAAGCGAGGGCTCAGGGCGATTAGCTCAGTAACTTAAAAAATAGCCCCCAAAACTGGGGTTACGAGGGTGAATTTGGCCATATAGTTTGTGTAGGGAAGACCGTTTTAACTGCACATTTCAGTCAACTAGCCCCAAAAGAGCCCTCGTATGACAAATGTTAATTCCTGCCCTGATTGCATGTGACGTGAGCACATCTTCAGTTGCCACGCTGGCTGTCATAACTCCTGTGAAATGGTGTGTAATAACAGTATATGTATGCACAGCAGTACTCTAGATACAATTGCAATGCAAGAATTGCTTGGCAGTCAAATTGTCCAACAACCCAGAGAAATGTGCAATGCAGTGACTGGTGAAAACTCTCTGTAGGCCATGGGACATACTCATGTCAATATGACAAGTCAATATGAAATGTGACAGAATTATAATGCTTGAAATATTCCTTTTACCAGGCCTTCAAAGGTACACCTGCATGTCATGACCCCTGTATGCCAGGTGTGACATCTTACACCATTACCCGCAATGCCTCTTTCTTATTGTACAAATCTGTGTGAACAAGAACCTCTGTGATCAAAGTTGTTGGAATTTTAATATCAGGTTAAATGACAAAGCTTTCATTTTGTAAAGCTTGACACCAAAAATTTATTTGCTTTTCCGATAAACCAGGGAGGCATGATTGTTGGAATTGGTAAAGCTGGCAACCCTGATGTAATGGATGGTGTCACCGATGGTATGATTTGTGGTGTAGGGACAGAAGCCATCGCTGGAGAAGGACTGATTGTCACTGCAGGTGGTTTAGATGCCCATATTCACTTCATTTGTCCTCAGCTGGCAAGAGAAGCCATTGCTTCTGGTCTCACCACCATGTTTGGGGGTGGCACAGGTATGAAGTATCTGCATGGTCAGTCCAGTCCAGATTAGAGCCCTATATGCAAGCTTCTTTTAAAACATTTTTAACAAATTGGATGTATGCTTGGAATATTTTGTATCCAGGGATTAAAGTAGCTCTTGCAACACCCACAAAACTTTTTGTAATACCTGGCTATTTGAAATCATTACTGGTTATTACACTTTGGTTGAAAAGTGAAGATGAGTGAAATGTGATATGTACAGTATAGTCTCCATCACACACAGCAGTGAACTCAGCAAAATATGGCCTTAGGTACTCAAACCTCATGAAGGCCTAGGTCTTTTTCTGAGAGTTGCCAAAGAGTGTTATGTGTACCATTGGAGGGGCTAGAAGTAAGCTTAGGTGGGAGAATGTTAACAGTGTGAAAGGAGGAAATTGGGCCTTTAAGCAGTATTCCATAATTGCTCACAAAGCAATGAAAGGGTTATTAGCATGTGCATAACAACATTTACACTTCACAAGTATAATGCATATCTATTAGACATTCATACACGTTACCCGATACAGCTAGATAGCTCTCCTTACAAAATTTGAATTTGTCCCATTTGTATCATATACACATGCATATAAACAGGTGATTGGCATGAGTAACATATGTGCTTATACACACAACAAAAGTGTAGTGTGATTATTGTTGTGAAGACAAGCACAGGTTTTTATTGAAAATGAACTCAAAATTTTGCATTCGCAGTTTGACGCCTTTCGATATTTGTAACTACAAATATGAATACAAGGCCATTCTCATGACTCATGTACAGGCAGATGCACTTGAGTCTAGGAAAAGATACATAATTATGTCAACTCTTACGCACGTAGGTGAAGGTTGGTGGGGGAGGGGGGTGTGACTGAATGTTTCTGACCAATGCCTTGGGGGAAGGGATCCAAGTGAAATCTTTAATATTTCAGGGTCCTTTGATGCAGTTTGGTGGGATATATATTTGTGCAAATTTTAAAGCAAACTACTGTCAATGTTTTGACATTTTTTACAGAAGGAACAAAAAAGGGTGTTTTCCCCTTGAATTATGAGGGGTGGAGGGCAAGCATATACTTCTGCCCACCACATTTTGACAGTGGGAGGCCTCTCCCCCTCCATCCCCCAGCTTCATGCACCTATGCTGACAGACAGTAAGTAGCAGTATACTTTAATTCCTCTTACCACCTGGGTAAGAAAAGAGATTGGAAACTTTCTTATGCCTCTTACACAGAACATTCATAAATTTATGTCATCTTTTTCAAGTGGATGGTAGTTGTTGTGCCTGTTTCTGTTTTTTAGGTCCTGCTACGGGAACTAACGCAACCACTTGTACCCCTGGACCAAATCACATCAAGAACATGATACAGAGCACAGATGCATTCCCTCTTAACTTTGGCTTCACAGGTAAATCACTCTTAAGCATATTTTTATTTCCCTGTGAGTTGTGTCGGTAAAAGGTGTTGGAGGAAGGAGGAAGGGACAGGTTGATCAGATAAGTATCCAAAGGATGATGGTGTGAGAAAGAAGGAAAAGGGGAGAATGATTGCAGAGGCAAATGTAATCTCACAATGTTGCATTAGTAAGATTGGACCTCTTACAATACCAAGGATTTTCTGTATACTTTCTTTGTAACATGTTTGGGTTCGGTTGTTAATATGTGAGTTTTCAAATCGTACTTATTGCTTGTCTCTTCTATTAAATTTGAATCATCGGTGATATCTGTTTGAGTATATCTGCTTCTACAGAAAAAAAATCATTTTTATGACCTCTGTTGGTAGTTTATTATTTGTATTAATAAATTTGGGCAACATGTCAAGAACAAGGCCACTGGGCAAATAAATATGCACTTTAAGAGTAGTATTCAGGTTGAAGGCCTATAGTACAATTCCTAGGTATGATGCCTGACTGTTCCACTTGCATCTCCAAAAGGCAAAAAAAATCTTTTTCCTGTAAATTTCATCTCAGTCTTATACTTCGTCATTACTATGTTCCTGTTATGTGATTATCAGAAAGAGTTCCACATTTAGTGTTTCCACTTTGCAGCTTTAATATGATTTTGATGCATTAACTTGCTGATTTGAAGCACTGATTTTCATAGGAAAAAGTAAAAAAAAAGTGATTTCATGTGCTTCTTAAGTTGATAAAATGTGAACAGACAAACAAAGAAGTATACAAACAGACAGGCAAACAAGCAAACACCCCCCTTCCCAAAAAAATAGGTTTTGGAACCTGAAGTGAGACCTGGACCCTGGCTGTGAAGGACTTTGCAGTATGTGCTAGCATAATGTGCACTGGGTGCATCTGCTTTGCATTTAAGCAATGAGTCAAATTTTCTGATAAGGCAGTTTTATTCAGTGGATAATTTCTTGATGAAAAGATTAGTCCTTTTGTTTTGATTCCAGGTAAAGGTAACACAGCACGGCTGGAGGGGAGTGATGTCAAGGAACTGGAAGAACAGATAGCAGCTGGTGCCATTGGGTGAGATACAGTCTGGTTTTGAAGTAAGGTTGGACGACTCCAAAATTTTTGGCGTCGGATACCCACTTTCCTAGTAGTCAGTACCCTGAAAGAGTTGGACGTCTCCTACGATGACGTTATAACTGACACAAGAACATGATACCTCAACGGCTGTAAACTTTTAACCACTATCTTAGCAATGTGTATTATTGCACCAGTAGGATTACACTTAAGGCTTCTCAATGGCTGAGGTGCCAATCGGACCATTTTGGAGAATCGTTGAGGCCAACTGAAGGGAAATCTTACTTTTGAATGGAGAAATGATCAAAAGAGCCAGTTGTGTTAGAACAATTCATTAAAAAACCTGTAAAATAAGATATGATTTGGGGGCAAATTTTGATAGCAGTGAAAAGTGCCCAGGAAACACGAAAGTGCCCAGGAAACACGAGCCCTCCCCCTGTGGGCTGGGGGTTGTAGAATATGCCCACGGTATTTCCCGCCTGTCGTAAGAGGCGACTAAAGGGAAACCAAACTTGAACTTGAACCATACTTGAAAATAAATTTAAACTTTGAACTTTTTATCGAGTTGTCAGACACTATATGACACATACGTGTTGGTGTGTCGTTAAATCTCATCTAACTAACTAACTAACTAACCCAGGAAACACGAATTTAGGGAAAGTGCAGTCGCCATTCCACTCCCAGCCTGGAGTCTGAGTTGGAATCAGGTAACCCACTCAAGCCTATTTTGAAGTCATGAAACACCTCAGCAAAGCCTTGACATTTTGAAAAACAAAAGTAATGTTCAAACCTGAAAAATGTTAGATTTAAAAAACAAGCAAAAAGAATTTGAAGTGTGGCACAAATGTGAAATAAATGTGGTATTTGTCAAATGGTTTTCAAATTTATAAAGAATGTGCAAAAGGACCAGTCTGCACAAATCTAGAAAAAAGTTTCATTAAATGTACAGGAAACATCAAAGTGTAAAATGTGTGGCTTATGCTGGATATTGTAGCCATTAAAATTTATCATTTAAGGTCACCTGAGGTCAAATTCTGAAAGCTTTGCCAACATATCTTGGGATTAACATTGACAAATTTAATATTTACCATGTTGGTGCCTTATGTGAAGTTGATGAACCCTTTTGTTTTGGTGGAGGTTAAAAGGTCATCTGAGATCACTAGAGATCAAAATCTGAAATCTGCAACTATTTTAGTACAAAATCTCAAGAATTGCAACATTTTGAGATGTGTCATTACATGTACAACCCCATTAGCTTTGTTGATAATCATCCCCGAATAAAACAGCTTTACTCGGGTGTCCCGTGACCAGACTCAGTATGTCTGCATACAATGTCTGTGTACAAAGAGACCTAATGGGAATACAAATGTAATGAAGATGCATGTTAATGCTGTATATTTAGTAGATTAAACATGTAGAATCCTGTAAGAATGAAGAAATAGGGAACTTTTGAGTGATTTTGTATTTGGATTTTAGTCATTTTTCGTAGTTTTCAGGGAATAATTTAGTGTTCAAAATTTGCATAGCAATTTTGAGGTTTCTGGGCTTCTCTGTCACAAAATTATTAAAAACCCTAATGTTGTATGTACAAAATCTGCTACTCAATTTTGCATTTGTGTAGCAGTTGGTCCATCTTTTGTAGCAAAATGGGAGGCGATACCGCATGAATTATTCCCTGGTTTTGACGTTTCACTTTTTCTTTTTCAGTCTGAAGCTTCATGAAGATTGGGGATCCACCCCAGCTGCCATCGATACTGCTCTGAGAGTCGGAGATAAGATGGATGTACAGATCACAATCCACACAGACACGCTCAATGAATCTTGTAATGTGGAACAGAGCATAGAGGCTTTCAAGGTACGTGTCAATGTGCCTATTATAACTGGTCTGGGGAGGGGAGATGTCTAGTGGGAGTTTTTGCCTTTTTTTCCACCGCCCCCTTCATTCAAAATTGTGCAAGAGTCTGTGTGATCTGAAAAATTTAATGTAAGGAGAGAATTTTTTGTGAGTTGGGAAAGATGAAAAATTACTAGGTAAATTTTACATGAGTGCTTTGTGGTAGGCATGTGTGCTGGGTGTCTTCACCTGAAATGGGCAAATATGTAGATACGACCTAACCATTTAAGTGTAAGTTTAAAAGGGGATGCCACTGTATTATAATCATCATGTTTAGCCAAAGATAACAAATCATTTTCCTTAAAACTTTGTCCATCAAAACCTCATACCAGTATCAATTAATCAATGCACTCAAGATATTTCTCTTTAAGTTTTGATTGGCTAATTTGTTGTGCTTCTTGATTGTTTCTTTTTGATTCCTTGCCGTAGGAAGGCCAGGAATCTGTGCGATGGTGATGTCGCGCGTGTGTGTGTGTGTTTGTGACACTCATTGTAATCGCGATATCTCAAGATAGGAATGACCGATACTTTTCAAAGTTGGTATGTCGGTTTGTCATGTTGAGAGGAAGAACCCTATTGTTTCTGGCAGAGGTCAAAGGTCACCAGAGGTCAAAGTCCAAAAACCTTGTAATCACGATATCTTGAGATAGGAATGACCGATACTTTTCAAAGTTGGTATGTAGGTTTGTCATGTTGAGAGGAAGAACCCTATTGTTTTGGCAAAGGTCAAAGGTCATTTGAGGTCACCAGAGGTCAAAGTCCAAAAACCGTGTAATCGCGATATTTTGAGATAGGAATGACCGATACTTTTCATAGTTGGTATGTAGGTTTGTCATGTTGAGAGGAAGAGCCCTGTTGTTTTTGGCAAAGGTCAAAGGTCATTCGAGGTCACCAGAGGTCAAAGTCCAAAAACAATGTAATCGCGATATCTCGAGGTACGAATGGCCGACACTTTTCATAGTTAGTATGTAGAGTTGGCATGTCAAGAGGAAGAATCCTATCGTTTTTGGCAGAGGTCAAAGGTCATTCGAGGTCACCAGAGGTCAAAGTCCAAAAACCTTGTAATCGCGATATCACAAGATAGGAATGACCGATACTTTTCATAGTTGATATGTAGATTTGTCATGTCGAGAGAAAGAGAAAGAACCTTATTGTTTTTGGGAGAGGTCAAAGGTCATTCGAGGTCACCTGAGGTCAATGTCCAAAAACCTTGTAAGCGTGATATTTTGAAGTAGGAATGACTGATACTTTTCATAGTTAGTATGTAGATTTGTCATGTCAAAAGGAAGAACCCTATTGTTTGTGGCAGAGGTCAAAGGTCATTCGAGGTCACTAGAGGTCAAAGTCCAAAACCTTGTAATCGTGATATCTCGAGGTAGGAATGGCTGACACTTTTCATAGTTGGTATGTTGATTTGTCATGTCAAGGAGGAGAACCCTATTGTTTTTGGAAGAGGTCAAAGGTCATTTGAGGTCACCAGAGGTCGAAGTCCAAAACCCCTTTTTTTTTTCATTTTTTTGGTTATTCAAGTTTTGGTTCAAAGGTCATGTGGCATGAGCTGATGTGAGCAGGGGTGAAATTGTGACCACATCATAAAAAAATGATGAAGTAGAGAAGTATAAATTTGATGGATGAACCTCAGTGTAACAAAGCATCCCCCTTTTGGCAAGGAATCACGAAGCCTTTTGGCTTTCTGGTTATCCCCCTCTTTAGGGACGCACCATTCATACCTACCACTCCGAAGGTGCTGGTGGGGGACACGCTCCCGACATCATGACTGTAGTTGGTGTAGCCAATGTCCTGCCGTCTTCAACCAACCCCACTCGTCCATACACCAAGAATACCATTGATGAACATTTAGATATGTTGATTGTGTGTCATCACTTGGACAAGTAAGTTTGCTTAAAGGGCAGTATGCTGCTATTTTAGCTTTTTAAATGTTCCCCATCCTCAGCATTTAGATTCTTTTTCAAGGAAGTACTGGAAAGACTACAAAGGTGTGCAACCAAATTCTGTCAGGCCTTTAAATTCCATTCAGATCAGTTCATTTCATTCCATTTCAGTTCAGTTCACTTCAGTCTAGTCCAGTCCGCTGAGTTCAATTCAGTTCACTTTAGTCTGGTCCACTCCACTCCACTCTTGCAGAAGTATGTTTCAGCCCCTTCACTTGAAGGACAAACCCCTTGTTTGATACCTACGTAAAAAATTTGTGGTAATTTTCCTCAAAATTTGCACAATATGTCATGCCAATTTGTATGGAAGAATCTGTGAATATTAAAAAAATTCACAAATGGGAGGGAGATAACCCTCCCTTTGCTTCCTTCTTTCAGGAGGAAAGTCCAAAGCAATGTTAAGTACCCCTACTCTCCCCCCCCCCCCCCCAGCTGAGAACAGCTTCCTATGCCTATGGTTAAAGCATACCCACAGCCAGTCAACAATTAAGAACAACACTTTCTTATGGGGTTAAGGAAATATGCTATCCTTCAGTGTAAGGCAATAATTTTAGCAACAGAACTTTTCCCGAGAGGTCATTAAAGAAAAACGCAAACCCTCAACCAAAGTCGACAAATTCAAAAACAACAAATTTCTTCAAGGTTTTAAAAATGTTAGCCATTTTAGGAGAATCTGCTTTGTCAATTAAACTTGGGGCAACTCCTTTCAGCCCCAACAGTTCATAGATTTTCTTTGAAATTAAAAGTTAAAATTTAAATGTTTAAAATGTTTAAAGTTTTTTGTTGAGCTAAGATGTGCAACTTATATCTGTCATTGACAGATAGTTTTCATACCACAGCTAACTTATGCAATTTTGTCAAATAATAAAGTCAGTATTTAAATGAAAAATTGTAGATGAACATTTGTAGATTGATCAACCAAAAAGTCTCAGCAGTCTCTAACAATGTAAAGTGCTTTTTTCATTTTTCAGCAAAATCCTTAAGGAACATTATCTCAGGCAATTTTACTCTTCTTCACTCATCTTCAACGACATTACATACCTTCAACAGTTTTAAACAAATTTTTTTGCAGTAAGTGAAACTGCTGTTAAAGTCTCTACAATCTGACCCCAGACGGTAAAACTTTTCTTTCCTAACTTCTCGTTTCTCCTCCTTTGAACAAAAAAAAAAATGTTTAATATACCTCGCAGACAAAGCTGCAGTTGCTTGCACTGCGGAGTTTAAAGTGCTTACTCCATATCCACACAATACTGTGTGTGAGCAATTGGAAACACAGGTGACTGCACAAGTCATCATTGACCAACCAGAGGAAAGTTATTGTTTGAACTAATGTCAATCAAAGTACAGTGACCAATTTAATTTAGAAATATGATCGTATTCCTACATATGTTTGGGACAAGATTGTAGGGCCTCTTAGCAAAGTGAAATGAATTTAAGTTGTATTTGACGGCTGAGTCAAGGCTGTAGGTAACGTTTCCCTTTATCATGGTTTTTACATATGTTTCTAACTCATTTCATTTTTCTTTCTTTCATGAAGAAACTTAAAGGAAGATGTGGCCTTTGCAGATTCTAGAATCAGAGCTGAGACTATTGCTGCTGAGGATATCTTGCATGACATGGGTGCTATAAGCATCATAGCCTCTGATTCACAGGTAAGAAATAGAAGAGTTGGGAAAATGCTTTTAGGCAGTGCATCATGGTGGGATTGGCCAAAGGTCAAGTGAATCACTTACCTTTGCAAGAAGTTGTCACGGTACAGCTTGTAACCCCACTGGAAGCACTGAATTACCCAAATGGCTGATTAATATTTTGTACTTGTGCTAGTTAGCACTAGCACAACTTGTACATTGTCCGTACATGCAGTGGCATGCACTCAATACTCGTTTTTCAAACCCCACTTTGTCAAAGGTCTAGTGGGGTTTCTGTGAAGTTTGTAACTCACAGTCCAGTGATTGTTCTGATGAATGGGCCAGTGTGTCCTATTAAACATGGTGTGTGTTGAATAGCAAGAGCTTTCCAAGTCTACCATTTGAAAGGAGGTTTTATGTATAAATTATCAATGATCATAGACTATAGGCTTATTGATCAGTCTGTCCTTGAAGGTTACTGTTCTTTTATTGTTGTTCTCCTTCTGCAAATTTCCTTGCGCACATTCCTGACTTCATCAATGTTCCATCAGGTTTCACTTTCCTTTTGTAAAGTAGTGGCATACATATAAATATCATGAAAGGACCATGCAGTAATATTAATGTCAGTGTTTGGGTGATCGACATATCCATTTGTAGAAATACAGAATAAGGCATTTCTATTAACACAATGCCAAAACTTAACAGTTTTAATAATTTCTGTCACAATTTCTCTTTTAACAGGCCATGGGACGTGTAGGGGAAGTCATCACTCGTACATGGCAAACAGCAGACAAGATGAAACTGCTGAGAGGTCGTCTTTCAGATGAGAAGGTATCTGTCATCCTTAGGTCCTATTAAGGCTCTTATACCTCAAACTCTTATACCTCTGCTGTGTACATCTTAGTAGTATTCATGATGGGTTATAATCTCATTACGGGTTATTACTTACCCCATTAAGGGTGATTATTTACCCTTTGAAGGTTGATTACTTCTTCCATGAAGGGTTATTTCTTATCTCCTGAGGGGACATTACTTACCTGATGAAGGGTTGTTACTTGTGGTATGAAGCATTCTTAGTAACCATATAAAGGGCCATTACTTACTGCATGAATGGTTATATTTTACCTTATGTAGTGTTATTAGTTACATTATGAAAGGTTATTACTTAACCCCATGAAGTTATTTCTTACCCCATGAAGGGTTATTTCTTACATCATGGGGGGTCATTACTTATATCTTGAAGTGTTATTACTTATCTCCTGAAGGGACATTACTTACCTTCTTAGGGGTTTTTACAATTAACTGTGATGCATCATTACCCCATGAAGGGGTCATTACCTTTTGGAGGATGAATACCCCCCTCCCCCCCACATGCACACACCCTTCTCCTCTGTGGATTCATTAGTGAGGGTACACTTCATTTGAAGTTAATGCTCAGATATTAGTTGTTGGATTATCAGATTGAGTCTTGTGAATTTTCATATGTGTTCTCATTTCAGTGTTGGCTGGTAATGTTGAATTTGATTTGAAATGCATTTCTTATGTGAATAGTTGCTACTGTTAAGTAATTGATTTCTCATGGGTTTATTTTCCAGGGAGATAACGACAACATCAGGGCACGTCGGTATGTTGCTAAGTACACCATCAACCCAGCAATAGCCCATGGTATGAGTCACCTGATTGGATCAGTCAAGGTAAATTTGTCAGCCATGATTTGTTGAGTTGAGCCTTGGGTAGCAAAGGTGCAACTATCACTAAATCTCACACCACTAGTGCATAACTTAAAGGGTCTGTGGCATTCCCCCAAACATATTTAGGAATAGGACTATAGTTCTAAATACAATTGGTGACTGCACTCTGATTGACCATAAATTCAAACAATAGCATCTCTCTGATTGGTCTTTCACTGATGACTTGTACAGATCACTGAGTATTGTACCCAGACAGCTTACAATTAACAGCCCTTATCAATATGGCCATGAGCATTTTAAACTCAGTACAAGGTATGGTTGCTTTGTCTGGGAGGTGCACTAAACAAGTGTTCTTTTTGAAGTGGGAGGAGGGGCTAGAAGTAAACTTAGTTGGGAGAATTTTTACTGTTTGGGGTGTTTCCCTTTAATTCTACAAATCCTAGCCCGTAGAGCTGCAGAGCAGGTTTTAAGTGGTTGCAGTGCAGCCCAGTGGGGTAAAGAACCTTTTTGGGAAGATACAATCATGTTGGTTTCCCTAAGAGATCACCTATGTAATTGCTCATTGCTAACCTGGTGCAATCATTGTAACATTGTGCATTACATTTTGGTTTCGGCTGTGTTTCTGATCAGCCCACCTTCCTCCGCCCTGTACTGTACTTGAAGCTGGTGACACTTTTTGGCACTGTTTTCTGCTAAACTGCATAGCAGCTCATAGGTTTCCACCATTTCAGTCTGCCCACAATATTTTTTATCGTAGTGAAAAAGATAAACAAAGAGCTTTGTTTGTTTTGCATGTGAGAGGTTATTGGTGTGAATTAGATCCATTCTCTTGCTTTTGGTGTTACACTTCAGAAAGCTTAACTGCTAGGTGCATGTCTCATTTCAAAAGAGAAGCTGTAAACATGGAAGCCGAGAAGTATGTTGGGTTGGGAGAGAGAAGTTCCTATGACTCAGATGTTGACAGTGTGGGGAAGAAATGTCCTTGGTAATCCTCATTTCACCAACCTTTTGGAAAACATTTCACAATTCAGTTTCGATCAGAACGAATATGTGAGAATCACTTTGCTAAAAGCAAAGGTGGTTAGCTTCCCCCCCCCCCTTTCCCATGGTTAGCTCCCCCCTTCTCCCAAATTGACAGAAGACCAGTATACTGAGACCACTCACATTTGTGCCAGTTTTAAGTTTTGTCAATTCCTGCAAAAACGTGGGTAAAATTGATCAGCCTCATCACAACAGGACTTAAGTAAAAGAAGTAGATGGCCTTTGTGAATATATATTTCTTACCCAATTATTAATCAGTGCCACTGTTCAGGGTAGGCAATACATGAAGGGACTTGGGAAGCTTTGTAATTTATAATAAAAACCATCAGGAATATCATAGGAGGTGGATGCAAAGGAAGGAGAACACTTTTAATTTGCCCTATCCCTTATTTCAAGATAAGCTTGCTTTTGCCTTATTTCAAAATAAGCATGCTTCGAACAATTAATTGCCAGTTAAGTAATTTTTCAATAGGCAATTTTTGTAATGTAAACCTTTTGTAATCATATAAAGTAGCTGCATGGTTGCAAAGTAATATGAATATTGCATCAATAATTTTATAGATAAATATGTATTATTCTTTGTGTAAAATATGAAACATTTGGAGTAACTTTTTACATGTATTTGATTAAACTTAATTTATTTTGTAAATTATAAAATTTAATTTAAATCTGAACAGGTGGGCAAACTGGCTGATCTGGTTTTATGGCATCCATCTTTCTTTGGAGCAAAACCAGAAATTATTGTGAAGGGTGGCCAAATAGCCTGGGCTCAGATGGGTATGTAGATGACTAAAATAGTTTCTTTCTCAAAAACATAAAAGAGCTTTGGGTCAATCATTGTCATCCTAGTTGCATACATTTTTGTTTAATTTCCAAGATTAGTTTCATTCATTCTAATGTTTATAAATAGATATGACCTGTTCATTCAGCTCAGGCTTGTGTGAGTATGAAGCAATAAGTATGAGTTCTAATGTATTGCGTAAACACCAGACAACAGACCATGGAAACATTCTGTGACTCATACTTGTAGTGTGAGTACAATATGTCACAAGTATGAGTACTTATGTACTGGATAAGTACCAGACAGACAATACAAATGTTCTGTGACTCATACATGAAGTGTGAGTACAATGTCACAAGTATGAGTAGTTGTGTATTGTATGGGGTCGGTCGGTGACACGTCACTTCCGCATTACAACAATGTGTTGGAGTGAAAACAGTTTATTGCGCATTAAGTGTTCCCATATGGAATGTGATCAGTTGTTGTTTTCACTCCAAAGTCCCCAGGGTAACAGGGAAAGACCCGGCTGACCGACCGACCCCATAAATACCAGACACAATGCAAATATTCCGTGACCCATGCTTGTAGTGTGAGTATAATATTATAAGTATGAGTAGTTGTATACTGTATAAATACCAGACAACAGAATGGGAACATTCTGTGACTCATACTTGTAGGCATGTAAACTTGTAGGCTTGCTAAAATGTAACAAAATACTAAGGAAAAGGTCAAAACTGAAGGTGACTGACCTCTTGTGGTTGAAGTATACTTTATAGCTTCATTTATTTTTGCATGATGTTCCTACTCGTTAGAAAATCATTTTGCCAGAGTCGTAGATGGAGTTAAAATGTACAATGCAATTGACTTCACGCAAAATTCAGTAGGGAATGATGCCATAGGATACTCCACACCCATTCCACTATTAAATGCACATACCCCCTCCGTGTACCCCTAAATGCACCTAAATCCAAGCATGCTGCAGTATCAGTTTGAAATCTTTTTAACAGGAATGCCAAATGCTTCCATCCCTACACCTGAGCCAGTAAAGACTCGCAAGATGTTTGGGGCTTATGGTAAAGCTGTGGGAGAGACATCGGTTGTGTTTGTGTCACAGGCCGCAGGAGAGGGAATTAAAGAGAAATATGGCATTAACAAAAGAGCTGTGCCCGTCAAAAAGTGAGTTTTTCACGAACTTTGTCACATCGTTTTAATAGTTTTGTAATGTAAACTGGAAGATAGAAGGACACTCACTTTGTATGAAGAAGAGTGTTTACATATTGTACAGGGTTACCACTACCTGAAAAAACATGGAATTTTTTTTGAACCTCCCTGAACCTATAAAGGCATGAAATTTGGTGAAAACAGACAGAAGTCATGGTATTTTGTAAAATAAATATGTTATTGGTTTGTCTTATTTTTCTGTCTCACCTTTGGACTTTGCATGGAGCAAGTTAATCAGTTTTCATATGTGCCTTGATCTATAATAATTTAGGCCATGATAATTCTGGCCTTGAAGGGCAGCTGTTTTATGATGCTAAGTGACCACGAATGTGGATTAACAATTAGAACTTCATGTTGGGTGGCTAACCAACTCAACAATTTAGATCAAATGGGGTTTCTCTTGAAAGGCCAGTTCAGATGGGAAAACTGCAGATTGCTCTTGGATGAAAACCCATCTTACATTGACATGGTAGGGGTTTGAACCCCGAACCTCCCGGTTGCCAAGCTTCATTGCCTCAAATGCCACCGCCTTTATCCACTCGGCTAAAACACTGGTTTCATGAAATAGGTCATGGATTTTCAATAATTTGATCATGGAAAAGTCATGACTTTTTTCTTTTACCAGACTTGGAAAAGTCATGAATGGATGTAAAAACATGACTACAGTCATGTCAAAGTATTGGTTTGTGTTAAAGACAGTGTAACATCTTTTAAATTCATGAAACTCTGTCTCTCCTTTTGACTATTCATGAAGCAAATTTAGCAATGTTCACATGTGCTTCAGTGAACTAAATCATGGATTTTTCCATCATTTTTCATGGAAAAGTCATTGAATATAGTAAACCATGTAGTGCAGAAACCCATTTCACCTTGCCCACAATGGGTTGCAGAATACTTTTTCTGTATTCCAAAACTTCTTTGCATTGTACCAAATAAGGAAAAAAGCAGTCAAATTTTCCGCATTAGCTTTTTTCAGTTAAAGTGAAAAAGCAGTTGTCCTAAATTTATTTTGAAACATCAGCTGTTTCGAAACTCTTCTTATTTCACTCTCAGTTATCTTTAATAATGTTTCCAAACGTAAACATTGAATATTCAACGTGGACTTAACAACTTGGTAACAAAACTTTTGTCACATGATTAAAAAAAGCCATTCATGAAATAGGATATCAGGGTACACTAATTCAAATAAAGGGTGATTTCATTATCCCTTTAAGTATGGTCAAAGTGGTTGCCTGAAGTAAGCTGCATGGTACTATGTACCCTGGTGCTTTGGGGGAAGGGGGGTATTTTTTAACATGTATAAATTTTAAATTTTTTTTTTTGTAAATTATTCCTTTAAAGGCAGTAGGCAGTCACCCCAGTCAGAGTGAGTGTGCCCTGTCACTCTAGTTCATGATCGGCCTATTTTGATCATGTGACAATATTTTTGTTAGTGAATTGTGAAATTCAAGGAGAATTTCTCCTTGCTTTACCTATTGTTTGTAATAGTTATGTTCAAAATGTCTTCAGAGGTGCTTGTAATGCAATAAGAGGAGATTTGCAAGAGTTTGCTAATTTTTCAAAGAAAATTTTGGGCCGACTGCTAAATGCCTTTAAATTTTGTCAGTCTCCTGGGCTTAACCATATTCTTAAGAATTTGAGCAGATCTCCCAAATCCAGATTGGGGGAGGGGGGAGCAGGAGGGGCTGGAATGTTCTTCCCGATACCTTGAAATATCACTCAAGTGCTCACTAAATGTGGAAGATGCCAGATGATCAAATTTTTAAAATTAAAGAGGGAAGTATGATGCCAGCAGACCCTAAATATTCTCACCGTTTGAATTGGAAAATCTCCAGAATTCTTAGGGCGAGGTTTTGGAATGTCTGGTCACATTGCTTGCACCAAGATTGTGCTACCTTTGGAAGAAAAATACAATTAACATGTATTATATTAATTCACTATGTTCAGAATTGAGTAATGAAATAAACTTGAGTACATGAAAATTCTTTTAGTCAAAACTTATCAGTTGTTTTCCTCTTCTTCTGATAACAGTTGCCGGGACTTGTCCAAACGTGATATGGTGCTTAATGACTTTTTGCCTGACATCACAAGTAAGTCATTTTAATATCACTCTTCTAAAAGCATTTAGTAATAGCATGAAAGAAAATATGAAGATACAATGAATCTTCGTCACAATCTTGTTAATTCCTTAAGTATAGTGCACTACCCTCAAAACAATGTATAATGTACGAACTTCACAACTATTTCTCAACCCTAGAATCATTGTGCAGTAACTTTACATACAACTGACTGGTTGCTCTTTTAATTTTTTGTGCAAAATATGTTAATTATGATTGAAAATTAGAATTAAGCATCAATACTTTCTACTGCTTGCATTTACTGCTTGCATTAACAGTGGAATGTTTCTCTTTTGAAGGCTCAGTATACCCCTCCCAGACAGTGAGAATTCTCATCCAAGTTTACTCCTAGCCCCTCCTCCAGTTTAGCAAAATATCTGTACACTGCACCTCCCAGACAAAGCCAGCCTGCACTGAGTAAAGTTGCACAAGGCCACAGTCTCCTGAGCACACTACTGTGTGTTATTTAAATGCTACTGTTCTGTGCTTTGATCTGACCTGTCTGCCATGCCATGTAGGCTCACTACATCACATTCCACTTACAAGTACAGGTGGTCATAGGCACATCAAAGTGTCATATATAGTTTGAATTTAGGTCAACAATAGTGCCCTTTCTTGCCAGTTATAAATTAAAGATTCCCAGGGGCTCCTAGATATGTTTTGGGGTATCCATAGCAGAGAATTGTATGAAAATGTGGGGGAGGAGGCAATGGGAATGAAGGGCCCTGGAAGAAAAATTTACTGTGTGAAAAAGTGAAAGTCAATGGGACCATCTTCAAAATGTTGGGGGGGGGGGGGGAGGGGGGATGGATATTTCTTTCCAGTACTCCCTGGGCTTTCTGCCCATGGGGATGATGCTAGAGCAGCCTCATGAGGAGTGAAAGGAGTAAATTATTAAGTCAGCTCTGTAGACTTTCAAGGACATTTACACGGTGTGATGTTTTTTCAGCATTACATTTCAATATATATGAACATGACATTTGCTTAAAAAAATGTTGCACATATTAATCAGTACTGTGTTATGTTATTTTATGTTGTATAACTATGACAGTTATTTAATTCTTAGTGTACATCATTAAAAAGGATTATTTTTTTTAACTTGCAATTGTACTGCACCACCACCACCCAGGCACATATCCGTGGGGGCACATGCCCCCAAATTTTTGAAAAGGTCTTGCACTGAACGAGGAAAAATTTATTACGAGACCAGCATTTTTGAAATACAAATATGAAATATATGAAGAAAAATGTAAAATCTTGCACCATTTTGCATCTAGAGTATTTGAAATAGGCAAAGGTACCATGGTTGTATTTACTATAAGCAGTATTACAGCCAGACATGGACATTTTACATGGGAAGAGTGGGACAAGGTTGCATTTTGCAAGGTAAAGATCAGCAGTTCAAACTGTAACTTAAAGCACTTTAGCCGGAGGTTCTCAAGTGGTGGGCCGCGGCCCATTTGCGTCCCGCAGAAAAATTTAGTGCTATCTAGCACATTTAGAATGTCAAATTTTCTCACCTCAGCACCAACTTTGGTGGGGCTGAGGTGGTTTGTGATCTCTACCTTACGGTGAATTCATTGGGAAACCATCACCCAAATTGGGAATCCCTAGATTATCCACTGCCTGTAATGCAGACACTTTTGAAGCTCTTATGTATGGGTTTGGCTGTCAAGAATGAGCTCCTTTCCCTTAATCCTGGATTTGACCCCTGCTGGCTACTGCACCATTGATAACACATAAACTATTGAAAATGTGGCCTGAGGCCCAAAATACTTGAGAACCAGGTGCATAGCCAAGGGGGGGGGGCGAAGGGGGGCAGCCACCTTTAGCAAAATTTCGGTATTTTTTCGTTTTTTTTTTGCAATATTACTAGCGTTTTCCCTATTTGTATGTGGTTAATAAGCCTGGGAGGTGCCATGTCTAGCGATCTGGGAGACATTTTGGACCAAAATTTTCTCACGCTCCGCGCCAACCCATGGGTTGGCGCAGAGCACTGGCAGCATACTTGCCAACTGTACCAATACCGTAAGGGGACAAATTGTAGGCCTACCATATCAGGAACACATGGTATCTAGTGGTAGTCCTATGTACAAAAGCAACACCTTACACTTGTTTGAAGCTGTTATGTCATTCTGCATACTTGTAGAATGATAAATTATTTGCCAGCAATATGTGTGTATTTGATTTCTATATAGTTACTCCTACAAAATTTTTCATAAAATACATAATAATATGTCTCCTTATGCATACAAAATACCATATAAAGTATGCACCAAATCACATATTTTCACATTAAAAAACACAAGTTTCTCACCGTGGGAGGGGGACACCCCCTCCCACACCCTCCCTCCTTGTGCACAAGTGCGCTCGGGCTCGGTCGCTTCGCTCCCTCGCAAAATTTACCACTTCGCCCCCACACCCACCCTTGACAAATTTCTGGCTACTGCTGAGAACCCCTGAGTTAGGCTGTATTCAGCCATCTCATTTAGGAGAGGAAAAGGGGGAATCATGAGTGCCCTCCTGGACCCTTCCTGTGCCCCTGAGTACAATGGTGTTTGGACAGTTCATATTCTCATTAAAGAAAAATTGCTTCACTAATTAGCAATTTTAATTTTCCTTTCTTCACAGTCAATGCTGAAAAGTATGAGGTACACATTGAGAAAGACGGGAAGAAAGAACTTTTGACCTGTCCACCTGCCAACCGCCTCTCGCTGGCCCAGAGATACTTTCTCTTCTAAGAGAGAAATGATCAATTGGAGAGTTTCCTGAAATAAAGTAATCCTGAAATAAAATCTTGCCTGAAATCATCAGCAAAACTAAAAAGAGAACACACATGATGAAGTAATATAGGATATGTATATATGTATAGGATATAATGTTACGCCTTATTGTGAAGAACGGAAGGTTACAAAAAAGATTATGAATCAAGAGGTTGACATATAATCAGGTATTCGGTTTTTTTAGTTGTGACATCATCAACTGTTGCAGTTGCTTTGTGTGTGGACACAAAAGAAATATTTTTTTACTTGTAATGTGAAGTCTTTTTAGACATAGTTTTTTCAAATCATAAAAGTACTTAGGGTTATCTGGGTGTCTGTGAGGAGGTCCACATATATCGACGTTGTCACAGCATGTAAAGTTACGTTTGTTCTTAAAAGAAAATATCTAGTTACTGCCTTTGATAATATCAAGTAATGGGGAGTTGAGCCGGGCATGGCATCAGTAGGATGTGGATGCAGTATTTTAAAGCTCACATGAAGAATGGATGAAATAATTGATTACATTTATCATACATATCGAGACCATCTTAGTTGACTTTAGTGTATCGATCATGCATGGTTATCAAAGCAGTGTTGTTATGGTCTTTCTTCTGTGACGTTGTACAAAAGACAGAGAAGAGTCTATGCATGTCAGATTTGTTTGATGTAAGGTATTGGTTTATAAATTTGATAATTTTGTTGTTACTCTGTATTGCCGTATTATCATGTGGTGGGGTTATTAAATATTCATTGTATAGCTCTACTAAATATGCCTTCTGTTGATTACTTAAGTAGTAGAGGGCTAGATGCAACTACTACCATTTCCTACCATTTCACTTGTCCATTGCCAAATAGCTTTTCTTGTCCTTCTATAAACCACATCTCACTTTTCAGGTTGTTGACTCCTACATGTGTCTGCCTCATTCTTCTAAAGTTAATTACTCCAGTGGAGGCAAGTGTTCCCCCGTAGAGGTTTAAATGTGAAGTCTTTATCTTTTCATCTCATGTCAGGGTATGATTCAAATAAATTAAGCCAAGTATTCTGTCATTTTGTTTTTATCTCAATGGTGTATGTTCAGTGTACATATAGGAGATAGGGTACTCAGCACCTTGTAAAGGCACATTTAATTATGCAAGCTTCTTTTTTCTTTTTTGTGTGCGAAAAACATATAGGGCCATTATTGACACTCTCTGTTAGTGCTGGAAGTTTGTGTAGATATTTTGGGATGGGGTGGGGATGGGGGTGGGGTAGGGATAAAGGGGGTATGGGGATAAAAAACACTTTGAAAGTCTCATGTTTGTATTCCCACTTTGTGTAATCCCTTACCATATAATAGTCAAACTTAACGTATGAATGAAAAAGTTTGTTAAAAAATATGTTATTTTGTGAGTTCTCTCTTTAAAGAAAAAATGCAGTCACCCCAATCAGAGTGAGTATGCCTGGTCACTCTAGTTCCATGAGTGGCCTATTTTGATCATGTGACAATATTTTTGTTAGTGAATTGTGAAATTCAAAGAGAATTTCTCCTTGCTTTACCTATTGTTTGTAATAGTTAGCTTCAAAATGTATTCAGAGTTGCTTCTAATGCTGCAATCAGAGGAGATTTGCAAGAATTTGCTGATTTTCAAAGAAAATTTTGGGGTGACTGCCTATTGCCTTTAAGTGAAGCATGAGGCAGGCAGTTGTATCTGCATTCTGTTTGGAAGTAAAGCATTGTAGTACTGTACCATAAGGTTTTGCAACAGAATAGGGAAGCTGCAGCTGCCTCAGCCAAGCTGCAGAGGCTGCAGCCATGCTTTGTTATACAATCTAATCCTTTCATTGCAGCTGCCTGAGGAAACACAACTATGAATGAAGTCTCACTCCAGCTTTCATTCTTAAGAATGGTGTTATATATTTAACTTTGGTTTCCAGCCTACCTGTGAGTATTAATGCATAAGTAGGCTCACGGCACTGGTGTTTTACTACCAAGGTGCCGATTGCATATGTTAGAGAATGGTGGTGGTAAACTGAAGGGAAAATTTATGATTAAATAAAGGAGAAAGGAATAAAGCCAAGTTTTTCACAATATTTTTTAAAACTTGTGAAAGAAAACAGTCTTTTGGAACCAAGGGTGGTATAACTGGCATCTAACTGAAAATAGTATACTATGCATGCTAAATTTTTGTGATATTGGGCAAAAATATGACAGAGAACCAAAAGCAACTTTGAATGAAGTTGCTGTGAGCAATAGCACTGTGATAGTATAGTGTGCACAGAGGTGTGGTAAAAATACTTACGATAATTAACAGTAACAATTGAAATAAATTTTAAATACATACTCTTCTACATATGCACATCTGCATGTACAGTGAAGTCTAAAAACAGGTATCTTAAAAAAAAAAAAAAGGTGGCAATACAAAGCTAAACAAGATATAAAGAAAGTATATATGTAAGCTAAACGAAAGATAGAGCTGAATGCTGCAAAATTTAAAAATCTCAAAAATGTAAACAAAAATGAGACGTACAAGGAATGAAATTAAAGCAAAGAAAAAAACAATACAACTAATATTATTGAAAACATAGAAACAGGGCTAAGAAAAGTGCCTAAATATAATTTTGTATATCCACAATCAAGTTTACATGTATATTTTTTTTTGATTGGTAGGGTGTTTTTAACATTTTGTAGCCTGAGATAAGGAATGATATTTTGGACTTTAACCAATTGGTTAGAAACTGAGCCATAAAACCTTACCTGTTACTGATCAAAAGAATAACAATTATTGCCAGTATAGCACTTGTGGTGCTTATTTTCATGAATACCATGCCAATTGTGATACTTTTTTCAGGGCAGGGTTGGGTTTAGTTGTAGTAAATCATAAACCAGGTCATTTCCTTTCCAGAATTTATCTGACTTAAAAAATTTGGGAGAAATTTCTCCTAGGGAATATGGTGGTGTAAACTAGATCTGAAGCAATCAATGGCGTGTTTCACGTCACTAATAAATGAAATGATCTATTAATTGGTAATTACTCTCTGTTCCCGCACTCTTTGTTCCAAACTTTCTATATTCCAACACCGTAGGGTTAGGGGTTAGTTTAGGGTTGAACACAGAATCCATTTATTTCAATATCCCTGTGTGAAATGAAAACAATATGAATCCATTACTGAAAGCGACATGTCTGCATACATATACAGTGTCAGAACATAGAGATGTGGGAACATAAAGGTCTAAGTTTCAATTTACTTGACTTGGCTTCTTGAGTGGGAGTGACTAGTTAATTATCATGCTTACTTTTTCCTAAAGGACACTATTTTATATATATGCTCTCAATACCAGAAGAAGTAAAGAAATGTACTGGTACAGCATTTCTCAAATTTTCAAATTCTATATCTGAAATAGTTTTGCTAGTTTTCTCAATTTAAAAAATTTGGCAAGCAAATGTATACAATTATTTTGTAAAAAATGGCAAAAGCTCAGTTAATCATACCAAATACAAAACCTTTATATGACATCATTTTTAGCTCATACCAGCATGCTGGTGTGAGCTATTGTGATCACGCGGCGTCACTCTATCTATCTATCTATCTATCTATCTATCTATCTGTCCACACTCGTTCAAAATGCTTCTCCTCCCACATGCTTTCATGGATTTTTTTGAAACTTGGGCACAATGTTCCTTGGGTGGTGGGCCATTTGGGGTGTTCAGGAATTTTTGGTCCAAGGTCCAATGTGGACCCTAGGGCCCATTTTATGAAATTCTACAAAAAGCTTCTCCTCCTACAGATTCTCTTGTACAATGTTGATGGTTTGCCATAATGTTACTCTCTTATTGGTCCCTTCGGGGTGTTCAGGAATTTTGGGTCCAAGGCCCAAGATGGACCGTTAGGTCCATTTTGTGAAATATTGCAAAGTAATTAACTTCTTCTCTATTTAATGTTCAAAGAGAGGTAACAGCCTCTCATTATAATGCTTGGTTAGTGATCTCATTATGGTGTTCTTGAATTTTGGCCTAAGGTCCCATGTGGGCCCCAATGGCTCATTTTATAAAATTTTACAAAATACTTTTTCTCCTACAAATTGTGTTGTACAGTGTTGATGATTTGTCATAATGAAGCTCTGTTAATGGTCCTTACAAATTTCTTCTCCAATTTGGGATGAAGAATGCTTTTGATACCTTTCTAACCAATTTTGTGCCACCCCTCTATTTTACCAGTCTCACAAAATCACTTTACTACCTATTTTTCTCTGTACTGCAACCTCTTTAAAACTGTCTGTGTAGAAGAGGTCAGTCCTGTGCAGTTGTTTAGATTAGTTTAAAGGGAACTGCTTAATGGGATTTCCATTGGGTATTTCCATTGTGTGTGCATTGTCAGAGCACGTGGGTGTGTTTGTCATAGTGACGGTAGTGACCCTCTGTTAATGGTTCTTTTAGGGTGTGCAGAAATTTTGGGTCCAAGGCCCAATGTACCTTAAGGGTCCATTTTCTGAAATATTGCAAAATGGTCAATTCCTCCTCCAGTTAATGTTAAACTGAGTTGAAGGCCTGTCATAATGGTGCTTGGTTAGTGATCTGTTTAATGTTTATGGTGTTCTGGAAGTTTGGGTCTAAGGTCCCATATGGGCCCTATGGCCCTTTTTATGACATTTTGCAAATTGCTTACTCCTGCAGATTCTGTTGTACAATGTTGATGGTTTGTCATAATTATATTCGGGTAGTGGTACCTTCAGGGTGTTTAACAAGTTGGGGTCCAAGGCACAAGATGGACCATAGGGTCCATTTTGTTTAGTATTGCAAGTGATTAACTTTTCCTCCAGTTAATGTTTAACAGAGTTGACGGTCTGTTACAATGATGCTTGGCTAGTGATCTGTTTCTGGTTTTGTGGAATTTTGGTCCAAAAGCCCATGTGGACCCTATGGCTCTTTTATGAAGTGTGCAAAAGTGCATCTTTAACTACAGATTCTCTTGTACAGTGTTGATGGTTTGTCATAATGATACCTGAAATTTGGGGTCCAAGGCCGAAGATGGGCCCTAGGGGCTTTGCTTTCTTAAATTGTATTCGTGAAACAACTTTCAAAGCAAAGATAGCATGACAAATTTTTTGTGACATTTAGGATTTAGGAAGGTGCCATCAGGGTATGTGAGATTTGGGGTCATAAGCCATTTGACGTCATTTAAAGTCATATGATGCTTGCACTAACAAAGACTAGAAGCCAGGGACCCTTAATTGGATGAAGGTATGAGCTTCAGCACCATTGGTGCTCTAGTTTCTGTTGATCATTGGGAGCTGGAGAAATCTTGTAACGACCAGTGTTTCTCAACTTTTTGGAACAGGAGGCCATTTCCTACCCTTGAAAATCTTCAGTCCACACTAGGCATATGTATGTTTAAAGTGGGCATGACACGGCCAAAATAACTTTTGTGTGTTGCAAGATTGGGTGCAGTATTGTTAAAGTATCATCTCAAACACAATTAAAACCTGTGCATTTCGGCATAAATAGAATTTGGAGAAAAACGTCCAGAAATCCAATTTCGAAAAATGCCGCAACAGGTCACCTGACTTTTATGACGCAATTGGCGGCACCCCGCACTGCACTATGTAAGGATGCGTATCTAGATGTGAAACTAATACAACGCTTTGGGAAAGTTTCATATCTTAGAAACTTCATGAAAAGGATTACATCACAATACCCGCCCAACATACAGAGCGCAAAGCGCGAAACATGTTGGGGGCTTTGAAGCATATCATTGGCCAATATGTTCGCGTGTTTTAGCTTCCCTGCATATAATAAAGAGCTTTGTTTTTGTGCAAAAAGAACGCGGTCCGGGCGCGCTGTACAGAACAGCTATGAACATGTATGGACAGTCCATAACAAGCATGCCTTTACTCAGTGAGCTGTTCAGTAATGTCGCTATTGAGAATGGTAAGCAGTCACCGCGCAACGACGCATAGTTCACAATGTGGTCACTGGTTACGCGCGCTGCTGTATAGTATCATAGCACAGGTGTTTGCAATGATGTACCTGCTAATACGCGTTAGCATGCACATGATGTGTAGGAACGATGTGTGAGCTGCCTGGTACAATGTTACTAACCGTGCCTCCAATGACGTCACGATCATGAGACACGCTCACATACTTTTTTCGCTTTTGGATTTCAGATGGCTGAGTCTGGCCTGTAATTGGGAATTCACAAGGTCGTATTACTGTGTTTATGAACGTAGTTGAGTCGGGAAAACATTCGTTTCATTTCAAGCTGTACCCAAAGAATATTTACTGAGAAACGTACCTTGGCCGTGTCATACCCACTTTACTTAGTCATACAAATATAATATGCATAGCCCAAGTGTTTGGAGACCACAGAGTGTATGACAGGTAACAGTTCCATCTTGATGACATTAAAGAGGATATGGGATCCCCCCTCCCCCAAACCAAGAAGTTAATAGCAACTCTCTGCCCAAACATATTTAGGAATATCCTCAGAGTTCAAATACAGTTGATAAGTTCACTTTGATTGGCATTCATTCAAATAATAGTTCCACTTTGGTTGGTCAACAATGATGTGTACGGTCTGTTGTGTCCTATTTTGAAACCAAGCCCAAGATGCTTAAGTCCCATATGATATCATAAGGTAGATTTCTTACATCAGGTTTAAGATGAGTGACCCTCCTCTGAACTTTTCCAAAAAAAAAATGTCCTTTTCTTAGAGGGACGACTCCAAGCCATACAAATTCAGTGCAATTTCTTTATTAGAACTACTGAAATTCCTCTTTTAATTAGCCCTAGCAGCAGTAGCTGCACACTGCCTAGATGACTTCAAATTGCCTGTAACAATGCCACCCAAATCTTTCTCCAAAGTCACATTACTCTCAATACTCCCAGTCATGTAATAATAATCATAGCTGAAATTTTTAGGACCAAAACTGAAGGACTTTGCACTTGTCAGCCCTGGAAGAATTTGCCCAGTCTGAGACCATGAAAATAACCTATCCAAGTCTTTTTGAAGCAATGAAGCATCTTTCTAATGATAAGATACCTATAGAGTTTAGTATCATACTAGATGTGAGAGAGCTTTCAATACCATTGATGAAATTAAAAGAATCGGGCCAAGAAGAGAAACTTGCACTTCTTTCCAAGACAAGAAATTACAATTAACAGCAACTCTCTGAGATCTACCATGGAGCCATGAATTAATCCAGTCAGCACATCTGTCCCCGATACCTAATCTTGTTCAAGACTAGCACCTATATAGACATGTAGAATGTACGTATATAACGTCACAGCACCATGGAAATCAAAGTGCACCTTTGGCTGAGATAGGTCCAAAACTAACTATGGTATACATTACATTCATTGTTTGTCCTAAAACATGAAGACAGAGTCAGTTTTCAAGAAGATGTGATTTCAATGCAAAGGGTCTATTGGTGTGTACATTTTTGTTATGCACGATCCAGAAAACCAGTGCGTGCTCCAAGGGTGGAAAGTGAGAAAGGTGGCCGGGCAGATGAAAGGGTCCTTCCTAGGAAATTTGGATACTTGGTGAGAAGTTTTAGCAAGTTCAATAAGTGAAATTAACCTTTTTTGTCCACGAATATATGCAAGGAGTTTTTGATTATTTGAATTACTTCCTGGGGAAAACATTTTTTTACAGCTGTGGTGCCCTCTAACTAACAATCCTTCAAATTTTGTGTCCCAACTAGAAGCAAACAATTTGTGGCTTAATGAACTACAAGGGTGCCACTACTACATATTTCACATGCTTTGAAAAAGTGGAAACAAACGGTCTAGACCAGCGCTGCAATGGTGCCACAAAGTCCTTATTTCATAAAGAATTGCTCTTTTACCTTCCATTTTACTTTTGAACAAATCTTTATCTGAATATTTGATCAAGAAGATGGGTATTCACAATATACTGATTAAAAGAGATATGGCATACCCCCTAACCAGAAGTTGCTAACAGCTCTCTGCCCAGACATATTTAGGAATAGCCCTAGAGTTCTGAATACAATTGATAACTGCACTTTTATTGACATTCATCCAAACAATACGTCACCACTCTTTGGTTGCACAGCAATGACTTGCACAGTCAGTTGAGTTCCTTATTAAGCTCACACACTTGTTTGACAATACTGCCTCAACCACTTTAACTCAGTGAAGGCTTCAGTGGTCCTGTCTTAGAGGTGTGCCGAACAGGCGGTTTGGGTTTAATAAATTGGAGGGGGCTAGAAGTAAACTAGTGAGAATGGTTACTGTCAGGGAAGAAATTAGAGAGCCAAATCATATCAGCTGAGCTCTTACAGCATTGCTCTGAAGATACACTGGATCTTTCCAATTTGAGGAGGCAAAGAAATACTGAGAAGTACTCTTAATTTAATCTCACTTAAAGTGTTCCAAAGCACATCTTTGTAAAATGAAAACAAATTTGGGCATTCAGGGACTAGTTTTCTACAAATTTTGCTAGTTTCTTGCTTGCAGTTTGGATAATTCTTGATTTTTTTCTGTGGCAGGGGAAGTTGCCTCCCCCTCCTTGATTACCTTTGTAGCAGGTGTCCAATACCCCTTTCCAAATAGCAATTACAAAGGATTGTGGGATTGGATTTTGGTGTGCGTTGTTTTTGGCCACAGTAGAATGCCATTGAGAAAAACGCCCCACTTCAAAAGTCTCTCCCACAATCCTTTGTGACTGCCATATGGAAAAGGGTCTATATATATGTCTCTTTTTCACATACATACTCTAACACTGCAAGCAATGACAATATCACAGGTCTAACAGCACTATATTCATGAGCCTAATGTGAAGTTCTCTCTCAACTGTTGACTGGTTTCACCATATAAATATTTATATCGCAAGATGAAGCTGAAACTGTAATGTTGTTCCACGACCTCACTTTTACACAGCAAGTCGAAGGGACTTCTACAATGGGTGAGTTTCAAGCGAGAGAAATCACACACTAAAACTCCATTTGGGCTCTGATTGCATGAAATGCATGGTAATCAGACTTACTTTAGTCGATATTTCCTTGAATATTTATGACTTGGGTTTGTTGTTATTATATACAATAATAGTTCATAACATTCCATTTTTAAGCAGATCGCCAAAGAATTCTTTCGAATCTTCATAGACGTTGGTATTACAAATGCAGCCAATATAGGTGCAAGAGTAATACACGTCCACTGGTCAGGCAACCTCCTGGTCAGGCAACTTCCTGGTCCGTCCACCAACAGCTACCTTCTCGTACCAGATAACCCATTATCACATATTCCTCTTCTCAGCTTTCTGAAAATTTGTTTTACATCTTTAATGTCTGATTTTCTTTTCCATTCAAAACATAAGTTCCACCTACCAGTTATTCTGTACGAATTTGACAATGCAGTAAAGAACGAATATTTGCATGATTGAAAGGAGCCATTCATGAGTAGGGGCACAACTATACTATGGATACTATTACATTCCATTTGAAGTGACTACACTTGCCCTATAAGGAACCAAGAACTACGAAATCAAACAAAAACAAATTTATTAATTTTTAATTGTTATTTATTTATCATCTGATATCAAAACAAGAAATTTACATCACAGCTTTTTTTCTGCCCTTCTTTGTTTTCACCAAAAAATAGAAAAAAGTAAACTGCGTAGAAGTAGGGCTCTCTTATATACAACTATATCACAATGCTGTACACATGTATGTAGAACGTACATTCCATACAAGAAAAAAGGTGATTGGCCAATATAATTACAAAATTTTTAAACAATAGTTTTTTGATGGAAAAATCCTGTTTGTAGTACACACCTAACATATTTGATAGATATATATATATTTATATATGATCATACGTTTTAAGTAACGACACTAGCTGATATACAGAAACGCATTGGGATTTACATACAGAAAATAAACTGCATTATACGAACCAAACAATCGAAAACTCCATGAAAACAAAGCTAAAACCATGATCGAGTTGGATTTCCAACTCCCGAACTTATAAAGATCCACCCCCACAAACTAAAGACTGAGCAATAAGACATACTTCAATGTTAAATAATGGTGTATACTTTACATAAGTAAAACATATGATCATATACTAGGTGCTAGAAATGTGTCTACATTTATGTGATAAAATTCTCCCAGACTGGGACCGTTACTTACACTGGGTACCCTTGGTCAATGTGCAACACAACCCCTCTAACAAATAACTACATTACTACGGTGGAGATGAGTCCCAACAAAATCTTGTGACTTGTGCTTTTTTCTTGAGGGGGGCAAAAAATGCCACACCCAGGTATCTGCCCATTTCCGAAGAATTAAATCCTTAGAAAGTTCTTAAAATAGCATCAAAATAGTTATGCTACCAGAGGTAAAACTGTTTGTGGTTCCAAATATTTTCTATATATGATCCACTTCGGTTTTTATACGTTCACGTTAACAAAGTTCTAACCACATCGAGCCACACACATAGGTCTTTCTGACGGTATTTACATCATATATACAAGTGGAGTACTCTTATGGTTTGGTTCATATTTACATGCAGCTGCAACTAAAAATTTAAGTTGGAGCTTTTCCTTTAAAAAAAAATCTCTTAAAACCCTTTCCATCAACAAGAAAAGATTTTTCTCTTGTGGCTGATAATATGTATATAACTCCTAAACAGTTCCAACAAGGTTCAACGTTTACAGGAAAACGAGACATCACAAAACAATTACATACAGTGGTTTGAATCACACACTTCCTTTTAAAAACGGTAAAAAAAAACAAGAGGTCAAAGTTTGCTACTTCCCCAACTCCATAATACTTCTGATGCTTAAAAAATTAAAAATATTCACAAAAGGCAGTGATTTCGTTTTTTCTTTTTTTTTTCTCTTTTTTTCATTTTTTTAAATCATTTTTTGTTTCTGGTGAAAATATTATGGTGTTGAATGAGCAAGAACTCATGAGTGTTTGTTTGTTTTGTTTTCTTTTTCATATGAGATGCTTCAAACAAAGGGTTTTAAATTAATCTACTGTTTCCTACATACTTGTGGCAGTTTTTAATAGACAGTTACATCAAATAATTCATGGCAACAAAAGATCCCAGCCATTTTATTAGGTACCGCAATCAGTTTGCAAATTGTCACCAAGGTCGGATACAAATTATGGAGAGGAAATCCTACGAACTGAAAATGATAATCACCCTTGAAAGGTCAGTTTAAAAGACAACATCACATTTATTCTCAAAGAGTACAAGTGAAGGGCAAACCTTTGCACTGTTAAGGGGTGGGGGGGAATGACTCCCTCAGACTACCAAGGAATGAGGACTAATCTTTTGAGATCGACCTTTTCCGAGCTTTCTTCATTGAGATATGTAATAGATAATGAAATGATTATGTTTAACAAGAGAACGCACTCATCAGTTATGATGTGGTCAGTGGTCATTCACATCTTGAACAGAAATCCTTCAAGTTCAGGGACTTGGACAGATAGTATCAAGCAAATCCGTTGGTCTTAAAAGAAGGGTTTAGGCTTGAATCAAATTTTGATATGTTACAGGGGTATTTAATCTTAGCACTCTGGTGAAATTTGCATTACAATTTTGACAACTGATTCTTGAAAAATGAGCAGATGAAGCTACCAGACTTTCAACTGAGTGAGCTTGAAGCACATGTGACATCATATCCTCACATAAGTCAGCTCTTTTTTCTTTTTCTTTAAACCTCCAATTTTTTCCACCTTAACCTCATGTTATCAGAATGTGAATATACAAGAGGCATGGGAATTTACAAACTTCAAATTCCCTATGAGAAGCTCATATCCCTATTAACTTGAAGGTCAAAACAACAGATTAAAAAGTAAAAAAAAACAAAGCATTGCTCATCATTTTGAGGTGATGATATATCCCCTGCTTGCTTCAAGCTCACTTTGCATCACATATGTAGTAACTTTATCTGCTGATATCTCCCAAACTTTTTGTCGTAACTGAATGGAAGTTTCAACAGAATGCTAAGGTTAAGTTCCTCTTTCAGATATCAATAATACTTTTTGCTCGTACCCTTCCTTCTAGGTGTACACTGACAGAGCTACCAGTCTAATACCATGTTTGTAACTGTACAAAATCTGTTCAGAAGCCAGATTCATAACAAGTACTTATGTGCAAAAAGTTTTATAACTACAATTAATCCCTATTAATGACAAAGGTTTCAAGTGGAGCAATCGCAAAATAGAAATTGACGAATGTTTGAAGATTCACAGTTCTCTCTTCTGTGTTTTCTGTGTCGAAACTGACTTTTATGACCAAAATGGCAGACATGCATAAATTGACCAATCATGGCCTATAATTATGATCATTCTGAAACACAAAGACACCTAAAATTTTTTTACCTTAATGGGTACCTTAGCAACTGTTGCGTGAGCTGTTGCAAGTAAAATATTCAACAGGACCTAAATGGAAACATTTTGGTCTCACAAAAAGCAAACAAAACCTATCACTTAAAACAAAGAGTGAAGAAAGTTTTTATGGACGGATTCTGAGGGTAAAACTCCCAACACTCAAAATAACCCTCGAGATGCACAAAAAACGTTGAACAACAAAGACTTTTTACACAAGTTTTTTAAGTATTCATGTTACCTAGATCACAAAAAACCCTTTTCTCTAAAACACGCCATCATCATACAAAGATAAAATCCACTAGATGAATCTATCGTCAACAAAACACACCAAAGTTATTCTCAATACCTGCATGACAACATTCACAAAAACTTTTAATCTTATGTTTATCAAAACGTTCACAATAATTAATGCAACTACCCAAAAAGTAGCTTTTTGACTAATAATACTGATAGTAAGTTCCCCCTACCACACCCCTTTCCCACCCTTTCTTCAATACCAATTAAATGAGCAGGTATTTGTTTGACAGAAAATGTATGAGTAAATTCATAAGGTGTATTGAATATATGAATATTCAGAGTTTATAGAGCCCATTCCTGGTTAATTTCGACTGTTGCGGGCTTTGTCTTGTACACTGCTTTTCTTGTCTCCAGTGATACCATAACTTAGTATTTTCTTTCCACCCCTCATGAAGAATTAAAACATTTTGAAAACAAATTTATTCTATGTATACATTACTGTTTTTAAACTCCTCCACCTCAGCTAAACAAAATGTTTGCACTAATATAACTCACAGCCAATAAGCGCAAGCATTTGTTCTGAGCGGTAGACTACTTTATGGTTAAATACTGACCGTATAATCATTTGCATATCACCACTCCCTGTTCTTTCAAATTCAGGTCAATCAATTTGTTCCCTCAGTCCTTTTCAGATATAAATTTCTTCCAGAGTTTCAATTTGAAAGGATTTTCACTTTCTCAGTAAATGTTTTATCCAGGTTTTCAATTTTGCACTGCTCTTTCAGCCAAATTAATTCACTAATATCTTTGATACAAGTTTATGCTCCAAATAAAACCAACCCTATCACTGGACCACAAGAAAGAAATTTCATCATGTGACGTTTCACGTCAGATTAGGAATTGAGAGACCATCTGTGATGGTCTCAGCTGGCAAGGGGCACGGCAACAATCTGTCAGCGCAAAGTCGGTCAACAGGTGGCTATAACAAACATCATGTAAGCTACGTTCATCACACTCTCCAGGAGATCTGGTGCCTTGTGTGAGAGACTTCTTTCTGTGAACTCACATGGGGGGAAGATGTGGATCACATAGGAAGGCTGAAAAAGAAAAGCAGACAAAACAGATTAAGGATCAACTTCAAAAGAGGAGTGACGGAAAGAATGGACAGTTCTGACTTTTTCTTACGGTAATGGGTAGCTTATTATGCGCCATCTCATCTGTACGTACTAAGCACCCAAACCGCTCAGTGGCACTCCCCTCTAGTCTCACCCATGGCCACAAGAGAGATATGCAGGCCCAACCAACCAACATCCTTGCTAAAAATATGTGTAACAAAGTTGCCACTATTTTAGATTTATACATATATCTGACGGAGCAGGACTGTGCCTCAAAAGTCGCTAAATCATTACTGATTATGCAAATAGTCTACAAGAATGATGGGTTAGGTTAGGTTAAATGAGGTTTAACATCCCATTCCAACCAACTGGTTCAAGTCGAGACGACCACGGCCTTTTTTCCAGTTGTGGCTCACTGGCTTGTTTTCCCTACTCCATTGTTTATGCTGAGCACCAAGCCACAAAGGCAGTAGGTTCCACTTTTAAAGTCTTTGGTATGACCCGGGGATGAATGATGGGGAACACCTCACTTTAGATCTTGACCCATTGTCATGGGGGATGATGGGGGATGGGGGGGATGGGAGAGGGTCCACAGTGACACCTCTGAGGTATGAGAAAAAGAATGATCACCCACATCCTATGCACTGAGGGCAAGCATTTGTGAACGAGTGAGTAGGTGGGAAACAATTTGAATGAGGATCCACTTACATCAGTACATCCTGGGGGTCCAACGTTGATGATTCCTGCAGCCTGTTTTTCTTTGAGATACGAAATGAGACCGGCTCTCATCGCACTTGTCTGGTTTAAGATTTCGTCCTGGTCACTGCCACAAGGAAGGGCAAGCAAAACAACACTCTCTTCACTGACCTGGAAAAAAGAGATAATCACAATATGCACAATTATTCTGAGAACTTAATAATCAATAATGTAATATTCACTCAAACAGTGGATAATGTTACATACAATTTCTGAAATATCACTCTACAACAATACTAAAATACATGCTCAAGCAATGACGACTGTAATATCAACACAATGACGGCTTCTGTAATAACAACTAAAATTGTGGCTATTGTATTATTAACACAAACAATGACTAATGCAACATAACCTTGAACAACAACTGATGTCATATCAATTTGACTTGCGTAATATCAACTGAAGCAATGACAGCTGTACAATCAATCCAAACAATGACCACAGATGACAGTATTAACATTTGAATGCTGTAACATCAATGAAAAATCTATCCATCCTGTAATTCATGGAAGCGTTGTAACTTATTGGGGGCAGTATTCTGAATTCCAACCAAAGATATACAAGCATAGATTCCAGACTTTAAATGGTGTGTTGACCCCATGGAGTCCAAAAATCGGGGCAGAAATGCTGATCACTGTTCTGTCATTTTGAAAACATACAGGCAAATGAATGTCTTATGAAAGTATTGTTACTTGTTATTTCAAAACATTGTAAACGTCAGAAGTATCACACCTCAATACTAAATTCCATATACAAGAAGTTTATTTCTTCCTGACAGCACTACAAATAAGTACACTTGAACGTGAACGCACAATGACTAGTTTAAAGTTCATAGACGTATTTGCCTGTATTCATTGGTCAGTTTCTATGGTATCTTTAAGTAATGCACTTTTACATGTGCATTTCATTTCTTATGCGCTCACAACGGGGAAATCAACTAGTGCTTTTGCTTGCAGAAGTGTGCGTCAAGCATTCCGTATAGAACATGTTATAAAGGTACACTCATGCTAACCTCTTGCAACAATGGAATTTTCTGTAACGCAATCTCATTTTTGTACGCAGATCACTGAACAGAATAGCGCTCATGTCAAATTGACACTTCCGCCCCGATATTTGTGTCTCCACGAGGAGTCAATTTCCATAAAAGTGTAGATATAGGAGTTTGGAATCTATGCTTATAATATCTTTGATTCCTACATGAAGGGAGCATAAGTGCTTAATTAATTTCTACTGTGACTTTCTTTTTTATCATCTCTCAGCAGACTTGTAGTGTGAGTACAATGTCATGAGTATGAGTACAAGTGGAGTGTCTCTGGTTGTGAGTATGAGTACAAGTACAAATCTTGAGTATGAGTACGAAATTTTGCTAAGTATGAGTACAAATCCATTCTCACAATTACAAGTACAGGCAATTGTGCAAAGACATGAGTACAACTACATACTCACTACAAGTCTGTAGGACTTCACATCGGCAGATAATAATTCTTTTGTTGACCATTCTCTAACCAACTTGATTTAATACAAATGACACTTAAGTTGCAACTTTGGGTGAGCTGTGGACAGCACATCATCCAATCACTTACCTGCATCCTCCGGGCAACCCCATCCAACTGAGAATCTTCAAGTCGCATCCTTTGTGCTATCCTGAGAGGTGGATATGCCATCTTCAGGGCATCAGTAGCCACAACCTTGTTGCCACAAATGTAGTGCAACTGAATGGTAGCTATCTCCTGTTTCAAGGCCAGCATTCCTTGCCACATCACTGGATAGCGCTGGAGAGGGAAAAAAACGGATTCAGTTATTAAAATTGACATGTAAAACACTTCAATCCACGGAAGGAAATCAATATCAATTTCTGGCTATTAAGTAAACACGATGCGTTCTTTTACACACTATCACTCTAATTCGTTTCATGCTACTGAACTTAACGTCACTGTGTAAGCACCCATAACATAAAATTTCAAAAAACTATATCAATACTGATAGAGTGCCCTCCACCTAAGTTCTCAGAACAAAACTCTACATTTTCATTATGGTGGCATTCCACTTGAACGTAATTTTTTGCCAGAAAACTTTAGTGGCATGACTGAGTGAGAATGGTTAAGCATGATGTGCCATGATACAATTTGCAATAAATGAGGAAAATACTTGATTTAAAGCTGTGCAGGCATAAGTTGGTTTTGGATAAAAAGAGGGGTTTCACCATTCCCAATTTTCAAATCCACTGGCTACACAGATGTTCTCAACTTAATCATTTAGAAAACATTCCCTTCTCCCTTATCCTTTCACAACTATTCATATACAAGCATTTTACCAAAAAATGCTGCTTCTTTTAGCAGATATATTATAAAACTAAGTCAACAGTAATCTTGAATCTATGGTACAAGCTTACAACAGAAACCTTTCATAGCACATTTTGTTGAGAGGAGGGGTTGTGCAAGCATGCTGGTTTTATCCTTCTAACCCCTCTCCCCACACCTCCCTCCAGCTGTGTCTATCCATTATTTTAATACAGAAATTTCTACATTGGGGTCACACAAACATTTCACGTAGAGGGGCACTGATGGAGACACCAGTTACCTTATCTCTCCACACCTGTTCAAGTCCTTCTGACACTTTGTTTTTCCTTGTTTTTTTTTAAATGGATCTGGCGCTTTTTTGCGTTTCCAACAAAAATTTAATGCCACTAAAAAGGGTTTCTTTTTTATGATGGCTTATTTAATCACATTGTTCCTAAAAAAAAACTGTATTTTGAGAGTACAGCCATCAACATTACTGAAACAGGCTCTCCTTTGCATAAGAAGTAGAAAGGTAGATGACAAGCACTCACCACATATAACATCACAGAGGCTTCTCCACCCATAGATGGTATTGGTGATGCTGGATGGGACCCTCGCACTGCCATTGGTGTATGAGGTGAAATCCCTGGTGGTGGCCACTGCTTCATGGTTGATGAATTTGGTAGAATGACCTGCTGTGGTCTGCCATCGGGACCTGGTGTTCGAGCTCCTGGTGTGTGGGATCCTGGACTTCCCCGCTCTGGGTGTGGCCCTGGAGTGGTTCGTGTATGTTCTGGAATGTTCTGTGCAGGGAGTTGCTGGATGTGTGGAGGTATGCCATGTTGGCCAGGAGGACCCTGGTGGTGACGGCGATCCTCAGGAGCTTTATCTAGATCTCTTTCAGTCTTGGACAGCTGGGGTTGTTGGGCCATCATATGGGGTAACCCTCTATGGGGCAGATTGTGCACTTCAGGATGTTCAGGACCTGATGGTGGAATGCCAGTAGAGATGCCAGGAGCTTGTGGATGGCGTAGAACAACATTGTGATGTTCTGCTTGCTTGTCTGGTGTCTGAGCAGTTCGGTCTCCATGACCCAGTCCTGGTGATTTGATTTTTGGTGATAGTCTAGGAGATGATGTGTTTGGAACTACCATTCTTGGTGATGCCAAAGCTCTTGGTGATGCTAGTGGTTGATTTTGATCCCCATGAACAAGTGAAGGATGAAACATTCTTGGTGGAAAGGGTCCTCCAAATGCAATGCCAAAGTTACCATGATGAGGAAGCCCCTTTGATATGTCCATGCCAGGATGCACAAGACTAGGGATGGGTAATCCTTGAAGACCAGCGGCAGTTGGATCCGGAAACATCCCTGGTATTACTGGTCCAGGGCCTCTAATGACTGGGTGGCCATCAGGCCTTGGATTGAAGTATACCATGTGTCCATCAGGGTGGTAAGCTGCTGGTAGCCTCTGCTCAGTAGGAACATTACGATCTCCAGGTTTGATGGGATCAACCTTTTCATCACCATGCCCACTAGGTTTCTCCACAAACCCAGATGGATGAAGAAAGCCCCCAGGCACCTGTCCTTCACCTGTTAGTAATTTACCTTCTTCATTGCCCCTGTGCTTGGGTTCAATCTGAGTGAGACGGGCCCGCAAGACACTGGCATCTGGGTAAGAAGTGGCAGCAACTGATGTTGGTACTCTGCACTCATATTTTGAATTGATCATACCCTGCTGTCGTTTGGATGGTGTTGGCGTTGGAACTGACACCAGCGTTGATGGTAGGTTTGGGTGCATGCCACTTCGGGTCACTCCTGGAATGCTTGTGTCTGGGGAGGTCTGTGACTCTGGCACTGATGCAACTGTGTGTGGGCCACTCTTCATACCCTCTGCCATTGCTGGGGACCTGTTGCCATATGAATGTGTACCAACACCAATCAACTGACTGGTGATGGCAGGAGCTTCCCTGGATGCTGAAGCACTGCTTGTCCCTGTTGGTGTGATCATCGCAGGGATGATGCCAGGTTGAGATGTTATGACGGCTACTGGTTGCCCTGGGGGCATCTGTACAGTGGACAATGAAGACGCAGGTTTGTGAACCATATTCTGTCGTTGATTCCGCATCAATGACTCCTTGAAATGTAGCTCTACTGCCTCCACCTGACTTTGGGTACTAGGGATGTTCCTGATTTGCTGGGGATGCGGTTGCTGGGTATATTGTGGCTGGTATTGCGCAGCCATCTTTTTATCATTCCTCTTTCTCCCTGATGGTTTTCTTGAGCCTGTCGTCATGACAGGAGCTTGCGAGACAGTGTTTCTAATGTCCATGTGTGGGTGCTGTTTGGCATTAGCAGGATTATTATTGAGGGCTGCAACAACAGCTGGCATACTCACTGATGGTGCAAGAGCCGAGTTGTGGCATGGCATCATGCGTCCATTTCCTTGTTTGTTCTGCAAAGCAGTTGCCATGGTTGTCTGTGCTGCTGATACATTTGCCATCATCCGTACATGAGGGTCTGCAGCATACATCATCTGCTTCTCTGCTTGTGATATTGCAACAATGGGTAACAGACCAGCCAGTACACCACCAGTGTTTGGGAGACTCAGAGGCATTGGATGGTGGATGCTACCAGGGTCCTCCGATTTGGCCACCACTTTGCTGTCACTGGATGGGACAAGTTCTGCAACTGCACCTTTATGCAATGATTCAGCCTCTCCCTCTATTATCTGTGGGAATACTTGGCTGTCAACTTTTTTCGTCTCCTCCAAACCACTCTCCTGACCCTCCTCCTTGACTTTCAGATCTTTTGCTGATCCCCTTGAGTTGCTACGGGTGCGCCCTCCTCCTCGTACCCGGGATTTCTGCTTTCCCCTGTGCGCTGATGCCATCTTTGATGGTGATGCCTTGGATGATGAAGGCCCTGGACTCTCCTGAAATTCATAGACATCCACAGAAGCATTCTTCTGTGACTGCCCTAACCTCGTTTGATCCGCTCTCCCTGCCACAGAGGGTTCTTCCTCGTTGAAGTCATAGACATCACCTTCTTGACTCCTCTCTTCAGTAGCGCCATCACCACTTTTCTGTGGCAAATCCTTTGTGTTGACTTTGGCATTATCAGATTCTGAGGTACCCTCGAAGTAGCCTTCTTGTGTGACATCTTTTCCAACAATATTACCTTGCATGGTTGAGTCTGTCACCTGGTGACTCTTATTTTGCATGACAGTGCCATCTCTTTCTTCAACCTCTTCCTTTACCATTATAGCTTGCCCTGAGGTCACCATATGTTGCATTTGGTCCAATGTCTGACCATCCACCTTACTGCCTCCTCCACTGTGAGGGAGAGACAAAGTTTCCACAATACCAGACTTTCCAGAAGGATGCCTCTTTTTGGTTTTATCATCTGAACTACTCGGCGACAGCATTCCTGCCACTTGGACTTGGCCAGGGGTATCAACTTTCATTCCACGGAAATTTATCAACTTGATGTTCTCATTTACACCCACTATCTTCAAGGACATGTCATCGGCATTGATAGTTTGGAGAGGTGATGTGTTTCCTTCATTTGAACAAAGATTTGAGTTAACCATGGGAGGTTTCATGAAGCGGTTATCAATGGGTGCCGTGGACTGACTGAACATAGGTGGCATACCTGGAGGAAACCCTGGCATGCTAGCAGGTATTCTATAGAAGTTGTTCCCCATCCCATCCATACCAGGGTGCCAATGCTGGTCATGACTAAAGAAGACTTGTTGATTTTCAATCTTATGTATTGGTAGGCCACTTGGATTAACAACTGGTTCCATGCTTGCTGAAGTGGCTTGTTCTGTGATCCTCTCCATGTTCTTGTGGCTTTCCATCTGCAAGTCCCCATGGTAACTAGATGATGACACACTTCTGTGACGACCGGACTTGTGACTGGTCTTCTGTCTTTTTCTCTTCCCTTCCTTGCTTTTGCTCTTCTTTCTTTTCTTTTTCTTCTCTTTGTCCACCTTCCTACTCTCCTTTTTGCTACTCTTTTTATCCCTATGTTTCCTTTTCTTCTTCTTCTTTCCCTTGTGTGTTGGTGTTGTTGGCAACTTCTCTGGAAGCTCAAAGGGGGCTGGCATGTCTAGAGCTTCAGGCGCTATGACAAGGCTGTCGTTGGCTTCGCTGGCAGTTTCTGTTGTTACCTCTACAGATGCTGTTTCCTCTGCACCTTCTAAATCTTCAGACTTCAGTTCTTGACTACAGTCTCCCACCTTCAATGGTGCTGAAACATCCGGAACATCTTCCAATTTCACTCCTGAATTTTCTGAGGCATTGACTTCAGGTAAACCAGAGTTTACTTTCACCTCACTCATACCTGTACCCTCCAGCAAACTACTCTTTGGTTCATTCCCACGACAACTACCCTGCAATGGAATCTCAACTGTAGCAGCCTCCAAAGAAATGCTGCCAGCTTCTGCCTGGCTCGACTCCTTCATCTCATTGAGGATCTCCTCTGATTTGACTGGTGACACTTCAGTCTTTACTCTCACCTCATCTTCAACTTTGACTGCAGGATCTTGTGCAGTGGTGACAATGGCAGCTGATGGTGACTCAATCTTGGGGAGCTCCATCTCTGTCTTGACTTGATCACAAATTTTGTCCTTCAGTTGAATCTCTGTCTCCTCTTTCTCAGTCTTTGCCAACTCCTGTTCCACCTCTTCTTGATGGACAGATGGAGATGGTTTCTCAACTTTGGCAATTTCCACATCTTCCTCCACCTCCTCCTTGATGCTACTGATCACTACCTCTGGAATCTTTACCTCTGAGGTACTACTCACCTCATCAGCATGAGCAGTCTCAGGTATCTCTGGTGATGATGGTCTGGGTGACACAGGTCTAGGTGAGGGAAGTGTTGGTGAAGGGGTAGGAGGTGCTGAAGGTGATGGTGCAGAAGGTGATGGTGCAGTAGGAGTGGCCTCTCCAAAGATTTCCTCTGCCAGTTCTCTCTGCCTCTGCTGTTCATCTATTTCAACAAGTTCTAAAGCAGCTGTGGCTTCGGCTGTTTCTTCAAACATGGCAGCTGCTTTTTCAGCATCGGTGCACTCATCCATCATTTCACTTGTCTCATCACCTTGAGGCAGTTCACCTACTGATGCATCAGACTTCAGGACCATCTCATCATCTGGTCTTTTTGCTATTTCAGATTCCTTTTCTGTTATCCTGTCTTCATCCTGCTTGACAGGCTCTACTGGTTCCGAGCTCACTGTGATTTCAGGAATAACAGGTGCAGGTTCTTCAGGAGGGGGAGGATGAGGCTCCTTCTTACCCTTCTTTGTCTGCCGATGTTTCCCTTTCTTCCTCTTCTGTTTCCCCTTGGTTACCTTTATACTCACTGGGGCAATTGGAGTCTCCTCTTCTTTTGCGACCTTTTCCACTACAACCTCTGTTTCGTATTCTTGGACTGGAGGGTTTTCCAAAGAATTGTCCAAATCATTGTCCATTCTATCATCTTCTGGTTTGATTTCTGGTAGAGGTTCTGGTTCAGGTTCTTTAACCTCTTCCTCTAAAAGTGGTGTTGACGCTTCTATTTCAGCCTTACTTTCCACTTCCTCCTCGATGTTGTCTTTCCACGAGTCCAACCCTGGCTCGTCTTTTGAAACCACTGGCTTTTCAACAAAGTCGTGACGAGGTTTATTTTTCCCTTTCTTCGTCTTGTCTCGAGACTTTCCTGACTTCTTTGATGGTTTTCCCTTTTGCGCTTTAACTTCAGGTTCGACAATTACGTTGGTTTTAACTTCTTCCTCTTGCTCCCTAATGGGTTCATCAAAGCTCTCTGAGAGGGAGTCATCAAACACTTCCATTTTCTTTCCCCTTGAGTGCATCTTCTCCATCTCTGTCTCTCTTTTCTTTGCTTTGCTCTTACTGACTGGCACCTCAACCATTTCTTCTGTCTCTTCGACTTTGCTGGCTTTACTCTCCTTCCCTTCCTTTTTGCTTCTGCTTCTCCCACTTTTATCCTTTGTTCTACTTTCTGCTTTCACCTCCGTCTTCTTTGGACTGCTTTTCTTAGCATCTTGACCTCTTTTCACCTCTGCCGGCTCAATCACCTCATTTCTCTTTACTGCTTTTTCAACTTCCTTTGGTTCTTTCTCAACCTTTGACTTCTTGGTCTCAACAGACTTCTCTTTTTCAATCTTGTCTCTGCCTGACTTTTCATTTATCTGCTTGCCTTTGCCCTTTACTGGTGACTGTTTGCGACTGGGGGATTCCTCAGCTTCAGAAGACATTACCAGTGAAGAGGAAGGTTTCTCATCAAAATCACTATCAGACAAGGACTCCCTGTCAAACAGCTTTTGAAGGACTGGGTTTGGATTCCTTCTTTCTGTTGTCTCTGAGTCAGATTCATCTGATGACGAAAATATCACATTCTTCTTCAGAGCTGGAGCCTTTTGGGTCTTGGATACACCAGATGAAGCCGCTTGGTGGAAAATTTCAAATTCATCATCCTCCGATTCCGATGAATCAGATTCAGCATAAGAATCCATCAATGCTCGAACACCTCCGCCAAACCCTCCTGGACCAAATCCAGTTCCATCACTGACCACTGGAGTACTAGAACTGCCTGATACCTTTGTAGACACCTTCTTTGCAGAAGTTGAAGATTTTTCTGGACTGACCTGAGGAGATTTTCCTTTTGGCTTATCTTCACTCTTTGACCTCACTTTCAAAGTTTCTTTGACAGCGGGTTTCTTCATCTTTGAATCTGTTGAGTCTGCCTTTTGAAGCTTTTTGCTGGACTTGGATTTGCTTTTATCAAACTTTTCCTTTTCAACTGGCCTAGTCTCGCTTATCTTTTCCTCGCTTTTCTTCGGTAAGCTTTTTTCAGATGATTTGGTATCTTTTGTTTTCTCACTCACTTTTTCCGGCTTCCTCTTTTCTACCACTACTGGCACTGCCCCCTTCTTGTCACCTTTTTTATCCAGAGGTTTCTTTTCTTCCATCTTCTTTTCGGGTCTCTTTTCTTCCACTTTTTTCTCCACCTTCTTTTCAGACGTCTTCTTCTGTGTCTCTGTGACTTTCCTTTCTTCTACCTTCCGATCTTCCTTCTTATCAACTTTCTTCTCCTCCAGCTTTTTCTCCGTTACTTTCTTCTCATCCCCTTTCCTTTCAATCGCCTTCTTCTCATCTCCACGTTTCTCTATCTTCTTTTCCTCGACCTTCTTTTCTCCCCCTCTTTTCTCCTCTCCCTTCTTCTCAGTACTTTTCTTTTCTAGGACCTTCCTCTCTGACCCCTTTTTATCATCTGACTTTCCATCTTTGACAATTTTCTTCTCATCAGATTTTTTCACACTTTTCTTCTCTTCAGCTTTCTTTTCACTTTGCTTCTTATCATCAGATCGTCTTTCTACTTTTCTCTCCATAACTGTTTTCTTTTCATCTTTCTTTTCTACTTTCTTCTCCTCCTTCTTCCACTCTTTCACATCTTCCACTTTTCTTTCAGACACTTTCTCCTCCCCCTTCCTTACTTCCTGTTTCTCACTAGATTTCTTTTCCTCCTTCCTCTCAACAACATTCTTTTTCTCCACATGTTTCTTCTCCTCTATCTTCTTCTCCCCTCCTTTCTTATCATCTGTTTTCTTTTCAGCCACTATTTTACGTTCTTCCTTCTTTTCAACTTTCTTTCCGCTGGACTTCAAGTTGCCTTTCTCTCTCATGACACTTTTTGATTTGACCATCTCACCAATTCCCTTACTAACCTCTTTTTTGACAGTAGAGACTTCCTTTTTCACTACAAGTGGTTTTTCTACTGTCTTCTTGGTGTTAACAGGTAACACTGCATTCTTGTCTGTCTTAGGTTTAGAACGAGGTTTCACAACAAACTTTTTAGTTCTTTCATTTGGAGAAAGTAGAAGCATGTTTGTTGGATGCTGAAACTTTGGTGTACTTGGTAAGGTGGGGTCTTCCGTTTTCCTTTCAGATGTGTCAACAGAGGCAGTATGGATCTTCTTTGCTTCTCCTGAAACAGGACTTGGAGACCGTTTTCTCTTAATACCCTGTTCAATCTCCTTACTACAAACATCATCCACCTCTTCTACATCATCCACACTATCTGTCCTCTTTTTAAGAATGGACTTCAGCTTAGGTATCTCCTTGGTTATGGGCAAGGAAGGTGAGGTCAAACTGTCTTTGGTCGCTTCTGTTGGTATAGGCCTTTTCAACCCAAGATCTACTGCACTCCTACCAATGTCAGGATCTTCCTTTCCAACATCCGGTTTTGCTGAGGAAGTCTCATTAGTGACTGCATCTTGGTCTTTCTCAAGAGTACTACTCAAAGATGCCTGTGTCAAAGTAGTCACCTGCTGCATGCCCGCAGCAGTACTATCGATTGACTTGGGGAGAGACAGTAACTTGGATCCCGCTGCCATTCTCGGGTCACTATTGGATCGGTTCAACTTCATACTTTCTGCAGGACCAACATCCTCTGACTTTGACTTAGATAGCAAAGAGCCTGATGTGGATATTGACGGTGCCACACCAACACGCAACTTTGATTGGTCTGGATTTAAACGGGCCTCGTCAAGACTGAAAATACTATTCTGCTGCATCCGGTCTTGGAAATACTTGATCAATTCATCATTTGCAGCTTTTTTATCATTCCTGTTGTCTACATCCACACTGTTACGGTTTTTCTTGACAATCCGACACATTGAAAGCCTTTCAACTCTTGTTTTGGTAGAAAGTACTTCTCCGAGCCGGCCATCATTTGGTGTGCTGGGAGTGCTTGGTGTGCTAGGCGTTACAGACAAGGATGGTGATCCATTGTTGCTACTTATCAAAAGGAAGGAACGTTGCTCTCTTGATTCACCTGTACTGTCTAATGTCACAGGGAGGGTTGGGCTTGGTATTTGTCTCAGCCATGAGTTCACTTTCTCCTCTCCTGGTCTCAAGTATGAACTTTTCTCATTCAAAGAAGAGAGGGTTGAACTAGAGAGACTAGAGAGAACAACTTTCTCCTTCACATCTCGATCAGGAAATGTTGTCTTCTGACAATTTCTGCTATCCAAAATGACTGAATTTGGTTTGGGATGCAGAGGTTCTCCAATCAGCTTGGTCACATTTGCCTTGGCCAGGTCCGCTTGAATGTCTTCCTTTGTCTTCAAAGGAGTAACTGCCGGACTAAGATGTGGAGGAGCTGATGTCGGGGGTGATGCAGTGTTCCCGACTTTTGTTGCTGGCTTTGGAGAAAGTAATGGAAGTTGATCCGAGTCATTGCGTATGTTTTCACTTTCCACAGTGTTGAGGCTTAAGGGATTACAGTACTGATCACTAACAATATTATTTAAGTCAGACGACAAGCTGCCAGCAGCCTTAGAGTCTGTTTTCAAGCCCAACTTTGTGCCTTCCACACCGCTTTCTGTTGGATGGTTCGCGTCACTCCCAGACCCGAAAAAGATTGCATCTATCTGCTCTTTTCTTCCCGAAGGAGGAAAGGTTATTGGATCCAGTGGAATCATTTTCCATTCCATTTCCTGGATAACTGTCCCAACTTGTTCTTTCCTCTTTGAATTATGAGCTCTCCCTTTATCATCCATTACTTTTGGTTTACCCTCTTGTACCTGCTGTCCCTCTCCAAGCGAGGGATGCCTCTGCCTTGCTTGTTGCTTTACATCAAATGTCTTGTTACGAGGGTTCTCAACCTGTTTACGATAAGTCAGTTTGGAATCAAGCTGAGGAGGCTTTTCAAAGGTGTCGACTGCGGTAGATTTAACAGAAGCATGTAAATTATCACTGCCCTGGGAGCCTTGTAGGGCATTGGAATGTGCTGAGTGAGAGTTGAGAGGTTTCAGACCAAGCTCCTCTTCCGATCCGGGTGTCTCTTGGTCACTAGAGCTTGCTATACCTTCATCCATATCATTTGATATATGGGGTATACGACCCTTATGCCTTTTACGAGTTCTATCCTGAGAAAGATTAGAGTTATCTGGTATAGATTTCTTTGGTTTATTCAAAGCTGCTTGAGTTGTGCCCCCGTCCGCGGCTGTCTCTGAGGAACAGGGCTGTTGCGGCTGCAGGGTTCCTTCTGCAGGAGCTTCACTGGATTTCTCCCCCTTTTCATCATCTGAATACAACTTTTGCCCTGGCATCCACCAAAAGCTATCAATTCGGTCATTATGTTTACAGGGAGGCCCACCATTACTATTGTCACTGGGGTCCGGAGGTACCCCTTCTTTGTGGGACATATGTGAGTCCTCAACTGTTCTACTGTCTCCAAGAAAGGAATCACCCTTTGGAATGTATTCTGAGTCTCTTAAATTCCCTTTGCCCAGCTTTGGCACTTTACCTGAAGTGGGAGGAAAGTACCTCTCCTTTCTTATTTTTTGAATGTCCACTGGGCTGTTATCACTAAATCTTTGCTTCCTCGCCTCCAGTTTTTTCTGCTGATCTCCTACAGATGATGCATCGTTCATGCTATCGGCATTTGATTCTCCATCTTTCCACCGTTTGCCACTGTCCAGATCATGCTGCAGGGACGAGACACTTTCGCTCACATCAAGTCCACGCTTCAAAGCTGGCTTGTCTAAAAGAAAATCACTCCGTGGACTTTTCTTATCTTTGAACTTATCTACCCATGAGTCTTTGTCCCCTTCCAAAGGGTCTCGTGTTCTATCCAATTGAGAATCACCGTGCAAACTGGGATCCCCCTTAGGCCTCTCCAAGTATGGACTGGAACTTTTATCACCTGGGAGCTTAGGTGGCACTTTTTTCTTCCTTTCAATGAGGTCCTCTTCTCGAGGAATGTCCAATGAAAGCTTGGACTTTGTTTTTCTAAGCAAGTCTGTTTGATCAAGGGAGGAACCTCTCTCAGATCCACTGTTGCCATTTCTGTTCTTCCATGATGGCTCTTCAGGTAAACCTTCCTCAGATAATGGACTTCTGGGCATTGGGGTGGAGGACCCCTCTTTACTATTTTGGACCAACAAAGAATTCCCTTTCCATTTTCTCTTTGGTGATGGGCTACGGCTCACTGGGCCCTCCTCTACACTCCCTACTGGGCTCACAACGTCATCTGCTGGTTCCACACTCAAGCTTTTCTGTCGACCATCAGCACTTCTGCATAAATGGAAGAGAGAAAAAATATCCAAGTTTAGTGACATGGCACTGATTCTACATTCTTATTACTCTTAACAATATTAATACCTTCTTTTCTCTCCATTCCTCCCTTTACCAATTGTGCAAGCACAAAACTATAAAGCACCACAAACTTGTATATTCAATCATTTCTGCAGTACAGTGAGATAATTTCATGGAATCTACAACCCTTGCTTCTAAGCCCCTTTTGCACATGTAATCCCCATTTACCTGCACTAAGTCCCTGTCAAGTTTAACAGTACAGTGTTGGAGGAAGTCCTCTAATAGAGGGCACCCTACCAAGTCTTTCTTACAGCTACCAAAAGTGGGGATCACATGTGCAAATAGAAGGTAATGAGGGATAAAGTAGACTACCATAATACAAGACTGACAGAGTGGGTTTGTACCCCACTGTTACTACCAAGCTATGATACTCCAACTCAAGATATTTTGATTTACGATACACTCGGCTGTTACCGAGAAGACTTTTACATGTTGGCATCTCATCATTTAGTTTAGTGACAACCCGTTACAGACTCACCTTTCCCTACAGGATGGACTTGAGCTACCACTTCTGTCTCTATACTGTTCTTTCGTTCTCTCCTTTTGATGGTACCCATATTCTAGTAGCTCCTGCTGATAGTCGTCACCATCATAACTACTGCTCCTAATGGAGGAGTACTCTTTACTGTAGGGTCTTTCATGGTAACCTTCTTCTCTACTGGGGTATGGATACCTATCCTCATAACTACCACTGCTGTACTTGGTGAAACCACCGCCACTAGACTGGGCTCTGGATGCCCTCCTGGGCTCAAAAGGGGTGCTGGAGTTGTAACCTCCTCTGTAGTCGCCACTGAAATATAACATGAAAGATCACCATCTTAGATTTGATTTTAATGGACACAGTTGCTCCTAATTGGTATAATTGTTTGAAACCTTTCAACATTCAAAGGCACCAGTCAGGAAACTGAACATCTGAAAATTCGCCTTTGTTTGGGACGATTTTAATAGATGCAACAGTCAAAAAGAGTTGCAAAGAGGTGGATGGTATGAATGCAACTTAAGTACTAAACAAGTAACACTGGATGGATGTTGGTGGGTACAGAGCAACCATCCCTCTTCTTCTCATAGACACACTTTCCTGCGACAATTTTGCCACTTTGCTACAAAAGGGTGCAGCACCTTCTCTAATAGAGCCCTACCTGGATTTCTTGAAATTTCTCTCCGGGTATGTAGGACAACTCGGTGAAGTCTCCCCGCTGTGGTTGTAGTAGGCGGCCTGACCCGTCTGCTCCATTCTGTCGTAGAAGTGGTTCTGACACTCACGGCTAGCAAAATCAACCTAATTGAAGGGAAAAAGACACGAAAATATCATTTTGAACTTCACGGATTTTTATGTTACAAGACTGAGAGACCACACATTTAGGAGAAATCTATGTATACTTGGGACTTTGTGTTGGTTGGACAGCCAGTTTAAAGATACATGGGAAGTCTGAGATTTTTCATTATCAAGTTAGTTAGATGAGGTTTTACGGCTCAGTTTCTAACCAATTGGTTTAAGCCAGCCACAGCCTTTTTTCCAGTTGTAGCTCCCTGGCTTGTTTTCCCTACTCCATTGCTTATGCTGAGCACCAAGCACAATGGCAGTAGGTTGCATTTTTAAAGTCTTTGGTATGACCCGGCCAGGAGTCGAACCCCAGACCTTCAGGCTGCAAGTCGGATGCTCTAACCACTTTTCATCATCAAAGCAAACTTAACCATGCCCAAGTGTTGCACAGAGTTTGTACTTCTTTTGTTGATCATTATAAACTATCTGTGAATTTCTTACTTTTCTTAATTTCTGAGTTTTTAGTTCAGTGTGTTAATGTGGACATTTGCCAAGGAGTTAATAGTTACTTCCAAAAGACCTCAGCATACACCAACATTGCAACTCTCTTTTATAAGATGAAATTTAAACAAGGAAAACACTTGTTGTATCTTCCAAGTCCCTCCTATATCGCCATTTTTTTTAAGCTTATGCTTATGCAAACTGTAAGTGAAAAAACAGCATTTGTGTTGTAGAATGGTCAACATCTGATAGATTTTGATGGAAAGTTTGGCTATTTTAATAGTTTTAATGCTTTCTTGTTGACACTACTTAGGCAGGGAAGACATTTACATGTCCTGTGACCTGTAAATGTTAGCTACATTTTGATTTATCAACATTTGTGGAGTCTCCACAAAAAGAGGAACTGGGAAAGGTCTTCAATGAAAAATCTGCCTCAGTTTTTAGCTCACCCAAGTTCATAGAGAATACCAACACAAAACCTGGCTGCACTGCTATCCAACACAAAAACATGAAATACTTTTGTATGCATGCAAGGCAGAGAGATCTTTTAACTTGTGAAAAAGAGAGGACAACCTAGAATGTTAAATGACACAATTTGAACACATTTAAATTTTACAATACCCTTCCCTCTCATAGCAGAAGACTAATCTGCAAATTTTAGCTCTAGCAAGCTACAAAACACCAAAATTTAGATGCCACCCTGGTGGTGCCAGTGAAGGGCAATGGTAAACCCCCTATCAGCTGCCCCTCCCCGTCAGGCAAATTTTCCAATGTCATCGCAACCCTTAATCTGTACAATAAAATGTAATCCCAACAATAGTTGCCCCGACAATCTGCTTGCTTCAATGAAACCCTGAATCGCCCTGAATTTTCCAAATTCCCTCAATAACTGCCCAATTTTTCATATTTTTCATTTTTTTCCTAATAGAAATCCAGATTTTTCAATTTATTTTCAATAAACAGCCAAATTTCTTCAATAAAAGCTCCAAACTTTCATGTTTGCAAATGATAACCACAATATTTTCAGCATCCTTTCAACAACTCGTCCCCCTTGTCGGGACTTCAGGTTGCTGCCCCCCCACTCTCCCCCTCCCCCCTGCCAAGGAGCTTGGCCCACCCCTGATGCAACCTGACATAATAAGGCAAGTCCATCATGTTTAAGATTAACAACCAAATAACTTATTATGTGTGGAGTACCCACCAAACTTTTGTGCACTGACAAATCACACACGCCTCCCTACAACCACTTGCAATTAAAGCAAAAATGCGCCATCCCAAGTTCTAACCCACTTTGTCGAAATGGGCACTTTATTCTCATCCAATGTACCTTTTTTCATACTCCATTTATAAAAATGTTCCAGTTCGCACCATTAGGTAGTGAGGTACACAAGGTTTTATGTAACTATGGTACTCTCACACTGACTGCCTACATCTCAAAGTCACGTGCAAAGGCACAGCTGTCTTTGCTCCACGAAATTATCATAAGCAGTTCAGAAACACCTGCCTCAAACCAAACAAACATGAAAAACAACTCAGAACTGCTTTCAACTCTCCCGCTCTGCCTTAAACTCGGTATAGTCTGTTCTAAAATTACACTCCCTCTGCAATAAGATTTCTACATGCTATGTCTTCCATGGAACTGTTTACTCCCAAATAATGACCAGTGGAGAATGTAAATCTCAGGGCAGGCACAGCTTTAAGGTTAAGCACAAATTCTGAGAGATGCTCACAAAGTAAGAAACGAAAACTCCTGGAGGAAAGAACTTACCTTTGGCCGTCGACCCATAATGCTCCCAATCTTCAAGTCTTGTACAGCCTTTTGGGAGTCATCAATGTTAATGAAAAACACAAGAGCCATGTTGGTTCTCCTGTCATGAACTACCCTAGTGACTTCCCCAAACCGTAAGCCACAGAACTGCATGAGGTATTTTTCGGTGACTTTTTGTGACAGATTGTCCAGCCAGACACAATTCGTTGCCATGCTCTTGCCAAAGCCCAACTGATGAAGAAATGAAAAGTGATTTCAAGTAATGAAGTGAGTCTTCATTTCTATTTGTATTCAAAACAAGTATTTTTTGCATTACATTGTGATGCCAAGTAACCATTTATTTCAGGTGCTTAATGAAACCTCTCCCCTCTGGCTTTTCATGATAAAGGATTACCCCAAAAAAAGAAGAAAAAAACATGGAAATATGATTGGGAGCCCTGAGGATCAAACTGTGTAAGACTTGAAGGTTTCACGACCAGACATTCATTTAAGGATTTTTTTAAAGGATTCTTTTAAAGTTGTGGTCATCTTTCAACTATGTTGGTAACATTAATAGCTAGTAGCATAAAACAAAGGAATGGGATAAGGAGGAGGGGGGACCGGCAAGAGAAGGGTCAGGGAGTGAAGGGGGATGCAAAATGAAAGTTTTAAACTGGTTCTTGTAAGGTCAAAGAATCTTGCCACATTACTGATAACAAGATGGTTGAATAGTTTTGACAAGCATTACTTGTATGTATTACATACCACTCAACAAGAAACTAAGCATGACTTTTGCTGAAGAACCCGAAAGGCACCAACAGGGGAGTTTTTTGAAGTGTTCTTATCAATACGAGAATACATTCAATTGAACGAGAGTTCGTTCACAGAGAAGAGGTCGGACACCTGTTCCAAATCCTCTTTTCTTTCATGACCCCAACTGCACTCACTCAAGCTGTCATGTACCAGTAAGTATAACAAAATATCTGAACAGCATCATAACAAGGTTCAATATTTTTTTCAATGTCCCATGAAAAAGGGAACTTGAGAGCAATTTTCTTCAAAACACTTATCAGACCCGCTTTACCTACATGACCCTTGTATACATTTGCAACCTGCACACAATGGTTCCCTTGTTGTCCTAGTATGCAGGGAAGTCTAAACCAATAAGAACTCTGATACATACTTGGAATAACTGAGCCTACCCTCAATATTAATTCAAGTCATTGCCCTCCATATCAAGTGCATTTTGATATTGGTACAAAGACTTAACCAATACAAAGGTGACAGGAGACCATATATTATTATGTACTCTAAACATATGCTCTAGTTTGGTATAAAGTTACCTACAGGCTGAAGAATGCTAGATGAATTAAATGGGTGCGCTATTGTTGCCCCACAGGGAGACAATTATGTTGGTCCAGAGTATGCAATGGGGTGCTTTTACACTAAAAACTGATCTCATCTTATAAGGAAATTAAACTGCCAGCAAAAGAAGTTCATTGATACTGAGGAATTTGCACTTACTTAATACTCTGATGAACCCCAAGTATGTCTGCCACATGTGATAGGGACAATACATAAAGACAGAAGAGCCATTGACCTTGCATAACTTTTCATCCTGGAGCCTTTAAACAACAATCTTTGACCACATGGTTAGGGACTGATCCTTCCCCCGCCCCCCAATGGTCCATTTCCAAGATCAGAATTAGACACTTGGATCTGCTTTTACACTTTTAGCATTGATCTGGAGCTAGAGATCTAACCTTAAGCATGATCCGATCTCCGTCTAGCAAACTGAGCAAAAAGCAACAAGCAAAGGTACAGACCTACATCATGTTGGAGGCAGAAGTGCTAGTTCATATTGCAACTTACAACCACAAATGCAGACAGTTGATATGTGTAGCGGTCAGACACACAAGAGTCTACTACACATGCGGCAAAGTCCATGTCATGTGTGCTGTGTGCTTCATTGCTTAGCCGCCAGAATGGCATCGAAAATGATCTTGAAGGAAGTTTGGAGTTCATCAGAATGGGAATGTAAGTATAGCCCTTTTCACTCTGTATACTACAAAATACTTGCAACAAGAACATCGCCATGGCTTTCAAACTACAGGCCATTTTTTCCACTCTTTTATCTCATCCTGCCATATTGTGCTTAGAGTGAAGTGTCTGAGAAATAGCAGTTTTTCCAACCTTCTTTTATGAGAGTAAATCACATCGCACCTAGTTTGAAAGGACCTTAAGGGTGCATAGTGTAGAAAAAGTAACACAAAAAGTTTCATAATGAACTGGGAAGCTAAATTGCTCAGGTCTCGAAAAACAGCCATGTTCCATGCTAATAAAAATTTCTGCCCAACTTCCCACCCATCACTGTTTGTACCAACCTCTCAAAATGTTATTATCTTCATCACGGACGATTCCACTCAGGCATTTTTTGTAGCACTGAATCAATCGCCCACAAAATATTAAATTGTGCTCTTTTTCTTTTTTGTTCCACCCCCTACAAACAAATTTGAGACCTGAGGGAGTGTCAGGCAACAGCCTGCTTCCCGACAAAATTCACTTCGATTTTCTTTGTCTAAAATCTATTGGTCAGGAACTTTTTCGAGGCTTGAGAAAGCTGTCTCAACTTGCTTCCAATTCCCTACCTTCACCTTATTTTTGCCGACATATTCCCCGTCAAGCTTCTTCCTAGCTCGTACAACGCTGTCAATATCTGAGAACTGGAGAAAAGCAAAGGGCTGGGCCCCAGCTGGCTTTTTGATTTCAATGTGCTGCAGAGGAAGAAAAAGATTTAAAGAGATGAAGATTGAAACGAGAGGCAGGCAGGCAAGACACCTGGAGAAAAGTGAAAAAATCACTGAAGCATGAAATTTGACTGGTTGTGACTTGGCTTGTGACAGTGTTTGTAGCAGTTAACGTCAAAAATGGAAAATTTCCAATCAAATTTCTAAAAATACATTTTTATTCACTGTGAACCTAACAATAATCATTATAAAACATGTAAAAGCGAAAAGCTAACTAATGTAAAGTAACCGACTACCATTTTATGGCTGCTTGTAAAACTGCAATTATGGCTAAATACTGCAAAAAACGAAATCAGCAAAACAATGCAGCGAAACCAAAATGGCATGTAACACTGAGGCTACTTCAACATCACACAACAAATTATCTTCAACGTACCACAATTTCTCCAAATTTGTGGAAGGCCTCGTTGAGGTCCTCTCGAGTAACAGATCTGTCCAGGTTGCCTACAAACAATGTCCTGGTCGCTCTAGGATGAAATTCGTCTAGCTCTTTCTCAAAGTACTTGACTTCACTGTCATCCACTCCAAGGTCTGTAGGGAAGGGATATTAATACATTTAATGTTTAATAGCCACAGACTCAGGATGCACAAAACACCATTCTATCAGATACTCTCTTTGTCACGTGCAGTAGTGTTTTAAATAGGTCTACTAAGAATGGTCCATTCATGTGGTAACAGTTTGAATGCCACAAAAGTTGACAGAAGATGTAATCATAATACTTCTCAAAGCAACAAATAATTCAGTAGAGGTGAAGAAAGCTGTGATAAAGTTACACCATCTCTGCTTCTTGGAGTAAAGTCTGTTAGTTTGTTCTAGACTTGAAGTGAGGGCATATTTGTACTAATGGTTTTGCAAAATTGCCAGTCTCATACTCCAGAGAATGGACTTGTACTCCAACTCACAGCTTTTAGAAGTTATGCACTGGGGCTAATGCAAAGTTTTGTGCTCATAATCATGAAAGAGACACATACTCGTACACACAACCAGAGACATTCCACTTGTACATTTATTCACACCTAAAGGCAGTATGCAGTCACCCCAATCAGAGTGAGTGTACCCTGTCACTCTAGTTCATGATTGGCCTATTTTGATCATGTGACAATATTTTTGTTGGTGAATTGTGAAATTCAAGGAGAATTTCTCCTCGCTTTACCTATTGTTTGTAATAGTTATGTTCAAAACTTCTTCAGAGGTGCTTGTAATGCAATAAGAGGAGATTTGCAAGAGTTTGCTGATTTTTCTAAGAAAATTTTGGGGTGACTGCCTACTGCCTTTAAAGTCTGGTCTGTTCCAGTGACAGTATGAATTTTTCAGTAAGGCTGACCCTGGGGGATAAGCACTAGGGTAAGTGAAGTTACACCTAGACTGCCAGATGCTTATTCCACAGTATACACGGTTGTTAACAAGTTGTATAAACTGATGATCAAGGCAGGAGCTCTGATCTTAGTTTGAATTAGTACCAAATTATTTCTCCTTTATCAGTTCCCCCAAAACCCACACTTACCTGCACCATCCCAAACGGACAGCGCCATCTCACAACCAAAGAAAGAATTGCCCCTAGAAGCTTCCATAGCTTTCTCCATGTCCTCCGCTCTGTAAATGAAGTAGGGAGGCAAATGTGAAAATGAAAGTACATTCTGAATAAACAAATTTACTGGTTTTGTCAATCTGTGGACTCAATTAATACCCCCAGCAGCACCTAACAACAGCTGAATGGTGCTTCTTTTCATGTTATAGAAACATGTTTGTTTATTTAATCATTGATACTCCATCATCTGATAGCAACCTGAGCAATCCAAGACAAGTCCCACAGTACATATTCCAAATGCATAGGTCCATCCACTATGACAACATTGCTACATAAATCCATCCACACAGTAGTGCTTCTCGCTTTGTCAAAATCAGATTAATCCATATAATAAATCCAACAGGCTTTCGTAATCCATATAGTAAATCCACAAAAATCCATAATCTCACAGAACAGTTGGATTGACAAAGATACATGTCACTGCTTTTGTAACTTTGTATTGTGCTTTAGAGACAACACTGGTCTACATGATTGTCACACATTGGAGTAATCCAAGTATTTAGTACGTCCATTTAATATCTGAGAGATGTAACCACGTGCATAGCTTCTTCCCATATTCCAAGTAAGGTAATCCATTCTCAAGAGTTGGCGGTTTCATCAACACCACTTTAAATGCATAAATGACATTTACAACACGGACTCACACCTGCTCCTGGCCAATTAAGTATCAACTATGGCTGCTATTACACCACAGGTTTGCAATGTTCAAATACGACACGGCCAGACTAAACCTGAAATTAATCCCCTGCAACTGTTATTTGTGAGGATATTCACAACCAATTACATGTACCCCTCACTATTTCTATCATGCCAAACGTGGCGCATACAGCAGAGAGCGACACTAATGTAAAAGTGAAAGTGGTGCATGACAAAACAATACACACCCAAGTTTCCCATATCCTTATCCCTTGGTATCATGTCTACAATCATTTTACTATTTCCTGTATCATTTACCAATTTACACTCTTAAAGATTTAAATGCTTCATAGATGCCTAGTTAAAAGAGAGATATCTATACTACTTGGAGCAAACATGTTTGCAATTACACATAGACACATTTTCATCAAGAATTCATCCATCCGACATCATAGCCCAATCGGATCTCCTGTTGCCTAATTACTGTACTAACATGAACTGGGTGTGGTGCAATATTTTTCTGCTGCCAAAACAGCACAACTGTAATCATATAAACAAGTAAAACAACTAGGCCTATCTCATTAAAATGGAGAAAAAGCTATTTGTCTCCACCTAGGATCATTTAAAAATTCAGGCTGTAGTCAGTGAGTCTTCTGTTTTGGGTGACCTATCCAGTGAATCCCTTCAGACATATCACTGATTTTGTGGAACAATTACTTTCATATTTTATTCATTTCAAAATAGACTTCTTTGGGTGTCCTTCAAAATAAATTCACAGTTCAATTGTCAGGGTCTTCCATACATATATTTGAACCCCCATGTTTCCTTAAGCTGCCTCTCAGCTGAAGATCCATTATATTACAACATTTCTAAACCAGTCCTATAGTAGATGTTCAGTCCCAGATATGGTGCTGTTAATGATTCTTATCATTCTTACCTTTTGAAGAACACAATCCCCTTTCTGTCCTCCCCCACCCCCTGAACAGTCACCGCTGTCACCTGGCCATACTTCTTAAATTCATGAAATAACCCGTCTTTGATACTTGAATCTGAGGAGAAAATAAAAAGCAAATTTCACAAAGATGAAGAAGACAACTACCACAGTTGGTAAGTCTCGTGATGAAAAAAGCCTGGTTAATATTTTAAAAGCAGGTGACCTTTCATAAATACAGTGTTCTAAATATGAGACATTTTTTTTTAATGTTCCAACCACAAAACCACATGAATATTACAATCATTCTGCACAACTCAGCAAATATTGCAAGGCCTATTTTTACACATTTTAATTTCAAATCATGAACTACCGGGTATGTTCCATTAACAACTGACAGTAATTGGGGAAAACAAGCCAAACTTAGGCACTCACCCTATAGACTCTTTTCCAAATAGCAATTACAAAGGATTGTGGGATAGAGGTTTGGTAAGTGTCAGTTATTGTCAGTGGCATTATACTGTGGCCAAAAATGATGTGTACCAAAGCACTATCCCACAACCCTTTGTAACTGCAATTTGGAAAAGGTCTATTGCCAGGTGGCACTAGGCAATGACATCTGCCACTCTATAATAACATCCCCCACTACTTAAAATAGCCAAATTTTCCCAGCAATTACAATTTGTATCATTTTTGATGCAATGGAACATTGACTGTCCATTACATTATAAGTCATTAAGATTGCACAAACTGCTCCATTGCATTATTTTGTATGAAGCAGCTTGAAAAAGTGTTTTTTTTTTCTTTCCAAAATTTTAGAGTACACCCATCCCTTTCCCCTTAGATCTCTTCCCCCAAAACAATTCAAATTTTACTGTCACTCATAATAAAATACATACTTCCCTGTAAATTGAACCATATGACAAACACCATCATTCCTCTCAATTACCTAGTGCCCTCCCCCCACCAAACAAAATGATATCCCTTCCCCCTGCAAATTGCACATGATCAATTAGTATAAATATCAATTCACTAGCACTTCGCACCATTTCCAAACTTCTTTGAAAATAACAGCTTGATCAACTTCCTCTCTTCATCATGCAAATGCCTAAGCTCTCGAAGGCCCATGTTATCACATGACACAGTCCCACAATGCCTTGCAGGCTTGCACTTATGCAACACTGATACCCATGATGAAAGAGAGAATGGTTTTATTCTGAAGGTTTCTTACTGTAATGGTATGAATTTTGCAAGTTACATTTTAACACATATGAGTACTTTTAATACCTCGTTTAAACTGCAGGTTCTATTAAAAGGCCACTCCCACCTACACCTATAGAAAAATATTATGTTTTGGTCCGAGATCTTGCTTCTTGTAACAGAAAACTCCAGAGGCCCATCTTGTGATACAAAAACTGCCAAAGCAGACCACTGGTCCCTTCCTCTACAATTATTACTGTACTTCATTTCTTCATCCACAGGTTACATAAAGGATGGTGGATGATCAAAATTTAATTCCTGGTTCAGGCTTTCCTTCAGCTCATAAACATCTTAATTAATATTACCTTGAACTTCAGAATGCTTATTTTAAACAATCTCAAAAATTACAGTCAGACCACCAACTGTAAAAAAATCTGTTCAAGACCAGCAAACTTAACTCGATCATCAAGGCTTTTTGAAAAAGTGCAGAACGAGTTCACACGCAGCTGAACTGGGAAAATCAACACTAAATTGTAACTGCTGGATTCAGCACACTACCAAAGTGATTTAAGTTGCCTCTCAATGGTTCGATGCTTGGCTTCACTTTGTTATTGCTAGAAGTTTCTCCACATGAGTGCATTTTGACCCCGACCCTAAATGAGTGACTGCCTGGAAACTTTATGAAATAAATACAGATTGAACGCACCAATGATCACTGTGGCTCGAGGCGTTAACTCCCCTGCCTGCCATAACATACAAGCAATCAAGTTGCAATTTATTTCTTCCACACTACCTAAGATTTGAGAGCTTCAAAATTGCTTTTACTGAAGATACCACCTGAGTAAATATCAAAAGTAACTGACAAAAACAAATTGTTAATTTTAGAATGCAAAATGAGTGGAAAATGGCATAAAAGCCATAGAAATTTTTCAGGACCAGTGATGTTAATATGCATTTAACCCATTGTCATCAAGGTTACACAACTACCAAAATGCTTTCTTTTAATTTCTGGCTGTTCAGCACCATTCACAAGTCATTTTGATAATAATGCCAAGCATCTGACAAAATCCTAAAAACTCCCTGATTTACAAATTTACAAGCCCAAATATTTACCTCTTTTTTACATATGTTACCCTTAAATTGAAAACAATTACTACCTAGCATAGGTGCTTGTACAGTTATCAGACACCCTCTGTAAGGGCACCCTATTGAATACTAGTCTTTCCTTCATTTGTCAGGTAACTGAGAGTTAATACAGATGTACAGTAGAGCATACAGAGTTACAAAGATCCAAACAGACAAGCTATTCCTTCAAATGTGAGGAATTAAAGGTTTCTGTTTCATTTAAACATCAACAGTGTAAAATAAAGAAAAAAACTATATGAAAAGGGAAAAAATATTAACAACCAACTAGATCTACTATTTGAGAGAAATCACAATTGAAATTGAAACAAATCCATGACAACAGCGAGGTCTACACAAAAGTGTAAAACAATCATCACAAAAACGTGAAGTTGCAAGGACAAGTATTTTCACAAAACTACAAAAGATTGATTGTCACCTCAATACAATGCAAACTAACCAAACTTTGTATAGCATTCAATAAAATCAAAACCTATAACAGATGAAAGTGTGACTGTGTTGGTGAACTAAATGCTTCTTGACACAAGATCATAGTGAATGAATGGAAACCATCATCATCTTTCAAAGTAACAGATTTTTATGGTGCTGGGCCTGTAGCTGCAGGGGACTGTTGAGTGTTTGACCACACCCCCTCCCCCTCCTCCTTTCACAGTCTAAACATTTTCATGGTTACAATTTCAACTACAAAAAATCCATTTCAGGGCAAAAATTGTTCTTCAGGACAAAAGCCATACCATGATTGTTAAACAATCAGGGGAAATTATCAGAGCAAATACCTTTCACCCCCAGCCCACCCCATTCCTGCTTGAGAAATGCCAGGGGTAACCATAAGACTCTAGGTGGGCCCTCTCCCTTCAAATTTAGCAGATAATGGGATAGTAAAAGTACATTTTAACTACTACAGGGATACTTCTCATGACTATATGACATTCTTTCTGTAAAGCAGCCACCTCACTGAAAATTGCTATAACTGCCTTCTTCCCTTCTCCCCCCCCCCCTCCCCACATGTATGTAGGCTTGGGCAAGTTTAGCACTTTCCTGTTGAGAGAGAATTCTAGTAACACTTGTACTCAACAAGCTGTAGTAGCATTAATAGTTCTCCCTCACTGTTGGTGCATGAGGCACCAAGTTTTATACCCCCATGGACTTATACCACCACACACTCTCTAAAACGAAGGGGAAAGCCTGGGGGGTAATGATGTGAATGTCAAATTAAAAACTTAGAACCCTTCTGCTGCCATCAAATTCATATTCTTCTTTAACTTTTGATCAGGCAAATCAAAAAACGGAGAAAAAAAGCTGAGTGAAAATTTGTGATGTTAACCATTTCGCTGACAATGAAACAAGGGCGAGTTACAGGGAAACAGCAAGGATATGCGTAGGACGCCACCTAGTGTGGGTAGGATTTTCATTGTCAGTGATCATTCCGCAGTATATGGACTGTCCAATAGTAGTAATAGGTGAGGTAAGTAGGAGCGAAATAGATTTCATATTCTTCAACTTTTGATCAGTACTGATGTATTAATATTTTTACAAATTTAAATTTCAGTCTTTCCCTGCACAAAGGAATGAATTCCATGATTCATTTGACACATAAATTATACTCTTTTACATATACATACATATAAAATAAAAAATATAAAAAATATAAACTCCAGGTAGCTTGCCTAGCACAAGAATAATTCAATGCAGATTGTCAAGAGCATTAGTGTTCGGCTAGAAGCAGATGTCACAATCGAAAGTTATCTAATAAATTAATCGTTACAGTAATAAACAACAAATAAAGGGGTACATTTTACAATAGTGATTGTGACTTTCACATCTCCCTTTTACTTTCAAATCTTTAATAAACCACTTATTCTTGGAATTATAATATTTACAGCTATAGTACATTACCTCATTGGATATCAAGAACCAAAACTTATCTAATTTTTGTAATTTCCAAACACACATAACTGCTTTGCAAATTATCTAAAACAAACTATTTTCTCACTTAGTTCAATGACCCCACCAAGCAGTTACATCAACTCACATTCCAGTAATTGTCAGCTACCAAAATAAACCATTTTGACACTTTCTCTACAATTTTCTTTCCCTTGAACAAAATGCTAGAGCAACTCACAAGACAGAGTTGCCATACTTGTGCAGCAGCACAAGGTCAAATGCTGGAAATGCATACATATGTACTTAGGGGCTGTCAACTTCAGAAATCACTTAACCATATGAGATGGTTTCAAATGACCTCTCATTTCAAAAAAGAAAGAAAAAGAAAAAGAAAAAGAAAATAATAAAAGAAAAAAAAATGCACATTACTTTATAAAATAAACTCAGGGAGAAAAAAAGCCAAGTCTTGAATCTAATGATCTTGGGAAAACAATCAAAGGTTTTTCTAAGGAAGAATACATTTTTGGTTCCATTATCATAAAGTGATCCTCTTTAGTAAAGAGGTTTTTCATGCATTGGTGGTTTCGAGAGAAGGCAAAATCCTTGGAAAGAAGATACTGAGAGTGGTATGGAATACTGGTTGATGTAACATAAATTAGTTCCACTTAAGATTACGCTTTAGCCTTGTATAGATTCCTCTAAATCCCCTGGGATTATGATATGCGGGACTAGATATGGGGAAAATTTTGTCAAAACTGACGAAGCATTGCACAGAACAGGGCAGCTTGTAAAATGATGGAACAATGCTTCCAATGATAGGGTAGCTTTATAGATACATGCTTCACTGTGACAGAAAATATTATTTACATCAGTTGCAGCATATTGATGTCATAGATAATATTTTCACTTTTTCATCACCAATGCCATTCAATGTCATCAACAAACCATGCCAACAGCTTTATTTTCCAAAAATACCATTATGTATTATGAGAGGTATGTTGCATCATTCAAAAATCTGGTACAGTAGAAGTCTGGGTGTTATACCTATTCACGAGCAATGGGTATGCAGTGAATTGAAGTTTGAAGTTTCTTTATTTCCAGGATAACATCACAAGAATTTCATATGCAGTGTATTTCTTCCAGTACCTTATTTCAAGTGATTAAATGTTAAGGGAAAATTGAGTCACCTCAAATTAGTACACCCAGGTATCCTAATGCATGAATGGCATTTTGTAAATCATGTAACAACAATTCTGTAACTGAATTTTTGAATTTATACAAAAAAAACCCCATTTGTTTACTCTGAGAATGCCACATTTCTGTTCTGAAACATTATGAAAGATACTTGCAATGGACATAAGGCCAGATATCTAACATTTAGTTCACCTGTTAATGTAAGTTTGGGGCGACTGCTTTAGGCTGCATTAAGCAGCGGGATTGTACAATTCTCACACTTTTCTCAACATCTCAACAAGTTTTAAAATCGTGTGCGGGAATTTCTTGCACCATTTTGGAAAACCTGTTGGGAAGACTTTTAATGTTGCAACTTATCAAAATCCCCCCCTCCTTTGGACCAACATCCCCCTCCCCCCAAAATATCTTTTCGTAATTTCCCTCCTAAATTCTGATACCTAGTGGTAGTAGGTATCACAGATGGTTATAGTTGCCCCAGCGGAGCAGCGGCCCTAGCTACATCTATCACAGTACATCAACATTTTTATACAGAAATTGAAAAGGGATCATCACATCATGTTGCTAAAATGATCTCCGAATGCCATGCTATGCTCAGGAAAAAATGCATACTAGACATAGCAAGGGGTATTAATAAAGTATGTGTCTGCAAAGTGACAAAAAATTTTTGTACATCAATGCATAATAGATGCTTCAGTCCATTAGCCTAATTACAATGTATCTCCAAGTACAGTCTTTATGATTTTTTTTTTTTATCTTTTGGACATGTTCTAATTTACAGTCTCACAGATCTGCATAAATTATGCAAAAATCTGTCCTAGTTTAAAAGCATTCAGCCTAGTTTATCTCAAATTGAGGGTTTATATAAACTAGAATCCAATCTGCAACAAGACCTGTGCAGAACCCAGTCCTGGCCAATAATTTTAAAGGGAAGGGAATGGGAGGCATGATCAAATCTGCTAAAAGACCTGTGCAGAAACAAGCCCTGGTCAATAGTTTTCAAAGGGAGGAAATGGAGGGGGGGGGGGGAGAATAGGTGTCCTTTACTGTCTGTCAAGTTGTTACATGGTTTCTTGACTATAAATGATTGGTCTATAACGTGTCATTACTCATTGCTACAAATACTAAATAGGTACAGCCAAGTACTGATCATTTCCACTGAAAAATCAATGCAATTCCTACAGCAATTCTGGTGGCATAATTATTTACAGTTAGTACCTTCTAAACCACAGAACAAATAAGAGCATCACCTGTTGTGTGTCTGCTAGTAAGGGTGTTGTCCCACACTATTTCCACTATCTCTAGCTATTAGTAGTAGTGTAAGCTGAGTGAAATAATCAGCTGACTCATTTAAGCTGTCAGACTTGGGAATATATTAGATAACTTGAACTAACTGGCTGGATGCCAACTACTTAACTGATTCCCACCACAAAGACAATCAGGGATATCCCACATATCACAAACCTTGTATCATATTATTGAATACTATCGCACTAGCTAAGCAATGTATGTCCCTACACTAGTGACTGCCAACACATATGTATTGTGCAATACTTTTCAGGACAAAAGTCTGTACTTAACTACTTTTTAACAATGAACAAATAATTAACACAGGCAATTAACTATATGTGAAATCTTTCAGTTTCTAATTATACAATAGAACACATTAGTGTGTTACATGCTTTGTGTAAGGTCACAGGTCAAAACCATCTCATATCATTCTAATAAATACTGAGTGTGTAAAATCTATACAGTACAGAAACAGCAAACAATAAAACTTCAATATACAGGTCTCGTTTTGTTTTTAGTTTAACATAAAGAACGGAATGTGGCGGTGTGCTATTACAACAATAGTCTTTTTCCCCCACTTCAATAATAGTCACACACCTGCTAAATTACTTAAAGTGCCTTACTGTCCTTATTCTAAGAGGACAAACACTGCACATGAAGTTAATCTCAACTAAGACCCTCATGATACATAAGCACACCTCAAATCCAGAAAACTACCTGGTTTAGGAATCCCTGACACTTACCTCCTATTTACATATATAACCCTCACTTACCCACAGTAATACCTGGCAAATGAAAGATAGCTAAGAAGAAGAGAGCCCTCAACAGACAGGGCTGCTCAATCCTTCATTTTGCACAACAGTAGAACATTACAGCAAATTTTAAACTTGCCAACTTACCGCTGGATCTTGCTGGTAAATTTCGCACACACAACCCTGAAAATTTTGTTGACCCTCCCAGGGAACTCTGTGTGGTTTCTGTGTTTCTGCTTTCACGATCACTCTCTCTGTCTCTACTCCGTGATCGAGACCAGCCCTCACTACCCGTGTCACTACTGTGTGAGTCCGTGCTCTTACTTCTTGATCTACTCCGAGATCGACTGTTACTTTTTGATTTACGACCCGACCCTGACCCAGAGCGTGCAGAGGGACTCTTGCTCTGGCCTGGTAATGTTTTGAACGGTTTGAGACGTGATTTCCGCAGGGAAGCATCCCCAAAATTTTCTCCATAGGAATCTTTGAGGTAGTCCGGGTCGTTCTCATATTGATCCGAAGATCTGGAATGTGAATAGAAATTTGCACGAGTCCTTTCTCTTTGTCTTTCACGATATGCTGGTGACGAGCTACTCTCGTCCCTATACTGTGAGTTCTCACGCCCATAATGCTGTCCATATGATCTATCAAATTCATAAGTTGAGCCTGCTGGATCATATCTGTCCTCCACTGTCCTGTAGGAAGGAGAGAAAAGATGAAAGGTCAAATGTCACTGAAAGAAAATGTGTGGTCAAAATTTCTGACTGTTACACCTCCACACAGGTAAATCATACTACCAAAGTTGCAATCAGTATCTCCATGAAACAACTAGTGTACCCAACCCAATCCCATCCCTGACCTCCCATGCCCCACCTCCTAACCCCCAACCCCTCACCAACTGGGGTCTGAAATAGCAGGAGTCTGGGAGTCCAAGGCTCCTTAAAGTTTCTAAGGTTATTAGATGTACAATGGATAGGAACCTGGTTGCTGGTTGGTTCCTCAAATTGCGAAGATCCAGCATTCATGAAAATATTCAGGTTTACTTATAAAATCCTGTGATTCCTGTATGAATGATAGTGAGAAATCTGTTTTATCTTTTGACCCCGGTTTTCTTATTTGGGTCCTAGATGCCATAAGTTAGGGGTCCTGTTGGCTAACGGTACATTCAGGCTTTATGTGACCCAGTGTTTTTGAAATAGGGCCCTGGGCTCTGTCGAACCAAGAGTTAGGCTCCATCCTAGATTTCATTCACCATGCAAGGGGCCTACAGAGATCAAACATAAGATTGATCTTAACTATTTGTGTATGGGAGCCTTGGACTGTAGAACCAAAAACAGAGTTTACGTATGCATACAAACAACCTACAGGTACACTAAAAGGTCATTTCTTCCCTCTATTCCCACCGCAGAATGGAACTCTCAACAGGTGTACCGGTAATGTCTTCCTTGACACATCTGTCTACAATCTGTAAATGCCGTCTTCCATGACATATGATGTCATATTACAGACAAGCCTATACCCTGTTCTCACACTGAAGCCCAGATCAATGGCCTTTGGTACACTCCACCATTAAGAATGATATTCATGTAAATACACACCGCTACTACAAGACTCTCTGGAATCTCATTAACCAGCGGGACTCGCTGCCCTCCCTCCACGACACCATGAATTCAAAGAACTGCATTACGTGAGCTTTCGCTACTGTAGAGGACGGGTCATATTCCACGCTATAATTAAACCCGCCGCTGGCATGCTTGGCATTCCCAGCATATCAGGGACTTCATCATTAGAAGTTTGACGGTGAGCTTTTGTTCAACAATTAGCAATGGGACTCTGTCACTGCAACTCTAGCTGGCGTATTCATTCTGTTCTTACAACGTCATATGCTGGTCTCACGTGGAAACATCTGTGTCAAGCACGTCACTAAGTTACAGGTTTGCTCAGTCGTTAAATGAATCATGAGCAGTGTAAAAGACAAGAATTTTTAGGTAGCTACTACCTCTATGTTTAACTACAAACTTCTCTAAATCTTAACGTACAAATGACAATGGATTTAACAATCTGCCGGCATCTGTGGGCTAGGCTTTCAAGGGTGTTTACAGCCTTTATTTAAAAGATGTTATACTATTAAACATGTTTACATCTTAATAGTTATTTGTGGATTGAGCTTTGCTTTCAGAGGCAATAATAGACATAAGCATGTACTCAGCATCAAATAATTTCATAATAATATGTCAACAGGGATGTTTCAGCAGCTCTTTTTTTTTTGGGGGGGGGGGGGGGATGCAGTTAAATATTCAGAGTTTCTGCCCAACCTCTAACACTAAGGCACAATCAGTCTTGACGCCACTTTGAAAGTGATATTCAATCCAAGCGATACCATTGTAACAAGAAGTATGCAGTACACGTTGCTCAAATATGAATAGCTAAGATACAATACTGGATATTACTGACCTGGCAGGGGAAGGGGAGGGAGGGAGGGAGAGAGAAGAGGAAATGAGAGAAAGTAATCACTTTAAAAACCATGCCAATGTCACTGATAACATATACTGCTTTTTAGTTAGAATATTTCTTCCTGCCTCAAGACATCTAGTGTTACACTTTACCACAGTCAAGATCAAATCTCTGGGTCAACAACCTCATGAACGATTAATTCACCTGATCACTGAGTACTTTGAAGGTAGAATGTTCTCCCATGGGGAACAAGCTAATTACATCACCATTAAGAAACGTCACAGTTGACTAACTACTAATGCATTTAAACCTCTCTGGTAATGATCATTTAAGATTCTGTAATATGTAGTTCACACTGACAAACAAGTTTTATGTACACCAACCTTCTTTATTGGAGCTTTATAGCCTTAAACTTGATAGCAATCTTTTTTTTTTTTTGGCTTTTCTTGCAAAAAAAAGGACGATAGCTACCAGAACCTTGGAATACCTTGGCACAATTTTTTCTCCCCCCCCCCTCACCACTCTCATGTGAGTGGTCAAAAGTGTTGTATCTATCTATCAGAACTGGGGACTGAAACTACTAAAAAAAACTTGTCAAATTCTAATAAACTCTGCTGAAGCTGTTTCTTGCTTTGTACTGTAACTTACATCTGCAGTCGGTCTATTCAGAGAATTTTACTCCCACTACAAAAGGATCTTTACAATACAACCTGCTCCTCTATTAAATTGTTCACTTTCCTCACTGAACGTTTCTGACAGATGTGAATCGCAGGATGAGCAGAGCTTTGACTTTCAGTTTAAATTTTGAAATTTGTTTTCTAAGATAGACACAAACAGGGAGAACCTAATATATAAAGACTTTCCAAGTCTGTGTAAAGTTTAAGGTACTTGCATGATGCATTCATGCAGGAAGTTAAATAACCTCTGCAACATGGCCCACATAGGATACATGCCAACATCTTCCTACGTAATATCTTATTACCCGCATGGCAAGGTGCCTACAATAACATAATGAAGTAATCAACGACACACATTCAAATATCATGCAAGCTATGTTACATTTATTTTCTCTGAACAAGAGCATTTAGAATGACAAACAATTCACAGGGCATTCCACCCTCTGTAACCCACGTACAACTGTTTCAGGAAAAGAATGTTCCATCATTCTACATGCTTGCGTGTCTCCCACATATAAACAACACACACAGGCCAAGCCCTTTACCTTAACAATGAGCACAGTTTTATTAATCAGTATGTTACACGACTCACTTTCGATTCAGTTAAAAGAGGCTTTATGGAAAGGTGATGTTTATCACTTGGAATGGATAATTTAGTGCTTCATCCAAAATTCCAAGTAGTATTCAGTATCAACTAACAACTTCACAGTTAAAACTAACAAATGAGCCTAAATATATAATTCTGGTTCTGTGTGGGCCTATATAGTTCTTGAACAAATGTGTTTTCTTCTTCTTCTTCTCGTGTACTGGCAGGGCTCTAAAAAAAGGTAGAGCATATGAGCCAGAGGTGTGCGGGGAGGGGATATGACTTAATCAAAATGTAAATTATGCTTGAACGAATTTATACTATTTGCATTGACAGTCCCTTCAGGTAACATATTCCACTCCTTTATAGTTCTTGGGAAAAAGGAGTATTTGTAAGCATTGATACGACACGCAGGTTGTTGGAAGTTTTGCGTGTTCATTCTCCGAAGGCCTTGCAGTGTCACTGGTTTTAGGAAGTTTTCTTTAGATATGTCAATAAGGTTCTGTTCAAAAGGTTTTGATTTGTATCTCACCCAAAACTTGGAGCACAAGAGTGGAACTTAACCACATAATGTATACGGATAATACACTTTCATACTGTGTGTACATGCGTATTAACACTTACAGTGCCTTTCCAGTTTCCTTGTTCAGACATATGAGGATTTTGGGATAGAGCTTTGGTGTGTATAATGTCAATGGCATTTTACTGTGGACAAAAATGACACACACTGAAATTCTATCCCACAATACTTTGTAATTGCTATTTGGAAAATTGTCTATAGGCATTCCAAACTAAATTCTGGGGTCCTATTGTACTTGACTATTCTCTTTCATCAGTAAAGGCCTACACAAAACACTAAAAATATAGGTATATACAATACCAAAAATGAACTAACATTCCCACTGACAAATTCACAGCTGACATACTACGTCCATAGTCAGTCAGCAACATGAGGAACACCCCTCCCCCCTCCCCCATCCTCACCTTGCAAAGTATGGTACTAAACCCCTTTTAGCAAAATGGATTGCAGCAACCATCCAACTGCTACTATGAATAATCATATCACCCCTGCAATGACACCCCCCACACCCATTCCAGAATCTCTAGCTAAAGGCCTACAATCAGTTCTCAAATTTCTGCAGTTAGTTCTCAATATTCCAATAGTACAAGTTGCAAAGCCATAACTACTAGCTACACTGCAAGTTGTAGCCATATACAAGTCCCAAGAAGTACACAAGCTAACTGCAACCAGGCCCTACAAGCCTCCATTCAAAAGTCCCAGTCACAAAGGTAGAACAACAAATGTCTGCAAGTAACGAAGACCGTCCGACTTTTCAGCAGTAGTAAGCCTACTTAGGCCAAGACAACCTGCCTAAAACTAAACAGTCCTATATGTTATACTACATAAACTACTATAACCTGCTACAACACTGTACAATTTCAAACTTGTTTCGTCAGCCCAATCTACAGAGCTCAATAGACTTCCTGACCATACAAACTTCATAAAGGCTAGACACCCTGCTATACAATTCTGTAGCAAAAAATTACCTTCAAAACTGGAAGAGACAAGTTAAATAGACTGAACAAATGGTTAAAAATTCTGCATAGTCACTTCTTTGACACTGTTATGAAGGAGAACTGCCAGCTAGCCTTTGTAGGATGACCTTGTACAGCTTTTGTGTCTAGGGTTGGTAAAAACCTACTATACAAAAGCTGGCTGGCACAGGTCATAATCTCACCTTCTCAGTACACAATCACCTTTTCTTTTCACCTCTTTTTAACCATGCTGTTTTTTCTTAACTTACACAGCTCCTTTTCTACCTTGGTGGTTCTATTCTATTTTTTTTCCAGTACCTTTCCAAAAGACCCTGCTGTTGGTACAGACTGTACAATACAGTATTAAAAGGTCTTTGCAAACACACCACTGCTTTCTAACTTGGCACCTGGCCAATCTTGCACCTCAAGGCTATATCACCACTGCTGAGCTGAGCACACAGTTAATGCAAGCTGGCTAAGCTCTTCGCTCAATAACAGCCGGGTGTTATTATAATATGCATACAACAGTCAGCACTAGCTGAAGCTGTGCACGCAATATCTTGTGCTGGGCTTCATTACTGTGCGGCAGTTTGTGTGACAGGCTGTTGAGCTAGACAGCACACTGCTATTCCAATAAGCTATATGTCCTCCGGTATTTCATTTCCACTGCTGGGAGTTGAAGAGGGCTTAAATAACAGAGGTCACTTCCATATATGGGCATGTTTATGTGTTAGCAGGGAGAGAGAGTGAGAGAGCAGTGTGGGATTGAGTGATAGCCAAGCTTTTATACAGCTTGCCACAGACAGCAAGATATTATTGACTAATGAGTGCCAGGCGGGATGATCAGATAGCGTGTGTGCGTGTATGTGTTATGTACATGTATTATGTATAGTCAGTACTTGTGATGCGTTTGGTATGTGGTGTAGTGCAGGATGTGTGTCTGCGTCAGACATAAGGATGCATTAGTGATAGCTGTAGTCCTGTAAAAGGGGCAATTAAATGTCTGACTTGTCTCTTGATTTATGCAGGCGTTGAGCTGCTTATCAACAGCGGCTGTGCATGCCTAATGCTGCCAGCATACTAACATTCACACCACTGGTGCGGTGTATGTGGTGAGAATGTCTGCGATTTTGAAAAGTGCCACGTCCAACAAATTCATAGAGCATGGTGAACAATTGCTGAGGCTTTATGGAGAGGCAATAAAAGGCGGAGGAGAAAAACGAAGCACAGGGCAGAATTTTTCTCTTATGACATTTCATTTGAACACCAAAAACATAATTTCAACCAGACTGAATGTTTGATTCCAGCACCTTCAAAATGCGTTATCATCCACAACTTACATACATTCCATAATAGCCTTTTCTCTTGAGAATGCTAATACAAGAACCTGCATGGTTAATCAAAGTAACAACTGCCAGCTACCAGTTTCTTTGTTTTTAAGTTTGCCTTCTTTTTTTTTCAAAATTTTTATAGATTTAGGTTTATTGATTGGAACTGGGCCTCGTCTCTAGCCATCTCTCAAATCTACCAAGTACTGAGGAAAATTCAGTACCACCTGGATGATTTAGTAAGGGAGTTGCCACTGGCAACTCCCTAATTCAACTATTTACAACTAAAAGAAGTCTGAGCACGTTTCAGAGTTGCCAGTATTAAAACAGGGAGTTGCTATTTGTCAAATAGCAACTCCCTGATTACAATGACTTGTACAAAACCAAACATGTGTAAAACATCAGCCAACATCTTCAAAAATAGATCATGCCATGTTAACCAAGGATACAAAAACCACCATATCCCAGTGTTGACAAATTATATTAGATTGAAATTGCACTTATTGCAGGCATGTAGGTGAATTACATACAAAAATTCTTCTTCTTCTTCTGGAATACTGGCAGCTCTAAAGAAAAGAGTATATAAATTGGATCTAAGGACGAATGAAATAGACTAAGATTTGGGGTTAATATGTATCTTGATTCTGAAGTAAAAATTTTACCCAGAATCAGGTGATTTCACACCACCAATGATGACCTTTAAAATTTATGATTTATATCACCACACACCTGTAAGTGGTAGTTTCGATGATAGCTAAAAACTTGATGGCCTTACAGATCTACATAAGCCAAACTTGCCAAATCTGGCTGAGAACAGGCCAATCTGCAGACCCTTACACTTTTACAAGTACCAACGAATCTTACACAAGGGGCTACATCTTTCACAAAGATTGTTTCTTTTGTCCAGGGACCTCTTAACCTGACTACAAACAACCCAATAGCAGTACAAGGTCAATGAAATACTGGAATACAAACCAATACTTGCTCATCTTATGATTTAAATATTTGTGAATACAACCCTGTTACAGACTAAGATTCAGTGTTGCTTGCAAAAGCCTGTCCAGAATTTTGACTGCAAATGGGCATATCCTCAAGAGTTGAGGATAGGGAAAAATTCTCCCCATGAACCCATCTAACTAGATTTGTTAGTTACATGAGGTTTAACGTCCCAGTTTACAACCAATTGGTTCAAGTCGAGACGACCACAGCCTTTTTTCCAGTTGTGGCTCACTGGCTTGTTTTTCCTACTCCATTGCTTATGCTGAGCACCAAGCACAAAGGCAGTAGGTTCCATTTTTACAGTCTTTGGTATGACCCGGCCAGGATTTGAACCCTAGACCTTCCGGCTGCAAGTCGGATGCTCTAACTGCTTGGCCACTGCAGTCAGTCCTCCATCTAACTAGATGAGAATGACAAAATTCTACCATTGTACGAACTACAAATATGTGCTATGCCAAAACTGAATGCTCTGTTATACTGAAATTGGTCTTTTCAACATTTTTGACATGAAAATCTTGCAAATACATGAACAGATCTTACGACAAACACAAATTCCACAATCCCTTGCAAAAATGGAAGTCTTTTGTACTGGCTACTGTAACAAATGTTTACTCCAAATATGATTCTGGGCCATATATATACACGTCAGTATTGGAGCTGCGATTCCTACGAAAGTGGAGTTGTTACTCCACTCCCTGCCAGGAGTCTCGACTCTGACGTAGAGTCAGGTAACCTGCCCATGCCTACTGGCTACTTAAACTCTAACACAAAGCATGCTTCTAATGAAAGAACTTATTGCTAATTAGCAATGAATGTAAAATGTGACCTTTAAACAGAATTACACATTTATTGGTCTACAAACAGTTATTTTAGTCAATTTTTCCAAAGACTTTTTTCAACTGGAAATGACATTAAGGTTTTATGGTCCTGTAAATTTGTCTGCAAAAAAAGCACCAAAGAGGCAGTTAATGATGTATTTGAAACAGCCAAGGGATTGGAAAAAGATACTGATACGTGCTGCCTTTTGTCATCATTAGAAGGTTACCTGCTCAACAGGTTTTTATCCCAGAAAACATGCTTATTATTGTCTGGCTTCATTGAAATCACTTTGTAGGACATTTTCACAAATATGGTGGCTCCAATATGTTGATCAAGGTCATAATACTCATTAGGGGTGTGGTATACAGTAGTAGCAAACAAAGAAGCTTTATGTGGCTTCAATCTTGTTCCATTGTCTATGGAAGCAGGTTAATAATCACAATAGAGCCTCTACAAAGAAAACAAAGGATTCTCATTTACTCACATTTTGGACTAACAACAAATTTTCTGAGCCACAAAAACCACTACATTCAACAAGAATCTCATGAAAACCATTGGCACTCTAAATTCTCTAATGCAATTTTTCTAAAAAAAAAAAAAAAAAGACTTCATTGATGTGTATACCATAAACTGGTATTAGGCGTTTAAAGGGAGGAAAGCAGTGGTCCCAAGTATATTTTCAAAAGTCTTCTAAATCTTATCTGTCCTCTTATTGCCCTCAAGTATCTTTCATTTTGTTTCTGTATAAAAACACTGAATACTGAAGGTAAACCAAGGAGTCTTCTGCATGAATTTAACAATATATACCAAAAATATTGTAACATGATTGATAGGAGCCATTCCTGAATAAGGATGACAGGGAACACAAATCCAAATTGGGGGACTACTTTTTCCCTTTAAATCACTGGGAAGCAACAAGTCCTGTAATCACCAAAACTCCCTGGTTTGGGAGTCTATGAGCTACGATACTTACCTTCTATTTACATGCATTATTGCCTGCAACAACTGTCTGGCAAACAAAGTAACACCACAGGACCCCCTACCAATTGAGGGCGCCCTAGAACCCAACTCTTCCTTCTGCATTTTGCCGGTTATTGCTGGCAATAATGGTATACAAATGTAAATAGGAGGTAATGAGGAGCGACCTTCAACACAGCAAACACTGTCAATTGGTTGGTTCCTTTTCAAGAACACCTATCAGGTAACCTAATGATGACAAAAGACAGTGTGTATCACCTCACAATCTGAGTACTGTGCAACTCCGATGAAAACTTTCCAGACACAATGTCCTCTTCAAAAGAAAAAAAAATTGTCTGAAGGTTAAATAGCACTGTATAGATTTGCTTACTTGAAATCTTTTAGTTCTGCACAAATGCACGTTTTGTTTCTCCTCTGTTACCTCAAATGATTTCAGTCATTTACACTTTCTTTTTCCTCCTGTTTTTCAATTTATTTTGGTCCACTGATGTTTTCTGGGGATGGGGTGGGGAGGGAGAACGCTTGAAAACCATTGCCCCTAGTCAAGCATTTTATGAGATTCAAGAAAATGAAAAAAAAAGCTTTAGAAAATATTTACAGCAAAGAATAATCACTACCTGAGTATGTATGGTATCTCTATCTGTCTACTACAATCTCATTTTTCAGCAGTTATGCAGAATTTATCAAATACAAAAGCAGCTCTTCGGAGCCAAGTAACGAATTAGACTTGCAAATGTTTAAGTGCAAGATATTCACACAGGCGTTTCCCCCCTCAAGACTAAACAATATGACAACTCCTTCAGTATGGCCTTGAGCAGAGAAATCTGCTGATCACGAGATGCCAGAACGCATCAAGGCTTTTTCCATGCAGGGCAGCTGTACGCAAGTCACTCCCAACATCGTCATCTGCTGCACGCAAAGAACGGCAATACCGCTTGGAGAACTAATCTGCATTTTGGTCGAGAGAGGCATCTTAGGAAAGCTGGAAAATATATACAGGCAGGAAATGGTGCTATAGAAAGGAAATGGTGCTGCAGGCTGATGGAGTTGGTTATGAACAAGGAGTCTTAGATGACTCAAGTTTCATTACTGTAGAGGGTTTAGTATCACTGCTAAAATGTTGTCAAGAACAGCACATTACCAGCCACGTGATTAAGTTTAAAACATATTGATTTTGGTGAGCATTTCGTTCACCTTCAGTTGGCATTCATGTTACATAAAAAAAAAAAAAAAAACTACTTTTGCAGACTGCCTACAAAGTAGGCTGCTTCAAGCTGTGACAGTGTCTTTTCCATGTGTCACAAACACTATTACAATTGTCATAAAAATTTTATGTTGCTTAATGTGACCTGCATATTATTCAAGGGACTATACTTTGTTGTTACTATGGAAACATCAAATTATGGCCTTAAATAGAAACTGTGTGATAGTTTGCAATTATACTACCTTAGAATTTTATAACTTTCTAGAAATGTCAATAAAACTGAAAGTTTCAAGGACAGTATATGTAAATAAGGCACCATACTGACTTCCGCACATAACGCAAGCCAGCGGTGACGTCTTTTGAGAAGGACATTCTTAAGGTTAGAATTATTTCAAATGTGAAGATAATTATCTCCCATTATTAACATGCGTTAAAACCAAAAGCCTAGGCTGTACCAATTTTCTCTTTTTTTTTTTTTTATTGCAACAACTTTGTGTCATATTTGATCACCTAGCTTTTGAAAACGTTACTCTTACATTCTTATACTATGCTTGATTTAGAATAAAAAGCAAGTAATGCTCTGATGTTTTCAGTCTTGATGACTGTTAAGTTTTCCTCCCAATGTAAGGGAGAAGATACAACTGACATACTTGCAAAAATAATATAGTCTAAGTATTAATGGAAGGAATAAAATATAATCCCTGGCCTTTGTATTTTAACAAACCTTGGTGCTGGAGCAAGATACAATGTAATAAGCAATGGCCTCCTAACTCCCTCTCCTCTCCCCCCCCCCGGCCCCAGCTGGTACTTTGGGCTGCAAATGTTTGAATTTATAGACACTGAGGTCATGGCCCTCAAAGATGAAACTTTAACTTAGTGATAAACAAATTACGTGTTTAAGCATTGCTTACCAACCTTTGGGTCATGCCCCCAGTTGAAATAATGACACCTCTCGTTGGAAACTTGCAAAGTTTAATTAACAAGGCTTTCACAGTTTTTATGAGAGGAACAGCAAATATCACCTACCCCAGCTGCATATAGGCCAAAGTAAAATATCACCTCCTTGCCATAGGTTATAATGACCAAGTTAACCTAATTACCACCTCCCCACAGTACAATGGATCACTCCAAAGGTATCCTCATGCTGGCAGCCATCACAGAGATAATACAGCTATTTACACATGTTATGTGACTGACAAAATGTGTGTCACCCACAGGTAAAGTTTGGGAATCCTGGGTCTGAAAGATGCACGTAACTGTTTTCCATAAACATTACTAGATACAATTCATCAAAGAAATTTTAACATCCCACCAGGGGTCATACTTTCCCCCAAATTGAAAAAACAAATTCCCCACAGAAATGTTGCCTTGCTAGCTTCAGTTTCTTTTTTAATTTATTATTTGTTTCTGCAACTCATCATAATTTAATGATTACTTGCAAAGCAAATTAAAACCATCAATATGTCTCACATGCTGTTTAACAGTGAGCAATTCGGAAGTTAGAATCAATGGCTGCTGCAAAGAATCTTTAAGATATTCATGTTAAATACTCTATTACATCAAGACTTCCCACTATCAGTGTTTCCACGTGGAAAAAACTCACAGGGGATCATCTTCCTTCAAAAATATCCTTAATTATTGGGAAATTGTTTCAAATCAAAGTGCTAATTATTTTATTTATTTTTTTGCTCCTTTTTATAACCAAGTTCTTTTGTTCAGACAAAGAACAACTGAGAATCACTTGCATTTGGGCTTAAAAAAGCAACCATAAAGTATGTAGTGTACTGATATGACAAGAAGCCAACATTTTCTATTGTCACTTCATATCCTGTGATACTGATCCGACAATGATATTTGATAAATGAGCAAACTTCTCTAAAACCATGGCCTATTGGACACTAATAATCAAGTCACTTCCCTTCTATGAGGTAAAATAGCAGGACTTAATTAAAATCATGTCCATAACATTTTAATGGAGTAAAGAACGAGAAATTTCTGTTCAGGTAACAGGTATTCTGCCATTTTAGGTAAATTTTATTAATACTGGTACAGGGCAAACTTTGAGAAAATTAGCCAATACTGACATTTCCCAGGGAAGAAAGTCAAATTTCCCCACACTTTTTCACATGATTGCAATCCTGTAAGTAAATTTCCTTCAGATTGTCAAGATTTCCCTCCTAGTGTGGGCACCAAAATTTTCCAGCAAGAGGGTTTATATTAGTTTCAAAGTTTTCAACCCATGCTAACACACACAGGCACATTCAAACACTAACCTAGGCTATTTTCTTCACAAATTTATCTTGTCATCCAAACGAAATAACAACATCAAACAATATTACTTCATGAATGTGGCATGTGTCATGTGTATCCAATAGCCCCTTCATCCGATCAAAGACAAAATATAAGACGCTTGAAAAACAAAGTAAAAGTTGTAAACTAATGTAAACCTTAAAAAGAACCCTTTAATGCATTTTTTTTACCTCCCACTTCACAGTTCCCACATTAAAAAGGATTTAGGCCTTCTGCTGTCTATAGCTGTTCAGTTTACATCACTGAATCTTAAAAGAGATTTCCTGTTTTACATGATAAATGATTCATCTCTGCACCCCCAAGTCAAATACACTGCCATGACAACTGAGCCTCCCACACATTATGTACTTATGAGCTGTAATTTACACCGGTTTAGCATAGCACTTGGTGGAAACTGTATACGCCTACCATATACATAATACATTTTCATAGAAATTTAGTACAAATATCCTTTCAATTTTCAAATAGGAACTGCTTATCTTTAGACTAGGGAAACCCCCATATGAAATCCAAAACAGCAACATTAGTTTTCCTCATATAAACACAACAGTATCACTCTCAACTACGTATAGTTTACATAGGCCTACAGGTGTAAACATAGTGACCCATAAACTGAACTGAACACAAGGATTTGTAGTGATGCAATGCATTCTGGGAAGCAGTGTCTGACTGCTAAAGACAGTGGACAAGTGTGGGCAGGACACTGACACATCAACAACACTTGGATGTTGCTTGCCTAGAGACCAAAAGGGAGTAGGAACTATTCAAAATATAATACAGACTGTGCTTCCATGGACATAGGAGTGAAGACTTGTGGGGTCCTGTAACCAGTGTTCGCACTAAGGAATTGAACCTGGGAGGGAATTCCCTCTCTAGAATTTTTTTTGGGAGGGATTTTCAAAATCAAGGAGGGGGTTACCACTTGGTAAAGATACTATTGTAATTTAATGTGTGTATTATAATTGTAGTTACGATCTCAGCTGCAGAAAAGTGTGCGGGATTTTCCCGCATAAGATTTATTTTTGTGCGGAATTAGAAAGATAAAAGCGGGATTCACGCAATCCCGCGCCTTAGCGCGAACACTGCCTGTAACAGTGATCTATAAGACGTCACGTAAAAAATTAAACTAGTCATTACCTAAACAAGACAGAATGAAAGCAGAGAACAAAATGCCATCCCAAGAGTTTAAAACAGCTTTATAGTATCAAGTCTGTCAGTGCAAATTTCCTCAAATATTAAATGAAGACTGACTGAAGGAGTTGCTGCTAGATACTGCATCTACCTACTAGTCACACAGGTTTGTAAAGTACTTGTCTATCAATGACTTTCACTCGTGATCAACAAAACCAAAGTCAGTAGAATACCACAACTTCCCTCCCAGGATTCCAAATCCTACCCTCTAGTGGACCTTTTTCACCAGAACATAACCCTACCAACAATGTTCCAATACACAGAATCATTGATCACCAAATAAACTTCTTGAAGATCACCAAATACACTTCTTGAAAATTTCATCTGTTGAAATTTCTCAAATTCTACACACCTGGTAAACTTCCTTCGCTGATGATTCCCTGATCTGTCTTTCCAGCATACACAATTCCCTGGATGAAAGCACCACAATCACTCATAACCCTGTGGTTTAGCATCAGACTAATGTTACCACCCCCAAAGGAGAAGAAAAGGATTATCTGTCAGTGACCTGCCCTTGGATTGGCCCTCTGCAACTTCCCAAGACAGGACAAGGTCAGGTTAGAGATTGAAGGGCAAAGTCTGTTTTCCATTCTGAGGCATAACTATCCCACCTTTCTAGGCAGGATAACATTTCCCCACTGGCATACATGGCTTGGAAAACATTCCTTTCAGTCTCTCAGTATGGTTGGAAGAAAAGCAGAGAGGCACACAGATGAGAAGGGTCACCTGTCTAGAATTTAGTGAATATGGTGGACTAGAGGCTGAAAGGAGACTGTCCTTCCAGATTCTTCAAGCAGTAGTAGGGAGGTGTGTCTGACCATGGAGTTTCCCCGGTGGTAACTCCATAGTCTGACAATAAATGCAGCCTTGAGCTTGAGAAAGTTTTCTTTTGGCTTCTCAAAGCATCCATGTTCCTCAATGAGAAGTGGGTTTTCCATGTAAATTTTTAAAGTTTGAATTTACTCCATTAAAGGGAAAATGTAGTCACTCCAATTTGACTTAGTGTAGTCTGGTATCCTTATTCATGAATGGCCATCAGCTGAAGTCATGTTACAATGATTTTGTATAAACTGACTTGTTCAATTCATACAGACTACTACTCATTTTACCTTTCATGTGACAATGATTTTTGTCATGTGACAATGATTTTGTCATATGACAATGATTTTTTTGGAAACTGAATTGTTCAATTTGTACAGAATAACTGCTCAGTTAAATTTTCCTATGAAATATTTTGGTTTGGATAATCATAAAAGACTTTTGTGAAGGAAATAAGAAATTTGTGAGATTTAGCTGATATTTACAAATAAATTTGGGGTCACTGCTCTTTCCCTTCAAGTTCCAGTGTGCATCAGAACAAAGAAACATCTAAAGGCCTCTCATTTCCAAAATATATTTCCCTGATTTCCAAACTACTGGTATTAAAGTCTATTTAGACAGTCATCTTGACAATTTTGACCATTAATGTTCACAACCATCACTGCACCATACACATCTCCATCTTTGCAGAAATGTTGATCAGTAGGCCTATACAGAACGTGCAGATGATGTATTTTGCACCACGTGACAAATTTCTCTGGATGGTAAAAACTGCCCCTTATTACATTGACTTACCAAGAAAGGCTGATTTAAAAAGGGCCTTTAATCTCTCTGCTGTATAAAATTATTGGGGAAAATTGTTACTTACTGATTATCATTTGTTGCACATGTCTCCAAGAGCAGAAAAAGAAAGTTTCCCCACAAAGAAATTCAAGATTTGAAAAGACAACGAAAGAAATTAAGCAAATAGCTGTATTACCTAATAGGTGACAGTTCCTTTTTGCCATTCAAAATGACAGACAAAACTGTGTGCTCTGACGTCAATGCACATCCTCTATAGGCTACAAAAAACAAACCCTTTCTGTTTTGAATATCTCCCCATAAAAGCTTATTGATACCTAAAACACTGCCATGAACTCTCCAAGGATGGATGTGGGTATAAATCCCATGAACTTGTTGGATTCCACGCAGGTTGTGGGAGGTGGGGACACAGAAATAGTATCAACTATTACCATCTAGAATGGGCCTATACCTTACCTATCAATAAGATCAGTCAGGAATATACAGATTTGTAACCTCAGCCTACACTAAGGGTGCATTTACACTTGATCTGGATCTGATCGTCTGTGCGGGGTCTGATCCACTGCTCGAGATCAAATTTGTAGTGTAAACGCAGATCAGATCCGGATCTGATCGCCCGATTTTGATCCTAGTAAGGAGGGAGGATCAGACCCCGCGCACGCGATCAAACTTGTAGTGTGAACGCTCCCCGGATCAACGGTAATTCAACGTAAATTATTTGGAGGTCACTTCTGCAAAAAACACTCATTATGCAGGGAGGTGGATCAGAGTATGAGACAAGTGTAAATGCACCAGGATCAAGCCATACACGTAATTCGATATGCTGATAACATAGGGCAATCAGATCTGGATCAAGTGTAAATGCACCCTAAAACTGTCATTACTAATAACATATGATCATGGAAGTCCCACCTCAGCATAGTACCTCCATTCTCTGACATACAGAAATAACACCTTCTCTAAAGCACACAAACCCTCAAGATTCAACTTTGTTTTTCTCCTCCCTTTACATAACACAGAAACTTAAAAGATCATGATTGACCCACTTATCAGTCTGAGGGCAGATTAATTTCACCTGGATAATCCAATAATGTCTGGACAGACAGGGTCTTGACCTTTTCTGTATACATCCTAGCAGACATTAATACAATGACTGCAATGGGGGTCATTTATTATCCTCAGTACCAAAGTTTGTTATCTACCCAAAAAGAAAAAAAGAATAGGAGCTGCTTGTCTAGATGACCTTGCTCAATTCCCAAACATGTCTAAGTTGACCTTTTCTGTCAATCCACTGAGAAAATTTATCCTTATTTTTTTCCAAAGAACAGGCAAACTGACCCCAAAATGATTGAAGTAAAGGAAACTGTCCCATCAGCACCATCCTGTTGCTTTGCATTAGAGTACCAATAATGACTGACCTTCAAACCTTTCATTGAAGCAACAACGCAGCAAGCTTTTCTTTCCGCTATTTCCTCCACAAATTCAAATTTCCTCTCCATGGTTGATAGCTCTTAGCAGAGCAAACAAAAGAAATGGACTTCATTTTCCTCCAAATTGATTCTTATTTTGGTCACACCAAAATGGGTCACAAAATTTCTTGCAAATACTTGAGAAATTCTTTATTGACGGATAGTTGGAGAAACGTGCACTTAAGATTATTTCTCGCATGGTTAATCTACCCTACCCTTCTATCACTTAGTACTGTTCAAATTTGCAAGTACTCATTCTAACTGCATTATTCACTGCAAAGTTTCAGATCAGCTCATATGTCATCAACACATAGTGAAGCCTGTCATCCAATAGGGTCTATCCATCAAAATGTTTTCAAACAAAATAGAAACAAGAAAATTGATACAACAAACCTTGATGTATACAGCTTGAGAAATAAGGGCAAGCTATGGCTTTCTTCAAACATGGCAGATTCTCTTATGCCAAGTAAATGTAGATCATACATTGACAAGCTTGCCTACGAACTTAAAGGGAAACACTGTGTTTATATTGTAAAAAAACAATGCACAGTCACAGACAGGAAACTGCTGATAGTTCATTGTTAAACCACAAAGTCTCAACAATAAGCTCTGACTATTGTCTTTCTTTGTTCAAATGTAAATGTAAACATTAGAAGAGGTATGAATATTGTATCATTTAAAATTCTTATAAGTTCGAAAGAACTATGCATATATGCTACAAAGGAGTGAATTATTCTTTTTGGAAAAGCCTTATTTCTGTAATATTTCTTTAAAAGTTAAGTTAAAAGGGGGGAAAAGGGCTGGGGGGGGAGGGGGCTGCAGCACTCATTTGAATAGATAATATGTATTGTGGGGCAAGATATGTACACTATATCAGGCAAACATGCATTAAAAATTCAGGCAAAAGTGCTGCAGCCCCAACAAATTGAAGGTAGTCACAAATACTGATGCCTGCTAACTTATTTTCCATTGGCTATCATTCTCCCTCTAGGAGCCATTTTTTTTATCAAAATGTTTCACACAATATTTACTTAGAATCTACCTCTCATTTCAAGTGCAGGTGTAGAGTACCCTCCTTGATATTTCAAAATATAAGGTAAACTTAAGTTTTTTTCCACATGAATTCCACAAAACTCCCTAGTAGGAATCTACCAGCCCTGATACTTATCTCCTATTGAAAAATTCTGTGACAAAACAATACTGTGGCATGTAAAAGCACCATTTAGCATACTGTAGCACTGCTTAATTTAAACAGTTGTAAGGTTGCCTATGATGACTAAAATTCGTTGCAGACAACCAAAAGTAAATGGAGAAAACAAATGTCACTAACAGCACCTGTTAAATTTACTTGCGGACAACTAAATTTTCTTTGGACAACCAAAAGAGACAGAATGTCCAATGGGAACCCATTAAATGTCCTTTAAATTGGGGTAACTCCTGTTGTAATCAATCAGCACTTCCCTGGTTTCAAATTAAGAACTGGCCCAGTTTTGATGTATTTAATCCCCTCCTAAATCAGATCAGTCAAATTTTAAGGACTAGGTTTCCACAGACTATACAGCCAGCAGTCTTTTATTTTTAATTGCAGTCGCTTCCTGCCGTCTTCATCATCAGAGGAACTTGGTAATTTATCAGGACGGATGATGGTCGTTTCTCTAAGAAATCATGAGCAACATTAAACTAGGAAGTGCTTGAACGTCCTGTTTTGAATGCATCATGGTCGAGGATAGTACTTATAATCTGGACAATATCATCAGTTACAATCCTTTCCATTTGTGATACAGTATTTCACATATGTTACACACACTGCAAAACGAAGCAGTTCACAAGGGCGCACACAGGCAGGACAAAAGGGGTACTCAAGCTCAAATGCAAACAATGCCATGTAGCTTTTCCTATGACATTACTTTTCCATTATACTTTAAAATGAAGCAAATATTGAAATCTTTAACAAATCAGTACAGATTTGTATCGGGGAGGTTTTCTTTCAAGAACTGAGTGAGATTTGGTCTTTTGTGTCTTATAATTTTTTTTATATTACGCTTGCCTTCAGATAAGTGACTTGTACTTCAGTTCAACGTGAGACTAATTACAGTAATAGCTGACAACCAATACTGACCCTCCTCTCCGGTTTTCGTATCGTGGTATCCTCCCTGGTAGTTCATACTCTCGACTGCTTTCTCCTGGATGGATCTCTGTAGGGGAGTCTGGATTGTTGTATTCAATTTGCAAGTCCCGTTCTCCAATTGTAATAACCGAGGCATCATGGGCTTTGGTGGCGCTGTTTATATCCACAAAATCCACAAAAGCTGACTGGGAACCGTCTGCGTCTCGCTTGCCGGTGAGCTTTGCACTTTCAACACGACCGTATCTGCAAACATAAATAGTAAGGAGAAAATTTAAATTTCTATAAAAAGGTTGTCTGTCTGTCCAGGAATTTCCACTGGTTTACTCATTTCCCAAGACAGACTATAATTGGCATGACAAGTAACCTGCTTGTTCAGTGTGCAAGAAAAATCAATCTTTCTTTACTGTCTGCACCCAACGTTTTCCACTCACCACAATTCACATCCCAATGAATGTAATCATGAAAAGAGCAAGTGCAAAACCAGAATGTAAAAGAGCATTGTGGTTTTGATGATTAGCACATAACATGTGAAATCCCAAAAAATGCCATGATGTCCCATTTTCTTCCAGTCACTGGGTTGAATGCAATCTTAAAAATACAGTTTTGTGTTCATACTTGACCATAAGAATTCTTGGGAAATTTTGTTTTTTTGACCTCTGGTGGCCTCAGATGACCTTTGACTTCCACCAAAAACAATAGGGTTCTTTCTCTCACCATATGCCATCCACATTACCCATGCTTACTTGAGATATCATGGTAATGTTTTCAGAGTTTGACCTTTGGTGACCTCAGATGACATTTGCCTTTGAAAATCAATAGGGTTCTTCCTCTTAACATGGTGCATCTATGTACCAAGTTTGCAAACTTTCAGTGTTTGTCTTCTCGAGATATTGTGGTAGCAAGCAGTGTCACAAACACACACATATGCACATGCACTCACACATACACACAAGCGCCATCATGAATGCATAGGTTTCTCTTATCATCGAAACAACAAAATCTCTCATGAGCATCACTCACTTACATGAAATGACTACAGACCCTGTCCTCCACCCCTCCGCCCACCCCTCCCCACCTGTCCCTTACAACTCACCACAATTCTAACTACTTCAATGTTGCAAACGATTCTCCTTTAATATAATTATTCAGAGAGTTGGTTCAAAACAATACCTTGTAGAACAACTACTCAAAAAACTTCAGACCCTTTTGCCATACAATGCAGGTGGCACTTAAAGAGTGGAACCTGGCCATATGGGATGGGAAAGTGAGATTTCCGCCTCAAAATTGTATAGCTTCCTGTAAACCTCATCCTTAGTTGGATACAGGCCACATGAAATGCAGGTTTTTATAAGTGAACTTCCTGAGGAATGGGTAAAGTTCAGGTAACTAAGACAATCTGTAGCAAGCAGATACACTTTTGTGTAAAGACAAACAAGTTGACGATTCCCAACAATATGCAACCATGGATGTATGTTGCTAATGAAGTTTATTATATACAGTATTCAAGCTAACAGTTCACCTGCACTCTGTAGGTCAAGTGAACACATAACATGAGCTTTTGAAAGAGTGATTCGTAACAGCCCACTCTACGACTAACCGTTACAACAATTTGAGTTGGTTTTCATGTGGACGAATCTTTATAAAGCTATGCAGTATGACTAAAACACATACATAGCCAGTAATAATAGTCTATATTACACTTGTACATAAATTTGTATTTTGTTACAAAAAGATACAAATGAATCACACTTGTTAGAAAATGCACTTCCTTTGTTACAAATTTTAGGCAATCACCAAAAGTGTGCAAGCAGTGAGTACCCATGAAGCTGCAGCTGTCACTATACATACTGTAGTCATATGAAATGATATTTGACAAGGAAGGGTAGAAAGTCTCCATCGTAAAATTTTCCCTACTTGGGAAACAATGATTACATGACTTTTGCCCCGAAACATAATTTTTTTGGCCATGAAACCAACATTTTTTCGTCAGGGGGATTCTACTCCCCAGAGTTCCACCATAGATCCTTTTCCAAATAGTGTTTACGAAAGATTGTGGGACAGAGTTTTAGTATGCATCGATTTTGGCTACAATAACATGCCATTGACTAACACGATGCGTGCCAAAACTCTATCCCATAATCCATTATAATTGCTATTTGGAAAAGGGTCTATGTGTGCCTATGTCCAGCAATGCTGCAAGGCGGCATATGGGCATTTCCCCCCAATCATCGCCTTTTCCCCTCCCCCTCACCAACTCATCCCCAATCCACTCCTGTACAAATGTATACAATTAACAGGTGCAATGAGCATGTATACTCCCTCATTTAAAGGCTTCCCCAGCACCCCCCCCCCTCCCCTTCTGAAATCCTGGTGGAGCCACTGCCTATGTCTGTAGTCTGTACCACTTCCTCATACAAAACTATGCACCTTGATTGAAAATGTACATCAGTCAGCTTCTTTTAACTTCCTCATACAAAACTATGCACCTTGATTGAAAATGTACATCAGTCAGCTTCTTTTAACTATTGGTAGGACATTCTCAATGGGCATGTACTATGAGAGTCATTTCAGGTCAAGGTTCTATTCACCACTGCTCTGCACCACCTGCAAATAACAAGATTCCTTGTATTTGACTAGCGTGGATGTCAACTCCCTAGCCTTCCTTGCCTCACCAATAATTTGTGTCCTCTGGAACAAATTCACCTTCCATAATGAACCAGTCAAGGACAGCACTGATATGATTTATCTATTTCCATACAAAAATGTATTCATTCAGTTCAAAACAATGGCTTTCTTTTGCTATGCACCCTGAGAGGGACTCATCCAGGTCATTTCATTAACCTTTCCCCCTGATTGGAATTGTAAGGATATTAATTACATGCTTTTTTAAGCAACTGATTTAATAAATGCCTTTTAGCAAAAGTCTCAGTGTGTGGGAAAGTTTGGAAAGCAAACAACACCTATCTGGGACAAGTCTAATTTCTGTAATCAGACCATTCAAATTTCACAAATGAGTGGAATCACTACAACAGACAGATGATCAGAGGCAACATCTGTTTCAAGGAACTAGGATGGTTTAGACAGGGAGTCCCTATTTGACAAAAAGCAACTCCCTGGTTGAAATGACCCATCACAACTTATTATGATAACAATTGGAAGTTCTGTAGCCTGATCTTTCACAATGAACAGTCCTTTACATTCTCAATATGCAACAAGAATGAAAATCCTGTATCTATCAAAAATACAAAAGGTCTACTTTTGTATGAAAAATACACCCTGAAAGTGTTTTCATCAATCCTGAAGGAAAGTATTGTGCTTACAAAGCATCAACATGGTGAAGAAAACAGGAAATAGCTTTTTCAATAAACCACACAGTCCCATCATTAATCTTCTCCATAGAACTTTCTTTCCTCAGATTATTATACACTACGAGATTTATGGCTGGCTGGTGCATCATTTGAAAATTCAAAACTTTGGGTAAACAAATCAAACATGAATTACGAAACAGAGATTTGTGTTTGAGCCTATTTCTTCAAAATAAGTTTCCCAGCTATATATTTTGAATAATATTGATCATTCTATATGCATAAATGATGAGTTTTCAGGGTTTTCACTCATCATTTTTTTTCAGGAGTCACAGACCCTTCAAAATAAATTTACAAGAGTCAAATTTAAAAGAGAAGGGGTCAAAATAAATTTGAGTTTAATACAACAAACTTTATTCCTGTTTTTTGTTTATTTTCTACATTTGTGATGCTTTTCCACTATCTTTTTCTTGTAAGACATGATATTCAATCTGTGAATTAATTTGCACAATGAATGTATTGGCAATATTGCATTATCATTACTTATTGTTGAGGCGAAAAAGCTGTGCGTCAGTTTGACCCCAGAAGTTTTGTGTCTGTGCGTCAAAATGAAAAGTTGTGCGTCATGGACCCGGGTGCCAAAGTAAGTGAAATCACTGGTTTTCAAAGATATGAAAATGCAGCCAAGGAAAAGTACATGTCAGCGACGTGAATTTTAAAGATATGAAAATTTTCTACACCAAAAATGAAACATTTCCTGTTCCACTTAACGGTGATCTTGTCACATCTTTCAGAGAGATTAAAATTTCAACAGCTTTTTACCAGGATATCAAAAAAGCAAAAAGGTAAAACTGACCTACAGCTGCTTGAAACATGCTTCGATGTGTTACATGTGAATGTGATTTAAAATATTAGAATAAACACTGAGATAAATCTAAATCTTAACACTTCTGTCTGCCACAATAAGACTCAATCCCTTCAGAATAAAATTCTTACATACACTGATTCAAAATATATGCAATTTAAAGGGAGAATGCAGTCACCCCAATACAGAATTGTGTAGTAGACTATACTATTTCCTGAATGGATCTTGAGAATCATGTGACAGTATTTTTCTCACTCAATTGTAAAATTTACAAGGAGCAACTGCTTGGTTTACCTTGAATATGCAATATTTATGTCCTAAAATATTAGGAAAGATACTTGGGAAGAGAAAAAAGAAGAAATTTTGTGACATTTAGCTATTGTTTCAAAGTAAGTTTGGGGGGACTGCTTTTGACCTTTAAAGAAATAGTAAATGACTAAATATCTTAACAATTTATTTTTACATGTACTCTTAGGGAATTCCTTTCCAGCCACAGAAAGCAGACCACAATAAAACAGCTTGAGTTTCAAAATATCAAAGCAAAACAGTACAATGACAGTTTAGCTATATGAACTACTTTTCTTTTTAAATATACTGCCTTTAACACCTGGCTGTATCAATATGCTAAAATGCTAATTTCAATCCTATTTGAAACAAACCAATGTTTCCTCAGAACACCTCCCTTGTAATGACAAAAATCCATACCTATGATTTAAATTTTAAATTGACAGAAGGAAGGATGACGTGTCCATACTCTGAATCAAAATATAAAGTATCACACAAAAAAATCATGGAACCTTTCAGCATATCACTTTCTACTCTCCAACACTACTTGTCACATAGATTAACTACTCCCACATTAGTCTAACATAATATCAGAGATCCAGGGATCCTCCCTTATTACACTCAGGAGAAGAAATACTGCAATTAAGCTGTCCAGATGGAAGCCAGTCTTACCAAGAAGCGCTTTCATTATAATGGAGCTGGAATTTGAATGCCTGTCTCTGAAATGACACACAGGCCAGGCTTGTTGAGGTTGGTTAACAGAGCAGAGCATTAAATTGACCACCTCGAAATGAAACAGAGCAGAGTGCCCTGAAATGCACAGTGAATGCTGGGATGAGAATTCCTGTTTGTAATTTGTACACTGTATGCACTGTGTGGGTCTCTCTAGTTGACCTCCATCAGGGTTGGCCTCCCAAGAAAATTCATTAACAAAAGCCGGCATGCAGAGAGTAACACTGACAACATGGGCACAGGGAGGGGGAAACTGATATCATCATAGAAAGATAGTAATGAATTAGGCCGTGAGCGACGAAAACAATTCCAGGGGAGCTTTGCATGAGTAATCATGACACAGAATAAGATAGGTAATAATAAAAAGTTAGTGACTAACATAACAAACAATGCAAAATGCGGTAAAATCAACAAACCCACTGGACAACAATACAACTATGTAAAACCCACATGTACAATACTTTTGTGGGCACTTGCAATTGACCAAATATCACATTTTAACCAGTGCTGTGGCTGAGTGGATAAAGGTGGTGGCATTTATAGCGATGAAGCTTGGCAACAGGGAGGTTCAGGGTTCGATCCCTGGCCGGGTCAAAGTATGGTGGGTTTTTCATCCAAGAGAAATTACAGTTTTTTCCATCTGAACTGGCTTTTCAAATGAAACCAAATTTGATCTAAACTGTTGAGTTGGTTAGCCACCCGATGTGAAGTTGTAATCTGTAAGCCATATAGGCTTCTACCACATCTGTTCTTGCTCAGCATCGTAAAACAAACTGCCCTTCAAGGCCTGATTTTACAGTATCATACCTTTGGAGAATTACATAGCTACAATTTACAAAAGTTGTTACCTTCAAAGCAGGTGTCGAATATGTACTCCTCTTTGGCGTACATACTCTAACACCTGCGAACAATGACAGAGATCATCCAATTTTGTTATATTAATGAGCCCAATAGGATTTTACTCTCTCGACTGTTGATTGGTTTCAATATATGAATATTCATATTGCACTAAAAGGCTTCTGCTGCAACGTTCACTTTTACACAGTAAGTCAATGGGATTTCACTGTGTGAGCTTGAAGCGAGCAAAATCACACACTAAAACCCTATTGACATTTGTTGTTCGAAAAAGCATGATAATCAAGACTTGCTTTAGTCGTTTTTTCATTGAATATTTATAATTCTGTTTGTTGTGATCGTATATATGAACAGTTAATAGCGTACAGTTTTTACACAGTTTGACAAAGAATTCTTGCCAAAGTTCGCAGAAGTTGTTATTACAAGTGCAGCCAATATAAGTGCAGGAGTAATACACGTCCGCCAGGCGGACAACAAAAATTGTGGCTTTGTGTTGTAGCACAGTTCAGCTTACCAAAATGATTGCCACATGCTTCTTTACCACATGTACAATGCACACCATCCAATCCATCAATATCTTAAAATTTTTGGACTAGATAGTCTATCAGACGTTACCACTCTTTACCACTCATTGAACAAAGCCAACTCAAACTGAAAACCATAATTCTACTTGTCATGAGATACAAAAGACACAACAAAAGCACCCTTAGCCATATTGCTTACATCAATTTTCTGTTTCTTCATACTCCCTTAATATTAATTCCACCCTGTTTAAAATCACTTATTAACCCAGCACCATCTGTTTTCACCAACAACAAGACTTCAACCTTCAACATACTACCCACACTAAATGAAAGAAAAAAAATTATGGGCAAAAAGAAGACGAAAAAACATCCCTACAACTCAACATGGGACTTAATTGTAACCTGATCTGAAAAATTCATGGTCGTTAAGGATGCTAATATTTTTCTGAGGACTGGATCATGGCTACTAGACCAAGGACATTAGAGGAAAGACAAACAGTCCAGTTCATCTGCTACAACTTCGAGCTTTCATCCTTGAAGGTGAAGTCACTTGAAAGACGCCATAAGTATCCTTCTCCAGGTTTCAAACAGGGATGAGAAGATTAAAATGACATTTCAAAGGACGAAAAGAGTGCTTATCCACAAAGACAGGCTTCTCCTTCTCTTTCTGTTCATCATTCTGATTAAAGCGCTGGAGAAAAATCCATAAATGATTTGGCATAGAGCAAAGGTCACATACACTGAAGAATAAAATCTTGTGACTGTCAGAATAAGGCAAGCATCTCTAATTATCATAATGATCTAGTTTAATTCTCAGTTACACTGAAATCTGGACAAACATTGCACCTATTTTTAATCAGCTATACTGAGCCATTTCCAACTACGACAACTGCCAATTTGCCAACATCATTATTTTTCAAATTATTACTTTGAAATACCCATTACATTTTTCTTTTTCAAGAAGAATAAAAAAAAGTCATTGAAGGTCTGCAAAGGTTTCTTTTTAATGATGTCTCTTTTTAATGATTTTGCTTTTTAAAGGAAAAAGGGAAAGTCTGACGTCAAGTAGGTGTTCCTTGTCAACGCCTGACCAGTAATTACGCTAATGATGTCAGCAGATCGTGACAGGGCACAAAGTCTTCAACGCTCTGAGAAGTAGAGAGAGGCAGACCAAACTGCCAATTAAATTTGCTAATTATGTTTATGGTCCTTTCAATCTGTGCACCTAGGGCTTTGATGTCACACTATTCACAAAGGGAATCTAATTCAATTCATTTCAAGCAAACAATACTTAAAAAGCAATTTTCCAAATTATTTGAGATTATCACTAAATTGTGAAATCTTGTTTTGATGACTTTCACGCCTGCTTTTAGTCCTTTGTATTTCGCCTCTTCTTATTAATTATATATTCTCTTCACTAAAACTGCCCTCAGAAGTCAAATCTGGTGTCATTTTGAGTCTCTGTCATATACTTATGACTGCAACAGACTTAAATATAAACTTAGAGAGCAGGGGCCAGACTCGTAAGGAAGGGATAGAAAGGGATTAAGAATACAACCATGCACTGAAGAGCAATGCATGTGATTCACAGCTTCATGGCGAAGTAGGTTACTTTCACCTGGTTACCATGCAAGGCCCAAGAGGCTATGTTACGGAGTGCATTAAGTGAAGGGGGAATTCCCACAAGACCCTACAGACGGTGGTGAACAGTGTTTGATTGCAAGGGGGAATTCACAGAATCTTTAATCTAGACTTAATTTACCCACAGTGCCATACATTCTGAGTGTTGGTTTTCAGCACTAAACAATTTCTGGAACCCCCTGCAAAGTTTTTTGGTCCACTGTAATGTGGACCAAAATGTGTATGGCCATAACTACCAGAAACCTTTGTCCCGATTAGTGTTTCACTGGATGATTTTCTAGAAAACTCAGGTTCTTAGTGGTCTTTGTAGCCACATTAGCATGATATTAATGTACAATAATATAAATTGGAGTAGAGCCACCAGCACTATGATTGTGCTATTACATTTCAAAATAGGTACCATACTACAAGACGAGCACATTGACAGTGATCCAGTGCTGTGGCACTCTAACTTAATAATACACATGATACCTACTGTTAACAACAATTTAACACAGCCAAACACCAAAAAGACATATGCTGAAAGGAAACATATTGCCATTATTGCCATAAGTTTCCCCCTATTCAGGAGAATTTTGGTTTCCTCCCAAAACAGAAAATCTCCCAGGCTGATGATGTTGGTTAAGAGTATAGCTCTACACCACATTTCTACATATTTTGACAAAGGTCACATCCAATGTACTTGACATTTTAAGTCAACTCCCACAGATGCAATACCATCAGCAGTTTACTGGTAATACTACTATATCTACCCCTTCAGTCACAAGAAGAGAATGTATACTCCATCCCATCAAATTCTCTGCCTTTCATGCAAATTCTGCCACATTTGGCAAACTTCCCCTTCCAGGTGGGTCTGGCTTTTCTTATTTTGCAGTCTACCCTGTGTAAAGAACTCTTCCATCTCCTATTTGCATTAGACCCTTGGGCTTACAGCATGGGTGCGTCAAGGTTACCATGGCAACAAGAGGCATTGGATTGCAAGGGGGGAAACGGCCAGTAGTTCGAACAAACAATGAAATGACAAGGGATTTTGATAAATTGTGAAAAACTTGACTGCCGGATATGTGAGTACAGTTCTACATTTAAAAATCGTAATTACACAAGATATCCTTTGTAATGTAATACTTTACGGGAAGGGGGCACTTTTACAAAAGAAATAAGGGGACATGTATAACAAGATGCAAGATTTTGATTGTTTAAAGGACATGTTCTAAGCTTTTTATATACGTCAAATTTAGGTGCAGCAAGCCAATGAAGAGAACTCAATTCGACAAAGCCAATACCGCACAACAAAATCAATACAAAGTCATTGTCCATTTACTTTTGTAGCACAAAAGAACTAGAAATATTTGACAAAAAATCCCCCCAGAACCACAGAGTGGGGATATGCTACACATACAGTAAAAAAAAAAGTACCTAAAAAAACTTAGTGTTAAAGAAGAGGCACATTGCATGAAAACTATGACAAACAACCTTAAAAAACCTCTAAACAAGCAGGTTGCAGAGTAAGGAGAAAGAGAACACGCTACTAACAAGATGGCCAAGTTAGGCTAACATTGGCAAGTGGGGGGGGGGGGTGTCAAAACAGCTATGGGCAGGGAGTAAGAATTTTGCACATTAATCTATGTAGCAAAGGACGTACGTTTACAAACTATTAAAAGTACTATGTTTTGACTAAGGTCCTGCCATAGCAATACATGCAAACTAACACTGAGATGGGTATCTATACTGCAGAGCAAAGCAGAAGTATTTTGTTCACTTGCAAATCAACTTTTCTAACTATGTGTAAAGAGACATGCACAGCCAGCTGTGCAGGCTAGCTACAAGCACACCAATTTAATTTCTTGCAAAATGAAGATTCAAGAATCAAAATCTTGACCAACTGAACAGTCAGCCCACACACTTTCTGAAACACCACAGGGCGATGCTTCCTTTGAGCACTACTCCTTCAATACAAACTAACACTAACAGCTATGCAGGCCAATTATAAAAAAGTGGGTTGCTTGTTTTAACAAGAGGAAACTTGGGGTTAAATTGCCCTGTGAAATTGGGTCAAGATCTCTTGTCTCTACATCAAAATGAAATTTGGTCCACATGATATTTATCTGCCGGGCGGGTAATCTAAGACAAGTTAGAAAGAATACCAAGTTCTGGGGTTTTCACTCACAGCATTAAAGTCATTTGTTAAGCCAACAATATTTACATACATCTAATCCACATTTTTTGTATGGTATCTGGAGTTTTTGAAACACCCTCCCACTTCCCATCCCCCCCCCCCCCCCCGCCCATTGGAAGGTTTCAAGCAAACAGAATATCCAGAGCTCACTGATCTTAATGAGATGAGAAAGACCAGATGTTATAGGATACTGCCCCCTCCCTTCCACTGTTACTTATTTTAGCCAGGTAGGTTTACAAGCTGCTGGTCACTGTGGGTTCCAAATGTAAATCAAAACTTGAACTGTGAAATCTTTCCCACCAAGACTGATGGAATGAGGACTGACACAAACATTTCTTCCCCAAACAGATAACACTTGAGTTTTATGAATGTCTCTCTCCCAGACCACCATGCTTCTTAGCTTCCCCATCTACTGTTTTTCCATTCATAAATGATATGTACCTTTAGTGTAATGGTAAGTAGAGCTTTCTGAAATGATACCAAGAAGCAAAACCATAGAGCATGGAGCTGATGCACAATAATGAATGAACTCTGACATACAGGGCGAATGAAGCTTTCAGATCAGTTCATCATTGCGAGAGAGCTATATGTGGCAGAACATGAGGCCAAAGCCACCTAGAGCTGCTACAGTATGCAGACTAGTAGGAAACACTGTCAAAAAGTATCATTGGCTTCAAGTATTGGTGATGACACGGGTTCCATTTGGAAAATGGAAAACCAAAAGGAGGCATAAGATAAGGTAAAGAATACCACCATTAATCATTGCCCAGTGAAGGCGAAATGTCTCATAACTAAAATTTTAAGTTTTTATAACAGCTACTTCTCACAGAAGATATTAAAGTCTTTGCAATGTGTTGCCACAAGATTTTCCCTAACTGCCCCCCCCCCCCCCTTGAACATAAAGCACCTGCTAATTATGGTACTATCCAACAATACTAAGTGACAACTCAATTAGGTGCTTTTAGCCTCCTGTCTTTTGCCTTCTAAATCTTCCTTACAATCCGAAATCATGTGAATTTTTTTCCCTCATTTCTCACGTCCCTAATTCATCAGTTACTTTAAAACAATCATGATGTTTAGTTAGTTTACAGTTTTCATCTGGAACCAGGTGTGAAGAACATAAAACTATTTTAACACATCCACGACACCAAATATTTAAACTACATACACAGTAGAGATTGAGAATTGCACTGTTTCTCATTGACTGGAGTGTGGAACCTCTTTCAATACACATTGCATGAACACCACCAACCAGCATTCAAGGTGGCAAAAACATAATACAACAGCCATTCAGACAACCAGGCCCGTGTTTAATTATTGACCTGCTTGCCTTCTTGTCAATATGAGATAGCCAAAAATCCGAAGCTGGTTTTAATCAAGCCCAGCTGAAAGGGGAAACACTGAGATCGATGCTAGTATACATCTCCTCAGGGTTCCATTAGCAAGTGTACTGAGGAAACAGATGATGGATAAAGTAATGTGTTACCTAGAATTATTGACAATGGGTCGTTAACGAACTACAGACCTCTGTCAATGATAAATGCACAAGCATTGATGATGGAAGAATGAATGCTACGCAGCAATCCAGGAAAGTTATGACAATGTGTGCTTCATGCACAAGAAATTATACAGATTGCCAGATAATTTCAGCAATGCCAAAGAGGAAGGGGAGAGGGGGTGGGGGGAGGGGAAAGTGAGGTCCACATTGAGGTTGTAACTTGTAACCCATTTTCACAAAGCTTGCTCTAAATGATTCCATGTTTTAAATTACACATTTTACGGTCCCATCTCCTCTCACTGTCAACTTGTCAGCCACAAGTCATAATCAAATTGGAAATAATTTACCTACCTAACCTACAAGATCATTCCCATCATGAATGTCTTTCACGCCATATCACGACACACTCGTATTGACTGTCCAAGATATACCACTACTTGTAGGGACCATTTCTCATGAATGTTCACAAAAACATGTCACATGAGTAAAACGTACTCAATTCTAATTTTCAAACCCCTATATACTGTATATTATTTTGTGATTAGGGTAAATGCAATGCCCTTACAGTGAGTTACATCTATAGAAAAGAAGCCCACTGCCTTTCAATGCTTTTTTTTTGCACATAACTTGACTAAAGTCAAATCTCTACTAGCTTTATTCAACTTACATACAGCCTCACCACCAAGCAACATACTACACTGCTTCCTGAAATGTCTTTCTCCCATGTCTTCAGAAATCATAAGGTGGAGGAATGGTTCCAAACGTCATCCTTATTAATTTGCATACCATTCCTTCACATCGATCATCACAAATTCTTGGATGTGGCACTACAATGTGCCTTTGAGAAACAAACATTGAAAGCCTCTACCACTAAAAAATCTTCACCTACAATGGTTAGGCCTATACAACTATGCTCTGACAACACTATGTTCCAACACTATCTGTACATGCAGATATGTGACTGCGTGACAGATCCCACTTTTTGTCTTCATTTGACAGACATATTCAGATAAATGGCTTTTGTTTTTAACCCTTTCCCCTTCCCTGTCCACAACCCTAACCTATCCCCTAATCCTTATCTAACCCTACCCCCCTAAGGTGTTGGATCATAGAGATGTCACAAAAAAAGAGACACTGTACAAAGAACAGTCACTATCCATAACAAGAAATGCTATTGAAAAATGAAAATATGAATCTGACAATCTCAATTTCCATTACCTAAGTACATCATTATCACTGGGTTGTTCACCAGTATCCATGAAGTCTTCATGCAGAATCTCTGAAACTTTCACAAACACGTCATCCTGACATGGGACGGTATTTTTATGGCACATTTCCAAATAAAGCATGCCCGGTAATCAAATCAAAATGTCAAAGAAATGTCTCCAAATTCACTTCTATAATTCACATAGCTATTTGCTGTCTTCGCTAGTCTTCACCATTGTCACTGTGATTGTCATCTCAGTAATACTGAATGTTTAGGAATTTTACATATTGCAAGCTTTGCAAGATTTTTTCTGAAAACTGAAAGAATACACGAGGCAACCACACACTTTAACATAATATGTTGTACATACAGACACAGATGTGCCTGCTATGTAGCTTTCTATAGCATGCCAAGGCAAAATTACAGAGCACTCATAGCATTCTGTGACTTTACTTTCTAAAGTACTTGTCACATGTCACACAGTAACCACACACGTTGACAATGCTCAATGCAGTTTTCGCCAATGTGTGGCCTAACCAAACAGGAAACGATACCAAGAGCTCCTGCTTCCGAAGATGGAATCCATACATTCCCTAAACTTGAAATTTCCTGTTTTTTACAGCCCTTCCTCCCAGCAATAACCCAGCTAACAGAACCCGCTGGTTTGATGCCAACTAACAAACCCATGCCAATACACACATGTGCAGTTTACACAGATTCAGTGTATCTAACTAGCCACAGTACTAAGACTAACCAATGCACACCATCTCTGAGTGACACTAAGAATTTCCAAGCCCATCCCTTCCCATGGTTACAGAGGGAAAGAAATTTGGCAAAACGGACAAGGTTTCACAGCAAAACAACAGAAGCTGAATAGGGAAAGAGATAAAAGCTCCACTGGAGTGTGTTACCTTACAAATTATGAATAGAATGCAAGGCATTGTAAATGGATGGCTATTCATTCATATAGTACATATGCAGTGTGACTCACACTGTTCCACAGCACACCCTTGGAAAGCCAACAGGGCCAGTATTTTTAAATTCCTTCACAACCAAAGACTTGGCAGGCTCTCAGTGGGGGTGTGTAAACAATACGCTGCCTTGGGTTGTTTTACATTTTAGAATATGTGTGGTAGGATTACAAAGCATTGAGCTCTGGTATTCTGTGTCACAAGACCCTATTTACAGAAGCCATCCAAAGCTGCCAGACAGGCTCTCACAAAGAGACTTGTGGACTGCAAATTTACGGCTATCAGTCTTATATCATAAGTATGCCTGTTGTTGATATATCAAAGTTTTCCCAGGGCTGTAGTAGATTTTATCAGTCCCAAAAGGTTGACTAGGGACAACTACTGTTTTGACTTTTTCAACATATAGCCTTGAAAGGCAAACATTCAGCCTACGCAATTGCTCATGAGTTTTTTGAAGCAAAAATATTATACCCATCCCGCACTTCTATTTCCTACTTGCCAAGATGAAATTTTTTAAACAAAAATAAATTTACTACAAAGATTAAAGTACAGTATCTGTTAACATTTACTATAACTTACACAGTGATCTCCATTTACTCAACCAATAGATCTGCTAGTCTTGACTTTAACCACTACACAACATGGTGCAACCCTAAAGAGTTGAAGGTGTATACAGCTACCCAACATCAAAAATCATTTCAGGTCATTAGCATTACTCCAATGTCCCCCACCCCACACAAAGTGCCCCCAAAAGTTTGTGAGGCATACTGTGTTCTGGCCAATTCATTAGGCAGAATGGAGGCTGCAGCTGCCCCATCCCAACCCCCAGAGGTTCATGCACTTCCACTGCCTAGCTCCCTCTAACCTCTACCATGTTCCACCCCATACCACCTCTTTTGTCCCCACCCCCACCCCACCCCACCCCCAAAAGATATCCTGTCTATTATACCAACCACAGCACTGACTGTGGTCAAAACAGTATGTCACACATACCTCAACATTACCATACTTTTCCCAAACTCCCCTCCACTCTTGGGTGAAGTGCCAAAGGGCTTAACCAAACATTACTCCCAAGGAGTTCTACTCCCAAAGCCACCTTTTCCTAAAGGGTCACCAAGACTTAACATGGCCAACCTCTCGGCCTTTATCATCATGGGTCAGTTAAATGTGACCCCATTCTACACTGACTGAAAAGAACAGAAACTGCAGTATACATTATCTAAACCAAAAGGCTGAGAAACTACCTCAAGTTTATACAATGTAATGCAAACACTTTTATATGCAATATGGCTACTGTGCCATACCAAGTTTCACACATACTGCTTGCCAACCTGTTCCTAAGATTTCAAATTCCATCAGAGGTATTGAAAACAGGTTGTTTCTTTCTTTGTCTGATGCAAATAAACACAGTTTGGGATTGCGGTATTCATTGTGGTTGGTATTCAGAAGGTGACCCATGAACTGCGTGGGAGGCTATTGTATGTGTCTGCTGGGCATAAAGTTTTCAACACCACTGACTATAGTACCACCTTACAGTATAAACTCCTGCATTTTTTTATATTGAATAGAAAAGTGTGCTGTGAGCCAACAGAAGTGCTTTCTGGACTATTTGCACATAGCAAATAGGGTTTTCAATGCACACTATTGCCACATGGTGATAGTAACATCAGGACATGCAAGCACTTTTAACTTTTACTGTAAGTTGCCACTGCAGGTAAAACCGTCTACTATCTTTTTGTGGTGTCGTGATGGAGGTGGTGGTGAGGAGTTTCCCCACAATCAAGGTATTTCTCACAGTGAAGCACCATTTACTTTTGCAGTTGTAATCTAGTGCCATTCTAAAACAATATGAGACACATCTTCCAACTTCTAAATGTGTTTTTTGATCCACTTTTTAATGAAATCAATAAATCACCAACCATTACATTTTGGAAACCAAACACTGCTGGTACTGTAGTTGCAACTAACAGTTCATACATCAACTGTTGACTCATAGCCCTAGTACCTATTGCATGTTTCACATATGGACTATTGTTACATCCCTTCCAAAAATGGTACCACCCAACGAGTAAGACACCATCATTATCACAAAACTTGACAAAACATCCGTCACGCTCTTTGTACCCTTTCAACAAGGCACAACATCCATCTACAACACTTAAAAGTAACTTTGTTGAACAAACTTTTTGAACTTTGAACACCGCAAATTAACTTTGTATCTTTGCACAAGACGTGGCATCGTGGCATCACTTTATCGCTTTAGATCTGTTTCTTTACAACCTGAAAGCGAGACAAAAGTTCTCTCAGAACAAGGCAACGACCACTTGGCCCCTGGGGTTTTACAACTAAGCAAACAGTGACAAGAATTTCTAAATGGGTGACAGAAAGAACAAATTCCAAACTATGACTTTGTTCTTCTGGTAAATTTGGACTTCAGACTGTACCTTTCCATACTTGCTAAGATACTAAGAACCCTGATAAGAACTTCAAATAATGAGCAGCTTTGTTTGGATGTCAAAGTCCACAAGATAAAACCTAAAAACATATTCCACCCCTGCGGTAACTCAGTGTACCAAGATACTATGCTTACCGTTAGGTTTAGTGCCTACCTCTACCGTTCACAGGTGAACAGTAAACATAACACAGTACACAACGTCATGGGACTGACTGCCACCAACATACACGATGCATGTCCAAGTGTACTTTATTTATATCAGATTATTAAAATACAATGCATACTAAGCAGTAGCGATATTGCCAAAATAAACCATCGATATATCAGTGACAAAGTATCAATAAAATCAATAAATGATTTTGTTATCCTCCCTATATGCTGCATTGACAGTTGGCAACTTGTAATTGAAACACCGCACAATAATTTGTGTAACATGGTGCATCAAACTTTCAGTAATATCTTCCCATTCCATATGCTAGGTAGACTTATGACATGCCTATGTGCTTGTGGCATATATTGAGGATGGCATGGTTGTTCCTGTCATGAAAAAAGGTGAACCTGCATAATGCAAGGTCTGAGCTTCTTTTGAAACTTGAGAATGCCAACAGCCAACAGAGATGTTTCGCCGATGTCACAAGATTAAAGTGGCTATGCCACGTGTAAATTAACGGTTTAAACCCTTTGGTATCTTTAGGAATACGTTTCCTTCAACGAAAAGCAACCATTCAGTTTGTTTACAACTCATTTTTCCGCTCGAAAATTGAGAAAAAATACACCCTCTTCCAGCCTTGAAAAGTTAGTCTTCCCGAAAATTTTCAAAATCTTGTTACGTCATGTGACGTCACTTTAGGAACTGATCGTTGTTTGCCGTGGTATCCTTCGGACATTTGATACAGTGTTTGCATTCCATTGTACCGGTTACCAAGGTCCATACAATGTAAAACCCGCGTGAAAAGTTGTGAAATTTGGAATTGTTATCCCTTTTCTCGTGCTTACCAGTTGTTTTAGTTAATTAAATGCATTTCATGCAGGTTTTTCGTCTTGGTGTCATGATAAGTAGCTGCCGCGTACAAACATTCACAACGCAACAGCATAGGTACAGCATGGAAGGACTTCCATTACACAACATACCTGATACTACACAATGTATCACCAGCACTGTTTCGTAGTAGGTACCATGTGAAATCAAATTTAATACTTTCTTTGGAATGGCGGATCTGAGCCAGAGAGTTGCCCTCTAATGGCAACTCCCGATCAGACTGTGGGTAAAGTGAGTTTTCTTGGATTTGAAATCAGAAAGGCGAAGGCGATACTGAACTAGAAGTCAGTGGTGCAGATGGGGTGAGAAATTCGTTACGGCGCATAGGCCCGCATCGATTTGAGACTGTAAGGTGAGGGAAAAGTACAACACCACAACAATTCGAGAATGAGAAGCATTTGGAGCAATTGAAAGGGACTTTAGCTTGGAAAGTTTTATGTAGGCAGTCAAAATATGAACTTTAGGTTGTTTTCGTGCAAGTGTCAGTGGAAATCGTGGAACTAACCTATGGTCGAGTGTGCACAGTATTTCGCTGGCTGCTGCCAGTCCACACACTGTACATATTACTGCAGACCGAACCAAACAGTACACTGCCGAGTTTTTTCGTTCTTCGGTTACGAATCAAGAGTATTTGTAATTATTAGTAATAGCCTACTGCAGCCCCAAAATGTAACAGACCGACACCACTCTCCAAACAGGCAGAATAAAGTTCAAATTCAAGACATGCCGCGAATTACAATCTTTACTATATCTTACGTATGTATAGGCTATGCTGTACACCAGGTTCGGTATAAGGAGGCTGGTGTTCCTAAAATGACGTCATTATCGTGTTGGCTTGAAATCTCATTTTCAACAGTCTATTTTTTGGTGCAGTTTTTTGAAACATTAATTTCTTTTTAATGCTCAAGGCTGTAAGGGTGACGAAAACAGTTTTAGAAAGAGCTTTTTGTGTACTTCAGGCTAAATTAGTCTCCCGTTACTCCAATTTACGTGTCATGGCCACTTTAAGCATCTCTTTGGTTTTGAAAGGCAAGTGTTCATTGCATAAGAGTAGTATCTATGGTTGTGCATTGAGCGTGTGCTGTAAATGCGCTTGCTGCACGTGTTTTGCCCTTCACTACCAGGCATTCTCAAACGCATGTGACGTCACATGAAATACCTCTTTACTAATAGTTCATGAATGTCCTTGCATGTGTTAAGTTGTCTTGTTTAATGTAAGCATAAGTAATCACATGACAATTCCCATTAAAATGAAAAAGCAACCCCATATGCACAGCAGTATGACCTACTTAGACCCAGGGTAACTGCACTTACACACTGTAAACTTACTGCGATTCCACAGAAAAATCATGCAAGTACTACCTCCATGATAGTAGTACTTCCATGGCAAAATTTGTGTTGGTGTGTCGTTAAATTTCATCCAACTAACTAACTAACTCCATGGAAAAACTGACCCTAAGTATCTATATACAGTACTTTCATTATCAACAGCATGTGTGACATCATCTGGTCTGTTTTTGTGTTGGCATGGTAATGTTTATCTTTCAGGGTTATTTTTACTATTTACACAGGTGTTTAGAAAACTTCACATTCCTGCCTTCCATTGGCTACATATTAATATCTTGTGTATACAGCCATTCCTAAGTACAAGATTAGAAACATCAGTCTCTCCCAGCAGTACAAATGTATCAAAGCTTTCAAAATGAAACTAGCTTTCAGTTACATTATCCTAGGCATTCCGGTTTCCAACACCAATGTAAGTTTGAACAATTATTTGACTTTACTTAGCATTAATGATAAGAGGGTTGAACATTAAAGTTGTTCTGGGTAAAAAAATTCTATTGATTCTTCATAAAACAAACTTAAGTTTAGCATTGACTGGCCCTATTTCAAATTATGCCAACTGTAAGGTAATGATTTCCTTTTGCAATCATCTGCTGTCTTTATATACGACTATTCTGTACTGCATTACTTCCCCCTAAGTGAGAATGTTGCACTACCCCAAATGGAATGCCCAAAACTTAGTATCTGTGGTTTGGGAATCTATAACCCTACTGTACTGACCCCATCTTTTACACATGTGAGCAAATCTGATGAACCTGTCTGTGGTTTGGGCATCTATAAACCCTACTGACCCCATCCATTACACAGGCGAGCAGATCTCATCCAGAACAATTTTACTTCCATGGTTAGACTGACACAGAGGTGCTGGCTAGATACTTTGTTGCATAAGAGAAGCTCCCCTCATTTTGTTTACCACAGAATTGTGTCTATCACCCTGTTTTAGATGAAAAAGATTCATACCACTGAGGTTTAAGGGTACAGTATTTCACTGCCATAAACCACACCCATATTCACCACTTGACTAGCATGCCTATTGAGCTATAGTCACACACTTCAAAATACATGCTATTAAAAATGCCCTGAAAGCTCTTGGACCCACATTCACAGTATACAATAAAATACCCAAAACACTTAGTATTCACTGCATTTGACTCTACACACAATTTTAACAGCAATCAATTCTACAAATCAACTCTTACGAATATTTTCTCTTTAAATGTAAAATGCAGTCACCCCAACTTGGATTGGTGCACCCGGGTATCCTATTTCATGAATGGCTATTGAGAATCATGTGACAACATTTCCTCAATGAATTGTGAAATTCATGCAGAGTAACTCTTTGGTTTGCCTTGAATATGCAATATTTATGTTCTGAAATATCATTTATGATAACTGAAGGGAAAAGAGGATGTGAGATTTAGCTCTTGTTTCAAAATAAGTTTGGAGAGGCTGCAATATATGCCCTCTAAATAACAGTACACATATTACTTATGGTACAGTACACTGTACTGGGTTGTTATGGCAGGGGTAACCAAACACAGCTACACTAGCAGCACAGAAAACACAGTGGCAGTGGGTGAACATTATGTTTCCTCATTTAAGTGTCTCCATTAGTAAAAGCAGAGTGACACCTGCTCAGCAGGCTACACTTACTATAACTGCAGAACACAGCGAGGCTCGTATTACAAGTTCCCTGTTTCAGCATGTTAACTGCAGAAGATCAGTATCTTTTGAGGTTAATTGTTTTTTGGATCATAGCAATCTGTGGTGCCCCATTTTGATACGCTGTGCAGCATATTCAGGAAACCTGCAAAAATCATGCATTCATTACTCTCAGATAAGACCTTGACAGGAAACATGTTTGTCTGGCAGTTCTGGGAATCGCAAGGTTTAATTTTATGGCTAGTATTTCATAGTTAGGTTTGTTTTGATTTCTGAAGGTGGCTTTAGCTTTTTACCTTTTAGTGGTCACACTGTTATGGCCCATAGAGGTTGATAACAGATGATTTATATGGTCAAATGCACATAATTGGAAAGTCACCACTTGATACACATCAACAACTTTACCTCTAATAAGGGAGCTGCCACTGTGCCAGCAGGAACCACAAGAGCAACCTCTAGATTTGAGGTCAGGGGTAAGGTAAGGGGTAACAATAGCCTGAACAACAGACATGGTTTTCTTTCACTTACAATATGTACAAATGTTTACACAGGGTTCATGAAGTCTTCCATTCATATTTGAGTCTTCAGGTATTATAAATTCATGACAACTGCTTTGACATTAGACCCTTTGCCAATTTAAGATTTTGGTCGTTCACACCAAGTTAGCAAAGTTAAAATAGTACCGAACTTAACTCATTTTGCACCCATGCCAATGAACCTGCTGCAAAGGTTATTTGCTGGAATCTGGACAGGCTTCCTTTCTCATTTTAAATAGAAAGAAATTTTCTTTTTCGTTTTTTTAAAAGGTGGGGGTGCAAATCGAAATGACATCTGAATGGTTCTACCTATAGAGCCCTGGTAGGACCTCATGCATAGCCAGTAACAAAAACACTGTGCACCTGTTAATTTGAAAGCTAAATCATTAATGACATCTATTTGGCTGAGTTCAAGTCTGTTTATTTCTAAGGTGTGAAAGTAGGAGGATGTTATCTAAATATTTAATTTGTGCAATAAATCAAAACCATTGTGGTCAAGGTGGCAATTACTGTGTGAAATGAAGTACAGTATTCCGAATGCTCAGTAGGCAAGGGACACAATGGTATCAACATGCATAGCTTGACATCACTGGCCATATCAGCAGGGTCGTAGCTACAAGGGTTGGTGAGCACGACCTGCACTGGTTTTTGCCGGCCTGTATTCACACTAAAATGAAGTTTCTCCGACCCTTACAAATTTCTCACTATTACCCTCCTAAATCTGCTAGGAATTTACCACCGCATCTTTTCCAGATATTCCCATTTTTAAGCCGAAAATGTTGAACCAAGAAAATACCATCGAATGAAGTATTGTTTCTAATAAATCACAATATGACATTGTATATAGGATGTTAAACTGAGAAAAAAACACTGCAAGTGCCATTTCTGCCATCTGGAAAGCATGTTATTGCCCAATTTTTTTTGTAAGCTCCAAGCCATCTGATGATGGCGCTACACTTAGATAGTTTATTCCCGTGATTTGCGTCCCACACACATCTTTCTAGCTACAACCCTGCATATCAGTATCAAAGAAAGGGCTATCAGGTTCAACACTCCTTTTGAACCTGTAGCGCTTCAGACAACTGCATGAGCCACAGGTGCAGACACAAACAAAGATTACAGTGTAGAACATACATCACCTTCCCATGGTCCACAGGTGGCAAATAAGTTTATATGCTTTGGTTTTTCTTCTGGACCTCCAGCTTTCCATCGTGCATTGACGCCATGAGACGTCACTTTGGAGTCAAAATCAATGCAGCACACTACACACACAACGTAGACTTCGCATGCATGTGTAGAATTGCGTGCGTATCCAATTGGTTCACAAATCAGCTGTCTGCATTTGTTGGTGCAAGTTGCAATAATACATGCTTGCCACCAAACATGGGGGCACTTTCTGCTCTCTGATGTCATATGCATAAGATCTAGTGGCATACACATGCCATTGAACATTTGCTGAGCCATTAAGGCACTGCTTCTGTATACAATATGATGGAAAATGTGAAAAAATTCAAATTTTGTTTTATTGCAAAAAATTAATGCTTAATATGTTAATTTTAATGTGGAAGGGTCAAAAAATTAAAAAATTATCCCTAAAGTGTGATATTTCATGATAATTATTCTGTTTAGAACCCGGAAATGCCAAAAAACTAAACCTGGAAGTAAATTTACCTCCAGAAAACATCAGTTTCCTATGCCAAATCCCCACCTTTTGACCATTTTTGTTTTGTTTTGATGTCTCTGGCACTTCTACTACACCGTAGACAAAGAGTGGTGGTAGTAGACTTTGATAAAAACCAAGCAAAGTCACTGGGTAGGTGAGACAACAAACAGTACTGCTACGCCGTAATACATATATTCTGAACCTGTAGTGGACTCCAAAAGCTACTCTGGCACCATGGACACCCAGAAAAGAGGAAGAAACACCCCCAAAGAGTTTAGAGGTGATAGACAGCTTATATCTGGTATAAAACTTTCAAAATTGCTTGGATCAATAAGTCAATGTGTCTGAAATTGACACTGAGAATAGTGTAGGTACCGGTTCCACGAACACACACAGAACATGTACAAAAACAATTTGATCAGAGATGATTGTTCAATTAATCACCTTTTATCCTAGTATTATGTGTTAAGACTGCCCAAAAACTGTCTAAATAGTGTCCTGTAGGCAAGATAAATAATATTAAGGTGTAATTCATTGTAAAATAATAGGTACAGATCACATTAAATGAGTAAGTAACACTGACTCAGTGCCGATTTTGCTTCGTAACTTTAAAGCTGTTTATCTCCAAAACTTAATAAGCGCCATTTTTATTTCTAAAACAGAGATATCTCAGCACTGGAAGCACTGGTAGAGTTAAAATTTGGCACACTTATATAAAACAGGATGCTCTATGTTGCTGTGTTCTTAGTTTTGCCAATTTATTTCTCAGATTTGAATTTTAGGGTAATTAAAAATGATTGGTCACTCTCTGGTTACCATGGCAACCGTGAAAAAATCCGGGCACACAGTTTTATTTGTATGAACCAGCTTCATATACATACCAAGTTTTGTTTTGATTGCATATTTTATAAGGGAGATATTTGTGCACTTGTGTTAAACCAATCATATCACTTTAATGGTTACCATGGCAACAAGGTATGTTCCATGACAATATGTCACAGCTCACATTAAGGTCCAATGCGTTACCTATCCATTGGTATACAGCTTGCCCTGATTCAGTATGTTTAATTGTGTAAATTTAATGTTTTCCAGTAAGGAGGTTTTCTACAAAAATATACAGAAGCAGTGCCTTAACATTGGATGCATGCTGAATTAAAGCCCCTGCCCTTGCAACAAATGGGTCAAGACTAGCCAACTTTACTTTGCTTCTATGGCAAGGGCAGATCCAAGATTTCACAAAAGGGGGGGGGGGGACTGCATGATGGCAAAGTTCCCAACTACCAGCGTCAAGTGTACAAAGCCTCTATGGGGAAGGGGATAGGGAAAATTTTGACACATTTGACTTATTTTGAGGTAATGAGGAGTGATGTAGATTGGTATTTCCTGGCATCTAGCAATCAAAATGAGCATGCCATATACACTGCACACCAGCTTTGGGACTGTCTCGAAGTGGTTCCAAACAGGTGGGGGAGGGGACTGGAACCAGGAAATCCCACCTTTGGATCCATGCCTGTATGTCAACACTTTTTCAGAGAACTGAGCAATCATTTCAATGTGATGAAAACCACTTTGGGATTTCCTGTACTTTAGACCACAGCACACCATCAACATTGCCTTGTTTTCAAATTTGAACTGGATATTGTTGATTCTCATTTGTGTGTCTTGTAAAAGTATCTCAAACACCTGCAAACTAGAAGATAAACTAAAGAAGTAAACTTAATTTAACTTATTAAGCTCTGATGCTGTATAAGATGATGGCACTTGACCTTTAAACTCTGACATTTACAATCGAACTTTTAAGTAGTTTTAACATGTTAAGGAGAGTAATCACACAATGAAATGTTTACTGAAATAACAACCTTTCCTCCCATTATCAGGGTAAAGGTTTAAAACAAGAAAACGTATAGCTGTGGAAATAACAACCATCACACCAGCTGCTCTCAGATGTTTAAACAGTTTAAAGATTACAAATTTACTTCCAAAGTACAAATCTACAGCAAGCCTTGTCAGCATTCCATCAAGACCTTTTAAAATACAGTTGTAATCACACGACCTAGTGTTATTCCATCCATAGTTTCACATGCAGCTATTAAATCTAAAAACAAAATGCGAGGAATTAATCGATGGTGGTAAAGAAACTGGACAAGTCACTCCTTTTTAAATTTCTGAAAGCAATGTCATTCATTACTTTGCAGGTCACATATTTTTTACATTAACTTACAGTTTCATACAGCATTGAATAATACAGTATATGATACCTGGGCTCATTAGACAATTAGTGTAACCGAGGTACATATTCTTTACAACACCATGATCACTATGCCAAATAGAATTTTTAAAGTTCAGTACCTCATACCTATACATCTTATCCCAGTATGTGTACTTCTCAGTCTTAAAGAGAATTTGTCTCTAATTATTTTGAAACATTAGGTTCATCTTCTTAATATCCCATTATTTTCCTTCCAGGTATCTTTCACAATGTTTTTGAGCATATTAGACATAAATCAAAAGAATAACTGATGAAAATCAAATAAGAAAACATGATATGATTGAACAGCCTTATGAATTAATATATATACCAGGGTAGTTTATTTAAATTGGATTGACTGCATAAAGTGAACTTTAAATATTCAGTATCCATTGTCACATACATGTAGTGTACAAACTGTACAGTATGAAAGGAATGAGTCACATGGTTATGACATCACAGCGACCCACATTCATCTCCAGTAAATGAATGTCAGGATTCAAAGAGGCCCAGAGAGGAAGAGTGAGAATGAGAAGTAATTACTACAGAGGTGGCAGACATCTAAAGTTAGATGTGGTAGAATGTACAACAGATGTATGACTCATGCATCTTGCTATGCACAGCTAAGGTATACACTTATTATACAATATTATACATACTTTGAAATTTAGCCTTGAACCAAATGCCTTCCACTCTCAGCATGTAAAATGTAGGCAGGTCTTCTCAGTCATCTCTGCTTGAATGAACCTAGACAGCAAAGCTGTCTGCATGAGTACAGTAGTCTCCCTGAAATGGTGAGACTGCTATAACATAGAGGGAACCATGGGTGGCAAAAGAGGAAATTTACCTATTTTGTACATGCATCAAAATATGATAAATTTGAATCCCTGCTCTAGAAATCTTGCCATGATAGCAGTTTCATACTGTAACAAGTATTCACGCTCACAGCATGTGAGTTAATACCGTCCAACTTAGGCTGTATCTCATTATGTATAAACCCCCCATAGACCCTTTTCCAAGTAGCAATTACAATGGATTGTGGGATAGAGTTCTGGTAGGCGATGTTGTTGTCAATAGCATTTTGTTGTGGCAAAAAAAAAAATGATGCACACCAAGATTCTATCCCACAATCCTGTGTAATTCCTATTGGTAAAATAGTCTATTCCTGCATTCATAGCATCTTACCTGTACATATATCACTGCTGCACGTTGTTATGGACTAACGCGTGTAAAATGGAACTGAAAGCATTCTGGGATGCACACAGGTTTCCAGATTTCTTCAGGAAAGGGGAACTACAAAAATGCTAACTGTTTAATGGGTCCAAGCCTCTTTAATATGTTTTATCCCTACTAGCTGTTATTTGTACAGTAAACATATGCTACACTTTTGATAAATCTAAATGCCCCATCTTCCCATAGTCGATGCAAAGATCTAGTCATCTACCAACAAAATGCTAGTCCATTTCATGACTTAGTGGAAACAGAACAAACAACACAGAATGTAGACACTAGAATACAAAGACAGCCAGCAAATGTACCAACTGCATGATGGGATGACTTGATAAAAAGTGCAAACAATTCTAGAATCTCTCTGGCTTGACTAATTTCACTGTAGCTTTCATGTGACTGCTTTTTAAGCAGACAGCTGGCTTAAAAGCATCTGGGAAGCCGAAAAGATGGAAACTCTTGTCAACAGAATGGATTTGCTCCATCTGAGAGGTTAGCAAATGGGATTCAGACAAGGTCATCTTTGAAGCTCTGAGTGGGTAGGCTTTGCAGGGCAAGATTTGCCATGTAGCATTAGAAACAAATTTACCTCCTGCACTAGAAGCAGTTAGTATGGTTCGTGGTGCCAAGGTTTTCAGACCTTTATAACTACTATTTATATGCCTATAGAACAGAATCATAGGCAATTCAAAATAAGGTAGCTAGGTTAAATTATTTTTAAGAGATACCTTTTAACAGAACAAAATTCACTACTTTGTTGCTCATGAATAATTTGTTGGCCTAAACTTTCAAATTTGAGATAAAATATTCATAGAGTTCTATCATAGTGTGTAATGTTTCAGGGAAGTAAAGCAATTACAAAAGTTTGAATTATTGGTGAGAAAAAAAGGTTCAATAATGATAAAAGCCTACAAGGTTTGTTCTGTCTCAGCTGTGTTGATGTACAAAATGTAAACACACTATTAGGTTCCTCTAACTTTCATGAATCCCTGTGAAAACTTAGCCTAGATAGTGTAGGAGGCAAAGGATTCTTATCACCTGAAAGTGAAACACCAAAAGATAACAAGAATTACTTTCAAAAACAAAAAAATCCCTTTTTTCCTCAACTTTACCATTACCATTTAAGATGTTTTCTTTTAAATTTGCTGTATTACATATTTTTTTTACTTTTGAGGCTTTGGACACACATTGAGGATGTACTGCATTACATGCCATGTTATAAAAGATCCAAATACCATATTTTTAAAGCAACATGTCAGCTTTATGTATCGACATTCACAACATAAAAATTTTAGACATTGAATGAATAGGGACAGGTTTCAAACTGAAGTCATCCTTAATTTGAATTCTACTGTGTAAACTGAATTTTCTCTCAAAGTCCCTTGCCTGCCCCATTCTGGTCTCATTCAACTGAACTATTCTGAAGGCTCAACATCCCTTGTGGCATCAACTGCTGCAAATGAAGTCTCAGAACTTTCAATCATGAAACCTTCTGTTTTTGCTCCCACTGGCAAAAAAAACCCAATTTTCTCCTCAGCAAGTGATATTTGCTTCAATTTTACTTTTTCTATTTGTGTTAGAGACACCAAAGTAATTAATGGAAATTTACACCAGACAACATTTTGACTTACTGTTAAGTTATCAGATATCATTTGATTAAAAATTCAACCATAATCTAAGCCGGAGCCCCTGGCTCACCTACAGAGGCAAAGAAAGGTATATATATTTAAAAATATTAATGTTACTTCATTTTTATCAAAACAATTTTCAAAGCAAAATATCCTGTGAATTTCTGCCTTACATAAAATTAATTTTCTTCACAAGCCTTCATAACACCACAATAAAGTTAAATTACCATCAATGCCACGTTTATTTCCCCAAATGTATGTGTGAAGCACAAATTTTGCCTTCTATTGAACAGCCCACAAATTTCTTCACTTCTACATCATAGTCATTCTTTTCATCATCATCTTTTCACCTTTTCTAAATCACTCTTTCTGTACTGACAGACTTTCACCAAAGATGTTCTCTCAAAAAGAAAGGTCAAAAAGAGAGAGAGTGAAAAAAAAGAATCTTCCATTCTAAGCTTGACTACATCAATAAGCAGCTTAAACTTACTCCACAACCACTTGTTAACTTAAAGAAGAATTCCCTCTTTGTATCTCTTTGTGAAAAATATACTCAAAGAAATAACATGGCAGATGAGAATCCTTTCCCCCTACTGTGTACCTCAAAATATTGAATACAAATGTTCCTAAATTCCCTGTCTCCCTCATGCGCTCTCTCTATCTTCTTCCCTCTTTACAAGCCGGGAACAACAAGAATCTCTAGCAGATCAAGAAAGAAGATCTTATCAACTTCCATCCATGAAGTGAGCTAGCTACCTACATTAGACAGTCCTAACTGCACACTAGATACACAAGCCATTCAATTTCTGCCACACTGGCTGTATCGCATAATTACCCTGAGTAAGCAAAGACCTGTTGTGGGCCTCCCTTTGCAATTCAGATCTGAAAATTGATGCCTGACAGGCGTATTTTCTGGCATACAGACTGGCAAGCTCAAAATGCAATAACGGCAGAGGAAGCACGGAGCTTTGCCAGGTTCAAATGGAAGAGGTTAGTAAAAGGGAGGAAAAAGATGATGATGAAGAAAAAAAAACGGAGAAAAGAGAGGATTAAGAAACCAGGAGTAAAATGGGGAAAATGAGATAAGAGAGCAGCTTGTCAAATGAGGAGAGAAAGGGAGAAAGCTGATGGACTGCATTGAAGAAATAAAAGGTTCGACATAAACATGTCAAAACTGTGGACTGCTTCGAAAAATGATCCATGAATCAACCTTGCAGGTATGTCACAGGAGTATACAAAAAATAGCCAGGCATGACATACTAAATTCTTGACAAGAGTAATGGAAGATAATAAACTGTAGCATTCCATGGTCTCATTTCATTCAAAGAGTTACTGTATTTTCAAGATGGCACTAGCTTCATAATGGACAGTACTGAATTGTTTGGGAGAATTTTACAAAGATTTATGTCAAACTCACTAGAAAATGTATACATTGTGGCACTGTGCTTAATGTGTCCAACACACAGCATTCATTTAATAATACAAATTTAACTGAAAAGAAATAATTTCACATGCATCAGCATAGTACTGTAGCAGACATGCGTTATGCTACACACAAGAACACACAATTTTACAACCTCATGTCCATATATTTATGTAACTTTCATTTCCAATATATGTAGAACATAACTGCAAGAAAAAATTTACATAATTTCCAAAAACACCCAACTTTTGTAATTCATAGCTTTCTGGTGTGCAACTCCTGCATAAAACTTCCATCACTGTTACAGTGCAGTGCATATTAAAAAACATACTATTGAAACATGACATTTATGATTTGAAATGTGCAGGGCATCAAACTGGGTAGCTTCTATACTGGTTCTGTTGGGAATATCTGCAATAAACATTCACATGTACTCAAATTTCAAAGGGTAAGCCTCGTATTACTCAGTGCACAGAATGTAAGCTTACTTATGCTCCATGTCACATACACATGGCTTGACTAAATATCCATGCCTCCGTGTACCAGGGAGCTGCCACTCATTGCTTTACATGCAAGTACAATTTCCAATGCCTAGATTAACCACTTTTATACCAGCCTATTTGAAATAAACAAAACTTTCAAAAGGAAGTAATAATCTGAAGGAAACCTTAACTGTGCCTACTTCTTACACAAACTACTCCTATCCTGGCTACTTGCAAAAGACCCCGCTAATGATAATTTTTTCCCCAGATGTTACCCTCTCACAAGCCCTACAACAAACTATTCTCCTCTTTTCAAGGGCACACAGTTCTTTTCATGACAGTACATTTAAGATGTTTACTTTCTTCAGTGCATGCTAGAATCCAGGCCTTCTCTCTTGTTGTCCCTAAAGCCTGCCAGACACATCACCTCTAGCAATGGGACTCAATGATGACAGAGAGATAAAAAGGAGAGTTGTGTGTGAATAACACCTTTGGTCTTAATAGGTCCACGTACATTGAATACTCTTCTCCCATACACCATGGATTGAGTGAAAGCTTTCATTAAAATCCTATTACATAACCTCATGGGGGTTTCAATGAACAATACTGAATGTCCTTGGCAACCAGCTCAATTGACAATAGAATTCCCTCACAACCTCTTCACTCATAGAATACCAACACAGACCAGAAGCTATTGATCTATTGATGAGGTGAGCTGAAGGGAGATGCAATGAGTTGTGTACACCTTAATGCTAAGAAATTCAATTGAAAACTTTGATCTATGATTCTATAGGGTATTGGCTGGAAGCTAAGCTGGAAGAAAAAGGTAGCATGAAATAAGGCCAGTTTAACATGTGAGGTTGCACAAACAGAGCTACTGACTGATTTAAAGAGAAGGGCAGACAAAAGCAAGTTGCTACATGCATTGAATGATATTTAGTAGAAATCTTATCAGGACTGGTTGTTATGGAATGTCTGCCAGCTCAGTATCAGACCATAATCCCTACTGAACTTGTGGTATTCTGTGACAATATACTGTACATGGTAATCCAATCAATGATAAACAAGGTATGCCACACACTGCAATGCATGAACAACACAACCTATGTTTGGGTTATTGTGCCATGCCAACTGAATGAAGACTTGAATGGTATTGCATAGTTCTGTGTCACAGGCACAAAACATGGCTATCCATAGTGCAGTGGTAAGGTGCCAACTGCCAAGTTACACACACAACATACTAGCATTTCACAGAAGTAACACAATTTGGATACATTCCCAAAGTGTGGCATGGATAAGCAATGAAAAGTTTGGAAGCAATACTGCAGTAAAACACCATGAACAATTAATGAAAATATCTGTTATTTAGTTCAACTTGAAAGTGAAGGTGAACACAGTTATACAGCTAGATAACCTCACTCCGATGCAGCCAAAAGACATAAATACTAAAGGCCTATAAGCACTATGTCAGCTAGAGTATCTTAATTTCCAACCACATTGAACTGCACAATAATGTTATAATACTGTAACTTGTCCTATAGTCCTACACCACATCTATATGTATGCCGTACATACAGTACAGAACATTAGACACACAGTACACATGACTTAGTCTTGGACCAATTATCAATATTCAACATAGGTATTGGCTATACTCCCCATTTTCGTTCTGTCTCCGTATCAGTAAATTTTACCTTAAATGATAATACCACCTACCAGATGTTTCTTGTCCTATACTTTATGTGATGTTATTTTAGTATATTGACTATTCATCCCACATTTTACCATATGAAAATGACACAAGGTTAGTGACAGTGCCAATACAGCCTATGATTTAGTGTCGAGTACACTCATTTCTCAAACATCGGTGCTCCTCATAATAGGCTATAGGTGCAAAGTTAGTATGACTCAGTAAGATGTAAAGTGGTTATCTGCAATCCTGACTGACAGCCAGTCTCCACTCAAAAGATGAAGCCAAACTTTATTAACTTCTCATCAATGAAGATACACCTCACATAGCAACATCTCACCTTTAACAAGGCACACAGTACAATGAGGTAGAGAATGTAAAATAACGCCCACATCTGATTATAATACATGTATGCTATTAACATGCATGGTAATGATAATGCAAGTTACAGTAAGTTTATGCTCCACCCAATACCACCTCAAAAATTTATGCAAAAAATGATTCAAGTAGCACAAACAGGCCAAAACTGAATCATTTTAGAAATGCCTATACTTCTGCAGGCTACAGCAGTTCTACAGCTAGAGCCACAGGCATGCAGGCTACAAACATGGGCGTACTTTACTGCTTTTTATGCACTGTGCAATGTATCTTTACACACACACATATATAAATATATATATATATATAAATATATATATATATATATATATATATATATATATATATATATATATATATATATATATATATATATATATATATATATATATATATATATATATATATTTTTAATTATATATATATATATATATATATATATATATATATATATATATTGCTAATTTGGGATTAAGGGGAAATATTGTATGAAAAAACGTGCCTAACAGGGGAAATCGTCTAAAAGGGGAAAGAATCAGGTCGACTTTGCAAAATCACACGCTTTTTATATAGGAATATGTAAACGGATGGTAACGTCCGTTTCACCACATGTATTTTATTGTTTTTTTCTTCGCCTTAACGAAACCGCGATATATCAATTTCCCCGTACAGTAGGAATTAGTGTTATATATATATATATATATATATATATATATATATATATATATATATATAGATACATATATATACACAACACATGTTGTATTACTGCACATCCTAATATCCCATCACTTTTCTTCTGGAGCTGAGTCACTGTAACGAAAGAGTCCTTGACTGAGACAAAAATGTCAACAGCTTTAAAACTGACAAACAAAAATTTTTTCATCAACTCCGGACAGATGAAACAAGGGCCTTGGCAACAGGACGGACACACTGCTTCATAACAGCAACCATACTTTATTGTGCTGGTACATTTCTCCTAAAATCAATGCCAAATTGTACATATTCTTAACTTCCTACCCTCAGAAATTCTTGTACTATTCCAATGACAACAATAATAAGTGTTTTGCTGAAAGTATGCCTAAACTTACACATTGGAAACACCCTGTGTGCAATTCTAATACACAGGTTTATCACTTGATATCAGTGGCTCAAGAGTCAGTTGAATTCCAGATGGCTTGACTACCAGCAACAGTGAATTACACCTGTACTCCTGTAGATGTGTAAATGTTATAATGCAGGAAGCTATACTTACTCTTGAGTGGCAACTCCCTGCATTATGCGTGCACAGGATTGACAGCTATATCTATCATACTAAATGCATACTTGATACAATGGATGTTGAAGGTCAAAATGGCAAACAAACAGATTTACAGACACACACACACTACTGCCAATCGGCTGGGGGAATCCAGTAGTTTAAAAGCAGGTACTCACACAATTAAAGTCTGGGCTCTGAATGCAGTCACCACTCCTACAATGACATCACAACTGACATAGTCCTGCACATACCTTAAAAGCTATACCTTCTGATTACTAGCCCACCTATAGGCAATCCAACCATAGGATTCCACTACAGGCTTCTCAAGAACTGAGGAGTTTAACTGACAATGTCAGTGAATTGTAGTGGCTATCTGATGCGGGAACTTGTGACTAAATAAAGCAAAACATCAAAAGAACCAGTTTTGTTTACCCATACTTATGAAAACTGACAAAACATCACACATGTATGAACTTCAAAGTAAGATTTTTCACAATGTAGAAAATTCCTCAGGAGTCATTGTTTCAAGGAAAGTGGAGTCACCACTATAAAAGCAGTCAGGAAACCTGCCACAGGCCCACAGCCTAATTGTCGACCATTAAAAGATGATAAAGTTACTAAAGTCTGAAGAAGGGATGGAGTACAGTGATGAAGTAGTTAAGTACTAAGTGGTCTGGAACAATAAACCCATTCAGCATGGGAAGGTAAACTGGCCACTTTGTCACACCATGGAAGTACCTTCATTGTCAGACTGTGTGTCAGGAAAGTAAAAGTTATATTTCCGCAATGCCAAGTAGACTAGCAATATATTCAGTAGGAAATAGCCTTTATATGTGTATTACAGTGTGTTACACACTGCATTGTTTGTACAAATTGTTGTCACTTTACATGGCAGACTATACCCACACTACTGGGACTACACACCTTGACAGATCCCAGACAAAAAAGAACCTCAACATAGACCCTTTTCCAAATAGCAATCACAAAGGATTGTGGGATAGAGTTTTGGTGTGCATCATTTTTGTCAATGGCATTTTGCTGTGGCATAAAACAATGCACACCAAAACCCTATCCCACAATCCTTTGTTATAGCTATTTGGAAAAGGGTCTATTGCAACAAACAACAAATTCACCCTTGCTGCCTACATTATACCTGAGGTTAAAGACTGCCCTAGTTTCAGTCTAAACTTCTACCAAATGGAATCACGGATGGAAAAACTGTTTTCTCCCCAGGAAAGAGTAAAATTTCCCACAAAATTCTTTCTTTATTTTCATGTACAAAAAAGAAAATTTTCCCTCAAAATGCCCAAATTTCCTGGGAAGGAGCCTCCCTGCTTCCCAACTTTTTCCACCCATGATCATAGTACTCTGCAGGATTTACAGCAGGAGAAAAAAACTACACAGCAAGTAAAGTGTCTACCAGTAGGCAGTATGTCAGGCCTAGTCAATATTCAATAATTATTGTGTAGTTAGATAGTCCTTCAAATTTGCAAATCCTGTCGCTGACCACTAGCAATAGCTGTACTTCACATGTCTTTGATTGTAGGCTTTGCATCCACAACAATATGCAGGCTTCAACAAATCCCCCGCCCGACAGTCCGGGACAAGTATAAAAGTTACTCCGGCATGTGCATTGTTCAATATCATAGCCCGCTGGACAAGTACTCTTGTGAAGTCTCCTCCAAAAGGAGTTTAAAGGCCTATTAAAAGTGGACAAGTAGATATTCATGCGGACAAGTACACTAAGAGAACAGCTAGCCCGATGGACAAGTAATAAAAAAAGAATTTGTCGAAGCCTGAAATATGGTAACCAATTTGAACTACATCAAGACCACTTTTAGAGTGACACATAACCTAGGACTGGGAGGTAATGTGATAAACCAATATGGCTGCATGTGGTTAAATGCACTTTCAATATCTGACTCTTTTAATTTAATTTTGCTCTCATTATGGTGAATGTGATTTCGAATACTGTACATGAAGCACTACATACTGGCATGTGAAACTAGAAGTCATCCACACCAGTTTTAAACTTCATCTTAATTGGAGGTCCTCGCAAATACCACCCACAACAACTGCTTCCTCTTTCTTTACAATACCAGTCATTAAAATTCTAAAACTTAAATTGCTTTTATTAAGCAACCTTTGTCCACAAATCTACATGAAAATGTTAACACAGTTTCGCCAAAATTTTCAACTTTACTGCCCCAATTTCATACATTAAAATGTTATTCAGCATCCAGTTCACCAACCTCATGAATAATTCATATAAGACGACAAATAAGTATGCATTCTTATAGCTGGGTGAATGCTCCCGGGACAATTTGTGACTCATCTGTGGACAGACATGAGATGCAAGAGTGCTCATTTTAACTGATGTGTCATCCACACTTCCCTGCTTTAGTCAAGTTGTCTACAGATTGCAAATATTTGCCAGACATAGTTTCTTTTCCTAGCACTGAGTCTAAAATACTAATATTTTGGCATAGAATTGGCAAAGCAACAGTCTTGTCAATTGCTTAATTAGCTATAGGTATATACAGTGCACATGTAGTCCCTGGGTACTGATAATTCAGCCTAAGCATACTGAAAACACTATTTAATCTAGGGTAGGCAGTTCTGATAAATATGCCAGGACCAGAGCCAGGTCCACAAGTACCAGTTTACTGTTATACTGTGCAATATATCAACTATTAACCCAAGAGAGTTTCTATGTACACAGGATTATGGCTTCTCACCAGGAAAACATTCAAACTGAGTAACTGCCAAGTGAAATGCCTTGAGTCTCAGCATTGCCCCATTTGCCTTAGGTAGAAACTAAATCCAGGTAATAAGTCAAGGTAAGTTCTTTTCTGTGTTTTTAAGCTACAATTCCAAAATGGATGTTTTCCAAACTAGGTTTGGAGTGACAAAGTTCAGCACCCACATGAAACTGTATTAGAATGTGCATTGTACAGGCTACAACAGCAAGAAAATATACATCACTACCACTAAGTACTGTTTATCTTTACATACAAACTATACCATCAACAATATCCCTGCCCTATGATAATTACAGTCTTCCAGTTACACATTATATAACTTCCATTCAAGCTACTGGTAGAAATTTATAATAAATTACATTTATGAAACCGTAGCATTCAATGCCCAACATACTTCATAATACTCAGGGATAATAATGTGTTAGTTAGTTAGTTAGACGGAGTTTTACGGCCCAGTTTCCAACCTATTGGTTCAAGTCAAGCTGGCCATGGCTTTTTTTCCAGTTGTGGCTCACTGGCTTGTTTTCCCTACTCCATTTTTTATGCGGAGCATCACGCACAATGGCAGTAGGTTCCATTTTTAGAATCTTTAGTATGACTCGACTTGGGAATCAAACCCGGGCCTTCCGCGTGAGAGGCAGATGCTCTACCGCCTCTCACACGGAAGGCCCGGGTTCGATTCCCAGGTCGAGTCATACCAAGACTCGACCTGGGAATCGAACCCGGGATAATACTGTGAGGTGCTTACTTTAAAGGCTACTTGATACTGTCACAGAATACACCCTTATTCTACTTGGCATAAATTTACTGTTTCCTTGAAACACTGGAATAGGACTCAGGAGGCTATCATTGGATAACACCCTTTCTCAGACAAAAGAAAGATACACACAGATACTCAACACCTCCTATCGAATTTAGATGCAAACGATTCAACCTTATCAATCCTTTCAAAAAAATGTAAACACTATCAATATTACAGTACTGGCAATGCTGCCAAAATGCTATGAAAGTGAAAACAAAACCAATTCCTCTATACTGACTGCAAATGTGCAGCAATGAGGAAATATTTTGACTCCTATTCACGCATATTTCCCTGGAAAACCAACTGGGTATGAACAGAGGGCCCTTGACAGACTTCAAAGTCTCATAGAACAGATGGTTTTTGATCACAGAGACATCTGAAAAAACCTGGGAAAAATTAATTGATTGCACAGAGGAAAGAATACATATAACTTGAGAGTCTTGAATAGAAGTATTGTGCCTCGACAACAAACAGAAAAAGTCATAAAAATGAAGTACTACTGTCTGAAGATGAAAGGAAAATGACAAACCTGAGTGGCTACTGAACTTACTCTTTTATTTACAGCATATGCCAACTGAAAAACAACTGCACAAATTTCAGCTCGACAGCAAACTCTTTCTAAACCAGTGATTTAGCCAGCCTGTATTTATGCAACAAATGTCTCACTTGTAAATGCAAGAGCTTTCATGCTAAAAAAGTCTAAAGGGTAATTCCTGTACAAGTACAGTAAAAGTTTCAAAGAAATCACATGGATTTAGTTCTGCAATGAATCATTCATCACAAATTGTACTTCTCACCTCATTTGCAACATAAATTTGGGTCAAATATTGCTCCCTTTGCCATCTAGGCACCTCTCAACTTGAAATTTCTTTACAAAGCAGGAGGGGAACACCGCATCCCCTCAGACCTCCCATGCCATCCATTCAGAATGAGGCACTGGAGGATTGACCTGGCTATATCATTGTTCCATCTTTCAAACCAAAAGTTTGTGAAACCAACCTTTCTTAGAGCACTGTGCAATAAGTTACTGCAAGCCATGAGTCTACCACTATACCTACATCTACACATGTGGTGTTATTTACTGAAATGCAGTTATCCCTTCATTTAAGGGCACATGCTATCACCCAATTTTGGATGAGTAGTTTCAGAATTCAGTAAGGGGGAGGTAACATCATTTTTTTAGTTGCTGAATGCTTGGTTCAAGTATGATATGCAATGTCAAACAGAAGATTTTGTTTTAAATAAACCTTATATGCATATGATGTCACAGGGCAGAGAGTGCTCCCGTTGTTTGGAGGAAAATGGTGTATCACTGCGAAGTACACCAACAAATGGTGACAGCTGATTTGCGTACCAGGGGACACGCACATAAGTGTACTACATGCACGTGTGAAATCTATGCCATGAATGCATGTGCTTCAATGTTTACCTCCAAAATGGTGTCAGTGTGATGCCAATGCATAAGGTCTTTATGTCTGGTTGTACTTTGTTTATACGAAGGGCACAAAGCCAAGGTGACCAAGGCCATTGCCAAAAATATGAAAGCCATGGCGCTTTGCCTTCATTAATTTCCAGCCATGTATTCTGAAGTTCTGATCAGTTATAAACTTGATTTTGGTAAGAAAAGTGTGAGGACATAAATTCATTAGATTTTAAAAGCTGAATTTTCAACAGAAGGCTGGGGCCACAGCTTATTCCATGTCATACAATCCAGGCCACAACCTGAGTTCCAGGTCAAAATTTCAGAACGAATGTGAAAATTATCAGCAAAATCAGTGATGACAGTAAGTACTGGTCAACTGCAGATATAAACACATACTGTGTGACTATAATGTTGCTTGCCCTTTCCATGCTTTGCATACAAATAGCCTGCATCAGAATACTGACCCCATGCCCAACATTTGTTTAGAATACACCCACACAGCATGGAAAAACATAGGCTAATATCAAAGTGAGAAATACAATAATGCAGTACTGTGGTCAAATAGTGCAACACTGGATATTCAACCAGCAATGAACAGTTAAATTTAAATGTAGGTTTACATGATACAAGTGTCAAAATAGTTCCACATAAAAGCCTATGTTAATTTCAATGTGCACTTTCAGTAACTCATTCAAAGCATTGCTGTACTTTTTGCTTGCTCAGCAATTTTTTTGCCAACTTTCCACTCATACAGCACTAAATCATTTGCATACACAGCTATAAACTCAGCTAGAAATGAACACACACACACCCACACATGCACCCAATTCATTAACAAAAAGACAATTGCCCATGAGTGACTTATGCACTAGTTTGTAATACCAAGTGTACATAATGAAATATACTTGGATGCGAATAAGGGCATGTCATAAACTCTCCAGTCTCTACAGACTGGGAGCGTCTTAAACTACTTTTTCTATATATGAGCCTTCTCTCATTGTAAACTGGTTGTAAACACAGTTCTAAGCACCCCAGTTCCAAGGGACTTTCCTTCAACTGTTGCTCTGTTACATGGCCCCATACAGTAAAAGAATCTGTACCCTCAGAGATTGATCCAAATAAGCCCTTGTGTAAGGCCCAATATCCACAGAAAATCTTCTTCCCTGACTTTGCTACCATTTTCATTTTGTTGGTATATGACAAACCAGACCAGTGTCTGATAGCCTTGTCTAATGTTATCAGCATATTATGCTGGGAGTTACTGGTAACTTAACAAGTCACCAGTAGTCAACCATGGCAACTCACAATTCAAAGCTTGCAATATTTCATTACTGATACCAACACAAACCCAATACTGAAACAAAATGAAGGTTCTTAACCTTAGGGAAGCTGACAATTGATGACAGTATAAACTCACCAGTTGGGTAGTATACATTGCGAGTCAGGCTTACCACTCACTGGTTATGCCAAAGCATGTACTTTTGTCTTTAAATCAACCCAGACTCATCCGATCCAAAGAACTTTCAAGTTGGTTTATAGGCATTAGGAGTGAATAATCTTAATCACATTGACAAAATGGTTGATATCGTTAGTCCCACATCTAACGTAACTTGTTCGAAGTAATGTGTTAACATGTGGTTCTTGCCATCAATATACTGTGATTACTGATAAACAAAGGCCACTCTTGAATTCTTATATGTTGCTGTCTTTCCCATGTTGATTTACCACAGTACTGTATATTTCCATTTTTAGTCCACAAGCATCCTATACCCACCCTTGTACAAGTCTGTGTCTAATGTATAGTGTAAATGTATGGACAAATTACTACAGTGTATCCTACTGTATTGCATGACCTGGAAAGGAAAGAAAAGACTTATTCCCTAATAAAATGTTGCACTCTTGCAAACAGTTCCGCTCTCAACCTTGATCACACTGTAGCTAACAGATCTACACACAGAATTCCACATGTTCAATAGCAAAAGTTGTGAACTTTTGCAAAAATTTCTTACTATCCAGTAAAGGATATCTCATTATGTTGAATAGCTGTAATTATAACAAAATGTGAAAAAAATCCTTGCTTACTTTCTCAAGCATTCTCAAAAATCCTGGACATGGAGTATAAATGCTGAAAGTTGTTCCACAGACCCTAACAGTAAAATATTGTGTACCAGTAAATGTCTTATGCCATTGTATAATTTTCATCAAAATAGGTATGCATCAAACATCTGAAATTGAGTGGGTGGTATCTCTCATATACAGCTCAACATAGGAGGCTCCCAGGCAGTGATAATAATTATCTGAAAAAATCTTAAAAATTGCAAGCCAGAGAGTTCAAAAAGGCAACAGGAACAGCAAAAAAGTAAAAAAAACAGCCTTTAATCAAGTAAAGTACTGTAGAGGGTACGCACAGCAATTTTAAGGATACAATTTTATCAAGGTATGCTCAAGTTCACAAACTGTATGCACTGTAATTTGTATGCATTCAGCCTACTGTCACAAATATCTGGGAAGAAACTAAAAATCAAGAAAAACAAAACTGTACACATTACAGACTAGCGGTTTTCTGTTTAAGACGTATAATTTTGATAATTTTAAGATGAGGTAATAAAAAAATTCAAAATCTAAAAAAATATTTTTAGAGTGTACAAGCAAACGACGAAAATTTTCCAAAAAAAAACTAAGTCCCAGAAAACGGACACATGAAAAATAAACGAGGCTGAAAATCATATGAATTACGGAAAAACTTAAAAATTTGGACACAGTTTTGTGAAAAAGTGAAATCTATTTGAGATCAAATGTAATTTTTTTAATTTTCATAACATTTTATTTTCGTCCCTTTACGTAGTTTTCAAAGCGAACTCTCTTAGCAATCGTTCATGGGGACTGCTCGGCGACTTGTCGCCTCGTGGCTCGCCCAACGTATTCGGATATGCTGAAGAAAAATAAAATCACTAAAATCGACATGAATTATTGTTCTTAACATTCATTTGACAAAATAAATACAATAGGGAGTGACTTCATGGTAAATTATTCGCTGAAATGTTACGAAAATGACAGCTAAAGATCAAACGTAACGCTTTTGCAGTACAGTGATGGAACGTGGTACACATTATACAACGAGGCTACAACCATGTGTTGTGTGTGTATTGCGATGCATGATGTAGTGTTACGATGGGGCATCGTTCTTTCACAACATACAAACATACTACTAAGCATGTTTCTACTCTATGCTCATACCAGACATGACCGTTATTTTCTGAATTTTCCTTCTGTAACATTTTTGGGCCCTGCAAGTATTCCTTCTGTGAAACAAGAAGTGAAATTGCAATGCTATTTTTGCCCTTGTTCAGATGTCTGTCGTATTCTAATGGCGAACAACTCAGGGCCGCAATACGTAGCACAGTTCATAACAAGGCGATCTCGAAGTCGGTTGATTACGTTGTGGAAGATTACTTTTTTTAACATAACTAAATTAGCCAACAGCTCAACTTTAGCTACGACTTTTGGGATATCATATTCTTAAATTTGATGTGCAAGTTATCAGTGCTATTTAATTTGAAAATGGTTTTTTTTTTCGTCGCACATTTTAACTCCGAACTGAACTCTGCCAAACGCAGCCATAACAAAAACATTGACAGTTCGCTGGAAACAGAGCGCAAAACTTACCTTGCAAAATGCTCCACAAGTTTCTCTTCCCGAATATCATCCGGTAAATTCCCAACCCAGAGATGCCTGGTTTCTCGTACCATGCTTGCAGTCGGTCATAGTCCTAGTTATTTCCACAAAAAACGGTCCAAAAAGCTGATTTTCCGTAGCGATTCATTAGGACCAAAATACAAGATAGCTGACTTTACTACACAGTGTAACTGTAAAGCATGTCAATGAGACTCGTATGCGGCCTGGACAGTAGCCAATGAGATAGGAGATTGTCGATGACGTCATGTATAGTTCTTGACATATAAATAGCTCACATTATTAATAATTCCACGTTGCTTCAAAGTACACCCATTATGTTTTTCTACCACTGCTTTTATTTAATGCGAACACCCTGTACCAGTTATTTCAAAACTTCGTTTTCTCACATTGGGTGGGGAAGATACTAAAACGTATATAGTCCTATACTTTATTGTCTGTGCCTCCCTTAATAATTGCTTACAAGTTAAGCCCTGTCTTTACTGTCATCATGATGTACAGTAGATGTTCACACAGTGGAAATTTATACGATGTAAGGTACGGCGGCAGACAACGCGATGTTGCAATATATATTAGCACTGAGTGGTGAACATGTTAATGGCTACATTGGTCTGCTATGAGTGTAGATACAGTTGATTCGTGCTGGCGACGCAGCTTCTTGTTACAACTGCTGTTAAGTTACGGGACATTAATTTTTGTCACCGCCTAGACTAGAAACTGAATTTTATGGCAACCTGATGTACATTTAAATTGAAATTGTGTAATAACGAGTTGAAATACACAAACCATTGGCAGCTCACAATAGATTATTTAGATTTTACAAACGACACAACGGGAAATGATATAGGCACATTTCCGATTGCTCCAAGTATCAAAACAGCCAAGTTGACTTGGGCGTGGTGAGCAAATAGGAGCTCAACCGCATTAGCTTGCCATTGAAAGATGCCAAATGCATCAATGATCCTAACAGAAATGAAGGCGGAAAAGTAATGCAAATCAGGCAATGCTTCAATGTGACCAACTCCGTGCTTTATCACAGCGTTACAGTTGCAGCATGTAGGTGTTAGGTAGAGATTCCACGTACCTAGGTGAACGTGAAAATTGGTACTGTGTAAACAGCCAGTGAGGGCGAGACTTTTGTAAGCCTATACAGTTAGATGTCGCAGACGTTCCACGGTGGCAATTTTTAACTGATAGTTGACGGCGTTTTTTACAGAAAGGTAATGCGCTGCATATTTCGTTCGTAATAAGGGGATGTGACTTCCAACTCCCTGGTCTGATAGTGTGTGGATGTGCAGCAGTGACGTAGCCAGGGGGGACAGGGGGACGAGTTGCCCCCTCTGGAAAAATCTTGGGGGAAATTTTGAAAGTGAATATATGGTGAAATTTGCGCATGATCTGGTAAAATTTTAAATTTCTCAACCAGTACACTTTCCTTATTTAAAAGTATATGCCACACTGGCACAACCAGTCCTCATTAAGGTTTTCAGAGATGGAGTGCACCATGCTTATAGTTGTACTAGTTATGTTTTACTATCTGTTTTATACAGCATGGGATCTCTGGACCTCTGACAAGGGACTCTGTCCTTTTACTGTATACTTCCAATGTTTCTTGATAATTAAAGCAGCAGCATTGTGGTATGCAGTTTGTTAGAATGGGTCAGTAGTCAAGTGCTATACTCTGCTACAAGGGCAGGTCCTCGTAAAATTTGGACTGATTGAGGTGAATGTGGTGAACTGATGAAGGGAAAGGTGTACCAGGGTTCACTTAACTACTGTACTTCACCCATTGTGATTCGGATCTACCAGTAGGACTCAAGAAAAATTCACCAAGACCTGAAGACAAGCAAGATAAAAAAAAAACTTCCTTAAAAAATAGGAATTCTTGGTGATGTATTCAGTTTACATTCAGAGCACCAAATGTGGCACCATTTTGCATCCAGCCCACCTTATATGAGCAAAAATTTTCCAAAGGGGAGGGGGCCAAACCCCTCCCCTTAGACCCCTCCCCCAGGACGGCGATCAGTCACATCAGCCAGGTTAGAGGAAAGCACCCGGACAAAATTTGGACCTGCGGAGAACACTGATTATTAGGAAGCAGATCGCTAATTGGGGGAATATTGGTGCTCTTGCCCCCCCCCCCCCCGACAAAAAACCTGGCTACGCCACTGATGTGTTAAATTTGAATCCCTTATCTGCCGGGGATGGAATCTCGGGGCTTCTTATATCACGCGTCCAGGCCCTTAGCCAGGCAGAGTATTACCTTGATAGCCGCCGGTGTCGAATATATACTCTTGTGACGTACATATTGATATTACGAGTGCAGCCAATGCAGGTGCAGCAGGAGTAAATATACACGTCCGTCAAAGCGGACAAGGTATTTGATAAAGAGTACTGAAGGGACAGTATACGTTCCAGGTGTGGGGGGGGGAGGGTAAATATTTTTTTATTGAGGAGACATGCTGATTTTATTTTTTGTAGAGACTCTCCTAGGGTTGCCACGACTTCAGTTTCCTCTAGCTCCAATCCCTCCCTAGCCCCACCTTAGCTAAGTGTCTGAGACTCTTACTAGGAAGATTCAAAATACACTCAGGAGGAGGGCAATTTGCTTTTGCAGCAGACAAAATCACTGGTTCTCCAGAGATGTTGAGGAGAGCGAAAATTGCCAAAATGCTGTGACAATATCGCCCTCAAGATCAGCCGTAATATTTGTAAGAATCAGATTAAAATAGCAGCTGTGTACCGGCCGCTCCGATTAACTTATTTAGGGCCCCCCCCCCCCCCCAAAAAAAAAGAAACTTTGAAATGATTTATCCTCCTCGATTAACACTAAATGTAACCCTCTCTGTGGCCCATCTAAGCCTACGAGGGGAATGCTGCTGTTCTTTTCGGAGGAGAATAGCTTGCATTCATTGATATGTGTTTGTTTATAGAGGTTAGATATACTGGGAAATGCATGGTACGTTGCACATCATCGCGTTTCCTTAAGGCCTCAATGTGCTGCAGGTTTCGAAAATTCGAAAATCCTAAAATGTACCAAAAAGCCCAAGAATTCTAAAGGTCAAATATAGAACACCTGTCAAAATGCAGTCAACATAGGCCCCCTATAGAAATAATACCGATAAATAGAAACGAATTACTCCTCATCTCAGCGCTCTACCAGAAGCCTTTTGATCGTCTGTTTTCTTCGTATGTTAATTAAGAAAATTAACAAAACATATTGTTCTTCAAGTTGAGTGGGAAGCAAAAAAATTCTCAGTAATGTGGTAAATTGTTCCCCAAAATGCACAAATTTCCAAGAGCGTTGATAAAATGCCGATGTTTTGCAACGCTGATTTGACTTTCCTCGCAGCTCTGATTCGGATCTACCCATATAATGTACGCCGTATTAAATATATAATGTGGCAAAATATGTGTTAAAAAGGCTGAGTTGTCCATATACTTCTCTGGTCTTTATCATTCTTTCCTTTGTCAATGAAAAGTGAACGGATCTGAAAAACCCGCCATTTAGGCAGGTTTACCACCAATAGGCTGGTATTTGATGGAGACGGATCGGTTCAGATCATCAACACACTTCACCGACAAACCTAAAATTTACTAACAAACAGACTTGTAAATCAAGTCGCGACTCGAGTCAGAACCTTCCAACCCTGCTTGAAAAATTCTGAGAAATTTTTCCCTATTCAAACACCTATTCTAACACTTAGACTCGAGTCACTAGAGTAGCTGTAGTTGACTTGCCTAGAAAAGAGTGACTTGGTTCTATCTTACAAAAACTGCAAACTTGGGCTATATTCAAGGAAAAGTATTCCCGGATTCCTTTTTCTGCCCCCCCCCCCCCCCAAGTACGTTACCTTTATATAGCAGGTGTCGCAAAAGCAAGCAAAGTCGGCTAGTTAACTGGTCCACCAGAAGGCGCTTCAGTTCGGCGCGCAATCGACTTCGTCGGCTGGGCAACCAATTTTAGAGGCAAACCTATGCCAAGTGGGAGGAAACCCGGAGTACCCGGAGAAAAACCCACGTACATCGAGCGGGATTTGAACCCACGCACGCACATGTGAAACACATTGGTGCACAGCAGATGGAATAGACCACTGCCACTCGACGACCCACATACTCTTTTGACGTACATACTCTAACACCTGGGAACAACGACAGAGATCATCCAATTTCGCTATATTCATGAGCACAATTTGATTTTACCTCTCGACTGTTGATTGGCTCCAACATAATTGTACATATTCATATTACATAACGAAGCTTCAGCTGTAACGTTCTCTTTTAAACATTAAGTCAATGGGACTTCACTGTGTTAGCTTTAAGCGGGAAAAATCACACACTAAATCCCATTGACATTGGTCGTCTGACACAGCATGGTAATCAGACTTACTTTAGTCGATTTTTGTTGAACATTTATAATTTGTGTTTGTTGTGATCGTTTAAATGAATAGTTCGTAGCGTACAGTTTCAGTTTCAAGAAGAATCCTTGCGAAAGTTCGCGGAAGTTGGTATTACGAGTGCAGCCAATTTAGGTGCAGGCGGAGTAACACACGTCCGCCAAGCGGGCAACCAAGTACGTGACTGCTTTGACCCACACACACACAACGGTATGCCGTCGAGATAATACAGATCTATAGTTTGTCACTGTGTGTCGGTATCTCATTGCCCTTTAGTTGTGATTCTTTTCTTCTGCGTAACCATCAAAACAGCTTACACTCACAGGTCGTTTACCTTCTTGTGTATCCGATGCAATCCGACTTGACGATTTCTTGCTGGTATAGACAGATATGTTACGAGCATGCGTGCAAAATACTCTAAGGCGAGTTGCTGTCATATATGAGACAATGAATTTCAGCCGTATTGTCACTTATAAGTATAGCTCCATGATGTCATATCTAGGTTTCTGATTTCAGTGCACGTCACATAGGTCGATATGATTAGTATGAACAGAGTACTTTCCATGCTGTGAACATGGGCGGTTATCCTTTAGGATGAGGGATATATCTCCATGAAATTGGATGGGGGATATTGTGCACTATTATCCCCCCTCCCCCCCACTCATAAAATCAACCCGGCAGTTTCATGTAAAAAAGTTAAATTAGTAATTAAGAAAACAGAAAAATGAAAAGATTTCAAAAATTCACGCTTTTAAAATGTAACATACAACCTGGGAAGGGCCCGCCAATATAGTGGCGCTCCACTTTGATCGTGTAACTGACTAGACCCCCTCCCCTCACTTTTAAACACGGATCTCCACCCATGGCTGTGGCTCCCCTTCTCTTACTTAGTGTTCCACTACCTTCATATTCATACATGCCATGCCACCCACGGACACACAACTCCCTGTCCACAACGGTAGGGGAAATGTAACCCCCCACACGCACACATGCATGCGTTCATTGGAAATTTTAACCCCCTACTCCCTGAGCTCCGTTGATCACAATAATAGGGCCATGTTCTCTAATTTCCGAATTCAGAAAAGTTGCAACCATCGTCCCCATATGTTTCCCTAAATTTCCTACCCCCTTAACCACTTCAAAAAGGAAAAAGAAAGAAAGAGACACAACGAACTTTATTGATCCTCAGGCGAATGTTCAGAAGATAACGCCCCTCCTGTACAAAATATGATTCCGTCCGTATCCAAGTACAGAGAGGATATACACAGATACATGGCTTTGGCTGCGTTTATAATTATCATGTTATCCCACAAGTCTACTTATATATATATTTCTACTAGCTTTGTACCTGGCGTCAAGCTCTCCGCCTTCGGGTTACTTATCCACCTTTCTTTTCTTTTGTCCTTTTTGTCCTTGTGTTGTAGGTAATCAGCATTCAGCAGACGCTGTATTATCATTATGAAAGGCAACGAAATATTTCTCCCATAGAAAGCAAGAATATCATCTATTTTACATTATACACAGCGCATTTGCACACACAACTTGAACTTGCCCTGTGTTACGAAATAAAGTACGGATGTCTTTACGGGACGGATAGAAACGCATTACGTTCAGGTGAGTGATGGAAATACATTGTGTGATGAGTATTGAACTTGTCATAGAGCTGTAGTGTACCAGATAGTAATGTGTACATTCGGGTGAACATATGGGTACAGCCTATACATTTTTTTTTTGACATATGGGTACAGCCTATACATTTTTTTTTTGACAGAGCGTCAACTATCGGTTCTGATTTTTCCCTGTTTCTAATTTTTTCTTCTTTTTTTTGGTTGCTTGCAGTTGTGTTATTTTGTTAAAGTAGAGGTTTGGGTGTCTCGGACGAGGCAGCTATGAAATCAGTCAAGAATGACATGCGCGTACGTACTGTTTCGAAGAAATAACACCATTGCTTGCAAAGTGTAATTCTGAACTGGCGCGGAATGCAGGCTACGTGGGTGCTAGTTTTCAAAAAAACTGCCACACCAAAGTCATATATATTCTGTGATCGGCTTAATTAATGGGGTAACTTGCAGCCTGGGATATTCCGTGAGGGATAGCCTATGCATTTTGTCCTTTAATTTTGTATGAAAGTCTTAAGGTCATAATTATTACCGTATTATGAGCAAACAGTGGTATAATTGACTTATTGTAGTAACTTGCATGTACCTTGGTGGGTAAAACTATATCATGTGGGTTGAAGGGCTGAGTTTAGTTTTATCAGCATATGCATCAATTGGAACCATTACCAAGAGTATCTCAGTAAAAATTCAACCATACCTTACGTATAAGGTTTATGTAGTAGCAGGACCGCACACTTGGTGGAACAGTTTAAGTGGGCCTATGGCCCCGAGACTGATCCGAACTGAGAGGTTCACATATCGAATTATGAATTATTAATAATTACGGACTGGCATTCAGTGTCCTTCACCTACAGATGTATAGGTTTGTGCTGGGAGGTCCGGCACTCGTAGCGTTTTTGGGCCAGTTGAGGCTACAAATGACCCTGGTTATGCGTAAAGTGTAACCAGTGACCCAGATATGAACTTCTTTACTGGTTAAAATATTCTGTAACTTCCTGTGGGGTCAACGCATGTTATCAAGTGTAACTACGTTCACCTTTGAAGGCAACAGTGCATTTATGTATGTGCCAAGTTTGTCCACGCTTTTAGGCCTAATCATGACCTTTTAACGGTATCATGTACAAGTGGGTTATTTATGTACAACCTCTTTTTGATTGGCGACTGTGCTTTGATTGACATAGACTGTGGGCGAACTCAAACTTTGACTTTAAAATACAAGCCACTCTGATTGAACAGTCATTGACATGGAGATCAGAAAAAGATGATATGTTAAGGAAGCCTACACATCACAGCAGATTGCTGATAACAAGGGGCTATTAAAATCACACACAAAAGGGTCCTCGGCAGACTTGGCCTTGGGCAATTCGTAAGTCTGAGTCTGGGACGTGCCAAGACACTTGTTTTTTTTATTGGAAGAGGTTTTAGAAGTAAACTTAGCTGAGGAAAATCTTTACTGTCTGAGGCATCGAAACTGTCCATTCATTCTCAATTTATACATCCCTACATCACGTTCCATTTGTAAAGTAGCAACCGCCAACCACTGCCATAGAATTACATTAGCAGCTAGCAGTTAACAAATATCGGTCTAGTTGTTCTCACATCAACTTCAATATACCAGATATACCGCCCGCAATAGAGAATAAGCTTTTCTAACTACTTGCTCGGGACATCTTCTTGCTGGACCCATGTTGGAACTCATTAAGGCAATCGAAAGAATCGAGTGGGGTATATTTAATAATGGGACAAGGACAATTTACAGTCATCGGGTGCAACGGTACACGGGGCACGGAATAGTGAACATTGGTATTATATTCACTGGTAATGAGAAGGGCGCCATAAGGTAAATTTACTCTTGGGAACCAAGAACTACTTAACCACTGAGAGACGTAGTTCAAGACGATCGTAACTGAGATCTTTCGACCGAGTTTTAATATGTTGGGCATCTACACATACTCACATGGGCATATTCAAGTTCGCCAACGAATTTCGTGCGGTTGTTGACTTTTCTCTCAGCTCCATGCTCCAACTGTAGCCAACCTGCAGTCACGTTTGCCACAAAATCAATCATGCTGAACATTTTTGTGATTTTGCCAGACATGCACAGTCACGAAAGGGGCCGGCTAAGTGGTGACTGTGAGCCCAGTGGTATTGTTTACTATATGTTGGATGTCAAGGTTGGTATGTTAGGCGCTATGGAGGTAGCCTGCGTAGAGGTTTTCTGTGTGTAGTTATGTCTAGTAGCGATGTGGGAGGAACTAAACAGTTGTTTCGCCCACGGCTACTATCGAGAATGAGTTAGATCAGTTAGCTCATGTGCATGCAAATTTGCAATTTACAGAATGACTTGAGGATAATTTAATGGTGCCATGCAGTTATATCAATTTGAACAGTATATCCCTTTATCTTAATTCAAGTATTAGTCATTTTTATTTTGTAACAATGTTTATCTTTGTTTGTTTTTTAAGTTTAAGGAGAATATTAACTCGGTAGTCTCGTTGGTTCCATGTTCTCAAACATAGTGAAGACACGTTTGTTTGGGAAATAAACGGAGATTTGTAAGATTTATCAGATGTTTTGAAACAAGGTTGGACCGATTGCTGTTTCACACTTAGCTCTCCACTCCCAATGACGAAATAGTTGCACCTTATACCTTCATAATGTATGCCACCGAAGCGAAGGCTTTTATCACTATCATGAACTGCTCGAGGCAAGGATAAACTTTAATAGTCTAGCGCATTAAAACCGGATTGGGCAAAATATGTACGCCTATATGCTCAATTCAAATTTGGCGAAGTATGAATAAATCACCCAATCCTATATTAACATACGTAGCGTAACTACTGAAAGCAGACTTGAAACAAGTTCAGTTGACCTACTTACACACCTGTGGCGGTTTCCAGCTGACAATGAAACTAACAATGCCAGGCTACTCACACCTCTTTTTGAAGGCTATTTGTATTTTGTTTACATATTGTGTCTATTATTTCTTACAGAGTGAGAACAATGATTCATCAACCTGTACGCGGGGCAAGGATGTCATTGGTTGTAAAAATCCACAGACTTATAAAATATGGACAGAACATCCTGCACTAACGTCTCATGCGTGGAGTGTCGGTACCGTACGTACGTGTGGGCATCCTATGTCCTCTGTGTGTGTAAAGTTTGGACTTGCCCAAGTGGTTCGGTATCGTCAGGTTATGCGAGAAAGTTTTGAAGTTCAGAAATAATGCAAGGTTCTGTAGTGCGAAACATTTTGTTGTTTTTCTTTATTCACGTCTGTATTTTGTCTGAAATGTGACTGATGCATCGTCAAATTACGCGAAATGACTGACGGTAGCCTGGCGGTCATCTTGGTACCTAAATTTGTTCGAACGTTGCCGACAATGTTGATCACGTGATTCTCTATCTATATGTATAAGATGTCTGTGTAAAAGTCATACTCGAGTCTTTCTGTATCTGTCTGTAGAAAAACATATACACAGTTTTCAGTGACGTTCCCTTCAGCGTCACTTAAAAGCAGCTGCACAACAAAGTTTATATACACCAAGTGTGATTGCTAGATGCCTGAAAGTAGGCTACCATTGAACGGTGTCTAATTTAAAGTTTTCCCCACAACCCCCTCTCTCCAGCCCCCATCGCGGCTTCGTACATTTGACGCTAGTAGCTTCGAACTTTGCCCTCACGGAATTTGTCAACCCACCCCCTCCCACTTTCTTTTAAATTTTGGATCCGCCACAGTAGTGTTCAACACGGTTCCCTTCCAAATATTTCACATCTGGTTTATTGTTGAATGTAGAGCCTACAGGTGACCTTGGAGTTCATTTTGTCGGTACAATACGTTGGGTTAGTGCATGCACTATCTACGGTAGCTTTTAGGACCAACTATATACTATAACCAATTCTGTGGCTTCATTCTGGGTTCACAAGTTTTGAAGTGCATGGACCGTTTGTCACCCTGGTTTATGCTTGACGCGATGCTATTTGGAATATTGTAAACCGTCATTTTTATGACAACTCCGTATGAAGAAAGTGAATTTAAGAGTCCAGAGTCTTGTGAAAAGGTGTGTGTAAGGGGTAGGTGGGTTGTGTAAGGGTAGGCGGGGTGTGTAGGGGGTACTCAGCTTTTTGCCGGGGGTCCAAAGATTTGTAGTCTGGGACGACTTATTTTAAAGGGAATAAGCAACCACCCCGAATTTAAACATGGGCCAAATCCTGCAAATCTCTCCTCACAGTGCCTCATGTCCCTTTCAATTATATTCCGTGTTTGAACTAAATATTAAAGGTGAACGAAGAAACCATTCTCCACGAATTTAATAATTCGGTAACAAAATATTGTCACATGATAAAAACTATAGCCATTGATGAACTAGGATACCATTATATACTAATTCAAATGGGGGTGATTGTATTTTCCCTTAAATCCCTTCTTTACATTCTTTTATCAGTGTTTGTTCCCGGTACAATCTAAATGACGGTGTTCACGTTACCAAGACAGGTTACTCGATCTGAAGACTAATAATGGGTTTGTTTATATTGTCGCGTGTGTGCCTCAGCAAATGTAGTTTTCGTTTTGAAAAGCAAGGAATAAATCAAACCTTGCAAGGAGACGGTGAAATAAGATGCACAGAGTATAGAGAGACCTGAAAACTTGTCTGCGTGTACGTCATTGTCCGTTGAGCTGGAGATTATCAGTGCATATGTGCTACGTCTACCCATGTGTTCTTATGTATATGTTTTGACAGTTCGAAGGAAGATACTGCATGAACGAATCAGCCATGCAGGCAAGTATGACGGTCGTTTGCCGTATACACCTCGTGATGTAATTGAAGTCATATTTTTTTTTTTAAAGCCTGCATAAAAGTTGCTGTTTAAGATTGTACTTTGATCTCATCTTGTTTGCACGAGATTTTAAAGGATGTCGTTAATTGTTCCTGACTACCATGTTCCAATTGTTGTCTGGGTGACGGTGGTGTATGTTCCCATCCAATATGTACCGTGTTCAGCCTTTTTTGGTACAATAAAACAAATACGGAGTGAACGCTTTAGAGTTGATTCGACCTATAATAAACAAACAAGCACGTAGTAAGATACCAACCGGAGTAACTTAATACCGCTGTCACGCATCACCAAATTGTCGTATGAGCTTACACAATTTGTAGAATCAATTCGACCACTGAGACAACTCGGCAATTGAGACAACTCGGCTCCAATATCCCGTAACCTGTGACATGTCGGCTCCTGCGGTACCAATGTCAATTTTAGGAACAAGTCCATTCCAAGTGGTTTTTATGCTAATAAGATATAAAAAGTTAGACGGAAGACTGAAGTACACCTGCATCGGCTTTTTTTATTACTTATCATTATTCCTGTTTTAGGCTATGTGCAATTTTGTAAATTTCCCTCTTATAATCTTGGTCATCTTCCTTTTATTCCTTTTATTTTTTTCTTTTTATTTCTCTGTTTTATGTATGCCAGCGTAATTTTCCCTTTTACTACCTTTACTACTTTGATTGTTTCTCTTTTAATGTTTTTCTATACTTGTATATTGTAAATGTGCTTTTTATTTCCTCTTATACCTTTTTAATTTTTACGAGGGCCTCGGGTAAGATTAGCCTTTTGTGAGCTAACCGAGTTTTCCACCCTCATGTTAATGTTAAATAAATAAATAATAAATAAATAAATAAAATTCCTTTGTAATACTGCACTGAAAATAGGGCTGTTAAACTTTTCTCTCTCATTCCTGTTTTCTCTCTCGAAGCTCCTTTGTCATCTTTTTTGTATTATATATTTCTTCAGTTTTAATATTCATATGTTTTTTATATATTGTCTACAAGAACCACATGAAAAATAATAATACTTTTCTTCTATTTTTTGCATTTCATTGACTACTAACTATTACTATAAAGCAATGGATAGTCTGTAGGACAGACAATTAGTGTGTTCATATTTGGATACGAAATTTCACACAGACGTTGAAAATGTTTACTTTTTGTTTGTTTTTGTATTTTTGCTAGTCGTTTATCTTCTTTTGCTTAATAGCTGTGCTATTAGTGGCATATTAATTCCCATTTCCTGTGTTATGTTCCCTGTAATGTTTACCGCGGAATACCTGCAATTGATGTATACGTTGTTTTTTTTATCACGTAGCCTAAATCATTTGAAGATATAAATTAAATCTAATCTTTGACATTACACCTGGCCATTAGAGTGTCATTTTTTCGCCGGAATATTAGACTGCAATTAAACGGGACAGTTGAAGAATATTTCTGCAGTTCATTTCAGCTCATGCATTTTGTAGCTTCCCATAATATGCCCGTCCACCACATAACGAAAGAAAAATAGTTGAGTAGGTGTAAAGTTGTGTTCTTCGTACTTCAGTAGATCTATATCTTGCGAAAAGCCACGCCCTCAAATCCTAAAAATAAATTGTCAGTTCACGCGAAAAAGTTAAGCCATTGCACTGGCAGGCTTTTGTCGCTCATATTCGCCCATTTATCTCAATTGGGATGAAGAAATGCCTTAGGGGTCGAAGTGTCCTTGGTGCAGCCACGTCCCTCCCAAAAGTCACCTCCCTTGCTGAGGGCCATGGGCTCTTGAAGTAGGCCCACAGGTTCTATGCGAGGTGGTTTGACCCGTGCTTCAGTGTCATCAGTTTGGGTAACAAGACAGGGATGGATGTTTGTTTGGTAAAGAGTGCAATGCGGACAAATATTTTCGGAGGGGGGGGGGGGGCTAAGATAAAACATGGGGATCGTATAGTTAGTAAACGGTGTCATCTTTTGTGCCTTCGTATCCCAAGACGATACGGTGGGGGTGGTAGACCCATGGCGAACTTTGGAGGCAGATAATGCCAAACATCCCTCTTAGAGGCCTCAACTATCTTATGACGGCACTCAGTTTTCTTGTTCTGAATACCCGACCGTTGAAAGAGACTTCTAGAGGTCCTTTCACACAAAGCGCGTCTCGAGGCGATACGATAGGCCTATGATAAAAAAAATGAAAGATGTAATTAAACCTTTTCACACTAGGTGCGATGGTAAGCGAAACAAAAAATGAGTTAGAATTTTTTCAACTTTCACCCACTTGGCGCCGAGCGATATTTGTGTTACCAATTGATGAGACAAAATTGCTATTTTTTAAATCACATGGTCGGTCATTGGAATATAGCTGAGAGAAAAAGAAAAATTCGAATTTGATGTTAAAGAGCTAGCGACATTTTTATCATGTCGTATCGTATCGCGGCGGGACTTGATATAGTAAGGAAATCCTCTCTAGACTGCGCAAATACAATTTCAAGACACCTCTTCATATGAACAAATTTTTCCATGTTATGTGCAGGCATAAACATTTCTCCAACGACACTTATGGATATAAATCTTGGTGCTTTCAATTGTCGGTCCCCCCCCCGCTCTGCTTCACTAATCTTCACACATTCCCCGACTAAAAGACACGTGACTTGCTGTCTTCCTTTGCGCGGGTTCCATGATCGTTGCCAATACTAACATTCCTCCGTTTTCGCTCATAAATATATCACGGCTGTCGTTGTTTCCGAGCGCTGTTATTTACGAACTGTCGAGAGAGAATCCCTACATCCTTCGTAATAACCCCTCTTGGGCAATTACACCCACACAACCCGCCAGGCTCAGTCTTCTCGGTTTTTTCCAAAAGCGCGACCCTTGGTATTTTCTATCTGATTAAAAACACAGCAAACAAAGCGACGAGAAAAAAGCCATAGCAACAGCGCTCGGAATGACACACAGGCGAGGAGATAGGAATAAATGTGTGCACTCAAAAACATCGTCCGATCCCTATTCGCCGTCTCTGCTCTTCATGGTCGAAGTTTTATTATTAAGCAAGGCGTAGTATTTTTACCCGCTTCCATCTCGATTCGCTTGTTACGTCGTTTGAAGAGGATTTGCCGCTGGCGGGTACACCCGCGGTTAACACAAACCGCAAAATTGAAATTGGCCGTGAGTATGGAGCGCGTAAAACCTCAAGCAACCAACGTTCTAGTATAATTTGCGCCGTGGAAGCCGTGTCTGCGTCGCTACAATATACTACCAATCCTTTGTGTCGAATATGTTAACCAGAATAAAAGAAACAAGTATTTCGAACGGCAAGTCCTCGAAGAGAAGGTGATTTTAAGGGAAAATAGAGTCACTCCAACTGGAAGTCGTGTACCCCGGTATCCTTTCTTATGGAATGGCTCAAATCATGTGACAAAATGTTTGTTACCAAATGTGTTTAAATTCATGCAAAATAACTCCTTTTTTACCTTTAATATTTAAGTTTCATGTTTGGAAACATCATTTAACATACTTGAGAGTGGAATTAGGGGAGATTTAAAAGACTTAACTTATGCTTTAAAAATTAATTTTGGGTGACTGTTTATTCCGTTTATAGGGACGAATATGTGTGTCACTCAACCCAAATTGCCCGCATTTTGTCCATTGAGAAGCTATACGCTTGCTGCACTTGACTGCGCAACAGTCGCTCCAGTAAGCGGGGTTGCGATGGTGACGAGGAAACTGTAATAATGCCCCAGAACAATAACATAAATATAAGAGTACAGTTGAACGAGACTGTGATAGCTTAACAAAGCAAAGTTGTGTTATTAACGATTACAAAATGACAAAGAAACTGGGGGTTGGAGCCATCTGCGTAGTAGGCCCATAGCTTTTTTCTTATGAAAGTGGTAGGGAATTTTGAGGATCCAGACTCCCTTGCAAACAACGCTCAGTAGGCTAGGGAAGGAAATTGTAATTAAACCTGGGGATAAAATATTCGATAGATAAGGGTACAAAGGAACCATGACTATTTTTGACCCACGGAGGGAGCCTGTTTGTTAATTCCTTTCAATGTCGATTACGAGTTTTACTGACTATTTAAGGGAATAAAATGGCAAGCTACGCAGTCCTTGGCTATCCTACTGCTAAAGTAGGAATTCGTCCGAAGACGTGGGCCGGAGACCGAAGTACAAGTATCAAACACAAATACCTCAAATGCTATTCACTGATGCCTGAAAATATAGCAGCTGTTAAGTCCCCGGATATACCTGCAAGACAAGTGGACCAAATATCGTAAGGGTAAAACATGCGCACTAAGCGCCGTCTTCCCAGACCTGTCAATTTTTTGGCCTGATTGAAGCGGCGGTATACACACCACTCCAACGCAAGTCCGGATTTAGTGTTTCCGAAGGACAATGGGGCTAAGGCTACAAAGGCCTAAAAGTTAAAATACGTCTTCACTGTCTAATCAACAAATCTGAGCGAATTTTCGTAGGCCATAGACGCAGTTGTCTACTGCGCCTATTGGATAATCCGACCCCGACACCAGTGTTTAATCTATATAAAGAGTGGTCGATGCCTTTGGCATTGACTTAAAAATGGGTCCACGTGTTTATAATGTTTCCGCTTAACCATTGAAAATGGAGACCTAATTTCCATTTAAAGACCTAAACATGTTACAACGGCAATCATCCGTGTAGATAACTTCATTTACTTTTATCTCATACCTCTAGACGTTTGCACATATGCCATGCATTGTCGCTTCAGTCCAACTTCTTTAAGGGGGCAATTTTGTCGGACTTTTTTGGGGGGTGGGGTGGGGGGTTCATATCGAGGTTAAAGCTACCGGCCTGGTACTGGTGCAAATGTACTTTCTTTGAAAAAATGAACTGGTTTTTAAAAAAGACTTAAAAATTCATTTCGCCCCGTCCTTTTAAATTTTATTGATCCTAATACATTTCAGACAGAGATTAAGTTGCCCTGTTTTGTAGTGGGCCACTTCTTTGCCATCCACAATGTTGTTAATTTAACATCCAATGAGTATATTATATGACGGATGCTTGCTAAGAAGCCTCAGTTTCATTCAGTACACAGAGACTTTACCATCTATCCAGCTTTCCTGGACTCAAGCCCGCAGCCGTAGGGAGGGGGAAGGGAGGGAGAAGCTAATTCCTCTACAAAAGTTTTCGTCCCTTAGAAAATTTCAAGTCACCATTGCCTTATCACATCTTCACACATCTCGGCCCCGAAAAAAAATGGTTTTGCCCCCTGGAGGCCATCTCTCCACCCCCTTCAGTACCTTGTCTGGCTACAGGCTGGAAGTCTACCCCCCTCCCCTCGTTATATACGGTATGCTACAGTTATTTCTATGTTGCAACGACGTGGAGCCCACTGGAGCTTCAACTCCACGAAGAAATGAGTATCTGCATGGATCAAACTGCAAATTGCATTTAGATCGAATGTCCAGTTTAGATATTGACATTTCAACTGCACAGTGCAGCAGCAGCATCACTTAGCCCGAGAACTTGCAGCCAATCTGTCTCTGTGAGAAACATACACCGTCCTCCACGTATCTTCGATTTCCAGTTGATAGTTACTGAGGAGCACGAAAATCGAAAAACTTCAGCATAAGAAACCGACTCTGTCCACTGGTCATATCCACCTTTATCGCCGATGCCCGCGCTTTATATTAGTGCATCGATTTTTGTTATTTTGCCATTTTCTTGGTTGTTTTTGCTTGTTTGTTTGCTTGTTTTTTTGCCTTTTTTTGTCATTGTTGTCATTTGACAGATATCACGGCACTCAATGTTGACGGAGAAAAAAAGTAAAGCATCGACTTATCTTTTATAAACCCAAGGTAAGAATAACAACAGAGAAAGATATGTGAAAATAAGTTCAGGGCCGTATCCTAAAGGAGTTACGCTCAATCTCAAATTTGATTTAATACATCTGCACATGGACTATGGCATACCGAAATCGTAATTTATAATGAAAAAGGGTCCAGGGGTCACTAAAAAGATGAGAACCCAGTCTAAAGGAGGTAGGATTATCGGCAGTACCGGTAAAGTGGGGAGGGGGACCGGACAGTTGATACGACTCACTGCTCGGAATAAATACTTTTGAGGCCATAGAGGCGAGAAAGGGGAGACTTTCAGCAGTAGATTTAAGTACTAATTTTTCCCCAGACCGATCCGCTCACTTCTGTCTGCTTTATACTCTGTCGTAATACGGTGTGATGTACAGAAATTGAACGTATCTCACTGAATAGTCAATGTTAATCCACTCCAAGGCCCAGCTCCTAACTCTGACTGACCTCGGGAGGCCCATAGTCATGGGAACCAGGGGTTTGCGGACCCCTTTGATTTTTTTTAATTACTATTGCCCTAACACGTCTTTCTCTCTCTCGTTCTATGAAAAAGTAAATTATTCGCCCCTTGGAGGCTATCTCGCCCCCCCCCCCCCCGTTTTAGCACATTGTCTGGATACGGGCGGTGCTTACCCAAGAGAAGTATCAAGTCTGTAGGTGAAAGATGCAAAAAGTACCCACCACCAAATTTCAAGACAAAAAGGCAAATAACATCCATTTATCATCTCTTCCTGTCCAAATGGTCTAGAAAAGTTTAGCTCAGTAAAGTGTGTTTTGTGACGTCATTTAAGCGGGCCGTTCGATGCAGCAGTAGGATCATCTATCTTTCGTCATTTTCACAAGAGTACAAACGTATAAAGAGGCATTGGTGTCAACAGGTGGGGGACAGAGTACATGTCCCCTCCTCTGAAAGTGGGAGATATCATACTGCTTGTCCCACCCCCACCCCAACACGCACAGTCCAAAACCCTATAATAAACCCATGTTAGGCGTATGCTCGATTCTGCACTTTCAATGATTATCCAATAAGATCAAACTCGAAAATTGTGGAAACAGACATTTTATTAAAGGCGATTGAATCATTGTTGTATGCAAGTATGCCCCCTGGTTAGGGAAGTGGGAAACTACCGCACCCATGGGCGGCGATCCTGGGGGGATGGGGGATGTATTCCCCCCCCCCCCCCCATATTTGAGAAATCGCCCATTGACTTTGATTTTTTACACAGTAAATTATTGGAAATTCTGGTCATATCCCCCCCCCCCCCCAATACTGAGAACAAATCGCCGCTCTTGACCGCACCGTTGAGCATTTAGGATCCAAGATCTGCCCACGCCCCATTGCCCTAAGGACTTGGCATTCACATTAGTTCTGGTCAATGTCATGTACATCCAGCACTTTTGAGGAGCTGTTGACGTTCGTGTGTGTGTGTGTGTGTGTGTGTGTGTGTGTAGGGGGTGGGGTTCACATTAGACCTATGTACGAAGAAAGGCAACGTTTTGTACGAACAACCCCCGCAGAGCATCCCTAATTTTAGTGAATATCTGATGGGGATTAACGAGGCGTGCCGTACTTAGTGGGGGATAAGGAGCGAAAAAAGGGCAAGTTAACGACGCAAATTTTCAGGGAAAGAAGGGGAAAAATATCAAGTCAACAAAAGTAGTATGTAAACTTAAACCCTCGGAACCTCTGACAGGAAAAAAAAATTGACCTCTCCTCACCCCTTCCGGCACACACACACTGGCAACGAAGCTGTCAAGAAGCCTTGATGAAAGCCTTTCTACTTACTTAGCCTTGATCCAGGGTCAACTCAAGGTCAAATGTGCCCTTTCAAGTCCCACTTCATATTCCTTCAGACATGAGGCATAAGTTATGCTTGAACCAGTGCAGCCCCCTGTGGGCTGGGGGTTTTAGAATATGCCCACGGTATTTCCCGCCTGTCGTAAAAGGCGACTAAAGGGAAGCCAAACTTGAATTTGAACCATACTTGAAAATGAATTTAACCTTTGAACGTTTTATCGAGTTGACTGACACTATATAACACATTCGTGTTGGTGTGTCGTTAAATCTCATCTAACTAACTAACAAATTGAACCAGTGCCTCTATGTACGGAGATACATAACTAACGACCCAATTCAAATTTCCGTCATAACTTTTTGACCAAGAAATTTACTTAAATTATACAACTTACGCTCGATTCGAGCTTGTGTGACTTATATAAATTCTAACATTTATAACAAACTATATTTTTGTTTTTATTTCCTACCATTTGACATCGCTTATACTGACGCGATCTCATGAATTATGCATCAGATCAACCCCAGCCCTATGGCAAAAGTTGAAATGGACATCGCATCGAGGAGATACCCAACATCCATGCAGATATTCAATGCACGTTTAAAATGCCTGATATCGGGTACTTTATAGACGTCAATAAATTCCTGTAATCCCGTCGTCCAGTTGCTGAATACTGATTGCTTGACCGGTGATCTGGGTTCAACTACTGGTCATTCGGCTATACGTCCTCAACGACAGAGCTTCTCATTGGCTAAAAAGTGCCAAAAGCTAACTCGACTCCCGGAGGGACGTTAATTAAAAGAAAAAGAATTATATGAAAAATATTTCGACCGAGAAACACTCGGACGACGTAAACAGCCACGAACGTGCTGCGATTTTGTAATGGGGTCATTTCTGCGTGTTGCTATAATGATGGATAAGCCAATGGATCGTGCGGTGTAAACATCTTGATGCAGCAGTTTAAAATCAACAAATTCAGTAATGATTGGTTAAGTTAAAAAGATTTAATATTTAAGTTTTACTTGTCCAGTTTATTAAACGGTCACGTCCCATGCATAGTCTTTCTTCTTTTCTCGGTTATGAGGCGTTTTGGCATGAGTAGGCTAACTTAAAAATCTGTATGTTAGGTTAGGCCTTATTTCCCGTCGAGAGTGCTTTAGGCCTTGAGCGCACACATAAGGGTCGAGAAGAGTATGAAATACGTGGTAACAGGTTTATTCGTAAGAAGATTTAGGGGGTTCGCCAGAACCCTTTGCCTGGGTACACTTTTCACCTCTTTACAAGGCGGGTATCAAAGCAAGGAACGCGAAAAGGGACAAGTTTGTTTTTGACCTGACCACATTTGTTAAACCTAAACTCGTTCTTGCTATCTTTACTATAGTGTGTAGTTTCAACGTAAGTTATTGTAGCTCATACTTAGGCTTCCGTAGTTCTTTTCATGCCGTTATTCCATTTCGCATTTGTTTAAATGACATTTGATCTTTGGCGTTCCATACAAAGAAATGCAGCTAGGCTAAATGTCCACTTTTATGGCGTTGGGATGAACAACGTTGCTATCAACAACCTAAATCTGTTTGTTGATAGGAGCGCTTTTCATTGCTACGTAGCACTCCACAGAATAAGGATATACAAAGAACTGCCTTATTTGAAACACCACGGTAAACTTTCAATGGCACAACAACAAGTTTTGACAACATCAATCAGCTTAGGTAAAATAAATTTAGTCTACACTTGGCAATAAAAGTAAATACATAAATAAAAAATAAAAACCTGCCCTGTTCGCGTGCTATATCAAACAGTATAGCAGACACATAGAACAGTGCATACCATGTATGCGTACCACCGTGAAGGTATTTTTACAGTGCTGCCTTCGTTGCAAAGAATTAAACCGTTTTTACGTCAGACCCTCCATTATGAGTAAAACGAACCTTGTGATAACAAGACAGCATTACAAACAAAAGACTTGTCCCTACAAAAGGCCTCAAGCTCACAAGGCAGATGATATTAAACTTTGTTTTGCCGTCTCTTGCTTAACACATACAAAAAAAAAATAAATTAAAAATATATACAACGCAGATTTTTAATGTTCCTTCGATTCCACTCATTTACATATGCTTCTCCTTGTTAACCTCTTCTTGACTCATCAATTTTTGAAAAAGTGATCAATTTTGGAGAAAGCTGAAACATTTTCCCCATTATATTCGGTCAATGTATGCATTAGCCTGGTTTCCTACCGCCGTCGATGATTTTCCACATCCAGCAATAGATGACCTTTCAAGTAAATACACGACCAACTTCGAACTTGATCGCTGACAAGCCCGGCGTGCTGACGATCTTAATTACTGCAGCATGCATATACAGAGTTAGTACAAGAAACCATAAAATCAACCACTCGCGCAACGTATTTATTCCGCCGTTGTATCTGTATAGACCTATTGCTATTTAGTACTTTGTTGCTATAGGCCCATTGAGGCCTGTGCTTTGCAGCTAAATTATACCATTTAACCGCTCCGTTCCCTTCAATAAATTGTAGCCTGAATCGTACCGTAAGGTATACCACTTAACATGTTCATTTATCCCAATATTTCTTCAGCCTGGAAATCGATGTTTTCTCTTAATTCTACCAAAATCAATAACCTAACCCTTGGTGGCATATTGGATTGTCAATATTTAAAGCAATAAATTTCTAATTTCAACTCTAGGTCAGCACTGCATTTCCCTCCTCGGGTAACTCGTTCTGAAAGAATCATGATTTTCAAACACTGGCAAATGTTATTCAGCCCTTTTAGTGACGGTCTCTTTTACTTTTGATTCAAATAAATTGACCTTATGAATATTCACTTCTCCATGGTATACGTAACCTACATTCAGATATTTTTGCCGACCGAATTTCAGTCAAGCTGACTTTGCTTCTAACTGTACAAAATGCAGTAGAACAATAATATGAGTGCAGGAGCGCATTTAAAGTTATGTATATAGGCTACTTGGATCATGCGAGTCGGACGTTGATTCGTTCCGCTTCCCTACGACTGTGTTTGAAACAAACAGCTTGTGTATACTTTGCGGACGGGTTTATTTTATTAGCAGGGTTTTCCCTGGGCCTTTTGAACGTCGCGGCCCGCGACGTTCAAACTTCAAAAACAGGAAGACCGCGACGTTCAAAAAACAGCCGCGATGTTCAAAAATTCCTCCGGTACCCTGAAAAAATGTTACTTAAACTTTGTCAACGATCGCCTTTCCGTTAATACAATGTGCAGTGAAATCACAAGCTTATTTCCATAACCTTGTCACGGCAAAATTACGAGCCATGTAGTACTACCTTCGCGGTAATACTTTCGTGCTCATACGTACCCACAGTCATACACGCAAGTCTCAAGATGCAAACAGAAAGCTAAGCTCAGCGTTCGGTATGTATGCATGCCACACACGTACACGGAGTTCAGCAAGCCGTCTTTAATTCACACGTTGCCCGCTCGGCGGACAATCTATATTGGCTGCACTCGTAATACCACATGTAAACATTTCGAGATCGGAATATGCAGAGTGAGCGTGGATGAACACCTGCGAGATTCGCCTTCCAACGCAAACCTGGTGAACAATTGAACACCTCAACCAGCTGACCCGCCCAACCCTTTGGAAATCCCCTGTTTCATATCTTCATGGTCACAAAAAATAAAGCCCCGCCTCGGAATGCAACTCCAAACTTAAAACTGCATTACCAATCTCGTAACTCTCACTCAGCTGCACTGCCAACCTTGCACACTTATCACGTTGACTGTCGTGACATCGCTAAACCTTTGTACCAGGTATTGAATATGTACCCTCAAGTTTAAATTTACATGTCATTATTTGGTAATGATTACGTACATTCCAACGTGAGCAGTCAAGTAAACTATACCGTGAGACGCAACCACAGGTATTATAATTCTGTGGACGCAACTTGCAAAGCCAAAACCAAATGCCCCGTTTGGCAGGTTATAGGCGGGGCTTGTGTCTCAGAATTTTCAACCCAACGAATGAATGAAATATCAGCATTTGACCGACAATATTATTGATAACGTGTCCTTTGTAAAAATACGTAACTTTGCATTATCAGGGCCGCCAAACAATCTACTCAACTTACGCATCTGGCTGGTTTCAAATCTTCACAATATGAACACATTTTTTGTGTCGAAACTGGGTAGAAAATTCGTACCAGAGTACCCAAAAGCATTACCCGTCGGGTAACCGACCGTAAACCTTGCAAAATCAAGCCTAAGTTTAGTGCATGGTATGCACATACAATTCAAGACTCCACCCATCGGCCCCTTATCTCTGGTCGGATCGATCTGTTGAAAACAATACGTCACATTTTCTATATCTACAATGTGCCGTTGGTTCTTAACAATCGTGAGTTTAGAAATCAGACGGGAATTAATAATTTGACCATATTTTAGTGCAGTTAGTACAAATTTTAAACAAGTCCTATCACTACCTCCTGTGGCTTTGTGTTCAAGTGTGCCGTAACGTGTGCATCGGAACCAAAAAATAACATCCAGTTTGTCACTGCAACTTCTGTATTGTAATGTACCTCAACCATGTGATCAAATTTCTCGTAAACTGTTTTCTTGTTACTCTTATGAAAAATCCACCTTCGTGATAATGACAGTAAAAAACTTTCTAATGCATCTCCTAGCCGAGATTTCACCCGCACAGCACCGTTAAAAATGTACGGTAAGATACGGCAGACACCGTGTACGTACGAACGTTCGTTCGTTCGCTGCCTGAGTGCTCTCTCTGCTGTAGTGAGCACATGACTTTGGCAAGTTCCATTTTTCGCAAATGGGGGGTACGTAAAATACTGGGAAAATATTTTGCTCTTATTTTGCCATATATTTATGAAACTTTGGACGTAAAACTTTTGCAAGTAGTTTGAATAGCAATAAAAATTTACGAGCAATATTAAGATAGGAATCATTTTAGTATGTAAGGTAGTACCAGGATAGAAGTAACAGGAAAGAAGATTTTTTTCGTGCACACAGCGCAAAATACACCTTAAAAGACTTTGTACGATTTTAAATCTGATGGAGTGAATTTTGCTTCAGAAAAAAGTTTCTCCACCAAAAATACGAAGTTTTGGCGACTGATTCGAGTCAAAAGAATATTATTGGGGTTGTAATAAGTGCATACCTTATGTAGACATAACTGTATCACCAAAATTTACTTCTTCAGATCATGAAATCATGTCATGTTAATGTTAGTGATAACTTGACAAGTATGAAATCTAGCAACATCGAAAGTCGAGCCACGTGCCGTGTATCCATTTGGGTATGTGTTTATACGGCAGAGATAGTGTAAAATTTCTAGTCGGTCTTTCGCGCTACTTCTGGGCCTTAGTTTTTAAACGTTACTCATCCACACGCACTGCGTGCAAAAATTTATGAGCTGTCTTTCGACGTTCATTTCTAGAGATAGGCTAGGCTATTATACAGTAGGCCTATGTTGTTTCGTTATCTAGTATAGGGGCGGCTTGATGTTAGAAACACGCATCGCGGGGCTTGTTTCTGGTGAAAAATGCAATGTAACAAAAGCATGGTACGAAACAGACAAAAGCAACTTCATTTTAACATAATCGTGAATGAGATGGGGGTAAATACATTTTGTTAGTTGCAATAACCATGCTATTTCGCGAAGATCAAAAGGGAAAGGCTGAAAAACTCTACCTGGGCAAAGTAGTAAAGTACTGTGTGCGCTCTGACGTACCTGAACTGTGCTGCATTAGAAATTGCGGTAACTACTAACAATAGCCAATGATCGCTATCATTTGGAGAGGTTAAAATATTACGAGTTTGTGAGCACCAATGGTGAATATTTTGGCACAAACTTAAAGAAATTCTGTTGACTAATTCGCCTCAAAAGTGCCACTATTTTGCGTTTAGACACTTCTAAAATTCAAAAAATTTCAAAAAGGGGAGGGGGACACCCCCTCCCCTTATACCCCACCACCAGGCCGGCGATCCACCGTCGGACGCGGCAGAGCCGCGACGTTCAGTTCTAAACCCAGGGAAAACCCTGATTAGCATTTACGTCGAAACAATGCTCAACATAATATTGCTTCAGAGTTACACTGAGGAAAGTATATAATAGCCAAAGTCTATTCACGTTTATGTTTATGGCAGAGAGCGACAAAAATGCCTCCGTCATTAACATATGCAATCAAAGTAAATGTGGAATTACGGGTAAGTTTATCTACGTTAATGTTAAAAACAGCCAGTCACGAACGTGCCTTCGTCATATACATGCATTAAATAAAATAAAAAAGTATATCAAGTAAAAACGGTGAAACTACGTCTTTTAATTCACATCTATGTTGAATAGAACCAGGAGAGAATACGCCTCCACCATACACGCAATCAAAAAAAGTTACACCGAAATAAATGGCAAGTCGAAATCCAATATGGCTTAAATTATTGGATAACTCGGCTTCTAAAATGGGTCAATTACTCACAAGGAATCTTAAAATGTGAGAAATTTGTCTGAAAAAAATTGATGTAGTGCGCTAACAAGTCTTCACCAAAACTCGGAGGATCGAGTTTACTTGTAAACATTGGTTCCAGTCACGTTAAGTGCAAAAAATAATCACGTGACAAAGGTAGCGAATGAAATGAACTAGTAACAAGAGACTTGTCGTTTCCTTAGATGGCCTTTTTTTTTTTTTTTTTTTTGCTTTCCGGGCAATTTGAGACCGACTTTTGATTTTCACGTTCACATTTCGATGTGTAATTCTGCTTAAAAACAAACAAATGTTGTAAGTGTTTCAAATGAACTGTTTTTAATTTATTTCCGACAGAGGCCTTTGGAGGCTCTGTGAGGGGGCGACCGCCCCCTGCCCCCCCCCCTCTAGCTACGCCACTGGACTCATTGCTGTAAACACTACGGGCGTCGGGGGGGGGGGCGCAGCACTCAAAACTTCGAAGCCGTGATGTACGTTAAACTGAACTTGCTGCAGTGACGTTGTATCACCATTGTATCTTTGAGACTGAAGGGATTGAGAATTGAGATAACATTATGTAAATAATTACAATTTTTGTTCCGTCATTAATCGACACTTTGAAAATATTATAACCGAAACACGCACTCGAGGCAATCAAGAAAAAAAGAAAAGATGAAAGGTGCAAATCGCAATTGTTGTTTTACCGCACCTGTCACACTAAGTTCATACTTGCGCAAATTTTGTCAACATTTTTAAGAAGATTTATTGAACAATGATAGTACAAATTACCGGTGCTGTGGCCCAGTGAATAAAGGCGGCGGCATTTGAAGCAACGAAGCTTAGCAACCCGGAGGTTTGGAGTTCAGTCCCGAGACGGGTCACAGTAAGGTGGGTTTTTCATTAAAGAGCAATCTTAAGTTTTCCCATCTGAACCGGCCTTTCGACACAAGAAACCAAATTTGATCTAAATTATTGAGTCGGTTAGCCACCTGACGTGAAGTTGTAATTCATAAGCCATAGGCTTCTCCCACATTCGTGGTCACTTAGTGTCGTAAAACGAATGCCATTCAAGGCCTGAATGAAATTGAAAAAAAAAAGAATAAAAAAAAAAAAAAAAAAAACAGAAAATGAAACCGTGGACGTCTCTTACACAACATCGGTCGATTGATATTTACCTATACTCAGTGGGAGAAAAAGCCAATCACTGTATTTCCAGGCTAGATATGCGTATTAACTTGGGTGATATCCATTAAAAATGTCCACTATCTAAATATTTTTAAGAAAATTGGCATTGGAAAATGTGCGTGGCCATAAAAAGTCTGGCGGTAGATTAATTGTATGGCCATGAGAATTTATTTTCAAAGGGAACGATATACTATTAAATGTTTAAACCTGAAGCACAGTGTCATCATTGCAACAACATGACATATAAAGACTTAAGTATTTTATCATTATTATACCTATTCAGCCACGCTAATAGTTCTAACAATAGCTATTCTTTCCAAACAATATTAAACATTAAAAGAATTATGATGTTTTTAAACTTTGACAGTTTCTGTCAACAAATTATTCATGAACTCTTTCAGAACGCACCTGAAGTATTTTTCTTGGAAATAAAGTTTATCAGCTACCTACGTTTGACTTGCCTTGCATGCCTCATTGAAGGCCGACATAAATCATGGTTGGAAAGGTGCGCAACTTTTGTACAACTAACGCATTTACAACCGTTAGAATATTGTACAAAAATATTACGCCAATGTTTTTGAACAATGAATTTCATGGGATTTTATTTCATTTGGCAGGGAACCGCCATTCTCAGTATCACAGATGCCAGTCCTGTATAATCAACTCGATTTATTTCCACATTTACAATGTGCTACTATATACTCAGTAGCATTCTGCTGCTTTACCCTGTTGTTCAATAGAGATACCCATACCGTATAGTTTATCACGCAACTTCTATATTAATTCAATTTGGCGAATATTTGGCTCTTCTAAAGTCTTTTTTTTTTGTTAAGTCCTTTTTTCTTGGCTGAAAGGTTTAGTTAATGTAAATCCAAGAAATAAGATAAAAGAAAATCATGAAATAAGTTATGGTTGTATTTTGTGGACTGTTACTTGTGCCGAATAATTTGGCTTAAAGATATGTATCATGAAAGCAACAATATATACAAAACGACTCCAACTAGACTAAAAACTTAGACTTTCTTGAAGTTGCCTTTTCCCACATGACTCGTTAAGAATGCAGTCTTTTTTCGAGGAGGGGTGTTCTGAATGGAACCAGCAGGCTACAGTATGCCCATGCCCGAATGGCAACTTCACAATAAATTACACTAATTACACGCGAATTTTGTACCCCTTGCCAGGAATTTAAATACATGCGAAACATGAACTCAGTCTAAAGAAAACAAATTGTCGTGGACTTGATAACCACAGGCAGGTCTCATTTTTCTCCACAGTGTATATATCCCGTTTCAGGCGATAGTGCATAACATTAACAAGTGCTATATGGCGATCAGCACAGCTTCCATATAATTATTTTTCTCGGAAGACATCTCAAAACGTTCATCAAGGATGTTTGTACGTTTACGAATACGATATCCTGTTAACTTTGCACCATGCAGGATAACTGATTTTTTTTTTACATTTTTATGAGTATGGCGTTGAGTAAATAGTTACAAAGTTAAACATTTAATCATTAGTCATTACCGTTAACTAATCATGAGACTAATCATTAGCGTTAATCATTAGACCAATTAAAAATTATTTTGAACGCAGGCCAACTTCTGATAGCGAAAACGCAAGCATGATGTACCGTGCATGATGTACCGTACATGATTATGTCTATCAAAAGGCCTACGGATCCAGGACTGTAACACTTAGGCCTACGTGACTTAGAGGAACAGACATGATCATAACGACAGAACAGAAATGCTATATAATAGTATATATACTTTGAACTATAAACCCAGCTGAGGGGACTCTGTTTACTCATCCCCTCTCGAAGGCTTCCCAAACAAAGGGATATAACTGAACAAGGAATATTCCGTACTGCCTGCTACTTCAGCAAATTATACCACACCGGCGCAGAGCCGTTTTCTTATTCCTCGACAGGTCTTATTCCACAATTAAAAATCTGTTTAAGTTAACTTTAAATAATGTCTTTTATACTGTTCTCAAGAAAGGCCTACACCACTTTTAATTTTGACAATCTTTGAATCTCTGTAATGACTCATTGGCTATTGTGTTGCACAATCTCAGTAGTATTTCTTTTGTTAACACTGTACAAATTATCTCAATTCAGTATACTTTGCAGTTTTTCAGTTTGTTGTGATGTTGACAGTTTCAAGTATACAACTGCAACTTCCACAGTAAACTGCGAAGGGTACGTCAAAACTACAAATGACGGTGGAAAATTGCAGTTAAGGGCCGTCAGAGTCGGGGAGGGCTGGGAGAACTACAGTCCCCCCCCCCCCCATGACTGTTGTTTAGTTTCAAGCTTTTCTTAAGTATCGTTAGATGAGCCCGATAACAGCCACTCAGTACCTTATTAGAATATGCCAAAATCTAGCTTAAAGGGTCTTACCCCCCTCCCCACCCTATCCCAATCTTAGAAGCCCTCCGTCGGCCCTGTCTGCATTAGCTCAGGGAAGTATTACCCTAACAGGGTAATACTATAACTTCCACGATTAGTTCATTTTCAAAAATATTAACTGTGCAAAACGGAACTGTACAACATGGTCAATATGTGATGGGAGTTTATGGTTATTTTTCACACTTTCAATCCTTTTGCAATAAAACAGACATTTGCTACACAATAACAACAGAAATTTCAGCAAAGGGAAACTTAAGATTTACCTCAAGTAGGCTTAAGGGTATAATTTCGTCATGTAGCCTACGTGAACTGTACCGACCATGAAGCTACCACCTCGGACTCCGAGGTGGTAGCTCCATGTACCGACTATGTCTTTACAACTGCACAGCAATTAGGTCTAAACGAAAAAGTATCGTTACTTGAAAGTGTATGTTTTCTTTCCATCCAAGGCCAACCTAACGAGTCGGTCTCCAGTCTCACACAAACAACATAAGTAAATAAGTAAGCTAATAAATAAACAAACAGAGAAACAAACAAACAAATATATAAATGACAAAAGTTAAATGAAATAAGATAAATGAAATAAAAAATAAATTGAAACAAAACAAAACAAAAGATTATGATCTGGCACTGAAGGTCAAACGGTGACCGCGAAAATTTGCTATAACGTGAATTTCGTAATGCGAGCTAATGGACCATTTGTTGGGGATATTGTAACGTACTGACCCTCCTGGCCCGTACCCTATATGATTCTGGGATAACCCCACTTTTTTACAATGGATCCAAGCAAGGGATCATCTCCATTGAAATGATATAAACTGAATTCAACGTTCATTCTATTCAGGTAGACCTACATGTATGTATGGGTGTCAAGTCTATCACAAATATTCGTACAGAGCTGCACTGCTCGATTCGGAATACCATGCAACAATTGGTGATAGTCATTTATACACCCTGAAAGGTAAAAGCCCGCTAACTTCATCCTAAGTTTTCGAGTGAAACTGAAAACATGTAACTACTTCCAAGGTGCCAGTTCGCAAGTGGCGGCCCGCGATGTGCAATCAAATGGCTGCGGAAGATAAAATATCACAACTATACTCAAGACCAGGGTCTGGTTTATATATGATTGTTGTACAGTACAGGCACGTAGCCCCCCCCCCCCCCACCCATTTTTTTTTTTTTTCAAAAAAAAAAGGTCTTGCACTGAAGGGGAAAATTTATTACCAGACCAGCATTTTTGGAATACAAATATAAAAAAAGGAAAACCTCGCACAATTTTGCATCTAGTCCTTGAAATAAGCAAAAATTTTCAAAGGGGGGGGGAGGCCCGGAGGGGAACACCCCTCCCCTTTGACCCCTCTCCCAGGTCGGCGAAACTCACAACATCGATGTGCCCCCAAATTGGTTGTTCTGGCCACGGGCCGAGTACAGTAAATAAGTTAAAGTTACCCTCGGCCTTAAAAACTTGACAACTCCTAACCTAGGTTGTACATCGACACTCTCGGTAATCGACGTTCCCCAGTGCATCAGAAAAGGGGTAGGGATGTACATTTTCAGAATGTTTAACATGATCTCCCCCCACACCAACCCCCGCGCACATTTTCCTCGAAACTTTACATTTGCCATAAACAACTTGTACCAACAATGCATGCACAGATGGACATTATATTTTTCAACCATTTTTGAAACAACAAAAGACGAAAAATGGAAAAATGTTAGTGTCCTCAAAACGAGACTCTATGGGAATTCGTAAAACAAATCAGCTACCTGGTTTGTTCTGTCTGGGAAATACGACCTGAATGGTTAATTTTTACCATGCTTACGAACCGGGGGGGGGGTAGAAGACTGCAGCCCCCACCCCCATTTAGACAGAAAACTTGCTTTTGGGGTTTTCGTGAAAAATATATGCTATTTTTGGGCAAATATGCATTAACACTGCAGGGCAAAGGTGCTGCACCCCCTCCCCTCCATTAAAGCAGGCACGTAGCCACGGGGGGAACGTGCCCCACCCTATTTTTTCAATAAAAGGTGTTGCACCGAAGCAGCAAAAATTTATTACGAGACCAGCAGTTGTGGAATACCAATATATGAAGAAAAATGGAAAATCTTCCACCCGATTTTGCAACTAGAGTCCTTGAAATTGGCAAAAATTGGTTATCCTGGCTACGGGCCTGATTAAAAGTAGTCCCGTGCGCATATTTGAAATATTTTCGAATTAAAAAACATCCTCATCAAGCAGTAGCAGCCTCGAACAGAATGACTGGACATAAAGCACCTTGGAACAATATTATGCGAGCTAGACATGAAACTACGGGTCGTTTTACAAACGGAGTCTAAATAAAATGAATATAGGAAGAAAAATACCACAATTTTATGTAGGTTAATACACAGAGTAATGCGAGTAACTAATCACAATTTATTTCTAGGCTCATGATGAAAACGAAAACGAATTCAGAAATTTATTCAATAATCTAAGCACTGTCCTAAATGAGCTAGACTAGCATCGATTCACACTCAAAATCAGATTGCCGCATTCAAAAAAAAGATAATCTTATAGTTAATACCGTTCGCCATTCTTGCTTCCTACAACTAAAATGTTAACGAAACAATTTTCAGCCTGTGTAGTAACACAAAACACAGCGAAGGAATGACATTTCCCTTGCACCTATTCGATCTCCCCCAATTCTTCCCGAACAACAAAACCCGTCTCGAATACATCCCACACTTCCTTCTATCTATGTTTCGTCGACCTGTGCACATTCAAAAAGAAACTTCCTAGTAGTAGGCCTAGTTGCCAATAGCCTACACTCCTTCTTTCTGTAACTATCCAACTGTAGCGCGATAAAGGTCTCTGCTAGGCAGGGTGTGTCCGCAAACAACTCTCAATCGGCATACCTAAGTTTCTATTCGTAATTATGTATGTACGAAAGAACGACCTCCTGATAGGTATTGGTATCCCGCCCTCGCTTGGCCATTTTCCAAAACAAAATGGCGATCCTTACATGCATTAGCTAACCAATCTGCAAACGATAAATTCTTACATACAATATCTGCCTAAAAACCACGCTTCTGAGACTACCTAACTTCTCACTAGAAATGAAAAAGAGCCCTTTCAATGTATTTTGTAAAATTAAGAGCTTTCAGAATATGTTACCTATTCAAAATCTAGAAAGTTTAACCAGATCTGAGTAAAGAAAGCAGACAATCACGCAGTGCTTTGATATGGCACTTACACTGTTTCGGATATACAATATACGTGGATAGCCGGGGTACACACCCTGTTATTCCAGTAAGTTTCCACGAAGTTGCGCCTAGATTCTTCCTTTAAACCTTCACGGAAGAAAATCGCTTTCTACAAACCCCAATGAAAGGGTAGAAATTGCAATCTTTGGAGTAATAGAAAGGGTAAATCCACGATAATCCGTGATACGGTATCCACGCAGGAAGGGTGATATGGGCATTTTCTGTGTGAAATGAAGTTTGTATGCTAATTCTACGAGATTTGGATGTATTCTACAGACTAAATCCCCACGATCTACTAAAATATACTCTATTCCACTAAATATTCAATCCAGTTAAGATTCGAACCAAATTTACAGTAAATAATCCAGGATTTTTAGCACCAAATGCAGTAGTTATTCTCAGTACTTTGTTTCCTTCGCCAGCGTTCTTTGTTCTAACTGATTCCATATGTGATTTGTTCTGCGCAGTCTCAGGGCAGCCTTGTGACCGGATAACAGCACCTTTGCCCTATCACGCGTATGAAGCATGTGCAGCGATAGGGACAGTCTCGACAACGCATGAGTCATACATCAATTGTGTAAGAGAAGGAGATGGTAGTATTTAACTATACGTGGCCACTTTCGTTCGATCGTATGATAATGCTACGCGACAACTCCCACTTGGTTACTTTCTGTTGTCGTTTTCGCGGCTTGTGAAGTTATCGTTTTTGCTTAGTCATGTATTTCATAATTCCAAATATTACATCACTATACGTATTTAGCACACCGCAGTTTGGCATTAGCTTCCATGCAAGGGTTTACACAAACCAGGGAGTTGTTATTCGAATAACACTGACTCCCTGCACAGCGAGCAGAAGACGTGCACAGAGATACATACAGTTTGGAGACAGATAGGCCTATAGCAGTTATAAAGCTCGCATCCTTCCTGATCCCTGGTACCATAAAGGGAATCAGGCCCGCAGCCAGACAAGGTACTGTCGGGGGGGGGGGGCAAAAATTTTTCCAGGGGGCCGGCGAAAATTTTTTCAGGGGGGCCAAATGTGTACAAATGTATTAAGTCAATGGTAAAATTCAAACTCTCTAGGGGGGTCAAAAAATTTCAAGTGGGCTTCTCCCCCCTGCCCCCCCCCTTGACTACGGGCTTGAGGGGAATGCAATAACTATAAGCTACCGCAGATTTTGAAAGTGGTGGTTAGTCTATCGCATTGTAGGCCTACTCTGCTGAGTTCAACCTCGCGAATCATCGCATATATGTCGGTGTCCAGAGATCCTGGGTGTCACTGCTACTGCTAAACAAGGCCGTGCGTAAAAATTAGGCCTATTTGTTTTGAGTCCCCTCGCCGACCTGGAAATGGTCCGACCCCATTTTTACAACAATACTGTGGTCAAATTTAAAGCACATACAATTTTGTACAAGTTCGTTTTCCATTGATTATTCACACCCCACACCCACACACATATGACATTCAGACTGTACAGATTTGGAACAAATTTGGAACTAGTTGTCTACACTACTCTACGACATAATTATCAAACAGATATTAGGATAAGCCTGGTCCATTTTTACTTCCTTTAATGGATACCGTTTCTACTTACAGACGCACACACAATAAGCACTCCCCCCCCCCCCCCCGTTGATCGAAATGACGTTGAGTAATTGGCACATGGGCTCAATGGCGTAGCAAAATAAAATGTGAAGCGGATCGAGCTAGTGCTCTTGGGGGTCCACCATTTCGTGAGGGGGGGGGGTCTTTCAAGATAGAATCATGATCATCATATCTTTAAACGCATTTTTCATTCTTGGATTTTCCACTGCGGGGGGAGGGGGCTTTCGGAAAAAAGGGACTGTGTCGGGGTCACGGCCCTTTAACCCGGCCCTAGCTACGCCATGCACTGCATGGGCTGAACATGGTGGGCATATGTCAAGCTTGTAGTAACAAAATTTGTGGTGATCAAGTAAGTTAGCTACACTGACGTACGCGTCCTGCGTAGTCAACTGTAACCTATACGGCCAGTAAGTGCATTCATAGACTTAGTCTAAACTGTATGCAGGAATGAGTCACTGATCGTAGGCAAAAACAGGGAGTGGGGACTGGGTCTAGCAGGGTATTTTGAACCGGTTCCAGCCAAGAGAGAATACTAAAATCTTGATATTTTAATCTCGATCGATAGATGAATCCCCAAACTAGGCTACCATGACGTGTGAGAACGTCCACAGAGAACAACATACGTACGGTTTCCTGCTCAACACTGTGCGAGTTGGGGAATGCTCGTATGCGGTATCATTGCATAAGTTGCTTACAATAATTGTCAATTCAGCTGCCGGGGTACTACACTTCGTGTAGTGTTGGAATCGCGGCAATAAAGTCAAGTACTTATCATCATTTTCATCATAGTAACCTTTATTATCGATAGGGAGAAGTTGCCCAGCTAGACATTTTTTTTTTGGGGGGGGGGGGGGAGAGCAAAGCCAAAAATTCCGACAGATTATTATCTTGATAGTTGTTCGAAATTCTGGGGACTTTTTTTTTTGCTTTTCGGGCGGTTTTGAGACCGACTTCTGATTTTCACGTTGACATATCGGTGTGTAATTCTGCTTAAATGCATAAGAAGTGTTGTTGCCCAGCTAGACATTTTTTTTGGGGGGGGAGGGCAAAGCCAAAAATTCCGACAGATTATTATCTTGATAGTTGTTCGAAATTCTGGGGACTTTTTTTTTTTTTGCTTTTCGGGCGGTTTTGAGACCGACTTCTGATTTTCACGTTGACATATCGGTGTGTAATTCTGCTTAAATGCATAAGAAGTGTTGTAAGTGTTTCAAATGGCCTGTTTTTATTTCCGACAGAGACTAGAAATTTCCGACAGAGGCCTTGTGGGGGGGGGCACCTCCCCCTGCCCCCTCTATAGCTACGCCACTGAAGTTGCCCTTGGCCGAATTAGATAGGGTGAGCCTTCAGCCATGCATGGCATGGGCGACAAGTTTATAGCTAAGGATGTCAGGGAGTTGTTGGATATATAAACATGCAACCACTATTTCCTTGTGTCAGCAAACCAACCTCTCCTAACCAGTTACTTTGGGAACAAACACTTTTGAACGTTTTGTGTACAGTGTACACACTACCTATGGGAGAAAGCCTTTTTTTCCTTTTCTTTTTTTTTAACAGGAATAATCCTCTTCATAGATTTTGCGGTTTTGTAGCTTAGCTTCTCTTCTTAGAATTCTCGCCTTCACCTTAATCTGACCTGAACAATCACTAAGTCCACGTCGGATAGCTACAACTGGTGAAACCGCAAGTGTATTGTTCTTACTTTGACTCGTAGTAAGGTTTTGTTGGAAGTGTAGTGCATGCGTACGGCATTTTGCAATATATGTGTTGAACGCCTAGTGTATAATTATAGTATTCGCCTTGTGTAATGTCTAGCATACGCAGTTGGCTAAGCTGTTACATATTATTATGTGCGATGTGCGTGGGTGTGACTGATTCAATATAGGCTATACAGTTCTGCGATGACAATTTGACTTTGAACTGATCTTGTAAACCATTTGGAACAAGAATTTTCAATGAGGGACGATGTAGTGCAATGCAAAAGGATTTTACAGCCCCGAGGGAGACGGTACCTACTTTATTGAGCTTCTTAATATATACAGCGTGAGAAAAGCAATGTGAATTTGTGCATTTGTGTCTGATTTTGTGTACATTTGCAGGCCCCAAAGCAGCGTAGCCAGGCGCTGTATTTTTTTTTTTTTTTTGAGGGGATGGGAATAGGTAATTACATTGCAATGTCGCATTTCATTGGGGAGTTCGCAAAAGGAGAGCGGAGCTGGCTTTTGAGAGGGAGAAAATGTCACCCCGTGCCTACCCTCCCCATTTCCAACCATTAGTCTTGCGCTGCATAACCAGAGGGGTTGCCATTAAACAGATCTCTGCTATTGGTATAACTGCCCTCCGGTATCCATAACGTTATACACAAGCATCATTGTTTGAGTATTATAGCCCAAACATACGCTCATAGGGTACATCAGTTGTGAAATTTAGGCGTCATCACCCTTTTGGTAATTGGGTGATCAGCCATGCATCTATAGACCTATAAAACAACTGCATTGCCTCAAAACAAGTCTCAGTCAGAAGTGGAAAATAGAATGTTTATAATGCCATTACATATTACAGGAAAAATATCAATGTAACATCGGAATGAGCAATAATTACAATTTTTGATATAGGCTACACATGATATTATTCTCGATATAGCTATAGGCTACATGCAGTAATAGCGAGGATGTAGAAGAAATCGTCCTTAGCTGTCAATGTGAACTCCGTGCAAAAATAAGATTATCAGCTAGCTGTTCCAATGTAGGCTAAGCTAGTACATGACACGAGCTGGGAGGCCAATTGAAGACTCTGCGTGATTTCATATACCAGCCATTTTATAATATGCTCGAACAGGAAACCGAAACGTTTGAATACTAGAACATCACGGTACTGTACACTTCCATAGATGACAACCATACAGTGTATATTGTAGCTAGTAGCCTACAATCAAGGCTATTTGCAATCTACATAGACAACACAAAATAGGTTCGTGATGATTCACAATCCCGTGCTGGCATATATCGGTGCGTGGCATTCTTTCCGTGGACGTATCATGTCATCCACATCTGTTATCTATTGGCATCCTGCCAAGTTCATTCCATTTCCCGCCAGGTGCCCCTATGCGAGAATGGGATGTGCCAGTTGTTGATATGTACCAACAGCTGGCATCTGTCTGTGTATACTGCGCGTATAAAATTTCTGTACACGTCAACGGGAAGATGAGATACAAACACTTTACATTTGGATTGGAATACATACATACACGCAAAGATCCTGATACCGTACAGACATCGAATTGCGAAACAACCTTTGTTAGTGTGTGAAGATAGAGGATAAACACATTTTAACCACCTAAATGCTAACTTGTTATATGCTACTTAATTGTATGGGCAAAACATTGCAACTCCGACGTAAGGCATATACTACGGGAAAAGGGCTTTTTCATTGTGCCAGTCATGCACATTGCCTCATTTGTAAACGTCTGTATCAATGTTACCATACTGTTATCATGTGTATGGGGTGCATATATGTCGCGTGCGACAGCCTTGTTTGCTTACTACACTGGTGATGTTAAACCGTGTTGTAGGCCGTAACTAGTTTCATCAGTCATGAAGAAAACCCTGTTATGCGTTGGAACGGAGAAAAAATCTAAGCTAGGTCTCTATATTTTATACTCAGTTAATGCACGTTTTAAAGATTTTCTTTTTCTTTTTGCAATAACTCCCTGCAGTGATCGATTGCACGTGGTCACATACAACTCTGCTGAAAATTCTAGTCAATAACAGGTAACTGGTGTCGAGTTTTAACAGGTACCTGACAAAACCTGTTAAAATCAGGAGAAAATTCCAGTCAAGTAACAGGTAATGGGTGTCGGGTTTTAACAGGTTCCTGACAACCGGTTAAAACCACGCGAGGAAATTCCAGTCAAGTAATTACAGGTAACTGGTGTCGGGAATTAACACGTACCTGACAAAACCAGTTAAAACCCATTAAAACCCCAACAAAACCCCATCAAAACCTGACACAAGTAACATGTAGACTGGAATTTCTGCTGGGAAGAATGGTGAAGCCGTGAGGAGCTTCCGGACTCAGAGCGAATGTATCTCCAATGCAAGGAGCAGCTGTTCCAACGGTGAAGGTTGAAGTGAAACCATCGTCAGTCTCCGGTGTGTCAATATTTTCCTGAGTTCTTGTAGTGTTATTGAGTGTTGAGACCTGTATGTCTACGAAGTAAATACTTCGGATGACATGTAGCATAATCTAAACTGTGGTGTGAAAAAAAAGTTAGAGCTCGTCTCCACGACTGCCAATTTGTTCCGAACATTCGGGATCTATTCTGTTTGAGTGTGTTTACGTCAAAGGATGATCTTCAATCAATTAAACAGCGGCGTTATACTTGGAAAAGTTCTCTGAATGGGCCCCTTGACCCATGCCTCGTTTGTTTGTACGATATTCAATTTATCGACCGAAGGTACTGTGATCGTGAACTCGGAAATTATTGACCGTTGTTTCAAATAAGGCTTCGTGTCACCTCCAGGCTCACAATCCTATTAATGACTTACAAGTCTCTCTCGACATTGCAAATGCAATCACCCCAAGTCGAATATCCATACTTGTTTACGTGGGCTCATGGGAAGACATTTCGCAACTTGAGGGGAAGGAATTTGCACTGAAATTTTTCGTACATTGGAGTATATGATCATGACATGCGTTTGCCTTGAAGGCCTTTCAAGTTTGCTCTTTTGTTCTTTTTAACCTTGTGAAAATGTGTTTGTTCAGCAGGGGCATGTATGCTGACTGTCAGAAGGTCCCCGAAAATAGCATACATTTTCCCCGAAAGTAGTACGTTAGTCTGCCCGAATGAGGCTGCACCCCCCCCCCCCCCCCCTTCTCGCCTGAAACACCCATAAACGTAACACTGGCTTCGTGAAACATCATTAAAGAAGCCTTGTGAGGGAAATGAAGAGATTTTGATAAGTTCATGGTTAGAATGATGATATTTCAAGGTAGCCAACATCGATCTTAGACTTGGCCAAGTCTCTCGTGGTGTCATCTATTTCTCTGCATATTCGTGCACACTGTGCCGATCTTTTGATCAACACGCCCTCTATCGGCTGCTGTACCAATAAGCAACCGATAGGGGGCGTATTGATCAAAAGATCGGTAGAGTACCTTTATATAAAGGTACTTAAAAGATAGACACAGTGCACACTGCTATGCAGAGTAGTAGATGACACCACGAGAGATTTGGCCAAGTCTACCTACATCTAGGGCGATGTCGATGACCATTGCTCTTTGTAAGCTACCGTAATAAAAAGCCTACTGTGGAACATTTACGAATCACAGGTACAATTTGGCCCATACTGCAGCCACATGGGCCAGCAGTTTGGTTTACACCCTCTCACAAACCCCAGTATATTGCATTTATATCGTCCTGACCATATAATAGTAGTTTCTCAGTGCAGTGGAACACCGATTGGCAACCGATAGAGAGCTTGTTGATCAAAAGACCGGCAGAGACCGCCAGAAACTAAGGCCATCATACCTGCTCTCCTCAGTCCTAGCATTATGGGGTTGCTCCCATTTAGCACCGCAGATCGATTTTGTGAAAGGGGGTAGGAATCTCGAACCAGTGACGCCGCTTCCGAATAGGCACCCGTAAACGTCCACGCAATTACCATAGGAAATGAATGCGGGTTCACTCTCGTGGCAAAAATATTCATGTCATAGGTTACAAGACAAGAATAAACATCATTTCTGTAGCCACAAATTGTACATGCAGTCATTGAATGAATTGTTCGAAGCAAATAGTGTATCGGGGACATTTTGTTTTCTGTCCCCAAGGATGGGGGGGGGGGCACGCCGTCTCTCAGTAGGATCAGAAATTAGATGATTTAAACGGATGTGTCAAGTATAAGCTTGTGCCGTCCACTAGGCATATAATTTAGGCCTTGAATGGGGATTCTTTTATGACGCTAAGCAAGCACGATGAAATCTAGTTTATAAATTACAACTTCACTTCAGTGGCCAACCAATTTAGCAATTAAGATCAGACTTGGTTTCAGTTGAGAGGCCAGTTCAAATGGAAAACCGCAAATTGCTCTTGGATAAAAAAAAAAAAAAAAAAAAAAAAACTTGAACCGGCCGGGGATCCCACCGCGATCAGCCGGTTGCTAAGCTTCATCGTTTCAAATCAGGCCATCGCCTTCATCCACTCGGCCACACCACCGGTTAGATGACCTTCAAATACGAGTAAGGAGAGTAGCAAAGCATAAACACGGAAATAGTTGGCCAGTGAGTTGCTGTAGGTACCGAATCCAACTCAGTATCCCGACAACGATCGGGTGACAGAGTGCGGGTAGTTCCCCTCCCTTTATCACCAAAGCTGTCTTCCGTGTTTTTTTTTTTTTAAATTTTATGAGCGGATTTATTATGACAATGAAAATACCTCGTGCGGATAGAGATACCCTACGCCCTATGCATGTACCCTCCTGACTCATCCAGCTCCCCTTCACTCAACAGTAGATTTAAAACTAGTTGGATCAACACCGGTGGGTGAAGAGGGATGGAGAACAATGCATCTATGTTTGGGTGTATGTGTGAGTGTTTGGGTGTGTGTGTTACATTTCTTTATAGGCCTATTCCATTTAAAAGGGAACATTGAGTTTGCATTTCACAAAAACCGCATTCGAACTTTGGGTTAATAAATAAAACGACAGGCAATTTCAAACAATAAAGTAGCTGGATACTTTATTTGGAAGACTAATGAAATACAAGTTTCTCAAAGAAAGAAATCCACCGCCACCCAATCCTCAGCATGATATCATGCATGATGATATGTTTCGAGACTTGTACCCATAACCTTATTTCATGGCTCTAAGCCTAACCTAACCTGGAGACGTGATATGATGCACTTTGTTGCTCATGAATACTATTTTCACTCAAACATCATGCAACATTCAAGCCAATGGCCTATGTGACGGCTTGTATTTTGATATATGGCCACATCACATTGTGATTGATGAAACTACGCACACTAACGATAAAACCTGCGTTCTGTCTGTGCCAATAGAAAACAGGGGTTTCCCTAATAAATTGAGGGCGGTATACATTTTCAAGATAAGAAAAAAGATTCAAAACGGTGTGGTTATCTTCCAATTCCGTCTGCTGTCAAAAAGTTGCAGTTCATACAAATCTCCTAGGGGGTTACTGGGTAAAGAAAGCAAGACCTAATTCATCGGGAACAGGCCAAGAATAAAGTTGAGATGATTGAAAGGATCCTTTCAGTGAAAGATAAGGGAATCCACCATATACATCAACCATATACTTATAAATTTGGCCTTGTGGAGTGGATACAAGTAATACCGTATACATTTTGTGATAAATTCTGCCAAAGAGCGGGTTCTGTAGAAACATGCTTCGGCCAGATGAATATGCACAAGCTACAGCTGAAAGCTGACACTAAAGTTAAATAAGATAAAGAGACGTACACGCAGGTGTGTGTGGTGTCATGCACATGGGTAGAGGCAGGATTTGCCGGACGGAGGGGCTAACCCCTGTCGACGGGTGGGGCAACACTTTGAAGTCCCAACAAACGCGACGAGGATCCAGACTGAACACGAACTTTTCGCCAGACGAAATATTTGGGTGTTTTTACTCAAATCTGAAATTTTGGGGGTAGTTATTAAAAAAAATGTAAAAACTGTCAAAATTTCTAAAAAGATTAGAATGTTAGTTTTGTGAATTTTATCAGGACAATTTGAAATATATTTTGAAGAAAAATGTAGGGTATTCATCGAAGAAAATTTAAAAAGTTGGGCTATTTGTTGAAGAAAATTTGGATATTTTTGGTTTTAATTGTAGAAACTGCCCTCCTTGAGAACAAAATCAAGTAAACCGTTGGGTGACTGGTCGCCGTTTGGAGTTACCTCCTTTATCGTAACCACTATTGCTCCCGACGAAATTGGAAAATTTGCCGACAGGGAGGGGGTGACCCCTTCCCTCACCTGGCGCCACCCCTTGTCATGCACACACATCCCCTCCCGGTGTGGAAAATAAAAGTCCGTGTCCAAAAGTTAAGGAAAGGAAAGTAGACGAGGGAGACTGGCAGGCAATTGTAATATTATGGATTATATTTGCAATTTAAAACGATGTAAAAGCATTAAATTACTAAAGTTTGTTTAAAACTGCTAATTGTTTCCTTTCGTTTCCCCCACCGAGCATCCGACCCATTGAAGAGAGGTCTTTTTGCTACTTCTACTCACAGTGCGAGAACCAGAGTGGAATTATTCTACCAGCCCTATGCGCCCCTATCATCATTCACCCTCCTCACCAATAAGGCTTACTGTATCATCAAATCGCCAGAGTGCTAGACTTGATGTCTGAAGGTGGTTGCTACGGCATGCCATTGCCAAGGGAGGGGGGCAGGGGCGGTTCCCCAAGAAAAATTTTCTCTCCCCTAGAAAAATGAAAATTATTTCACCCCTGGAAGCTAGTCTCTCCCCCTTCAGTATCTCGTCTCACTAGGGGTCTAGGGTGGGGAAACCCGGGTGAAATAAAAGAATGGTACAGGGCGCTCTGTGGATTAAAAAAAGTTTATCAGTGTGGTCTGTAGTTTGAAAAAATTTGAATCCTTCCAATACTCAGTCAAAGAGTAGCTATACTAATTCTTCAAGACGAGGCAAGGGCGGATACAGCCTCTAGCTAATGGGGACAGTTTGAAAAGGGGGCACCAGCAAGTGGTAGTTTTACTTAATTCCTTAGGACGCAGGAGGGGCGCATTTTTCTTGTACTTGGTGCGCCAGATTGGTCATGGGGGCAGCTACCCCCAGTTGTCCCCTGGATCCGCCCTTGAAACGAGGCCACGTGGTAATGATCCAAAGTTTGCCGACTACCCAGGCCGATACTAACTTTATAACAAGGCTCGGCCCTTTTTGGATCATTTGTTAATTGTAGGTTAATCTCTTTGTGACTGTGTCAAATTTTGTCAATATGATACACCCAAGGCAGGCTGACGACGGCCTGGAGAACCAACATTAGATATTCTGTCCAGTGGCGTAGCCAGGATTTTTTGAGCAGTGGGCACTGGGGTCACGAACCTTTTCTAGGGGGCACAATTTCTGAATTCTCTCCCTATCTATAGGGCTTGTATACAGAACTGTGCATTCCAAAATTTTCCATGGGGGCACCTGGGGTGGCACGGCTTTGTCGTGGGGGGGGGGGGGTCCAATTGACATTGTATGGCCAGGATAAAGGAATGATTAAGCGAAATTTTGTTAATGCTCCATGCGTAAGTAACAATCGACCCATTTGGGACAAATAAACACCTGATACGACAGAAAGAAAGTGATACACTGCACCGAAAAATATCATTCCTGATCTACGGCTACACGAATGGAGGAATATTCACACAAAAAGCAAATGAGGAATTAGAAAAGAGCGGGCGAAAGAAAAAAGCTCAAAATAATCAAACTGCCAGTCGTAGTGTTTTATTGCTTTGCTTTTCAAAGTTGCCTTGCAGGAGAATTTCTCCGTTCGATCTTTCTTCCTGTTTTCTATTTCCGTAAGACGTTTTTCCGACTAATCGTTCTCGTGCGAACTGAGACCCACGCCATGTGCGTGGGCGCCACATCCCCCTTGGGTTCACTCCTGGGTGAGCGCCACCCCTGAGTTACTTTCCTGCAGTCAGTCCAAAATAAGCGTCATCTGCTAAAGATGTGGTAAATCTTACATGATTTTGTCCATAGCTTGGGGCTGCTACTAGCATATGGCATTCTACCACAACCTTTGCACAACAACAATAAATTTATGTTTTCGCAAACGTGGATTTAGGATTTTAACCTGAAAGAGACGGAAAAACACTTTCTATTCAATGTCCGAATCAATCTCTTTCATTTTTGTTATGCATGGTCAGGGATTTATCTCGGTTTTATTTCAGGGTTATCTTCGACCATCATCTCCCAGGATACCTGCTTGACCCAATTCCCATGCTCTGATAAGCAGATATACTTCAGAGACTGTTCAAGAGACAGATGACATGCTGCCGTGTCCGCAGGCTAAAGGTTGTAAAACAAACTTGTCAAGCGATGCGATAAGACCAAAGTCTAACTTCATTATCACTCATGTCACACCTTTAGTATGATCGGTCGTACCATGGAACGCCGAGAAGCAGCTTCCGGGTTTCACTCATTCGTGGTCAAGACGTAGTAAATGTTTACTTAGCTCACGTTCTGAACAGAAGGGTGTATTTCTACCTCGATTTAGGCCTACATTTCAAGCTCGAGTTTCCTGAGGTTTTTTTTTTTTTTTTTTTGTTTTTGTTTTTTTGTTTTTGTTTCTTTTTTTTTTTTTTTTTTGTTTGTTAGTAACCAATATTGTGAAATCTTTAGACGTAGCCGTATTTTATCTGCGTCAGGAATACGTTTGAACGTTTTCCAAGAATTTAAAGTTTTGTTTCAAAAATGAGGTGAAAGGTTCATAAAGTAGATTAGGATTAAATTTTGATTGCTGGATTTTTCATAATCTGATGTCAAAACTGGGACTTCTTTTCGGAAAAAGCTTGAGTTTCGCATAATTGATATCCAAAAATCCGATTGGTCGTAGGCCTAATTGACTGACTATCTGCCCTGAATAAACAAAAAAGTGCTGGACGCTTAAACATTGCAGCAAAGGAAGTAAATCAGTTTACGTACTGTGTTGTAGGACTATATGCTTTGTATAAGCGTATATACTTCGCACAAGGGTCTTGAAAAAGACAAGGTCATACAAGGAACCATCACAGTTCCCTTGCATTGCGTAGCCTACTAAGGCTTGAGGGTGCACACCCCTTTTGACTTACCCTTCCTTCCAATGCTACGATCCAGGGTCTTGTAGAAGTTCAGTCATGACATGCTACGTACCAAATGAAAACTATTACCAGTTGACCAATCATGACATTGGCAAATTACCACAAACTGACCTTTAAGACTTTGAGGTAGAAGAGGGCAATCTTTCAGATTGTATTTGTATACCGACCTCAAAGAGCTGGTCAGATAGCTAAGCTCTACCCTTCCGTTCTTTAAATCCCGAAAAGGAGCTTCATTACCTTCAATCTTCCCAAATTTAACAGCATCCACGTTATTTTATTAATGTTCTAACATATCCAACTAACATCAACGTCCTTAACTACGAACTGGTTTCTTTAAGTCATCCAAAATATTTCTTAAAGTGGGTATGATACGGCCAAAGTAAGTTTCTCAGTAAATATTCTTTGGGCACACCTTGAAATAGAGCGAATGGTTTTCTATCTAAACTACGTCCATATACACCGAAATACGACCTTGTTAATTCTCAAAACAGGCCACACTCAGTCCATCTGAAATCCGAAAGCGAAAAAACGTAGTGAGCGCGTCTCAAGACGTGACGTAATTGGCGGCACGGTCAGTAGCACTTCTGTGCATGTACCAGGCAGCTCATCTATCTTTTCCACCACGGACTTCTTATATACATGGACAGAGCATATTGCACTAACGTCCTATGCGTAAATTGTCTTCACCGTACGTACACGAATAGGCTTACCAATATGGCTGCCTACTATAGTCTTGTGTCTAAAAGTTTGGACTTGCTCAAGTGGCTCAGTATCGACAAATTGTGTGAAAAACTTGTAATATTTTCGAAAGAATGCAAGCTCAGGTCAAATTCATCAAATAGAATGGAGGACTGTGATATTGTTCTTCCATTCATGCTGATATTTTGTCTGAAATGTTGCAGATTCATCGTCAAATTGGGCAAATGGTAGTAGCCCGGCGGCCATCTTGGTTAGCCGAAATTTGCTCGAACGGTGGCGACCGTATTGATTGCGCAATCCTCTGTCCATGTATTGAAGTCCGTGTTTTCCACACACGGAATCATAGGCATGGTAACGGGCGTTAGTAGGTACATCATCTCAACTAACACCTGTGCTATCGTGATACTTGAGAAGCGCGTGCTTAGCATTCGCAATAACACTGCCACTGAATAGCCTATAACAAGCGCTTGTTATGGACTGTTCATATCATACATGTGCATAACTGTTCTGTACAGCGCGCGCGACCATACCGCGTACTTTTTTTTTCACAGAAACTGAGCTGAGTATTGTGTATGTAGGAAAACTAAAACACGCGCGCTCATATGCACGCGTTCATACTGGCCATTGATGTGCTTCCAAGCCCCCGACATGGTCCCGCGCCAATGACGTGTATGCACGCGCGCAAACTCGTCGTAGCGCGCTTGCTCGAGTGCACGCGCGCCTTAGCATGCACATCATTGGTTCGCGCTTTGTGTTCTGTATTGTGATGTAAGCATTTTCATGAAGTTACTAAGATATGAAACTTTTCCAAAACATTAGTTCCACATCTAGATGCGCGTCCTTACGTAGCGCAGTGCGGGGTGCCGCCAATTGCGTCATACAAAGTCAGGTGACCTGTTGCGGCATTTTTCGAAATTGGATTTATGGACGTTTTTCTTCAAATTCTATTTATGCTGAACTGCGCCGGCTTTAACTGTGTGTGAGATGATACTTTTACAACTACTGTACCCAATCTTGCAATACACAAAAGTTATTTTGGCCGTGTCATGCCCACTTTAAAGAGCTATATTTGACAATGTACTTTTCAGCGTACTTACATATAATAAGTGGTGTGTCATATGAGTGATGTAGCATGGTTGCCCCGAAATTGACGCACCCAAGCATTTCCAAGCCGATATTTAGAATAAAATGTATCCAAACACTCTCCTGTTTGCCTTTTCCAAATGTGTAGTAACTTACGGATGCATTGATACCCACACTTTTCCTACTCCCATCCAGAAATTAGTAAAAGAAAGCTTGATTTGACTCGAAATTTTCTTCGATGTCAGTCTTAACAACACCCGAAAGTGGCGCATTTTCCATATGTGTAGTGTGCAACAATGTTCATTGACTTTGTACAGTTACGTACAGATGCCTACGTAGCAAGCTGTATTGCGTAGTCCTTGTGGTAGAGGTGCTGAGCAACATAGCCCGATTCGCGGGGAAGGCGCTTAGTTGCCTCACATACAGTATCATGCAAAACTTGTATTAACTCGCTGACCTAACCTGCCTAAGAAAGACGGGAAAGTTGGTCAAGTTACAAACAGAGTATAATAACCTTATAACCTAGGTTATACACTCAGCACACTGTGCAGGCATAAATACGTCAGATGAAGCAGTACTTGGGACAGTGCACACCAGGGCGAGGTAATTTTCGTTGTTTTTACAGAGTATTATTTCTAGATATTAAAATTACACACGTGGGATGCAGTTATAAAATGCTTGAAAAATAATCATATTAAGATATGCATGTACCTGAAATGGATTCATTATCGTGAAAAACAAAATACCTGATATGTTCAAAAACGTTAGGCTCGCTACAGTAACGTTGCTATACAGTGATAGCTAGTAATTTTTGAAGGTGCGCCAATTTTGGGTGTGCGCCAATTTCGGGGTCTCTACTATATATGCGTGGATAGTCCGCATGGCTGGTGGTATGATCTCTTAGAACCAGTGAGATCTCAAGACGGCGCGTAGAAGCTGAACCTCTCAGTGTACATTTTACGTGAAATGTGCGTGTTTGTATTTTAGTAAATCGAGGGCTTTCTTTTAAAGGTTCACTGGAATCACCTAAAACTTATTTTCTTCCTGCCAATGAAAATAGGCCTATAGTTTCAACATCCCTCTCCCGTCCATCATACAAATTTCATTATCCTGATGAAACGACTCTACACCAGGAGCATGGGCGTCCGGTGAGGCGGGGCAAAGGGGGCACTTGCCCTCCCTCTGAAAAATTAAAAGCTTGAAAAAAATTGAAGAAAAGAGTAACATCCACATTTCTTTTTATGATATCACTAGAAAATTTCCATAACGTGATCTTTCAAAATAGAAAATGATTAGATGCAACTCACAAGGCCTGGGAAGTGCCATTTTTAGCGATTTGGGAGGCATTTCGGCCAAAATTTTCTTGGCGCTTTGCGCCAAACTATGGTAGCGCTGGGCTTGGATAGTTTGCCTACAGCTTCCGGCAAATTCCTGGCTACACCCCTGTAAAGGGGCCAACATTTAGCAATTAAGCTCTTTTCTGGGAGTAAAAATTTCCCCTGATTTGATCAATTAAAAATTTTGTCGCCCTAATTTTTTTCTGCGGACGCTCATGACCAGGAGGGTTTAAATGGGTGGTTTGTCATTCAGCAAGCTCGCCGATCCAAGATGAAAACCAGGGGTGGGGACCCTTTTCCTATCAAGGGCCATTTTTTATGATCACAACACCACTAGCGGACCAACGAGGTCGTAGGCGCCGAGAGAGAAAGAGATCGAGAGAGGGCGATGGCCGAGATACCCCCATCCCCTGTTGAACATTGGCTTATCATCTCACTTTGAAATGGGTCATGTGGGGTCATCAAGAAGCACTTCGTGCGACTAATGGGGAAGCCACCAGAAACACAGGAGTGTCTACAAAATTGTGCGCATTAGAGGGAAGCATTACCCCTTACGTTCAAAATCTTTCTATGCTATGCAAAGTTCATGCCTTTAACCCGAAGCGCACAATTTTTCTTGTATGAGAGCCTTATTACCTGTAATGTTACATGAAAGTGCATGCGCAAGGCCAGACAGGCCGCAAATATCCCAATTTGGCCATTTGTTTGTAACAAATCTTTAACTAACTTTTGGTGGATTTAATGATGTAGCTTGGTACGCATGTACCCCGCTAATCTTTTCGGTAAACAAATACCACCATAAGTCTTTAGTTAGTAAAGTACCCATATTAGGTAAATTTTGATCCATCCTAGGCCATTTTGCAGGTACAACCGTAACTATCCAACATTTATTTAGAGTGATAGCAGATTAACTCCCACATTATCCCGGGGCTTGTTTCTGTATAAATGAGGGCGCCATGACAAAAACGAAACTGCATCAATTCTGTGCAGTCTGAGCATGGAGTTACATTTTTAACAAATGTCTGGCCTATAATAAGACGAGGAAGATCTTAGCGGAATTATAGAGCAGAGTGAGATAACAGTTCAAGGAAAGTCGGGCACGCTAAGCGAACTTCCTTTGTGTGAGTCCCACGTGTGTAATAAGGTAATTAGTCACGTGATGCATGATTACGCTAATGAGTAGATACGTTCCTTTAAGAGTAGGTTGGCATGAAACGTCGGTAATTAGCGTTGGATATGGAAGTAAGTTGACAAATAATAATAAAAAACTTACGCCCACACCCTCAAACATCGAACTGAAACCGGGTTAAGAAAAGGTTCATTAATTAATGAAACCTTAGCGAAAGGAGGAGTACGGCTGTTTTTCGCTCAAGGTTGTGTTAATGAGCCACATTTCTAAATGTAAAAAAAGAAGACTGTTAACATGTTATAAAAGTCGACGTAAAATTTCAGAAGCTCTCCGAGTGACCACGCATTTTTCAGTCAATAATTATATCCCAAATGGGCACGGAGCCTAGACTGAAGCACGGGTCATTTGGCTTTAGTCTGCAGTACTTTTAATCACAGTCTGCCACAGGCGCGTAGCCAGGAATTTGCCAGGGGAGGGGGAGGGGCGAAGTCTGTAGGCAAACTAGCTAAGCGTAGCGCCAAGAAAATTAGTGGCCGAAAATACCTCCCAGATCGCTGGAAACGGGTACTCGCAGGCCTTGTAAGTTGCATCTAAATATTTTTTTAATTTGAGTTATTAGCAAAATCATAAAAAAAATCATTAAAAAATACAAAAAAATATGCTCAAGGGGAGGGGCGACTCCCCCTTTCGCCCCACTTGGCTACGCGCCTGGTCTACCACAGGCGGTTCTCAAGTGTTTTCGGCCACGTGCGACATTTCCGTGGGTTTATGCTTTTACTTGTTGTAGTAGTCAGCAGGGGTGAACCCAGGCTTGAAGAAAAGGACCCATTCTTGATGGCGAAGTCCATACATAAGATCTCCTGAAGTAGCAGCGGTGACTCTCTAACAGTTCTGTTGGGTGGTGGCTCTGTAATGAGGGCACCGCACAGGATCAAAGCTGAACTCTTCCCCACCAAGGTTGGGGCTGAGGTGAGAAAATTTGACACTCCCATCGTGCCACGGAAACGTACGCTACGACGCAAATTTGTCAACGTAATTCCTCGTCTAACTCTGTCTACCATTCTTGGTTTTGTCAGTATGGGAGGAAATTGGCATTCCAAATGATCTGAACTGGAGGAAGTCCCACTCTACGCATAAATTTGTAGCTTTGATTTTTGCATCTAGCATATGTGAATCACCAACTGGCCTATGGCAAAAATGGACGTCGCGCACCGCAAATGGCCGGCAGGCCGCCACTTCAGAACCGTGGGTCTACAGTTTGCTATAAATAAAATTCATGTAATAACTTACATGGGTGGTCAACAGGTATGGGGACAGGGACCATGGCCCTTGCAATATAGCTGATTCAATGGTGAAAATGGTTGAAACATCCATTAAATGCGTTGACATCATGAACAATGCCTCAGATTACACCAAAGATCATCTGGAATCCAATTTTTTCCAGGGCCCTTGGCGTAAGTGAGCCCAGGATCCTTCGCTTCTATACGCTTCGCGATTCGCACTTGGAGAAGTTCTAGTCAAGGCCATACCCTCCCATTCTGAGCTGCAAACGCTTATAAGTTATAAAGTAAAATACTTTGACCTACATATAACAGTATAAGAGGAGGCTATGAACATATGCGAATGGGAATACATATTAAAGGGAGGGAGGTCCTTGCCTTGAAACTTTCCCATATATCTGGAGCACAATCATGATATGAAGCAACATTTCTTGTCCTGTGATCAACTTGTTTCTTACACAGGGGGTGGCGCGCTAAGTGCGAGATGGTTTATGATGTCAACAGTCGAAATTTTCATTTCACTAATGCGAAAACCCGATTTGCTATCACGGGGATATACGAGCAGGCCATAATTAAGTGCGTCAGTTGGAAATATCGGCAGTCAAAATTCCGACTGTTGCGACCCGAATTTTTACTATCTTCTGTTTTTCTAATATTAAGACATCCCACACATCCCTGGGCAAGGGCGAGTAGATTCGGGGAAGTAACTACTCTGTGAGAGGAATGCAATGCCAGCGTAGAATATATTGACTGATAATACATAGCATGAGAAAATTGATTAGACTTGAAAAAAAAAACATCGCGAAGACTGAAAAATATGTGGTCAATAATCAATATGAAAAATTAGGCTGTACAAGATAACTCACTTCTGAAGAGTTAGCAGTGGTAACCTTTTACAATACGCACAAGTAGCGTATTGATGATGAATTAAATAGGGGAAAGCAGAATGCAGAAAAGGCCCGTAGCAAACAAGGTACTAAAAAGGGGGACGTATATACCGGGGGCGAACATATATATTTTTTCTTGGGGTTGCTAAAATGCATTAACAATTAACAACATTAGCAGTTTTTAATATTGTGAGGGACCAAAATTTTCTAAGCGGCGCTACCTGGCGTGCCCGTAGCCAATAGGAGAGCAAGGAACTGCACCTCCTACAAAGTTTCAAGTTATCATTGCTTTAATACATTTTACACATCTCGTCCCATGAAAAATATTTCGCCCTCTGGCAGCTATCTCTCCCCCTTCAGAAGCTCGCAGCAGGGGGCAGGGGAGGCGCCCCCTTGGAAAAAATTTTTGTCCCCCAGAAAAGAAAAACAAAAAACAAACAAAAACCCATTGCCTTAATGGATTTTAGTATATCTCACCCCCAAAATTTTTCTACTTGGAAGCTATTTCTTCCCTTCTAAACCTTGTCTGGCTACGGGCCTGCCCCCGGGGTTCCTTGGCTATGGAAGTTTTGGTCTAAAGTCCTTTGGAAGCTGTTTACGAAGGTGGTTGAGTTTCACCCTTCAGGGCCAGGATGCTCCAGTTTTATGGAAAATTTGAGTCAACAGTTCTGGAGTTTCATGTTCAAGTAACTTTAATATCTTTATTGAAAAATGGCGAAAGGACAAGTATTCAAATTGCATGTCAGTTGTAAATCGTGTAGCATTTTTTCACTTTGTATAAAAACGCCCTCTGAAAAGGAATGACATCATTTATCTTTAAAGTACTTTCATCCATTCAAGTGCAATCATTTCCTTTACTACTCTTTTTAGGTCACCACGGACCATTGGCGCCGCCAAGGAGGTGGTGAGGCGGCATGGGGATATTTCCCCAGTCAATGTCTTTTTCCCCCTCCCACTTGTCCCTTCAATCCGCTCCTGTACAAAAGAATATAGAACACAGGAGCAACGTGTACTCACAACATTTTACCCCTAAATTTACCTTGGCTTTATTTGCCCCACCCTCACACACTTTTGAAATTTTGGCGGCGCCACTGCTATAAACTACAGAGTTCCATCCATAGACTAGACGTCAAAATTACAATGATTACTGATCCAAAGGCAAGAATACTGCCAGTACTTCAATAAGTGCAAAATATGTGCATATTGTCCTACTTCAACAGCAAGAAAATGGTTAGGAATTTCAAGACTGCAAAAATTTTATTTGTTGAAAATCCGTGTAAAGGCATTTCTATTATTTTGTTTGCCCGCTTAGCGGATATGTATTACTCCTGCACCTATATTAGCTGCACTTAGAATATGTACGTCAATAAATATTCGACACCTGCTATGAAGGTAATTATTTTGCCTGCCTTTGTATACTTTAATTTTACCGATGACCACATTGAAAAAGAAAACGGGTAGATTCATTTTGTGTGAAGGTGAGTATTATTTCATGAGTTTTTCTTATCTTTATTTTTCACTTAATTGTCAATAAATCACACGTCAAATCTGTCCTTAGTTGTAGGACCAATGGGTTGTAGGCTATAGAGCTGTGACCTTTCCACCAGCTAGGTTAGCGTTTCCTCCTGGCCAGGCCTGTCCACCATGGCCAATGAGGTTGTAAAAACTGGCCGAGCAAAACGTACTGGCTCAACTTTCTCAATGCATGTAACTGCAGTGGCATAATCAAACAATTCAACTGGCCTAGGTACGGGTTGTACTTTTAAAGCGGAAGCGGCAAATGCGAGTTGGCAGGCAATAGCCGGCCCATGTAAAGGGTATTTCTGTCAGTGACCGACCCGAAACAATCGTTAACTCAAAGCGACCCGCGAGGCGAACGTCAAATCGCCACAACGGCCTGTCCGCTTATAAACTGTCCAATTAGGCCTGCGTCTTGGAATTCTTACTGGCTCAAAGTGGAAATGGTTCCCTCGGGCCTGCAGGTCACCGTCCTAAATCGAAACCGGCTTTTCACTTCTTAAAGGGCAATTCTCGTCATCCAAGATAGTTCCAATTCTCCCAACTAAGCAACTTGCAGCTCTTCCCACAACTTTTTAAATATCTCCCTTGTAGGCTACAGCAACAAACCTATTATGGATTTAGGTCATGTCAAGGTGAGCATACAAGTTTATGATGTATAATCCATACACTCTCTTTGCATTGTGTGGAATGTTACTCTGCATCATTCGAATTTTCAAACTTTGATGTCAATCAAAAAGCACGAGCCAACTGAGAATTTTGATACACACCAAAAATGTACTTTGGGTTGATGACTGCTTGTCTTTAAGTCAAAGTAATGAAAACATTTAATACTGTTTTTTAAATATAATTTGGTTCTTATACTTTTATACGTGGCCTCCGGGACTTCAGATTTCTGTATTCATGCAGATACCAGAGAGTATGGGATGACATTTCCTATGAGGGCCATGAAATTTTTCCTCATTGCCAAAAAACCATCATGACATGAAACTTGCCCTGGAATTGACATTTTGTGCCTTGAAATTATTCTTTTTGCTCTGGTGGAGGAGGGAGGAGGGAGGGGGGGGGCCTGCCGTCTTCACACACCCCCTCATACACCTACTGCTTTAAAGTATCCAAAAGTGGGAGCGAAGTTTTGCGTTCGTGTGGAAATCGTTTGTTTCAGAAGGCTTCAGAGATTATTCTGTGGTTTATACCTGTCCTGGAGATCAGACCCGGATCTAGGGGAAGTGCCAGGTGGGTTGGTGGGGGCATTCCCCCGTCGGGAAAAGCTTTCCGCACTGTTGGGGAAATTTTCGAATTTCGTCGGGGACTCGGAGCCTTAATATGTAGGATACAGCATGTAATCCTCCACGACAATCATGTAATGCCCCGAAAGAAGACTTGATTACTCTCAAGAAAGTCAAGTTATTCGATACAAAACTGCAAATTTCCCTCAATAAAATTCAGCATCTTTCAATTTTCTTTTAATTAAAACCCAAATCCTTCAAACTTTCTTCAGTAAAAGCCTAACACTTTTTGCACACTGTGCATACCGAAAAATTTTGCGTTGGATCGCAACCCTTCCGGCAACCCGTCGCCATTGTGTGGACTTAGGGTTACTGGCCCCTCTATCAAGAAGCTTGGCTTCCGTCTGGGAAATCTTGGCGCCCCTGCCCGGATCAAGTTCCAGATCGAGCTTAACTAACTTCCAGGCCCGTAGCCAGACAAGGTGCTGAAGGGGGGCAAAAAGAGCTTCTAGTGGGGTCGAAAACTTTTCCAGAGGGGGCGAAACATACTAAAATGCATTACGGCAATGGTAATTTTTGATCTTCGGGGGGGGGGGCGAAAAATTTTCCACGGGGGGGCTTCGCCCCCTTTGGCCCCCTTTGACTACGGGCCTGCTAACTTCATAGTAGATACTCTTTTCAAAGTGCCCTCGACTCTCTGGTGAAGAGCCGAAGGGAGAAACCAAACGTCACTCTCGAAGAAGTTCTGCTCCCCAAAGGAGCGACGACCCTGAGCCGGGCCCGAGGGGACAACTTCATAGTTGGTTACTTCTTAGAAAAACCTGTGACTCTTATTGACGTCACAGTGACGTCTAACTGAATAAAGCTTAGTTATCCTTATTCTGCTGGGAGATGGGGATTGGTGTAAACAGACAGAAATAAGAAAGAAACTTGTTAGAATATTACGTAACACTTTCGGCTGACGAAAAATACCCTCCCTCCAGAAAACAGTACACAAGAGTAATTAATCCCATTGGATACTATAGGTGAACCAAATCTAATGTTAGGACAAGAAAAGTCCTTTGTTAATTGGAGTTAAAAATATGTTTGTGCGGATTATGATGTCACATTATAAGTCAAATTAAGTCGCAACATCTACGCCACAGCTAAGAAATAGCTAGACTAATGACCATTCGAAAATGGCTGTTATAGGAAGAATTACGGAAGGTTATGGGGTAAAAGTTCCGTAGGAGCTGTTGGTCAGATATCACATAATTTTATAATCCCCTTCTCCAATCCATAGTGTACAGAATATATATATATAGAAACTGAAGGAAAAATATCCGATTTTCTCCAAAAGTCTGCATGAGGAATGTGTTTTGCCAGAACTCGGGGGTGGGGGGTGGGGGCTGCAGGGCCGTAGACAGTCTGCTTGTACGCCTATGTCCTTCTCAAATGAAAGTTATAGCTTTTAATATTACCTTATAAGACTTTTTATTCAACATTCTAATATTAGCGAAAAGGTGTATCAAGCTAGTTTGCCCTATGAGGCGACATTTGGTGTATAATACTTATTGCGGTGACAATATATGATTTTTTATGGGATCAGGAAAATTTCCTTTACCCTGTCTACAAAATCGTTTTGCAATAGTAAGTTGCATTGTCGCTCGAGTCTCGGCCTTCAGGCTAAAACCATGTGAAGTGCGCTGTCTGTTAAACCCGTCTAGAACGGGGTCACGCATGGCAGACCCCTGATGTAGAGGGCCTAAAGGTCCAGACGTTGGTCGCTTGGTGTCCCTGGCGATATAGCTCTTTCACAGAACAGAACGCCTTCTGGGGGTCTTGCTTAGTTTTCGCCCTTCGGCTTTCTGTCGCTGGGTCTTAATAATGCTGCAATTAGGTTAAGACAGCCCCGTCAATTGTCTGACAGTCTGAGGATGTCACTTCCAGGGCCGTAGCCAGGAATTTGTCAAGGAGGGGCGAAGCCCATAGACAGACTCTCAGCACTTCGCACTGGAAATAGCACTTCCCAGGCCTATTTACCGCATATAAATAGGGCAAACACTAGCAATATTGTAAAAATAAACATTAAAAAATACCAAAAATATGCTCAAGGGGGCAGCTACCCCCTTCGCCCCCCCCCTTGGCTACGCGCCTGGTCCCTCCCGACGCAAAACTCCTTTAAAGACAGACAGTCATCACCCCAAAGTATATTTTTAGTGTGGGTATATCAAAATTCTCAGTTGGTGACTGCTCTTTGATTGACATCAAAGTTTGAAAATTTGAAAGATGCAGAGTAGCTCACATTCCACACAAGGCAGAGAGAGTGCTTTTATTACATTTTATAGCCTTGTATGCTCACCAGGACATGACCTTAAGCAATAAAACAGGTTTATTCCTGCACAAGGAAGAGCTTCATACAGTTATGGGAGGAGCTAGCAGTTGCATAGTTGGGAGAATTGGAACTGTCTGGGATCGGGAGATAGCCAAGAGTACTGTTCTAAAGGAGAAAGTATTCATTATCCAAAAATAAAAGAATACATTTTCTCCCAAGAAGTTTACTGCATGATTGGAAGTATGTAATGACGTACAGGCAATTTGAAGGATTGCGCAAACTGCATGGATAACTGTAAAATCTTGACAAAATGTAAATATATTAATTATCGGCCTCATGATGAAAGACTGTGTAAACAACTCATTTTAATAATGTTTAACACATGTAAAGGTGTTTCAAAATTTAAGGTCAATAAAACATACCAAGTCTTAAGTACAAGACAAAATTTTGGTTAAAATTGGATCGCTTTTCTTTAATTTTTATTCACCTGGAAGTATTTGCTTAACAAATATAATTACACTGAATACAGTGGTTATTCAAAGTGTCAAAGGTCTAATCGCTAATTCCTTTTTCTTTTTCGCATTCTCATGGTCTTTATTCAGTGTTCTGAAATGGTCAAGTCCTTGCCATGTTACTTTTATGAAATTCCGTGATGCACTTCTTTTGTTTTAGATGTAAATAAACAGTGTTCTGGCATGACATATCATTTTAGGTGTTACAAAAGGTGTATGAGGCTACTTGAATGGGGAGGGAAGAGGAGGGGGTGAGCCCTTTTGCTCGAAAGTTTTTTTGCAGGCAGTTTGCCCGAAAATAACCGAGGCTTTACCCTTATGGGAGGAAGGTGCAATCCCAGCTCGCGCTTCATATGTCGTTGCGTGATGCATTCACGTTAATATTTACGATTGTTTTTGTTTCTTCCTTGAATTCGTTTTTGGTTTGCATGTAAAAAATTCAGTTTCCGTGATTGTGCGTATGTTCATCATTTGCCTGCCACTCTCGTTTTCCTTGTTCTTTTTCGTTTTCTGTAAAACAAAGAAATCGTTACTTTACCACGATGGAAAACTGCTATTCAGGCAAATTGATTGTGCAAAACTTTTGTATTTTTTGTTATCCTGACACTCTTGTAAATGAATTATGTAGACCTTTCTGTTACAATCTTTATTTTCTTAAAATTTTTATATTGAGTCATGGATTTTGTTCAAGCATTCCACTGTCAATTTTAAGGTGTATACATGAAGTAGCTGAAAGACTTCTTCCAGTCCCCTGATAAAATTCAACTGTGAAGTAGGACAACAAATTGATAACATTTTTTGACTTTCAAAAAAAAAAAATCTTTCTGGACAAGAATAGCTTATCCTCAAACAGAAATGTCTTCCAGTTATGGAAAGAATATCGGTTTGGGGTTTGGAGGACATGTTATGAAAACTCAGATCTTGTCTCATATAAGTCTTGCCGGTTTTTCCATTCTGGACACACCTATTCAACAGAAATGCATGCATGTTTTAAGTATTTATGGTTGCACTTAGTGTAGATGAAGGGTCGTTCTTAGAATAACTCCTTTAAGATAATTCTTCAAACCTTTAGTAAATAAGCAGTCATAACATTTTGAAAACGACAGTCTTATTCATAACAGAAAACTAAAAGAAAAAATTAATTATTCATAACATTGTACGAACCAGCATGGAAGATGCCAAACCGGTAAGATCTGGGGCAAGACTGTCTTTCATGAAGGATGCTCTTTAATCACCAAATCCTTAGGTTTTGTTTTGTAAGATATCACATTTGTGTCTCAAGACATGCATAAATGCATGATATCATGTCTCCAGGTTAGGTTAGGGTTAAAGACATGAGGAAAGGTATAGGATTAGAAGTCTCGAGACTTCTAATTTGCATGATATCATGTTACTGATTGGGTGCTTTCAGTTTCAAAAATATGCATATTTATTGTTGTATACGTTTTGCAAATTGAAGTCGGTGTGATGTCGTTAAAAGTGCAAAGTATTTACATGAGTACAGACTTTGGAGTTTGTGTGGAGAATTTTACTCCCTCTTTAATAAGATCTCTACTTGCCGCTGTTCCATGAAATTGTTTTCTCCCTTCACTGAATATCCTCCTTTGGCGGATGTGATTTCAGGACGGCTGGCAAAGATTGGAGATAAGGTGCAGATTCTGCGGGTTTTTGAACGTAAAGAGGACTAAATTCGCCCACAAGGACTTGGCAAAGTGTCTAACAAGCGGTGGCAGTCATAAGCGTACGAGGCGGGAGCAGGGGGCATGTGCCCTCTCAATTCGGGCAAAAATAGTGGATCCATTTGGGCAAATGAGACAGCAAAGAATATAAATTACACCCTTTTGCAACCAACACAGCGGTATCAAAATTTGGGCAACTTGGTACAAAATTCTAAATTCCGGTAAAACTTATTCCTGACCGCCCAGAAATATTGATCCCCGTGCGCCTATGGTCGCCGTCCAGCGACACACAGTGCCACCTCAGCGACCTTTGTCAGGTAGGCTACACCGTATTTCTAGAGACCCTATAGTGGGTCTCTACGTATTTCTGTGGTGAAACGCCCTCTATTTGGGCAACACATTTCACTTTGAGATATCTTTCGAATTAGTTCATAATTCAGGAGCAAGACAGTTTGTATTATGAGGTGTAAGGTTTCTCGTTACCAATTAAATTTTGAAGGAAATTCTCTCGGCCTGTATACAAGATCACGCGTAGTATTTGTTAGTTTCAACTAAACTAGAGTCACACATAACAAAATTGTCTGAAGTAAGGTTTGAAAAACATTACTGGGTAGCTAAATTTGGACAATTAGGTGACCCAGAGCTTCCGATAACAGTTTCAGGGTTCGACTGAACGTGATCAGCCAGAAGCTGATTTCCGATAAAAAGTAGAGTATAAAAGAAAAAATAATGTTGTACATCAACCTTGATTGAAAGACTTCCACTGGCAGGTCTTTTCAACGAATGTCTGAAGCGCACGGGTGTTTACCCACCCAACTATAAATTTTCGTTTTCTTGCAAGCTGAATTGGTTGCTAGGTCTCTCCCGACGTTCGCTGTTCTACGATTATTTGGCCTCAGTTTTAAGCATAACGTTTATATATTGGTCGCTTGTTTCTTACAGAATTCAATACCGTATGAGAGTGCCACTGTAGTCGCTACCGATGCTTTCTAGCCGTTTTTTACCAAAGACTGTTTTTTATGGAGACACCCCCCCCCCCCCGCCCGTAACCACAGTTTTTCACATTTCACACCAATCGCAATTTCAAGTAGTCACGAAATGGCAGGGGCGTAAATACGAGGGTGTGTGACACCCCCCGTGAAAATCAAAAGTCGGTATCTGAGCACCAAAAAGTCGGTATAAAATCTAGTTCAGTATGCCTTTGTAACAGTAGACCAGACATGAACAACGTTTGAAGTGAAAAAAATAAGGTCCTCGAAAATTCGGAACAACATTTGAAGTGCAAAAAAGCAAAAGAAAAAAACGGTCTTTGAAAATTCGGGTCGTACAACTAAGTCAACGGAAGGAGGTCTCCATGAAATGTAGTTGGTCCAAAATAGTTCACACACCTGCAAATTCATGTATATAGGCCCCTGCGCATTGGTTTGGGCTGCTTGGCCGCGACTTCCACTGCATCTTTACACATGAACTCACCTGACCATTAACAACGGAGGAGATCTGTGTTGAATATGGGCGGGGTGCCACCGTTCACGATATACAGGTAAACATGTAAAACACAGGGGTGGCGCCAGGATTTCCCCGACAGGGGGGCCAAGCTCCCCGACGGGGGGGGGGGCAGCAACCCAAAGTCTCAACGACAGAAATAAAGTGACGAAACGATGTTTGAAGGTAAATTTTGGCGCGCAAAGCGCGCCGAAAATTTTGGGCTCTTTTTGGAGAAAATTTGAAAAAATTGCCGGCATTTTCCATGGAAAATTTGAAAAAAAAATGGGGCTTTGAAGAAGAAAATTGGAAAATTTGGGGTTTTTATTGAAGAATTTGCCCTAATTTAGACCAAAATTAAGTAAATCGTCGGGGCGACTGGGCGTTGTCGGGGACTACATATTCTATCGTATACATAACAGCTCCCCGACGAAACCGAAAAATTTCCCCGACGGGGGGGGGCATGGTCCCCCTGGGCCTCCCCGCTGGCGCCACCCTTGGTAAAACAGAAGTGAAAGATACTCATCTGTAGCGCGCGGGAAAAACTAAAATTTTACTGCTGTTTGTGATCAAGTTAAGGCGAAGTCGGCTTCTGCCCACCCGTGCAGCCAGGGTGCTTTGCAAAGTATTGCCTGTAGTGTTGACCCCAAATCATATTTGCTGCATCGGAGGTGGGAAGGGTGGAGAGGGTTAGAGAAAAATGTCTGCATGAATGGCTGGTCTTCAGCTTCAATTGTTATGCAGGAATGTCCTTTAATGATGAAGAGTACAATCTCCTGTAGCCCCCCTCCCCCTCCCCTCCCACAAGTTTGCAAAGCAAGTTACTGTACCACTTTTGTATTAGGACTAGTTTACAGTGAATATGTCAACATTCCACACAAGATAAGGATTTCGTCTTCCCAACCGTACACAATTTTTCTCTTTTGAAAAAGAGGGGGTTCTTTGTTGTTATGGGGGGGGGGGGGATAACATCTATCTTCCACGTGTAGAACCTAGGTTTTATGAAAGTTTGTTTTTTCATCCTTCTGCAGTCACAGTCCTGAACCCCTCAGAAGTTTTAAATGTGCTTGGTAAGTGATCATATGGTTTACGCATTCTGGAAACCCCCAAATAATGTCGTTGAGCTTGGTGCAAATAATCCACCATGAGGACCACAGAAAGGAAAAGATACAAAGTAAAACTTTTCTTTTCTGTGAAAACCTTGTTATTTTTCTGACTGTAGTACAATATTATATCATTTCATGAATATTAAGTATGCCATCAAATGTCTTTGTTCCACTAAATGTTACAACCTGCCACCGCAGGCATTTGACTAAAAAAGAACACATTTCGACCCCGTGACATATTAAATCAAAACGTTATTTATACATGATAGCCTATCTCTCACTGAAACTGTTAAAGTATTAAAGATTCACCCAAGCTATTTGCCTACATCATGTTTCTCACAAAGTTTCTATGGAATGCCAAAAGATCCAAAAATCAATTCCCAACTTTTCCAAAGCTCTACATTATGTTCAATCAATGAAGCAGTCTTTGATGATGCAGACAAACGAAAAATTTGGATAATTCTAAGATGCAAGAAAAAAATTATAAATTTAAAACATTCTGGAAATAAATATACAAAAAATGGACAAAAAAGAAAAAGAAAAAAAAAAAAGAAAAAAGAAAAAAGAAAAAAGACTGAAGTCATAAAAGGAATATCTTTATTGTTGAAACCAGAACATCAGATCTTACCCCCACCAAATGACAACATGCACTTTTTTCACCTACTTATCAGACTGACTGGAGAGATAGCTCTGTCTGGTAACTAACCAAGGATTAATAAATGTGACAGCCTGTCTCAGGAAAACGTCAAAAATTGATGAAAATTAGTTCCAACCTACCCCTTCTGTTTCCTCACATTACTAGTTGAAAAAGGATAAGAAACAGAAGTGTATTCATTGTGATAAGGAGTGAAAATGGTAAACACAGTTGTCGACTCTTGGCACAAACTGATTAGAGAATTAATCACTTTCCTGTAGGTTTCTGACAAGTCTGAGAAGATAGCTGACCCCCTTGATGACCCTACCAGTTAGGAAAAGGGGAGTAAGACTTTAGTAACAGGAAGCAAAGAAAAACTTGAAATCCATAAAAGATATTGAAATCAAAAGTGCTTGATGGGGGCTGCAATGCTAATACGGAAGGCGAAGATCGGTATGAACAAGTATGTCAGATTGAGCAGGTGAAGGAAGTTGACCTCGTAAAGATGTGTTTATGGTTACGCAAAAGATGGTGGAGCCGAAACCAATAGTGACTTTACAATGTAATACACTTGAGTTACCGAAGCGGTCAAACTACTGCCAGGTGAAGCAACATGTTTTGCACAAACTATTATATCATCACCATATTTTTGGTGAAAAAAAAATATCTGAAAGGTTGTAAAAGTATTTGTTAATTCTCCTCATGGACATGTCAGTACAGCTGGCACAATACATAGGTGTATGAGAAGGGGTGGGGGCACTGTGCCAAACAAATTTTTGGACATCCTCAAAATGTGGGCAAAATTTGTAGAAATGTGAGCAAATCATGTCTAAAAAGGAGCACAGATTCGGGCAAAAAACTTGTGCCCCACCCCCCAAATCCAAATGGTCCCATATGCTTATGGCATAATAGCTCTGCTTTATCACCAGAAGAACTTCTTGCAGAATGCTGCTTGCTAAAAATCTATGGGTTGATGTGCAGCTTGAAAAGTCATGTATCACAATTCTCCCCCATGTCTTACTTTTCATTTTCACCTTGCTGGAAACTTATCAAAATTAGGAGAAATTGCAGAATTAAGCATACATTCTACGGTACAACAGCCCATAGGTGAGGAAATGAGAAATATCTGTATACTGCCCTAAAAATTCTGATAATACTGATGGTAACAGAATTTTAAGATAGCAAATTTTGTTGAACTGCATTACATACTGCGATGCAATTTATGTGAAAAAAATTGTGCACGAAACCGTCAGTTGAGTTAGTAACATGGATGTCAGAAGGGTCAAGGGAACTGACAGTGCAGTTCAGTGAACAGTGTGCTGTTTTATTTGGGCAAGATTGATGAATTGTACTCTTTAAAACAGGAAACTTCAAAATCATGTACCAAGTCAGGCATATGAGAATTACTAGGTGTTCATATGCGTATCATACTGGTACTTGAGAGAAAGCTGCTATTGGACTGCATCTGTATCACATGAGATCCCATACTGTTACATAGAGTGTGGTGCCAATATCGATTGTATTCAATGACATCGGTATGCCACCGGATCCTGCTAAACAGAAACTATGGAGTACACATATCGGTATACTATTGGTACTTTGTAGTATACCGATATTTCACATAATCGGTATAATGTGAAATTCCATACAGTTGTTAAGAGAATGATAACAATATAATTTGTATTCAATGACATTAGTATATCACCAGATCCTACTTAACTGAACTATGGAGTGTGCATATGGGTATACTATTGGTACTTCGTAGTTTACCGATACTTCACATAATCGGTATAATGTGAAATTCCATACAGTTGTTAAGAGAATGATACCAATATCATTTGTGTTCAATGGCACTGGTATATCACCAGATCCTACTTAACTGAAACTATGGAGTGTGCATATGGGTATACTATTGGTACTTCGTAGTTTACTGATATTTCACTTAATCTGTATAATGTGAAATTCCATACAGTTGTTAAGAGAATGATACCAATATCATTTGTGTTCAATGGCACTGGTATATCACCAGATCCTACTTAACTGAAACTATGGAGTGTGCATATGGGTATACTATTGGTACTTCGTAGTTTACCGATATTTCACATAATCGGTATAATGTGAAATTCCATACAGTTGTTAAGAGAATGATACCAATATCATTTGTGTTCAATGGCACTGGTATATCACCAGATCCTACTTAACTGAAACTATGGAGTGTGCATATGGGTATACTATTGGTACTTCGTAGTTTACCGATATTTCACATAATCGGTATAATGTGAAATTCCATACAGTTGTTAAGAGAATGATACTAATATCATTTGTGTTCAATGGCACTGGTATATCACCAGATCCTACTTAACTGAAACTATGGAGTGTGCATATGGGTATACTATTGGTACTTCGTAGTTTACCGATATTTCACATAATCGGTATAATGTGAAATTCCATTCAGTTGTTAAGAGAATGATACTAATATCATTTGTGTTCAATGGCACTGGTATATCACCAGATCCTACTTAACTGAAACTATGGAGTGTGCATATGGGTATACTATTGGTACTTCGTAGTTTACCGATATTTCACATAATCGGTATAATGTGAAATTCCATACAGTTGTTAAGAGAATGATATTAATATCATTTGTGTTCAATGGCACTGGTATATCACCAGATCCTACTTAACTGAAACTATGGAGTGTGCATATGGGTATACTATTGGTACTTCGTAGTTTACTGATATTTCACTTAATCTGTATAATGTGAAATTCCATATAGTTGTTAAGAGAATAATAACAATATCATTTGTGTTCCATGACATTGGTATATCACCAGATCCTGCCAAACTGAAACTAAGGAGTGCACACATAGGTATTGGTACTTTGAAGAATATTGATATTTCACTAATCTGTATTACATAAAATCCCATACTGTTATTCAGAGTACGATAACAGCATTGGTTGTATTCAAAGATGTCGGCATCTTGCAATACCCTGCTGTACAGAAAATATGGAGCATGCATACAGGCATGGTATCGATACTTCAGAGAATACCAATATTTCAGAGTACCTGAAGTACATGATATCCCATACTATAGCTAAGGGTATGAAAACCATACCATTTACACTCAAATGTATCAGGACTTCGCCAGACCGTGCCAAACTGAGAGAACCTATAATGAGCCATATCAGACAGACATTTTTGTGTCTGTTCTAAAAATATTTTTAACAGAATATGCTAATGCATGCTCACTAGAGCATTATCTCCTACCTGCTTCCTAAAACCAATAACTACACACCAAAATGCTACATCTGGGGCATTTTGTCAAAACTGGACTTCTCTGGGACATTTCAGGATTTGGTCAGCACTTCTGAAAATATCTACAATGATAGTTCAATCTTTTTAAGTAAAATAGGTATGCCAAACACCACATCTAGCTGACTGGATGAGGGTACCCATAGACCCTTCATTTGATCAATTTTATTGAAATAATAGAATATATGTTAATCATCTAGTAAATCATCATCATCTAGGTTGACCCCAGATGTATCGATATCATCGTTTATATCCAAATCATCAAAATCTAAATCTAAATCATCATCCTGTTTTGCTGCTTCACTTTTTTGTTCATGTTTAGAGGGCGCTGGTTTTTCATCTTTCTGCTTTTCCTCTAGCGGTGGCTTCTGCTGTTGTGTCTGCAAAGATGACAAAAAGAATGAAAGTTATATAATTTGAAAAATTAGCAAAGCTGAAAAATCTTAGAGTGGCAGGTGTGTAGCCAAGGTGGGGGGTATTTTTTAATGTTTATTTTTACAATACTGCTAGTGTTTCCCCTATTTATATGTAGTAAATAGGACCTGGGAAGTGCCATTTCCAGCGATCTGGGAGGCATTTTGGGCCATAACATGGTGGCGTGGAGCAATGAGAGTCTTTCTATGGACTTCGCCCCCCCCCCCCCTTGACAAATTCCTGGCTACGCCCCTGGAGAGTGGTGCAAAGTAACTTGACTCCACCAGGACTTGGACCTCCTCTTGTCTCGTGTAGGTCATCTACCAACTGAGATATGAAGCCAGATAGTTTTGGCCTTTGTTCAAATATCCAGTGAACAATTGGTAAATCACCTTGCGGGACAGAGGGTATATTTTGGAGCAGCACTAACTCTCCTTTTGATGTAGCCTAAACCAGAGATAACAAATGGTGCAATCGGGGAAAACAATTGACAATCTGTTCCTGGATCTCTGTAGATGTGTTTCACTGAAATCATCTGATCTGGCACCTCTTTGGTTCTGGTAGGCAAGCATACCTTGTGTCACAGTGGTATCTATGGTTATGGTGTGCACTTGTGCTCTAAATATGCTTACTGCACATGATTTGTCCTTTACTGCTGGGCATGCAATACCTCCATAGAGTTACAGAAACATGTACGGGCACAAAGATATAGGTAAATGAATGCAAATACAGATATTCTTTTATACCCACAACTATGATTACTGAGTTGAATTTTTGCCTCCTACCATTAGAGACCCAATCCATAGATGCATTCAGATCTATGTTAAATCATTTGAACCCGATTTTTTTTCTTGAAGGAGGGGCTCCCTGTGTAAAATGATTGGTCTGCTAGCCACCATACATTTACAATTGTACATCCTCCCTGTGCACAACTATTGTAGTATGATACCAGATCCAATTCAACTTATACAAACCTACTAACAAATTTCTAAAATATAATCAAACAGACCATAATTAAAGGCAAACTCTCATCCCAAAATACATTCAAAGTAACATCCCACAAATTTGTGATTGGTCAACTATTTGATTGACACAAAACAAAAGCTCTGAAAAGCTACGAAAGCCTAACACTGTTCAACTCCTGAGCTATGTCTGTGATTGGCCCAGAAGAGCAAGGGGTGACCACATATATGGTTCTTATAACTTTATAGTGCTTGAAAACTTGTAAATTTATATAATCTGGCCTTTATACATTGCACAGAAGCTTGACTAAGAGACAACAGGTAGGCAACTCACTCAGATTATCACATTACAAAATGGTTTACATCAGATTGTTTGGAAAGGGGTGACAATCTACTGTAGTGTCTCCAGGGGTACAGAATTGTCCTTGGGCATTGTAACTATATTGTGGAAGACTGGAAGGGGGCCAAAGACAGTCAAAGAGACTGGAGGAGGAGGGGCTTAAAGAAAACTGTTGATAGTTATGTATGACCCCCATAGAAATAAAAGTAAGGGAGAATGACGTCAGCCGATCTGGACTGAAGCCATTGATTTGGCCAGTCTGTGCGGCAACAGAGCACCTGCACGTAATACAAATATCACGTCACTGCTTTTGTAAGTATTGGCAAAGAAACTACAAGTTTTCAAGTTAGGGGTATAAAACAAAATACTTAAGGCACCATGACTTATTTCCGTCGTGAAAATTACTCCAAATCTTTCGAAAAACGCATAAAATAAGCTATAACTTCTGCAGCAGAATGCACACTGTACGTATGGAGAGACATCTATCAACCGGTCTTTTGCCGTACAACGAAAGCGCCCTCACAATTTTCGTGGCTTCACTGGTTAAACATGCATAGATGCATTGTGTTAGCGTTCTCCCTTACTTTTATTTCTATGATGACCCCTAAGAGGAGGCTACAATAACTTCTAGATACATTTTCAACAAAGATTAATTCAGTTTGTGAGATGGTTACCTCAGTAAATGAGCCACCAGAGATTGCCTCTTGCATCTCTTGAACCAGGTTTCTTTCAGAGTTGGTCTGTAAAGGAAAAACAAACATAACATATAATGCACAAAATAAACATACTTTCTCACTTTTAAAATTTTGAATGTCAAGACTTCTAGCCATTTTCAAAGCAACCTAGAGATTCAATCATTGTGACACAAAAATTATGGATTACTCTTTGGCCATATCACTCAGACATTTTGGTAAAGTGTTGGCAATCACAAATGTAACAGGAGTAATTCCAAAATAGCTCATGAATTGATTTTGAAATAAATTGATGTTATCTAGTGGTATATACTTTCTTAATAGACAGGGAATGGTCACATGACAACACATGACAAACAGAACCCCACAACAAACTGTCCTAACCCCTCCCCTAAGGAAATCCATATCAAATCTGGGGCATATGGATTGAAAGTTGCTCAGTTGGACATACAAGAAAAAGAACAAAGAAGTGGCTGTAGTCACCAAACTGACCAAAGTATTTGTGGGTTCTTGTAAAGAGAAGCAGACCTAAATTGTATCACTGGAAAATCTGTTAAAGAAATTACCATATTATGGGATATGTGACATAAAGTATGCACATCTATAAATAATAGTTGCTCCATGAAAAAATTTCCAAATTGTTTAACTTTTAAAACTGAATTTTGGTAGATAAGCCAATCCATGTATTCTGATTGATACAAATTTCAAAGTTGATCGGCAAAAGCAAGGAAATACATTACAACTTGGTCCCACTGTGGCTGTCATGAGTATAATATTACAGACTAGCTCCACGTCCCTTTGATAGTTGACAATTTGCACTAAATCTTGCTAAACCCCAAAACTTACTGTGACAGTTGGGTATGCACTAGCAGGTAAAACCTTCTGTTGAGTCTTCAAGAATTCCTCTGCTTGACTAGCCTCTTTCAGACCAACAAACAAGTTCTCATACTGTGTGGGGTCTGCCAATGCATCAGCTGCCTTTTTATTTGTCTGGCCCAAGCTCTCTTTCCAAGCCTGCACCACCCTAAAGCCAAAAGAATATCCAACAAAAATAATGAGGAAACAAAGAAGAGACATCTAAGGTCATACTTAATGATAACAGACTTAAAAAGGCCAAAAAATCTTGCCCAGACAGAAACAATTCTCCCTACTACATTCACATCTAGCCCCAACTCCATCTTAAAAGAAAAACACCTGTCTAGTGCACTTCTTCTATATAAAAGCTATGATAGTCTGTACTGAGTTGACATTGCCCAAGGATGTATCCACACAGTGTCACTGCTTTCAATGTGAGCTGTAGTACACTAAAGAGAATTCTGTACAAGTCATCTCTGACCAATCAGAGTGATGCTATTGTTTGAATTAATGCCAATCAAAGTGTAGTCTCCAATTGTATTTAGGAATATGATCACATAAATATGTCTGGGATTATGCAACAGCCCCTTTAAACGACAAGCACCAGTTATAACTGTTTCATGTTACGTACAGACTGTATTGTTCATATCAATGAAAAGCCTAAAGAGAAAAAGCAATACATAACTGATCCTATCACACAGTTTTGTAAGGGATAGGCCTGTGGAGGAGAGGCTTCACATCAAAGGTAGTGTGATTCCATACAAAAATCAAATGCAATCTAAATGCATCTGTAATGCCGCTAAATAGAGTTTTGGTAGTCCTAAAGAATATCTCATATCTGATCCTGTGTTCATTTCCTGTTTTTTTTTTGAACAACTTGTTCAGAAGTATGTACAATTATGGATATAGATAACTAGGAATCCAGAGACTGATGCATCACTATAATGCCTAGATAACTACTCACTTAAATAGAAACATTGTGGGTACAGGAAGCTGTGAACACAATCACACAACCCCTTTCCCCCAGAGATTTAGGCAGCCAGCTGTCCAGCTGTCCTTTGCATGGCAGGTTTCCCAAAATGACAGCCTATATTTTCGTACACGGCTTTCAAAATATACATGAAGCCGTGCACCAATTCTCCCAAGCTTCCAGTATACATATTAAGACTGTTTGAAATAAGCGTCCGAGATGACAATTTCTCCAACCGGAAGACCTTTTCATCTTCCCTACTTTTCAGCGGGACTACTAGCGTGATTTTGTTCAAATCACAATTCTAGTAACATGCATACACATCTCTTCTTGTACATCGGAATTCTGATAGCAGCACATATTGGGTCAATGCAGTAATGCGTTGACTTTAACTACCTTTGATGTACTTGCCACACGAAAATCCTGTCAACTGAATTGTGTGGTTAGTGTTATTGCTCACAACGTAACTGCCGTGTTGCATGTTATGCTGCAAGCGCTTGATACCTTACATTTTACAATGTAGTCTGTCCGTAGGATCAGACTTCTCACACAAACATGACACTAGCTTAGGTTCGATATATCTCCATATATAAATACGTTAGGATAGCGTATGAGCTAGTGTGGGTGTTTGTGGATAATAAAGGCTCGTGCAAGAAAAGTACTGAAGTAAAGGTTCTGAAAATATTACGAGGGGGTTAGTTAGAGTGATTTACACATACCTCATAATTAATTTATGAAATGTTTGTCACTCTTGATAATTTTGGATGCCTTTAAGTTTGACATCGAAGATTTCTACCCTCAGACTGTGGCACTGCATATTTAGTGTGTACTACAGTAGAAATTAAACTTGTAAGGACCAAAAGAGTGATCATAGGCTGGAATGTTTGGACAACAATCTCCGGATATTAGAAGCATACGAAATTGCTCATTATCATTGATGATAAAAGTTGCTGAATGTTTTTCATTTTTTGTAGATGTATCAAGTTTATTTGGTGAATGCTTTAGCATGTATGCTGCATAGGGAACCACATCACAGTAGTTCTGTTTGACTTTGAAGCCAATGCTGTGCTCTCTGTAGATCTACAGACTACGGCTATTGGAACTACAGTCTAGCAGATGGTGCCATTGTTTAGAATCAGTAATGCTGCAGATCAAGATTTAGTTTTACAGTTACAGTAAGGTTATAAGTTAAAGCTAAAGGCTGAGGATTAATACTTGGCTACAATTAGGCCTATGGCTAGGCAAAACTGAGGGAAGGGTACGTGAGGTTGGATACTTTTGGTTTGTAAGTTTGTAGCATAGACGATACCTCACACCAATTGTAATTTTCCAAATATTTCACATGGTTGGAATCCCCCCCCCAAATAAAATGCAGCTAGCCCTAATCCTGATGTCCTGTTCTAGTAAACATCAGCCTCGGAGTCGGAAGACTAATATTTTGGTGGAAGACCAAAAGGGGCAGAAATTGTATTGTCAAACTCATATTTCAGGTCCAAGAAGTCTCAAAAATAGGCTGAAACAGCTTGTATTTTACCCTCAGAAACCTCTAAAATGCAAAATTCTAAACTTGCCCCCTTAACCCCTACAAGGGCCCCCTTGAATTCCTGCCAAGGAAGGTGATTGCTTTGAGATCGTGATGATCCCTTCGGCATCATATTGGGCCAATATGTTAGCACACCCACTATTCTCAATTGGACACCCACAACTGAAATATCTGCCTCAGAGCCTGCTTTCCCCCTCCTCCTCCCCTCCCCCCTTAAAAAAAAGGAACATAACTGAAATAACATTTTTTTGACAACTTTAAGTTCCTAAATTCTCTAAAAGTAACAACAAAGAATATTCTATAAAAGTGGTTGGTTTGCTTACTCTGATACCCTGCTTGGCAAGTAAGTTCTGGCAAAAAATGCAGCCTCTGGAAAACGTCCTGACTTGCACAAAAGATCCAGGCATTCATTTGACCTTGTGAGAAGTAAATGGTTCATGTTAAAAATAAATGTGAACCTAACACCTTAAGTCAATATCTTGTTCAATATAGCCTTCATTCACAACACAGGCTCCAGCATACTATGCAACAACAATGTGTGTCCACATTGCATGACAAGTGAATAAAAATGCAGTATTTTACTTTTTGCCTTTTCTTCCAAAATTGAATAAAATCAATGATTCTGACAAATTCATGAGTATAATCACAATTATTTTCTATCAATATTCTTGGCACACCATGGTACAAATATTAAAGATTTCTGCTACAACCAACAAAAGTTTTCTCCAACCTGTTGGCAAAATGGTCTATGTCAATCACGGTAAATAATGCTTAAACATGCAACGTAATACAGCTCCTGATGTCATGATACAGAGTTGGTAATTCTAATAACACAAATTCCAAACCATTTCTTGGCGTGTCACAAAATGTTAGTACACAAGTCTTTCAGCCTATACCACATATCATCTTTGTTATTCACAAACAACATATGAACAGGTTCTACTTTTTAACCATTTCTCAAGTTTCCTGTCATTCTGGAAATATTTCCTCTGTAATTTATAGAAAATTCATACATCATGTAAAACCTTCTGGGCTATGCTTCATAAAATGTGCAAATCTCACTGCAAAATTAACAGGTCTTCAAGGCCTAGTCAAGGGAACCACCTACATTCCAGCTTTCCCCATATCCTGTGGCAACCCGAGTAATACTAGAGGGACACTTACTTTCCTTGCAAGAAGTATGCCATGAAGGCTATGTTGTTCTTCTCTGATGCTGCTGCATTGTCTGCTAGCTTAGCTACCATATCCATATCTCCGGAACAGCCCGCCAGCAGTAGGAGACCCCCAAAGTCCTGGGCCCGGTGAAGGCATTCCTGGGCCAATTTGAACTCACATTTATTGGTGGCCAGGTCAGCCAGCTGTTTCCACTTGGCTTCAGACTGATGAAAACAAAATGAAAAGTGCTATGACTAATCTCCACATACTTTTTACAATATGTTTCAATCCTGTTATGATCTGTTGTTTTTAATTCTGACATGGGGAAGAGGGCTCTGAAGGACTATTGCTATTTCATTAAAGCTTTTGATTTTAGTAATTTATAACCATTCACTTGATTTGTACTCTACAAAGTATTTTTTAAGCTAGTTTTTGGCTGTTACAATCACTACTCCCTTTAAAATATTTACCTATGCATCTGTCATTTATTCTACTATTGCTGGCTTTAAAGTATTTGTATACATTGAGATACGCAATTTCCTTCATGATTTTAAAAAACTTGATTTATTTCCTTTACCACCTCCTTCCATAGTAATAGTAGTAGTAGTAATAATAATAACAACAACAACAACAACAAGAATAATTCAGGCTTTGAAGGGCAGTTGTTTTACGATGCTAAGAGACCAAGGAAGTGGGAAATGCCTATAGCTTATGAATTACAACTTCACGTCGGGTGGCTAACCAACTCAACAATTTAGATCAAATTTGGTTTCTTTTGAAAGGCCAGTTCAGATGGGAAAACCGTAGATTGCTCTCGGATGAAGAACACACCGTACTTTGACCAGGCTGGGAACGAACCCCAAATCTCCTGGTTGCTAAGCTTCATCGTTTCAAATGCCACTGCCTTTATCCGCTCGGCCACAGCACCGGTAAGACATACAGTTATGTCCATGAGGTGAAACCACTACTTTAAAATACAACTTTACAAAGGGAGGAAACAAATTCAACATTTACAACCAATTTTCCTGGAGAGAGGGGACATGATTGTCATCCCCATGAAATATCTTGCCACAAAATGTCCCCCCCCTAGTTTTCCCAAAGAAAAATATTGTGCACCTGACATGTTGTTGGTCCCCCCTCAAACAATTTTCCTCTTCACCCCCACACACACTTTCAAACCCTGATGCTGTCACTATCAACCACCATTCAGTCACCTGGACATACCACTGGCCAACATATAAGATCTCTTATATTTTAATCCCCGGACCAGACCTCCTCCCCACCAGAACAGAGTGTAGTGGCTTTGAAAACTTTTCTCCTCAATTTTCAAATGTTGTTTTGGAAGACACATTCCAAGGACTGATGGTAAAGGTTTATAAAGAAATATTTCCTTACCTCATTTTCTTGTGCCAGCTGATAAGCTGTCTTCAGTTCCCCAAGTTGAATAGCTAACTCAAACTTATGTTCTGGGTCACAAGACACAGCAAGTGCTTGAGATTTGAAGCCCTAGGAAAGAAAGAAAATCAAACAGAATAGCTTCAGATATGACACCATAAAAGACTCAGAGACTAAATGCCTCTAAACCAAAAGATAACCCCCTAACACTGTTTAAATATTTCATAATTCTTCCCTACCCCCCTCCCCCTCCCCTCATAACCTTACCTTATCTTTCTACTTTGAGGCTTGCAGGGAGAATGTTGTAATACCCTTTGCACAAAGACAATTCATCCGCTAAATTTCAAACAATTTTTGTAATCCTGCATCAAATCAAATCTCATTTCAGTAAAACAGGAAACATTTACTCAAATATCAACATGACATTCCCAACATGAATGTAGTGGGATTGTAGATATTTCATACAGACCAAAATATGATGGTTTAAAGCATCACATATATCTTGATTTGCAAGCTTGATACATTTGTCACCTAAATCACCACATAAATATTTTAGCTGCTTGTGACATGCTCGGGTATCTTATCTTGTAAACATATTAATCCTCTCACCTGCTTCTCCAAGAAATGTGCCACTCTCGTTCGTTGGTCTCTGGGAACTGTCGGCAAGACTTTGTCAGCAGTCTCAAAGTCCCGTCTCATTACTGCTGTCTGATATTCCAGTACTGACAGCAGCAATGAGTAACTGCTGACGTTGAGTTCCTTGTCACCAAGGTACAGTCTGTCATCTTTGGCAATGTATCCCAGAATGTACATGACTCTGAAGAAATAAAGGACAACCACAAAGTCTGTAGGTGAGAGCACTTCACTCACATATTTTTCATTACTGAAGTGCTCAATAACAGTTCACCAAAACTATTTTTTTCTGTACACCGCAAGTCTTGGAGTCTTCAGGTCTATGTTTTACAAGATTTTGACAGTTTGAACCCTTGTGACCCCCAATAACTTTTGAACCTTATCCTCAAACTAGAGGGTTCTTTACTTTTATGTGGGGCACCCATATGGCAATTAAAAGATAAATCAGCTTTTCTCTTCATGGGACACAATGTTCACAAGGATTTTCCTCCCCCCCGACCACAGACCATTACAAATACAATATGGCTCTTGCATGTTACAAGAGGTACAGCTGACAATTTTTTTACACTGTCTGCAAATGCCTGAAACTAATCCCAAAAGGAGTTATGACCCCTTAAGGGACACCAGAAATAATATGGTTCTTATACTCATCATGAGACATCCACATACAAAATATACCTCTCACTGTTACCCTTTCATATATCATGCTCACAAGAATCACAAGAAAAAGAACTTCGCAAACATACATCTGCCTGACTGCCTAGGTTAGGTTTTTCCTTCCTCAAAACTCAAAAGGAATTATGCACATATTAATTTATCCCCTTTCACCCGTTTTTCCAACCACTGATAAACATATGTGTCATATGCTCTTATTTCACCTAATGCTGGTCACCGTCACTATATTTTACCTGTCTAAGTGGGAGATAGTCACTATCTCTCCCCCAACATAGTAATTTAGTCTGTTTACTGAGTTCGTGTAGATGAAACAATCTCCGACCCAGACACCAGTCTTGACAACTTCCTCAATTTCTCCAATAACCTGTAAGTGGGAGAGAAACCAAATATTTTCTCCAAAATAAGAATTCTTGAACCATTTTTATAAGCAACTGAGAGAAAGAAGTTGAAAACAGACAAAAACTCAAATGATATCTACCTTCTTGCTACAAACTGCAATTTTTTTCACAGTAATGCTCCTCATGTAAAATAAACTTTTAAGGTATCTTTGACACATTCTGACCACCAGTTGTGTTCCTGGGAAAGTACCAATGGGCACCAACATCCTTTGGATGATATAAAAACACTTTGTCTATTGTACTCCCACAATAAGTCATGTCTGTTGTTTAATCCGCTAACTGTAAAGCTAGCCACACATAAAACAACTTTGCTTGACTCAACTCGACTTTCACGACCTAATTTTCTATGGTGAGCGCAACTTTCATATAATTGACAAAGCACACTACTCTACAGGCTAGCCTATTTTGACACAGTTGCACTTTGCAGGCTTCAAAGTGGTCCATCACAGAAATATAGGTTTTACGGGAAGGATACTGATGAATATATAGGGTTTTATAGGATTTTTCCAGGAAAATATAGAGTAAATATAGGAATGTCACACCCTAGTGGTTCTAATTATCTTCAAAATTCCTCAAAGTTAACGATGAGGAAAACATGGTACCTTAGGAAACTAGTGAACTATACTGTTTAAATGATACAAATGTGATTAACAGTATCACAAGTGTGGGCTATGTGGCAAAAAAGTGTGGTTCTACCATCAACATGGAATTAAGAAAACCCACCTAAATATTTTGGAGGTAGGGAAAGAGCAAGTCCCCTGATGGTAGTGTATTTGCATATTTTGACCCCGGAATAAAGTATCCATAAATCTTATAATTTGTGCATACCAAAAAGGCACCAAAATTTGCAATATCAGAAAATGAGAACCCAGAATGTGACCATGATGGTGCTTTGAATGTATGGGTAGTTAATGTGGACAATAAACTGTTGCTTATGTCCTAAAGTACACAGACAGAATTCACCTCAGCTCTAATAAGAATGGGGTTGGGGTGAGGAAATTTTTGAATTTTTTGCTGCTTAAATAACTGGAAATGGTCTCTCAATACAACATTTTGCTATAAACTGTACACTGTATTGCTAGTCAATCTTGATATAAAGTGTGAAACATGGGTAATGATAGACCAAGCTCACAGGCCTATGACAACTGTATGGTTGGTGTGAATACCTTCCAACTCACTTTCCTAGTGGCATAGCCAGAACTTTCTCATGGGGGCCATGCAGTTTATTCTGTGATTTCCAACATGGGGAGGGGTCTAAGGGGAGGGGAGGGGGGTCCACCTCCCCTTTGAAAATTTTTTGAATGATTGGGTGTACTTACATGCAATCTGGTGCTAAATATGTTATCTTTTTGAAGTAAAATTCATTTTCAAAATCAGATTTTAGGTTACTAAATTAAATGGGAAAAAAAAATCAGCATTAGGGAAGGAAAGTGGGCATGGCCCAATGGTCCCTCAACCTAAAAATGCCACCGCTCACTTTGAATCTGTACAACTTGGCAGAACAGTGTAGTCCACATATGTCAAGATGCCTACAGTGTGCAAACTGTCTGTGCATTAACATACTTAACATCTAAAATCTCAATTGAGGAAATAACATGACAAAATTAGGGAAAGGGAAACTTGCCAAGTGCCCCTACTTGTCACCAATGATGGGCACTGCAGCACCAGACCCATACATGGATAAGATTTTCCACTTAGGTCTGTTGGACAAATTGATGTGGCATCCAGAGACCTACCACAGAGCTTCTAGTGGAGTTAAGCAAAAACCTCCTTAGAGATCTGCACATTGTAAATTTGTAAACATTACAGTGAGATTCTTAATTTTCTCAAAGCACTAAGTTCTTATTCTTTAGGGGAAAATTTTTATTGTACAACACTTTGGACAATCAACTGATCTAATGGTTAACAAAGTTTGAGGAAACATGGCAGATGACAGGGAAAATATTGGTATTTCGAACCATTGTACTACAATATTTTGAATGAAAGAATCAGTTATATCACAGACCAGCTATCTGTGCATACAAAGCATAGGTAAGGGTTTTAAAATGTGGGCGACTGCATGACTACAGGGAATGCCAGGCAGAAGGCTCTAATCCATCCCCTTACAATACCACTAAAATTCCCTCAAAGAGATGAAATCATAGAGTACTTAAAATCACAGGTGTGAGAGTGGAACATTTATGGGTGATGAAATAAGTGTTCATAAGTGCCCAATGCTGTTTCATATGAGAATATTTCTGAATCCTATAATTGGCCATTGTGTACTTGCATCTAATTAAGATACTTGGCATCGCTACCTGTCTGAATAAGCCACTCTGACACTGCGTCTACAAAACTATCTTGAAAAAAGAATCAATCTGAAATTTTCACCCAAAACACCATATAAAAGAAAAATGTCTTTCTTTGACAAGATCAGAAAAATATAGGAGAATATAGGAAAACAAGCCTACAATCATACAAATATATGAAATATAGGCTTTTTTGAAATTTATAGGAAATTATAGGAAATATAGGATCACTTTGAAGCCTGACTTTGGTAATTTACACCTCTCTTTAACTCGTTAAGCTTGCGAACAATCCCTGGAACTTTATACATCAAACTGCTTCACCCTTACGGTTGTCACAACTCAATTCGAGCAAAAGGAACATGTTTCGTTTTTCACAACTCAAGAAGAAAACTGCCAGTGGTAGTCATGGATCCACGCACACTACACTACTACTGGCAACATGTCAGTCAAGCCGACCATCTTTCAGAAATAAACAGAGATTTCACAGGTTTGGCAGAGGTTTCACTGGAAGGTTTTAACAGCTGCTTATGCCCTCGAACAATAACATACTATCATTCCATTCTACTCTACTATGTAAGGTGTTGTTACCAGATAGCTTACCTCGAAGGCTTCTTCAATACCATCTTCTGTGATACCTTCATTGTCCTCCTGGGCCTTAGTTACTGCCTCTGAATTGTACTTAAGGATGAAGAAGGATTCATCTGTAGCTATGCAGACCAGCTCTCCTGTGTCAGCCCAGAATACCTGCATTGTTTAAACAAGGGAACATGTTTTATCTTGTCTGTGTCTATTACTTTGTACCAAGAGGAAGGGGAGGGGGACATGAAACTGATCTTGTGGGTCACATGACAGCCTCCCTTTCCTTGTTCCTGATGTAAAAAAGAAAGGTTTCAAATGCAGCTTCTGCACCCAGACAGGAGTTATGTTTCAAATTTTTCTAGCATTTCATATGGTTGAAATTCTCCTCATTCTCAAGATACTTACATCCTCCTAAGGTCAAGGGGAAAACTTCTCCGATCCCATCTTTACATTTGAACTGACACTAGCCCTAGGCCACATAGTGATATTCAAAACCAATTTGTTACAATAATGCACTTGCTTAGTACTTAATTGTGTGGCGATGAGATTAATACCACCTTAAAACTACTCTGTTTTCCAATACCATAGCTTTAGTTAAGAACCCTCAAATTTTGAACCCTTACTTATTCCATACTACAGTTCAAATTACATGACTTACTTGATGACAAGCTAACTTTAAAAAGAAGAAAAACACATGGTGTCCACAATCCTACCCCAGCAACACTCTCCCTACCCCCACCCCAAATGACAAAAAGCGAACCAGAGCCGACACACCTTCCTTGCACCACTTTGGAAATATCTGTACACTACTTTATCTATTCCTTGAAAACAGGAAGAAATTCTCTCACTGAATATTTAACAGTAAGCACCATCAGTGTTCGCGCTAAGGAATTGAACCTGGGAGGGAATTCCCTCTCCAGAAATTTTTTTGGGAGAGGTTTTCAAAATTAAGGAGGGGGTTATCACTTGGTAAAGATACTACTGCAATTTAATGCGAGTATTATAATTGTAGTTACGAGCTCAGCTGCAGAAATGTGTGCGGGGCTTTCCCGCATAAGATTTATTTTTGTGCGAGATTCGAAAGACAAAAGCGGGATCATGTGATCCCGCGCCTTAGAGCGAACACTGAGTACCATTTTATTAAACTACTTACATTTTTTGGTATGATTTCAATTCTTCTGATCAATTCTGTATTTTCCCAGTCATAAAATGACAATCCACTACTTGATCTGACCCCAAGAAGATAGCCACCATAGATTCCTTCTGCTCCAAAGTCAGGCTTGAAATTCTTCCTTTCTTTGAAGTTTTTGAACAATTTGATACTGGTACTGCTCTCCCTTGTGGCATACCTAAGGTCAAAGAAAGTTTTGATGATTTGAATGAATTTTGATCCAAATGTATGACAAAAAAGCAAAAGGAAGTGTGATATACATTAGACAAAAAAGCTGTGAGCTGGAATAATTAATACTATGTTAAGTGTTAAAAGAGTTTTAAAATAACAGAAATGTTAGCCCTGGTAATTTTCAAATTCTAGAAAGGTAATATATTGTAACACAGAGCTTACATAACAATATGACAAAGGACTGTTAATGCTTACAGTGAACACAACTGCTGACAAAAATCTATACAACAGCTTTTACAAGTCTTACTTATAACACTGTCCTCACAACACAAGTCTGTAGTCACCGTCATGAATGGGGTATACAAAGTTTGTCTACTGACAGTGCAACCCTATCCTGATCGTGCAACCCCATTCTGATAGTGCAACCCCATTCTGATAGTGCAACCCCATTCTGATAGTGCAACCCCATTCTATGGGGAGCATAACTAACACATGCTTACGTACAGTGTTAAATGGCTTGAAGTCAGAAGAGAGGCAATTACTGTACAGTATGTAATAGATACAGATGAACAACATGAGACAGAAAATGTTGAAAACAAAATTCTGCACTTACTCTGAAGAGTCATGTGACCAGACGAATTCTAACGCTGATCCATAGCTTTTGTTTCTTAGAGCCATTGCTGTGTAAATGATGTACTCTCCATCTCCACAAACTACCACAAACCTGTATGAAACAAGGTGGCACCATGAAATGAGGCTTTACACCACAGAACAAATATTGTATGGATGATGTGATGTTAGTGCTCATTCCATATGAATCCTTTACCGCCATTAAATAACAAACTCACACACACAATGTGTTTATATAATAAAAGACAGGGCTTTTGACATCAAACTAAGAACCCACCTACCTGAAAGAATGTATTCTTTACAGCGTTGCAACCAAGTCACTCTTTAGGTGGCAACTCAACTACAGCTATTTTTGTGACGTAAGTCAAGTAATTGGCTGAGGAACTGTGTTATTTAAAACAGGAGAAATTCTCCAAAATTTTTCAAGCGAGGTAGTTTTAGAAGGTTCTGGCTCAAAATGAGACTGGGTTATATCTCTGATTCTATGTGACTCACAGTGCAATTGTAGGGGTTCCCCCTTCACTGGTAGAACTTTGACTATACAGTCTATATTTATCATTGACTTGTTACAAACCAATATCTGGCTCACAGGTCCTCCCTTTGAGAAATCCTGGATCTGGAACTGTGTACAGAAAATTATTCCTTATTATCATGAAACATATTTGTAAAGCACCAACTGTATGAAGAAATATTAAAAGGCACAGTGCAGAGTTAAGACAAAGCAATCAAATTAAAGCAACAAATGATAATTTCCCAGAGGCACAAATAAACTGTAAAAATTCAAACTAGTGGGACTGTTTCCTTCAGGTTTTTGGTATTTAATAATCTCTTTGAAAGTTACATGCATGCAAGGAGCATAACAATAGCATTTACACTGAAGTCAACACAATATTTCAAGCAGCCAAGAACACAGTTAGATTTAACTTCTAGAATTTCACCTGTGTAGACTGCCTGTCTGTAAGCACATTTCAACAATATACAGCCATTCTTTCCCATTTTTGAATCATAACTTTTTGACATCGACAAAGGGTCAATTACCTTCCATTAGGATTGTGAGATATAGTTTGTGGGTAGATTTCACAGCTGCCCATGTCTTTGACACCAAGAGGTAGTCTTTCACCATCTTTAATCTCCATGTCTGAAATATTCAAGGAAAAATAGTACAACACATCTCCACTACAAAAGGAAATGATTATAAAACTGCAACTAGCAATCTTGATTATGATACATCAAATCATACCTCCCAAAGTTAAAGATCCTCTCTTGCAAAAATTCCCAAATTCAAACATTTCAACATACTGTTAAGTTTCAATTCAGTTTTTTTTTTTTTTAAAATTCACAAGGCAGAAATACATACATGCGTACATACATACACACACATACATACATACATACACACATACATACATACATACATACATACATACATACATACATACATACATACATACATACACACATACATACATAAATACATAATTTCTATACAGCGTGTTTTGTAAGGAGGCTCAAATCACACTCCCACTCCACAAAAATAGCATCAACAAGGCTGCATATTAAACAATATTTCATTGAGACATAAGGACTAATATTGTTTAAGTTCAACATTGCTACACTAAAGAGTGTGCTTCATTACTTGCCCTTTGTCCAAACTGCAATTAGTACATAATGACAATTTCTATAATCATTTTGAATTTAACAATACTAACCTGTCATGGATTTAAGATTTGCTTGCTGTATTTCTGAGTGTTTAGCCCACATAATCTTACCACCAGTGTCCATGGACATAGCTGGTTCTTCTCTTCCGAGCTAGGAAAAACGAAAATAAGATACTAGGTACCAATTTCAATTTTATTCAGAGGGTCTCTTTTCAAACCTATGGGAAATTGCCCTCCCCCTTCCCCCTGAAAAAGTTTACTGGGGCTATTGAAAGGTAAACAGGGGCTATTTTTATAGTATTTGTTGGCAATTATTTCTGGGGTTGACTCTGGCAGCTGTAGCCCCCATTGCCCTCATGCACTTTGTATGCTGGTAAGGTAACACCAACATTCAAAAATATGTTTGAGATATGCACTAATAATTATTGAAAATGTTACTTTTTAAGCAAAGTTGCTAGAATGTGGTTTGTATCTAAAGATGAATTTACAGCAACTATGCATGATTTTTGTCAAAGCTTCCAAACACTGAAGGATGGAGACATGTACATATTCAGGGTTCCTGATCCCTGTAAACTGAAGACTATCATTGAAAGCTGGTTCTGAGATAATAAAAGTGTAGAAAAGACAGAACTGTTCCAACCCATACCTTAATGAGAATACTGCCCTCATCATACCCAAAAGCGACATTGTTACTTCCTTTCTGAGAGGCGATTGCCCAGACTCTTTCAAGACCATAGTTTAGAGTTGTTTCCAGCCTGTAAGTGTTAGCATGCCAAATTCTAACAGTACCTGCAAAGAAAACAGAATAAAAGCACAAAACTAATAACAATATGGGCATATCACTTTCATCACAACTAAAGGAAACAAACTTAGTCATCCCTAACGTTGTCCTACACCACTCTAGCTGATTCCATAGTGGCCATTTTCCAAAATATCCTGATCACATGACCTTGACAATGAACAGAAGAAAAAATTGTCTTGATATCAGTGTTTGCATTATGACACGAGTGAAAGATTCACACACCATTCTCTAAAATCCCATACTGAAAATACTGGTAAGTGAGGAATTCCCGCTGTTCTTTGCTAGCCAAAATTATTTAAAATTATAAGGAAATGACGAAAAACTCTGAAATTCCCTTAAACTCTAAGACAGGCATGTGAGTGGCAACTCATAGAAGAAGTTTTGAGGACAAACTTGGTATACGTGACACACTGCATTTTATGGGGTCCAGGAGCAATACTGTGGTATAATACATCAGGAGTCATTGAGGGTCAAGCCCCCAGAAGCTCTTGGCATTTTCTCAAATTAACAGCCTCAAATCACCTTGAACTTTACTTTAAAGGTTTCAGTTAGGCTATATCACTCAGACCATACATGATACACATTAGGATAGCGAAACAGGTAGCTCCAAGTAACTCACAGAAAAAAAAGCAATGTAGGCAAAATTTGCTTAAAACTTACAAAAATAATGTGGATGGCTCTTTTAAAGTATTTTACACGTCATACGAATATTGCTTGAATTTGTACTGACATGTACGAATTCTTTGACAATAGATAATAATAACACGACTGGGCCAACTAGCTTCTCTTCATCACTTGCACACAATACGTGCACAGAAATCATGCAGCCAGACGATGTGTGCCGGGTTTAAAGTACAAACTTTGGGCCTAATGGCACAATTCATTCTGAAATTGTCACGTATGGAAGCATATGATAAGCCTAGGCTACTGTAATGAGAGCTTTGATCTGACTGGATAGAAATTCAAGGGCTGTTTTTACTGGGATGAAATCATGTTGTTTGCAGGGAAGAATGTGTATATAATGGCACACTTTGCCAAGATATGAAGCAAGAAAAAAAGAGGAAGATTACATAAGTACCAGATTACATAAGTTAAAAGAGCAGAAATCCACTAAATAGTGCAAGTCTCACATGTATGTTAAAACTACCCAAGAATGGTTTGAAAAGGGGGAGGGTGGAAACTGCCTATGCGTATATCATATTCTAGTGCAGACACTGCTTGACAAAGGATAGTCTAGATGGCCTTGATAAGGGACAGAGTCTAAATACATTCTAAGAATTTAAAGTCAGTTGAATTACCGTCTTCAGAGCCTGTCATGATGATGGGTAATTCTGGATGGTATCCAACACAGGATATATTTTGAGCATGGCCTTCCAAGGTTTGAACACAAGTTTTGTTCTTGATAAGAAAAAAATAAGAAAAGTTATACATGTATAAATTCTTCACGAGGATGACAGCGAGCTATCTATGCAATCATCACAAGAAAATCTTTACACATACAAAGTAAAATGAATTTTTTAACTTCCTGCAAACAGAGTAGCTACATACCTGGTAATCCCAGATCTTGACAAGTCTATCATCGGCACCAGATACCAAATATGGCTTGTCTCCCCCACTGTAGTAGTCCACACAGTTCACACCTTTTTCATGGCCCTCCAAGGTGAAGTTTGGGGTGCCTGAACCAAGCTGCCATACCTGTCCAACAAATTCAGAATATTTATGATTTTGGATTTGCATAAGTAATTTACTCAAACATAAAGAATGCAGGCAAGTGGCATGCCTTCCTTTAAATAGCCAGCCTACACAGACATTGTCTGGGCACTTGGATCTTAGACCTCATTGAGTCAACTTCTTCAACTCTTATCTCCAGTATATAAGATGTGTACTGTGCTGTTACCCCAATACTTAGCACGTTTAATTTCCAGAAAGCCATGGGTGTGGCTTGGGGACCCCGAGGAGGTATGTCCAGAGTTTAAATTATTTGCAAGTTATCAAGTATGTTTTGTTAATTCAATATTTTTGCATCGCCTGTGAACATGTGGTTTTGTATTTATTGAAATGTAAGAATTTTGGTGAAAGAAACTTGGATAAACTTGAGTTAGTATGACAAAATATATATTCAAGAATTGCAACACGGCCGGGAAATATCTTATATTTGCACGTCATATTTTCTGTATATTGTATGGTCAGTAAACTTGTATGGGAGTCCTTGATAATTATTTAATGCACTATTTTGTATGTTTCACAGTTTTCAAAGAGGTCTGTCAACAAAAGAACAGCACTTGTAGCACGGCATCCCCTGGGGTCAGCCCTTCCAAATAAGATATTGGCTACGGCAAAAAGTTGCTGAAGTAAAAAGGATTTACTTTGGCAAAAATACACTTTACCTCGGCATTAGGTAACTGTCCGATGCTACTTGTTTACAAACTTCTACCACAGTAGGTTAACGTAATTTGTTTGTTTAAGCTCCGGAATTCCATTGATAAAACCAATACAGCCGCTTTGGGAATTTTTCCCACTTTATTACACATTAAAAAAGATAAAACGGCTGGTTCTGAAATCTAAAGGTCACACTCTGCCGTGTCATACTCATGTGTGTACAGTGATCACTTTCTTTACAGCAGACAGTGAGTTTTGTACATACAGTAAATACCCATCGTAACAAACTTTTTAAATTAAGATTTTCCGTTAAAACTCGAAAAATTGCAACTATGTTTTGTACATAAAGCAATAATACTGAATATATTTGCTCATGTTACGATCGTGGTGGAAATTTTATCAGAAAACGATTTCTTTTCAAGTCGCTACTCGAAGCTGCATTTCGAGCCGTGTAGGCCTAGTGTGCAGCTTTCGTAACCGGTAAGTCCCCGTACGCGTGTCCTGCAATCTAATCGCCTCGGCAAAATTTTTGCCGAAGTCAAGTCAATTTGTCTCGGCATTTACCTCGGCATTGCCGAATGCCGAGGCTATTTTCGAGGGCTGTGGGGTTGAGTATTTGTTTGCATTGTTACTACTACTATTACAATGACACTGTAGTTTGGTGTTTTTCAATGCAAAGAACATATGGCCTTGCCTGAATTGCAGAATGATAACAGCTGTCATGGCAACTGTTGCTATGGCAGAGTGAATAAAGGTTGGGGTATTAAAGATATGACATTTAGGAATCAGGAGGTTCTATGTTTGAGTCATGATTGCATAAAGCAAAGTGACTTTGTCATCCAAGAGCATTCTGCAGTTTTTATTATCTAAACTGACCTTCTTAGTGTAACAAATTTTAAATTAGAGTTAAAATGTTGAACGAATAATTCACCTGACATGGAGTTGTCATTCATGGATCCCAACATACTTCTCCCACATTTGTCGTCACTTAGCCTCAAACAATAATTACCTTCAAGGAATTATGCATATCCAGTTGACAGACATGGTAACTACATTTCAATTTGCAAACTTTTAAATTTGCCCAAGTTGGACTGGATAATTTGTAAATTTTCTGGATAGGAAGTTCACCCAGCTTTAACAAGCATGAGATTCCCCTTTTGGAACAGCCAACATATTTAAAAGTCCTGAACCATACCATATCAATAAAAAATAGCAACATACTTCCAATTTCTTCAACCTGACTGTAGGGTTGCTCCCTGTTAATAAGACACCAATGAAGGGGTAGTCCAACAAAGGATTCCATCAGGATCTGGACCCAAGGTATTTGCTTTTTAAGGAAAGTCCTTTGGGCTTTTCCACTGCAGACCAAAAATATTTAAGCTGTGCCATCCCCAGCCACCCACTAACTTAAATTACACTGCATTAGATGACAATGGTATAGTTACTTAGGCTGCACTGGTGGAGGTTGAGGACTTACATTTCATGACTTAAATACAACAATAATGAAGATAGAGGGCTGCCCTAAAGTCGGAGAGTTTTCCTACCTTGACAGTTCTGTCCAGCGATGCACTAGCAAACGAGTTGTTATCCTTCGGGTTGAACACAATTTGCATTACATAATGGGTATGACCCTCAAAGACTTGTTGGCAGTTCCATTTATTGTCCCAGTCCCAAAGCTTAATGAGCATATCATCTGCAAAATTGTAACCAGCAAAGTCGTGTTTCAACTTTCCCAATAAGTTGACAAACCAAAATATGATAACACTTGCAACTTTTTAGCTGATCTCATCCGATTAATAAACACAGAGACATATGTTAATGGAAATTACAAATAATTTATAATAATCAGTTCAACATTCATTCTCCAAACAAATCAAAGCTATCAAGTAATCTATACCAGTTTTTTTCATTATGCAGCAGCAGGATCACCCAACTGCTGCACTTTTCTCAACAGTCTTAAAACTTTTAAAATTGCGTGCTGGAAATCCCGCACCTTCAGAGAAATTCTGTTAGGAAAAAGCTGACATTTGTGTTGCAACTTATCCCCCCTTTCAACCAGAAATCCTGTCCAAAATATTGTGAAAGAGGGAAATTTTCCCCCTAAATTCTAAAACCTAGTGCCAACTAGGGCTGCTACGGTTAAACGGTCAACCGGTGAACGACCGCCAAATGTTGTTTCGTTTAACCATTTTTGCATCCTAATAAATCTGTCCCCGCAGTTCACCATTATACCTAAACTCGTTTATGCAGTAAACCGCAGAAGTTGCTTGCCCAAAACCACGTAACAATGGGTAAACTTTGGATGAAAAATTACAAAAGGTTTAAAAAAAGACCTTTATAATGTCAGCTGTACAGTCTGCGTTGCGTTGCTTTGACTGGTATATCGATCCGTTCGCCCCATGATCTGGGAGTGGTTTGCCGAAATAATGTGACAATAAACTCTTTCACGCAACTTTTTAAAAGGATTAAAATTATCAAAGGTGCAGGGATTAAACTATGCCGTACACGCTTCAACAATCCACCATACCTTTTAAAATGTGAAGCACTGTAAACTTGATAGATAAGACTAAAAAAGTTACCTCTAGACGGCAAAAAAATATATGCTTAATATCGTTCAAGATAAATGCACTTCGGGAATTTTCCTGGGCGTAACTTCCAAGGTTACCTGTCTACAGTTCATCAGTCTCAAAACATATGCAATCTGCACAAAAAAGGGACCAAGCTATGTAGCTCTGGGCTTAATTATGCAACCCTGGCTTGCAAGCCTTGTAGGTGCAACTAAAATATTTGTAACTACATTAGCCTCCCCATTTAAGCTGACTTAATAATTTTAACAAAAGACGATTAAACATTTTTTATAATTTTTTCAACGTTAGTATAATTCCTGGAAAAGTTTCAACCCCCAAAATTCGCAAAGATGAGTGAAATTCTTTCGGCCATTTCATTTATTAACCCCAAATAATAAAATATGGAGCATTCCAATGGTGAACTTCATGAATAATCATATTAATTTCGAACAAATTAGCATAGTTCGTTGGACTTGCTGAACGAACCGGCGCACTGTACGTACGTGCATTGTATAGTACAATACAGTATATGTAATTAGCAGAGCTATTGAGCTTGCTGAATGAACCGGGCCGGCCGGCCAGCCATGTGCTTCGCTGCTTCGCACGTTGCATGAACGATCGTTCATGGCATACCGTGCGTACATTGTACAGTACAGTTTTGCGTTCGAAACAACTATGCCCGAGTCCCGTTATAACATAAAGTATGAGGGTAGCTGTCGTTATCGAAAGGTTTTGCCCTTCATAATTACGAAGAAACTGGTATTTTCAGTAGGTATTAGGTAAAAAGGCATGCGATGTAAGGCAAGTTAAAATTCAACGTTACAATTTTTTACGGAGCATGCAGTAATACATATGGGTAAAAATTTTCACACCATTACAACATAACGGTGCTGGAATTCTTAGCAGACACACGTATATTACGTATGAATTACAGCAAGGTCACAAGGCACAATATAGTGCACTGTATGTGGTACGTTTGTACTCGACACTGCTCTAGACGTGTGTGATACTGTATCGCTGTAGCCGGAGAAGTGTGTCTTGAACTGCGATAATGCCAGTGATATCCATAGGCTTTCCATCTTACGGCGCTATGTTAGACCGCAAAAGTCTCGAAAACGGTAATCAGTGGCATAACAAAAAGTATGCATGTTTGTTAAAAGTTTGAATAAATGCGTGATTCGCCCATGCATATGGACTGCTTGCCAAAACATCGCAAATAATGCAAACATTTTAACCTGCACGCTACTTCGACGATCATCACTACAGGCGCCATTTTAAGTGTAGAAACTTTGGTATTTAATGTGGTGGCGCCCTTCCGAAATGTTTATTTTGTTTATATTCCTTGACTTGCTTTTATTTCCGGTTAACTGTTCGGTTAATAACCAGAAAGCCAAAAGGCTTAGTGATTCCTTGCCGAAAAGGGGTGCTTTGCTACACTGAGGTTCATCCATCAAATTTATACTTCTCTACTACATCATTTTTTATGATGTGGTCACAATTTGACCCCTTCTCATGTCAGCTCATGTCACATGACCTTTGAAAAAAAACTTGAATAACCAGAGATATCATATAAGGTTTTCAGAGTTTGACCCCTGGTGACCCCAGATAACCTCTGACCTCCACTAAAACAATAAGGTTCTTCCTCTCACCATACCACATCCACATACCAAGCATGAAATCTATCCAAGCTTTCTAACTTGAGATATCGTGTAAACGAGGTTTTCAGATTTTGACCCCTGGTGACCCCAGATGACCTTTGACCTCCACCCAAAAACAATAGGGTTCTTCCCTTTACCACAACGCATCTACATACCAAGCATGAAATCTATCCAAGCTTTCTAACTTGAGATATCGTGTAAACAAGGTTTTCAGATTTTGACCCCCGGTGACCCCAGATAACCTTTGACCTCTACCAAAAACAATAGAGTATTTCCTCTCGCCACAACACATCTACATACCAAGCATGAAATCTATCCAAGCTTTCTAACTTGAGATATCGTGTAAACAAGGTTTTCAGATTTTGACCCCCGGTGACCCCAGATGACCTCTGACCTCCACCAAAAACAATAGGGTTCTTCCTCTTGCCACAACGCATCTACATACCAAGCATGAAATCTATCCAAGCTTTCTAACTTAAGATATTGTGTAAACAAGGTTTTCAGATTTTGACCCCCGATGACCCCAGATGACCTTTGACCTCCACCAAAAACAATAGGGTTCTTCCTCTTGCCACAACGCATCTACATACCAAGCATGAAATCTATCCAAGCTTTCTAACTTAAGATATTGTGTAAACAAGGTTTTCAGATTTTGACCCCCGGTGACCCCAGATGACCTTTGACCTCCACCAACAACAATAGGGTTCTTCCTCTCAATATGGGCCATCTATGTACCAAGTTTGAGAACTGTCCAACTTTCCCTTCTTGAGATATTGTGTAAACAAGCAAAGCCGTCACATACACACACACACGACATCACCATCGCATAGATTTCTTGCCTGCCTTCGGCAAGGAATCAAAAACGGTTAAACGGATAATGAATTAACCGGAAATGCACAGCCCTAGTGCCAACACCGATCTATACTTCCACCACGTAAGCTACTGTTACTCACCACTACTGGTCAGTATGAATGGCTGTGTTGGGTGGACGGCAATTGATCGGATGTAATCTGAATGGGCCTCAAATCCATGAACTCTCTCAAGAGTGTTGTAGTTAAAAACTCTGATAACCATGTCATCCTGTCCACAAAAATAACATTAAACTTTGACTTGCAAAAGTATCATCACATCATTTACTACTAAGTGTGTCATAATTGCAATTATTTTACAAAAACGTTTTGTTGATAAAGAATTGTAGTTATTTTGTATTCATGAATACTGCTGTACTATAAATAGCAGTACATTTAATACTTTTCCAATCTTTGCTTAGAAAATTTCTGCCACTGGCTTTATCAAACAATACATTGTACAAATAGAGCCACTGATTCTGCTTTTAAATTAGGGAGATGTGGGGGGGGGGGGGGGGGAGAGCGTATTTGTCAATGCATGCCCAACTGAAAAACCATTACTTACAAAGTGATAAGATGGCCAATTAAAAGACTCTAAAACCTCATCAACTCTCACACATTTAGATGATTAATTTGTAGTTTGTACAATATCCCATCTAGCTGTGATATTTACTGACTGCTCAGTGCCATTTTGCCCCTCAAAATATAACCCCACTGATGTAAGGAATGCTGGAAACTGTTACAGTTGATGGTGCTAATTTGAAAACTATTACCCACCATTCAATTTTGCGGTACCCTTTTTGAGATGTACAGTATTTCAATCTCGTCGAGCATGTCACTGGACAAAACCATGAAACAGATAGGTGTCATAGAAAGATTGTCAAGGATACATACCTCTCACTGGCAGTTCCCATGGTAGGAACATGGGGGCACCTAGCCCCCCCCCCCCCTTATGGCATGAAATATCTTGTCATCCCCCAAATTGTACTTCAATCATTCCTCAAACATAACAAAATAATGCAGCTGACATGCCATTGCACCCCGTTCATTCTTTCTCCCCCTCTCCTTCAAAACCCTGGTGCCCTTCCACTGGATCAGTCCCAGAAAGTGAACAGTTTTTTGGTTTCTTTAACTTTTACTCTTCTCTTCTACCCATGGTTTAATTACACAGGGATGCAACCAGTCAAAGAGATTATTTTGGGAAAATTTCCTGACGTGGGCATGCCCCCCGGCCATCCCGGGATTAGCATAGGTTTTACCTAGGGGTTGTAAGTCTATTGTGGCAGTGTAATGCTGATTAACGGTTACTTTTGGAAGCACTTATCTTACCGATCCTGACACGACCCAGTTTTTTCTTGCTACAAATCTGGCTGCTCTGACAGGTAGATCACATACTTCAAAGGACTTGACCAAAGTCTGTGGAAAGAATACACACAGTTTTGAAAGCTACTAATGAAAACACTGCTGTCACTGAGAAATATTTGCTGTTATCAAAAGGGGAAAAAATTCAGGTTAAGGCAACAGAAAAGAAAGAGAAGTACCAGAAGTCACATGGTGTTGTCCCAAAATTTTTGCTTAAAATAAACCCATGAAAATGTTTTTATATCTAAATCAGACAATGATCAGCGATATGGAAACATAAACTGAGAAAGTAAAGAGAACTAATCTTTTTTTCTTAATTATACATACATGTGTCTTTACTTTTGTACAGTACAGGGAAGTTCTATCAAATCATAGAAAGTAAGAAATAAATGTGATTTTTATTAATGTAAAAGTTGAAGGAATGGAAAACTGACCTGTGACTCATAATTCCAAACATGGAGATTTCCATTGTATAAACTGACCAACATCCATGCTTCTGAAGGGTGAAGATCCACACACTTGACCCTATCAGAGCGAGCTGACAGCTTACGCTGTAAAGTAATAAGGAAACCATGTCACAATAAGACAAACTAATTAAGGAGTTGGCAGTTTGAAGGTGAAAGAGGTTCAGTTTAGGATCTTCTTCTGTTCATTGTCATTCTCTTGGTGAAAATAAAGTGCAGCAACTGATGAATACAATGCCCCTCCAAAAGAGCATCCCTGAAGAATCATGGAGGCGAACTGAACACTATAATTCCTTTTACTTTACTGTTTCTACATTTGGTATGTCTGGTCATAGAACAGCTGTGTGGGGGTTCTGCTTTGAAGTTTTATAGTTTTGATAAAGATGACTTGGGAGTACCAAGGTGTCAATTGTCAACATGCAATCCAATCTCACTCTCTCCTTCACTGCGACCTCTACCTTTCCGATGGAGGAACACTCACAGTATCCGTGGAGTCATTTTCTGCTGCACAGGGGCTCTCATCTTTTTGGTGGAGTTGCAGTCATAGTTCCAGTGAACTCAATCTATTTGCCGTAAACCTTTCATCTTTACCATGGAAGTGCAGTCCCAGTGAACACACCATGGTTGGAAAAAGTTTGCAAGCTGGGAGGCTTCTTCCTGGGAAATTTGTGTACTTGGAAGGAAAGTTTGACAATTGGAGGGAAATGTACCTTTTTGTACACGAAAACATGGAAGGAATTGTGGAAAATTTAACTCCCTTCCTGGAAAATAAACATTTTTTCCAGCATTAGAACTCACTCTGTCTTGTTTTGAGCCAATCCATCTTCATTTTGTGGAGGGGCAGTCAAGGTCTCAGTAAACTCACCCTATCTTGCACTGAGTATCTTTCCATCTTTCTGTTGGAGGCAGAGTGATAGTCCAAGTGGACTAGGGAAGTTGCTGTCACTTTAAGAGCAACATCGCGTGTCTTGTGCATCTCTTTATTGGAGGTGCAGTTGCAGTGACTCAGTCTTAGTGGTATATTCTGGAGAGACATTGCATTCTATACATGTACCAATAAAGTAAACTGGATCTAGATCAGAATGGATTAGAGCCTCTTTGGATAAAAGATTAATACTAAGCTTTCAGCTTGTTCCTGTTAACGTAAGCAATTAGATCCTCAATATCCCATCAAACTAAGGGATTGATACACTACCAGTATTGATTTACTCACTGGCATTTTCAGGTTTACCCCTAAGTTCCATACAAAGAAGAAATATGTACAATGTACATATGTAAACAATACAATACACTAAGGACAGAGTATACATAGCAACAGAGTAACAGAAACGGAAGATGGAACTAGAGAAGCCACAAATATGTTAAAACTTTTCAGGTCTGGTCCCTTTTTCTATGAGCGACTTTTCGATTTCAGGATGGTAGAACAACAGGACGGATAGTCAAATGCACACGCATGTGGCGTTCCGTCCTGACATGTAAAGCCTTTCCATTTTGTTGATGACGGTGTGGTAGAATGACATCAAAATAATAATGCGCTTACTTGTTAACTAAGTTGCAATGCTTTGTTAGCATCCACACCCATCGCTTAGTTGTAACAATGACAAAACTAGACATGATAAGCCATCGTAACAGGGTATTTTACTGACATCAGAACTTTCTAGGGTTAGTTAAAATGTCAAATTAAGAAAAAAGAAAAAAAGGCCACACACAAAATAAACTGGATTTACAAAATTGTGAAAGTTTTCATCTGAAGACAGCCACTTCCCTTAGCTTAGCACGGAATCATTCGTAAAATGGTTCACCAGATATGCACCGTTGTTGTCTGTCACATCCACTTTGTCAGCAGCTTGCGTATGCCACTTGAACAAAATGATGTAAGTTTGCATGCAGCTAGGTTGCAAATTTAAGGTCACAGAAACATACGTATGGACGAGGGAAATTACCATGGCAACCCCTGTACCGCCCTGTTTTTAGACCAAATGTTACATCGGTCGACGACCGTTCTGAAAATCAACACAGCGGAGTGATGTTCACTTCTGCTCAGGAGCAGTGCAGTTTTTTACTGGGTGTTCCATCCTCTTTATCTACCGTCCTGAAATCGAAACTCCCTGTAGACGACGGGGTATCATATTGATGTTACGTATAAAATGCTTAGTTTTTACATTCTAAGGTCATATAATTGCATAAAGTATTGTTCAAGTACTGAGGCAAGGTCTTCTTAGACTTATCTCATTAATTCATTTATGAAACAATAATTGTTACATTGTTCAGAAGAATAAGTTTCCTCACCTTTACGTCTAACCTCAGAGGCTGCAAAATAAGACAGAAAAAACAGTCAGGACAATCACTAACTTAACATTAGTTGGGTATATTCTTAATCAATAGCCTACTAGCTGTCACTGAAAAAAGATGACAGGCCTATTGACAAACCTTTTCATATTTTTCAACAGAAGTCAAGTGATTTGAAAGTATAAAGTGGAGGAACCTAATAAGGCTACTTCCAAATTCTCTGACGTTAGTCATGAATGCAGACGACAACTGTTGATGTTTACGGACAAGTGGATACAACCAGAGAAGGCAGTATGCTTAAGCGCTATGCCTAAGGGACCTTATTAAGTTCCTTGCTTCAAGTTGAAGTCAGCAGGTTAATGTCATGGGCCTACAATAACCATTCTAAAACATGGAATCGTGTTGTAATTAAGGTGTAGCGGTATTGCCAATATAAAATATCGATATACCGACCTGAAAATATCGATAATATCGATAATATCGATATTTTCGCAGAATGGGTACGCACACTATACATATGAAAAAACGAAGTATGGGAAGGTATTACCATGTACCCATCCCCTGAGGACTTAAATGCCGAATTTTACTACGTTGGTAGCGAAAAATAAATCAAGATTTGTGCAGAAAAATTAAAAAAAAAAAACTGTGTTTGCATTTAACATTTGAGTAGTTGCAGTCGCGAAGTAACTTTCAATTACTTCTTTGGGAATATGTCTTATATAAAGCAACAGCCATGATCTATAAAAAAATCTGTAGGAGGTCTTCCCCTAAATAACTACAAAATAGTTTCAAAATCTGTGATTATTGGTTTCACTGATATAGCTTTTAGTGTTACTTCAGCATTACACCAGACGATCAAATATCCCTCCATCTCGCTAAAGCAACAGCCATGATCTATAAAAAAATCTGTAGGAGGTCTTCCCCTAAATAACTACAAAATAGTTTCAAAATCTGTGATTATTGGTTTCACTGACCATACAAACATTTTCAAAACGCGTGGCCCAAACATTAGCGTAATTCCCACCCCTTACTAGCATGCGCTACGCCGATTCCTTCCACTATCAACAGCTTGTGTTTTAAATATTTTTCTTTCAAACAAACTATGGCATATTTTGATTCGCAAATTTTGGGATAAGTAAAAAGTGTTCCTTTTGGACTTACGTAAGCCAGAGGCCTTCTCCGTTTGTCACAAAGAAGTACGTACCTCTTCACCTAACTCTCGTAAAATACCTCTCAAGTAGTTCACTATGCAATGCTGCATCAAAACAGCCTTGTTTAGTTAGTCACTATGTAAAAGGGGTCAGCCGCGCGTTTTTCAAATTGGGCAACTTGTTTCTCCTGGAGCGATATGAAGATCTTTCTCCAGGATTGAATTCTAGGTCATGTGGCTGAGAGACTCGATGAAAGAGACAAAATCATCCAAGTGATATAATGTTTAAATTGTGCTTTAATTTAATCTTATTTGTTTACTACTACCTAATCTGGCCAATTAATTATAACAGTACACTTACTTTCTGCAGTTGCAACCGCACCAACCCTCGCTAAACCTTCCACCCTCTCTCGATCTCCCTCGATTAATCAATGAATCTTACTTTGAAAATAACAGCTTTAGCCTGCACCGCGCAGAAAACAATGTAATTCTACGCGCTCCTTGTCTGAACTAGACATAAGGGGATTCCCGGAACGATTGTGACGTCAAAACTACAAGCATCTCGGCAAGGTGCGCATGCACTGTACATACAACAGTACAGCCGCCTCTATACGCGCAGCACACTATAATAGATCGTTTCGTTAGGAACTGTAAATTTACTAGAGTACCGCGCGCTCATAATCATACCTATCTGTCTGCATCATAATAATACATGTTAACATTATTGCATCGTTAAAGAAATAACGGTACGAATTACTAGTTAGTAAGTACGTACAACTGAACAATAAAGTCACGTATTCCATCTTCCAACTGCATCACACTGCAAGTACCAATGTTACTTACATTAGGTTAGCCTAGGCCTACGTGATTTGCTGCACGAGTATACACACAAGTCCAACGTTAGGCCTAGTAACACATTGTCACCCTAGGCTAAGCCAATGCTACAAAACTTAAATTAACAGTGTCTGACTGGACGATAATGTATAAACAGTCCTGTCCTGTTACATTCCTCCCAACTGAAACCAAGACTTCTCCTGAAGTCTATAAGACTAAAAAAAAAATAAGCCCAAGTGTGCATGCAAGAAATATTATAGGCTAAAGATTGCGTTGAACAGTTTCTTGAAGTAACTTAGTAAATACCAGTGTCCCACACCTTCACACCTCCTCCCAACTGAAATCCTGACTTCTCCTGAAGTCTCAAAGGATTAGAAGTGTAAAGTCAAAAAAATGAAAAGTTTCAGGTGGAATAAAATATTTCTCACATATTGAAGTCGCCAATACCAGTTGCCATTCTTCATATGTCAATTGTTCCATGGAGAGATTTGCGGAGTCAGTTGTACTCTCGGTGTAGCGTACCTAAGGGAAGGTGTTTGAGTATAGGATTTGGTGATGTCCAATACTTTGAAGTGACAGTTCCATTTTTAACTCCATTATTATGCAGTAATTTATCCACAGTTGAGAGCAAAAATGTTCTTTGGTTCTCTCAAAGTCAGTATTTCAATTGTCCGGCAATTTCACAGGAGTATTCACGGCAAATCTCATATGAGTTTTTACTAGTTTCCTTTGGCAAGAACACAGCAATAACCTGCACATGGGCCCTTTCACACCATCATGTGACAGATAATCTGCAACATCCAGCTATTCCCATACTAGATATGCTATGGTACTGTCTCTCTCTAAGTATAGACCGTGCCAATAGACGCTGGTTCCGTGTACTCATTTAGGTGAGTTCCTCACATAAAACCATTGTCCATAAAGATGTGAACACGTAGTTCTGCAATTAAATTAAGCTGGTAGATAACCGAGTCTCGTTCTCATAACCAATATCTCCAAGACTTATAAGTCAAAAGTTTTGCTTCTCTGCACTATGTACACAGAATTAATGTGATCATCTAGGCTATCCCAGTGAGGCCCAAATCAGCTCCTTCATATCTGTCCAATCTCAAGTAAGATTCATGTTCCATGTAATAAACAACAAAGTCTTTCTTGCAAAAGAACACTTTTCTTTATATGATACTGCAAAAGCTGGCCTGTTCAGATTCCTTCATATAAACTCCCCTTATTTTAAACTGACTCTGCAACCTCTGCAACGCAACGGATCCTCACAGAAAACGTTGACTAAGCTTGGCATCTCACAGAGGTAGTGTTCTGTCTTTCCTTCCAGGTTATATAGGCCTACAGTATTTTATGATTTAAATGGATTGCATATGGTTGAACTAAGAAATTCCCCCATGACTACTCCCCAACAACCCAAACATCTTTCCAGATCCATACCCCGTTCCATCACTTACAAACCCAGCCCAGCCTTAATTCCTACCCCAAACGTCTCCTTAATAAGAGTTACATAAGTGATCCACTCAACCACACAACCTAGAGTTCACAAAACTTCTCTTTCTCCACCCTGCTTTTTCTTGTTGGCTTCCACGCCAACAATAGGCTCTCTACAAATCTGTCTCGGAGGGTACAGTTTTTATCTGGCAATGCATGTGGGAAACGAACCTCCACCCTCTGCAACAATTCCTGAAGGCATAAAGCATATTGCCTTGCGCTTTCTCCTTGTCTTTGCTGTCGTGCATAAAACTGGGTCATAAGGGTCTGCAACGACACGTTGTCACCATATATTTCTTCCAAATGGCGTAACACTTCTGTCAGTGAAGCACGGCTCTGGGGCGTCAAGACAAGCACCTCCCTCTTTGCTACACCTCCTAAGTATCTAAGGGCAAACTCGGCTTGCTGGTCCTCGGGGGTTCCCCAAGCCCTTAATGCTGCCTTTAAGTTTGAAACCCACTCACTCCAGCTAGGGTCATTTTTACTAACAGGAGCCCCAGAAAAGATGGGTACCCTATGATCAACAGGAATATAAACTCTCTGCGGTACCAACGGAATGTCACCCTGGCCGTTGGGCATTAATTCTGATTGGCCCGAAGGACCATCAGTCGAAGTTTGGACAGCTTGATTCATTACAGTTACTTAGCAGAAACACCTTTAAATATTTCAAAACTTTGGCACAAAATTCTTCAATTCAACCTTCTTAACAAGTATGGTTAAATTATATACACCTTTTCAAAAAGAATTGCCGAACTTAACGATGGTTGAGTAATAACTCGCAGGTGTAAATCTACCTTACGAATGTATAACAAAATTTTTCTGGCTACGTAATATTTGATACTCAGCCTATAAGATGTTTTCCAGCAATTGCCAACCCCACTCGTACTACCAATGTAATAGGGGTCGGCCGCGCGTTTTTCAAATCGGGCAACTTGTTTCTCCTGGAGCGATATGAAGATCTTTCTCCAGGATTGAATTCTAGGTCATGTGGCTGAGAGACTCGATGAAAGAGACAAAATAATCCAAGTGATATAATGTTTAAATTGTGCTTTAATTTAATCTTATTTGTTTACTACTACCTAATCTGGCCAATTAATTATAACAGTACCCTTACTTTCTGCAGTTGCAACCGCACCAACCCTCGCTAAACCTTCCACCCTCTCTCGATCTCCCTCGATTAATCAATAAATCTTACTTTGAAAATAACAGCTTTAGCCTGCACCGCGCAGAAAACAATGTAATTCTACGCGCTCCTTGTTTGAACTAGACATAAGGGGATTCCCGGAACGATTGTGACGTCAAAACTACAAGCATCTCGGCAAGGTGCGCATGCACTGTACATACAACAGTACAGCCGCCTCTATACGCGCAGCACACTATAATAGATCGTTTCGTTAGGAACTGTAAATTTACTAGAGTACCGTGCGCTCATAATCATACCTATCTGTCTGCGTCATAATAATACATGTTAACATTATTGCATCGTTAAAGAAATAACGGTACGAATTACTAGTTAGTAAGTACGTACAACTGAACAATAAAGTCACGTATTCCATCTTCCAACTGCATCACACTGCAAGTACCAATGTTACTTACATTAGGTTAGCCTAGGCCTACGCGATTTGCTGCACGAGTATACACACAAGTCCAACGTTAGGCCTAGTAACACATTGACACCCTAGGCTAAGCCAATGCTACAAAACTTAAATTAACAGTGTCTGACTGGACGATAATGTATAAACAGTCCTGTCCTGTTACATTAAAATGTAAGACGACTCAAAATTTAAGTTAATTTTCACATTTTCAAGCTCTTTTCAGCAAAGAGGAGCAAGTTACAATTTATCTTTACCAGAAAATGAAGTTGTTTTGCCAATCATTTATTCACTTAATTACCATTTTATTGACTTTTAATGTTAATATTAAGCTAATTGTGTATGGTGTTACTGGCTAGGCTGCGATGTATTGCATTGGACCTAATCCTATCCTAACGATGCATTAGGCAATTATTGCTACCAGCTTAGGCCTAGGCCTATGCATATATATAGCCTAACCTAAGGCTAAGTTAAGGCTTACCTTGCAAGTTACGGTACTTTGCTGTCAGTTGTATGTTTATATCTTAGCCTAAGCAATACCCAATCTATTTTTACTAGCCAACATTCCTAACCATTTCAATCAACTTATCTCTCTCGTCGATATTCTGGAACGCTCGTACTTTAGTTACAAACAAGCGTCTACTACATGTATAGGTCTAAATCATTATTGCTTTCTGCTAGTCTTAATGCATAATGTTACTTGTTGCATGTACGGTCGCGAACTTTCGTACGTTTCGCGGGTTCACTGTACTACTTTTACTACGTTTCTTCTTTAGCTAGCTGAGCGCGCCATAGATGTACACATTCGTGCGTACATAACGAGGAAATCTCTCTGTGACGTAATGCTGAGTAAGGCAACACGTATATGTATACGTCACAGAGGATTCCCCTCTTCAAGTTTGTTTACATTGTGCATCCAGACGCAGTAATTTTGTTAGTCATTGAATATTTGAATTATTTTCATGTTTTGAACTGAATTGCGTAAAATGAGAAGAGAGAGGATTCGGAGACTGGGTGCCGAAGGAAACGGACGTCCGTGTGGTGTGATTGAGATCGAGTGCGAGTGATTATTAATGCTGAGAGCTAAGTTATTTCACAATTTACTGTCATTTTATTATCTTCATTGATTGCCTTACTTAATGATTGATTCCTGTTTTTGTTGAAATATCTAGGCTTGAATCAAATTGTAAGGGTCGGGCATGGGATATTAAATTGGAAATCTGTTAAAATAGCCTAGATCGTCTGTCATCATTTTGGTCCCCTTTGAATCTCCATATTCTAAGGCAGGACGTTCCAGCTCTTTGCCAGTTCAACCAACCCTCTCTTTTAAGTAAAAAATATCCCTCCATCTCATATTTTTACATTGGTAGTACGAGTGGGGTTGGCAATTGCTGGAAAACATCTTATAGGCTGAGTATCAAATATTACGTAGCCAGAAAAATTTTGTTATACATTCGTAAGGTAGATTTACACCTGCGAGTTATTACTCAACCATCGTTAAGTTCGGCAATTCTTTTTGAAAAGGTGTATATAATTTAACCATACTTGTTAAGAAGGTTGAATTGAAGAATTTTGTGCCAAAGTTTTGAAATATTTAAAGGTGTTTCTGCTAAGTAACTGTAATGAATCAAGCTGTCCAAACTTCGACTGATGGTCCTTCGGGCCAATTAGAATTAATGCCCAACGGCCAGGGTGACATTCCGTTGGTACCGCAGAGAGTTTATATTCCTGTTGATCATAGGGTACCCATCTTTTCTGGGGCTCCTGTTAGTAAAAATGACCCTAGCTGGAGTGAGTGGGTTTCAAACTTAAAGGCAGCATTAAGGGCTTGGGGAACCCCCGAGGACCAGCAAGCCGAGTTTGCCCTTAGATACTTAGGAGGTGTAGCAAAGAGGGAGGTGCTTGTCTTGACGCCCCAGAGCCGTGCTTCACTGACAGAAGTGTTACGCCATTTGGAAGAAATATATGGTGACAACGCGTCGTTGCAGACCCTTATGACCCAGTTTTATGCACGACAGCAAAGACAAGGAGAAAGCGCAAGGCAATATGCTTTATGCCTTCAGGAATTGTTGCAGAGGGTGGAGGTTCGTTTCCCACATGCATTGCCAGATAAAAACTGTACCCTCCGAGACAGATTTGTAGAGAGCCTATTGTTGGCGTGGAAGCCAACAAGAAAAAGCAGGGTGGAGAAAGAGAAGTTGTAAAACATCATCAGAGCTTTAATTCCTACTGGTTACAATTTGTTCTGAATTTACAGCTGAATTTCTTTTTTTTTACCATATTAAATTTGAAGCCAAAGTTTGTTTATAACCTATGATACTTGATAGCCCGGAAGTTATACTTCAAATTCTTTATTGTTTAAGTTAATTATTTTATTTTTGAGAGCCTATTGTTGGCGTGGAAGCCAACAAGAAAAAGCAGGGTGGAAATGTAAGACGACTCAAAATTTAAGTTAATTTTCACATTTTCAAGCTCTTTTCAGCAAAGAGGAGCAAGTTACAATTTATCTTTACCAGAAAATGAAGTTGTTTTGCCAATCATTTATTCATTAATTACCATTTTATCGACTTTTAATGTTAATATTAAGCTAATTGTGTATGGTGTTACTGGCTAGGCTGTGATGTATTGCATTGGACCTAATCCTATCCTAACGATGCATTAGGCAATTATTGCTACCAGCTTAGGCCTAGGCCTATGCATATATATAGCCTAACCTAAGGCTAAGTTAAGGCTTACCTTGCAAGTTACTGTACTTTGCTGTCAGTTGTATGTTTATATCTTAGCCTAAGCAATACCCAATCTATTTTTACTAGCCAACATTCCTAACCATTTCAATCAACTTATCTCTCTCGTCGATATTCTGGAACGCTCGTACTTTAGTTACAAACAAGCGTCTACTACATGTATAGGTCTAAATCATTATTGCTTTCTGCTAGTCTTAATGCATAATGTTACTTGTTGCATGTACGGTCGCGAACTTTCGTACGTTTCGCGGGTTCACTGTACTACTTTTACTACGTTTCTTCTTTAGCTAGCTGAGCGCGCCATAGATGTACACATTCGTGCGTACATAACGAGGAAATCTCTCTGTGACGTAATGCTGAGTAAGGCAACACGTATACATGTATACGTCACAGAGGATTCCCCTCTTCAAGTTTGTTTACATTGTGCGTCCAGACGCAGTAATTTTGTTAGTCATTGAATATTTGAATTATTTTCATGTTTTGAACTGAATTGCGTAAAATGAGAAGAGAGAGGATTCGGAGACTGGGTGCCGAAGGAAACGGACGTCCGTGTGGTGTGATTGAGATCGAGTGCGAGTGATTATTAATGCTGAGAGCTAAGTTATTTCACAATTTACTGTCATTTTATTATCTTCATTGATTGCCTTACTTAATGATTGATTCCTGTTTTTGTTGAAATATCTAGGCTTGAATCAAATTGTAAGGGTCGGGCATGGGATATTAAATTGGAAATCTGTTAAAATAGCCTAGATCCTGGTCCCCTTTGAATCTCCATATTCTAAGGCAGGATGTTCCAGCTCTTTGCCAGTTCAACCAACCCTCTCTTTTAAGTAAAAAATATCCCTCCATCTCATATTTTTACAACTATATATCTAAAATACCTGCCGATATTTGCGATATCAACTATTCGTCGGTATTACACTCAACCTATAACCACTAAGTTACTAGCAGTCGATATTTATACCTATTTTTCAGACATTCCAATAATCTATGAATGCAGTACTGCTCGTAGTGAAAATCCAGGCACCGTGCAGTCCGCTGTAGGTCTGCAGCTCGCTAGTTTCTCGGCACTCTCGCACGTGTCCAGTACCTGGGATGTCAGAATTTTCCCGAAACTTTCAAGTGCAGCTATAAGAACTTTTACGCAGCTACTTTTGCAGGATCATCCCCATCGTAGTGTCAGCGATCTTTTTTTAATGTATGGAAAAATATTACAGTCGAAACTACTGCAAAATTCCGCCCAAACAAACAAAATATACACCCCACAAAATAGTTAAACCAGAAAGCCAAAAGGCTTAGTGATTCCTTGCCGAAAGGGGGTGCTTTGTTACACTGAGGTTCATCCATCAAATTTATACTTCTCTTCTACATCATTTTTTATGATGTGGTCACAATTTGACCCCTGCTCACATCAGCTCATGTCACATGACCTTTAAACCGAAACTTGAATAACCACAAAAAAATGAAAAAAAAAAAAAAATAAATAAAACGTATGACAAGGGATTTATCTGTGATTCCTCCCTTGTAATGACATGTTTACAAAGTTTCAGTTTTTGACCTCTGGTGACCTCAAATGGCTTGTGACCTCCACAAAAAAACAATAGGGTTTTTCCTCGCACCATAACACATCCACATACTTAGTATGAAATCTATCCAAGCTTCCTACCTTGAGATACTGTGTAAACAAGGTTTTCAGACTTTGACCCCTGGTGACCCCAAATGACCTTTGACCTCCACCAAAAACTATACGCTTCTTCCTCGCACCATTACGCATCCACATACTTAATATGAAATCAATCCAAGCTTCCTACCTTGCGATATGGTATAAAAAAGGTTTTCAGAGTTTGACCCCTGGTGATCCCAGACGACTTTGACCTCCACCAAAAATAACAGAAATCTTCCTCTCACCATACCACATCCACATACTTGGTATGAAATCTATCCAAGCTTCCTACCTTGAAATATCATGTAAACAAGGTTTTCAGACTTTGACCCCGGTGACCCCAGATGACCTTTGACCTCCACCAAAAACAATAGGGTTCTTCCTCTTACCATAACACATCTACATACCAAGCATGAAATCTATCCAAGCTTTCTAACTTGAGATATCGTGTAAACAAGGTTTTCAGATTTTGACTCCCGGTGACCCCAGATGACCTTTGACCTCCACCAAAAACAATAGGGTTCTTCCTCTCACCACAACACATCTACATACCAAGCATGAAATCTATCCAAGCTTTCTAACTTGAGATATCGTGTAAACAAGGTTTTCAGATTTTGACTCCCGGTGACCCCAGATGACCTTTGACCTCCACCAAAAACAATAGGGTTCTTCCTCTCACCACAACGCATCTACATACCAAGCATGAAATCTATCCAAGCTTTCTAACTTGAGATATCGTGTAAACAAGGTTTTCAGATTTTGACTCCCGGTGACCCCAGATGACCTTTGACCTCCACCAAAAACAATAGGGTTCTTCCTCTCACCACAACACATCTACATACTAAGCATGAAATCTATCCAAGCTTTCTAACTTGAGATATCGTGTAAACAAGGTTTTCAGATTTTGACTCCCGGTGACCCCAGATGACCTTTGACCTCCACCAAAAACAATAGGGTTCTTCCTCTCACCACAACGCATCTACATACCAAGCATGAAATCTATCCAAGCTTTCTAACTTGAGATATCGTGTAAACAAGGTTTTCAGATTTTGACTCCCGGTGACCCCAGATGACCTTTGACCTCCACCAAAAACAATAGGGTTCTTCCTCTCACCACAACGCATCTACATACCAAGCATGAAATCTATCCAAGCTTTCTCGGAATAAACTTGCATCTGTCACTGATACGGCTCATGAGCTAGCTCTGTACATATTCAGCCATTTACGCCCCACGTGTACTTTGGCAGTCGATCACTAGTCTGTACCAAATCCACTATGTACGCAGTAGGCCTACATTGAAGTATTCCACTGCGTATGCAAACCGCAGAAATAATTCATACAGTATGCCTATATGCTCTAAGCATTGTGATGAACAGCTCAGTATTGTGCTACGAAGGTCACAAGAGGTGAACCTAGACCTACGTAAGCTAGGCCAAAGATTCGTTGGTAACTTGACTCTATCGATGCTTAGGTATCGGTTTTTAAAAACACTCGTATCGGTTATGAGTCACTGCTGTTAAATATCGATATTTGTGTTGAGTGTCGCTATTTTAGAAGAATCGGTATCCAAGTGAATAGTAGAATATCGATATTATTACTATTAACTATATATCGATATTTTTGAAAACCCATATCGACGATATTACTAAGGAGCAAATATTGACTAATATCGATAATATTGATATACCGCTACACCTTAGTTGTAATTACTGAACAAACAGCAATGCCTAGATCATTTGTGGTTCAGACTGATATTGGAGTTAGTCTTAAAAGAAATCAGAGTCAACTTAACAAGGACCTGACAAATAGAGTTGAAGAGGTCGATAATTGTACTGACATAGAGGATCCCAATGATGAGTCTACCATATCACATAATACAGGTTATTACCCACAACTAGTGAAAAGCAAAGGTCAGGATGAAGTTACTCCTTATTGCACTAAGGAGGGCAGAAAAGTGGTCCCTCCAGCAAGATATAGATACAGCTTGTAATGTGGTGTAAATATGCTGTGTGAAAAGTTTTGCAGTTTTTAAGGATGACTCGGGGGAAAAAAAATCACTTAACTTGTTTGAATTATTTTTTAATTATCAACTAGGCCTGTAGCCAGGCAGGTGCTGGAGGGGTGCGAAAAAGCTTCGGGGGGGGGGGGGGGGGCCCCCCAAAAAAATTTTCCAGAGGGGCGAAACATACCAAAATGCATTATGGCAATGCTAATTTTTTTTTTTTGTGGAGCCCCCCCCCCCCCCCCCCCCCATCCTTGACTATGGGCCTGTAATCAACACACTATTATTCCTTGTTGCTTGCATATGGTTTGATTTATCATTTACCTGACTTGGCTATCATCACTCAATTACCCAATATTCATAATTATTAAATTAACCATCTTCATGTTTGCAAAAATGTAGATGTCATGGATGTGGAGTTGAGAGGAGCACCCCCACTTTGGGCATTAAAATATAGTTATTAATGACTTTCAAATAAGGCATCTTGAGTAGTCATTTCTATAGGGCTAGGTGAGAGTTAAAACTTTGAGTTTATCTTAATATCTGCTGTGAGAAATTTCAAGTAACCAAAATGTACACCTTGCAGCAAAGACTTGCCACCCTGGAAGATGTCACTCCTGAAAATTGTTCTGTTTTTTTTTCTTCACAGTAAGGGTGACTTTGTTTGGTTCATAGCCTGGCCTACACTAACAGTAGGCCTAACGAGTAGGCTAACAGAATTGATTCCATTATAATAATTGAGAATTAACTGTCAGAATATTCTGAACCTTGTGAACTGTCCAAAACACTATCATTGTGCCCGGGCCTTCTTGCATTACATATGTTACTTGTTAGGTAAAAGGCCTACTGGTAGGGGCTGGTGCTCAAACGCCAGTTTCTCTGAGGCCCTACGACTATAGGCTAGGCCTAAGTTAGTCCTCAGTAAAGGCCCGTGTATAGCCGGTCGCCGATAGCTCCCTATACATGGTCGTTACTCCGACTCATTGAAAACTTGGGGTCTTTGACCAGCACAGTGCTGGTCGAAATTGATTTTCTTCTTATTGCAAAGTTAGGACCTAAAGTCTTAATAATGTGCCATAAATTTTCCTTTCCATGTCTTACACTTATATTGCAGTTGTTTTTTATCACTTTAACCCTCTGAAAAGTTCCGAAAATTTGAAATAAAATCATCAACTTTGCCTCTTCTTAACAATTTACTGTAGCGCTCAAAATATTTGTTGACATCAGAATGCCGTGTGCATAACATTGTGATGTCACGCACAACATTTTGATTACTGTAGTTCCTATGCATACACATGGCAACTGCCTCTGCAGGCATTTTATACTGACGTAACGACGTAGTCATTAGCATACTGTTGTAAACAAAGTTCCAAAGTCACACAGTAAATTTTACAGAGCGAAAAAGGTTGCTGATTGCATTTCATATTTTTGGCACTTTCCGGAAGTTCTCGGTGATCCAGAACAGCTGCATTACTCTTGTAAGATCTGGAGAAGAAAATTCCTGGTTGTAAATTAGGATTTTCTTTCAGAATTTGCCGTGAGAAGACAGAAAATTTCAACCATTACACAGACGGCAGATCCCCCCCCCCCGGCTATTTTCAATGGTTGGTGTAAGGACTGTGTATAGAGGGTATCCAGTCAATACGTCCCCGCATTTTCGCTACCAAAACGTCCCCGCTTTTAACCAAAACGTCCCCGTACTATTATATATGGGAAGTCAAAACGTCCCCGCCATAGAGACTTTGAACATGATTTTAGGAATCCATATTAAAACTATTGGTTGGAAACTTGAAGAAAACTTGAGACATGTTAAAAAAATTGAGTGTATGAGGATCGATTACGATAAAGTTAGGCAGGCCTAGGCCTAAGATAACGTTAGAACTTACTAACGTTAGAACTGAGAACTGAGATGCTATCCGACTAACGTTAGGCCTAGGCTAAGCCTAACTGTTAGTTTTACAACAGACGAACGTAGAATGATTACCACTTTGGAATTTAACATAAATGGTTAAATTTTCCAGAAAATTCCCATTTCATTCCAATAACTGTACTTTAAAAAATTATTTGAACTTCAGAGTAGGCATACTGTAAGGGAAGATAAAGGCTTCCAAATCCGGGGACATTTTTGCACGGGGACGTTTTGACCAATAGCGGGTACGTTTTGGTACGGGGACGTTTTGACTGGTAAGCGTATAGAGAGCTGTAGGCGAACGACCACAGTCCTTTACTGAGGACTAGGCCTAGGCCTAAGTTAGCCTAGGCTAGGCGGCCTAATCTTACGTGTAACTGTAGGCCTAAGTGTTGGAAACAATGTACACTCCTAATGTGCACAGTACTGGTAAACTAACGTTAGGCTTTTTGGTCCCCAACATCGACTTAAATTCATCACTGGTGTGAAAAGATGCAGACATGAAATCAATAATGACGACCCTCAAAATAAAACACAAGACTACATAAGAATCAGCGCATTCTCATCATCTCCAAATACTCACCATTTCGACGAAAAATCATGCAGTCTATTGTGCAGTAGTTTGGTCTTAACGTGGCATATGTGGACGTAAACGAATGAGTAGATGAGGTGGAAGTACTTTATAACCAGTCTGAAGCTAGCACAGGATTCAGCCTCACATTCAGCCTCACATTCAGCCTCACATTCTGAAGCTAGCACAGGATTCAGCCTCACATTCAGCCTCACATTCTGAAGCTAGCACAGGATTCAGCCTCACATTCAGCCTCACATTCTGAAGCTGGCACAGGATTCAGCCTCACATTCAGCCTCACATTCAGCCTCACATTCTGAAGCTAGCACAGGATTCAGCCTCACATTCAGATTCAGCCTCACATTCAGCCTTACATTCTGAAACTAGCACAGGATTCAGCCTCACATTCAGCCTCACATTCTGAAGCTAGCACAGGATTCAGCCTCACATTCAGCCTCACATTCTGAAGCTGGCACAGGATTCAGCCTCACATTCAGCCTCACATTCTGAATCTGAATGTGAGGCTGAATCCTGTGCTAGTTTCAGAATGTGAGGCTGAATGTGAGGCTGAATCTGAATGTGAGGCTGAATCCTGTGCTAGTTTCAGAATGTGAGGCTGAATGTGAGGCTGAATCCTGTGCTAGCTTCAGAATGTGAGGCTGAATGTGAGGCTGAATCCTGTGCTAGCTTCAGAATGTGAGGCTGAATGTGAGGCTGAATCTGAATGTGAGGCTGAATCCTGTGCCAGCTTCAGAATGTGAGGCTGAATGTGAGGCTGAATCCTGTGCTAGCTTCAGAATGTGAGGCTGAATGTGAGGCTGAATCCTGTGCTAGCTTCAGAATGTGAGGCTGAATGTGAGGCTGAATCCTGTGCTAGCTTCAGACTGGTTACTTTATATGCGTGTGCCATGTACTATGCTGAGCGGACTCCTCTGCTTACGCGCTTCGTTTCATTAACCCGCTCTGTGGCTTTGAATGGTTTGCTACGCAGATCATCTAATATTTCTGCTTTAAAAAGTAATAATCCAAAAGGATAATAAGCCTAGATATTTTGTTACTTAAAACTTTGCAACTTTATATGCAAAGCTTACGTAAGGCACACAATATTCCTAAGTATATTATTTAATACAAAAAATTCATGAAAACTACGAAATGTGAAAGTATTCTCCTTTTTCACTTTTATAAAAAAAAAATGTTATCACATTTCTAGGAATCCATAATAAACGTCGGCTGCTACAGTGGATGTTGGGATGTTGACAGTACAGCTAACGTTAGTGTTGAGCCACAGGCAGTTCTAGCGTTATATAGTACATACATATATATAAATAGACAAGGTAGCGCACTTCTTCCACACAAAGGCGTTCAGTAGCCAGATTTGGCCTATTTGGCCATATATGCACGAGTACATGGCTAAGTTATTAAAAAATTTGCCAGTTTGGCCAAAGCATATGAGGATTTGGCCATATTAGTGCATTGCAGCCAAATCTGGCTACTGAACGCCTTGGTGTGGAAGAAGTGCGCTACCTTGGCTATTTATATATATGTATGTACTAAATAACGCTAGAACTGCCTGTGTGTTGAGCGAAGTGCTCTTTTTATGCAAGCCAAGGAGTGCAGAATATTCCAGGGGTAAAAACTACAGAATCCTGCGGTAGCTAACTAGACCTAAGGATATAGAACTGATGTTTTTTTTCTTTCCTTTTCTTATGTGATGAGAGGCTTGACCTTGGCGGTATCTAGTATACTGCGTTCCCCTATTTTCGTGCGTCCCCTATTTTCGTGCAGTAAGTACATATATCGTAAAGCCTACATCTATTTTAGGCTAGCCTAACTGCACGAAAATACGGGTCTCCATCCTACTAGGCCTAGGCCAATAGGCTACAACATTAAGTTCAGTAGCATGTCCGTAATGGTGGCTCAGTAATTTGGCGTTGGCCTGGTTACACGAAATAGTTTGCACCAACTTGTGACCAAGTAGGGGTAGTGGTACTGTCTGGTAGGGAACTCTAAGTTCCAACACATGAGAATTGAAGTGCCCCAATTTTTTAACATTAATTTACCTGTAAAATATGTTGTCTTTGCTCAAATATGAGTTGATTCCACCAGAAGAAAATAATTGACAAGTTGAGAAATTTCGATATACAATGCCTGCTGGGAAGGAAAGTGTATGATGGGGTGACCGTCGACTGCGCGGGCCGTCGAGTGCGTATCTAGCATAACATATCATACAAAAAGCTTGCAATGGTAGGGTTTTTAAGTGCGCATTCAACGGTCAACACACTATACCACAACAGAGACTGCATGTAGGCCTACAAGACAGATATTTTGTGTAATCACGCACAATTTTTGACTTTAGAAATATGTTCCTTTAGACATCAGTCACTGGTCAAAGAAAAATTCTTTAGAGGAAAAGTTCTTTGTGGAGTTAATCTCCTTAGGCCTAGCTTGTACCGAAAAGGTCAAACAGTATGACGGTACATTGTGGAAGACAAAAAAAAAACAGTCGCTCAAAGCCTTTGTATTGGTGTGAAGTATGTCCGTGGACTTGATCTGTGGTACTACATTGCACAGCAAAATGTAATATCCCAACTCGTCTATTGCTTCATGTTTCTCGATCAAATCAGCTAATACTTTGTTTTGACTGTTGAATAGATGGGCATTAGCCTAGTAACATTGAAGCACCCACTGGGTCTGTATAGTTGGGGTACATCTTGAGTCAATTGGTGTATTGAGTCGATCACTGCCTTCTAAATGTTAGTACAGTATGTACGATGTACACTTCAAACAACTTCAAAAAGAAGCTTTTCCCCATGTTACTTTTCATTTTGATAAGAAAACTACCCACAGGCAAGTCTTCACATTAGAATTTTTGAAAAAGGCCTTACCAAAATATGGTGATGAGAATGTCTTGGGTGAAACTTTCATTGCAGATTTTGATAGGCCTAGAGAAGACAAATTTTTCTTTGTTTTATAACAATATTATTCTTGACTTGGTAATTAATTGACAGTATTTTAGCTGTACTGAGTGTTGTTTTTATGAACTGATTGATGCAAAGTTTTGTCATAAACATTGTGTTGTGTACTGCCACCTTCAATTCAAAACTCAGAATTTTCTAGGGATTGCTCATTCTAAATCAAACCAAAATATAGAAGAATGACAGAGACAAAAAATGTCACTGGAAAGTTTCATGCAGTTTACTTCATGTTTTCTATATTTTTACAGTCTAAATGGTCTTTAAGAATTTCATGTTACCCCCTGCATACAAGGGGTACTAGTGTCATTCCACAATCGATACATTCCACCATAGTTTTGGCATCTTTTCGAATGTGCCCTTTCTGCCATAGGTGTGAAACCTATGGCAGATAGGGCACATCTTGAAACAGACTTGTTATAGGTACACGCTGAGAGCATATCGCAGGTAGGCCTACAATTTTTTGAAGAGTGCGGTAGAAAAAACAGAGCCGAGAAATGTGCACAGTTCACTGGATATAGCCCGTTGAATAGAAGTGTATCATATAAAAGGGCACCAGGACCAGGTTGAAAAGTTAGAATAAGTGATTGAATATGTAGCATTAATAGTTGATTGAAACAATCGATTTTGTGGACATGTTATCCTTAAGCATCAGTTTCATGCAGTATTTTTCCTCCTGACAATATTTATCTGTAAACAACAATATAATATTGTGCTCTTTTGATTACTTGTTATAGAACTTGTATTTCCCAGCCCATAGTTCATTCAACAATATAATCTGTTAATCTACTCTAGGCCTGGCCTAAGTTGATTAATCTGTTAAACTTTGCTACATATTATACACTCTTAAAAGGTGTTTCTTCTGTGACAGAAAAGTAATTTACCGCCATGGTGGTATAATGGCGAAGAGGCACTTTTTCTGTGGTGGAAAGAGCACATTTTCTATGGCAGTGAGTAACGATGGAGGAATGACATTGCTCCTGTATGCAGGTAGTCCTAGTCCTCAGTAAAGGCACATGTGTATCTATTAGCAGTGAGCTCCCTATACAGAGCAGTGACACAAGGGGGGCAGGGAGGGCACCTACATGGGCCAGGGGATGCAAAGTGAAGGCAGACAAAAAAAGAAAAATAGAGAAAAAGATAAGAAAACAAGGAATAAGAAAAAATGGAAAGAGAAGGAAAAGGAAAACAGAAGCTTGTGTACTTTTCCACCCCTCTGCCTCTGGTGAATTGCTACAGTAATTCGTGAGCACTTCATTTGAGCGGTATGATGCGGTCATGTTCTTTTGTTGCAAGAATGACACCGCCAGTTGGGCCTTAAATAAGAGTTTGCTGAGTTCCTCAGGGGATGATCGAGCAGACAGGTAGTCCGGAGCCTGGGCTCTGGGGGCCTATGTCGAGTCACCTGACCCCCCTGCAAACAACCCTTGTGATGCCACTGTACAAGGTCCCTACTGTGACCCATTGGAAAGCTGGTGTATTTGACCAGCACAGCTGGTGCTCATCAAACTTGATTTTCTTCTTATAGCAAAGTTTAAACCTAAAGTCTTAACTTATTTCCATAACTTTTCCCTTCCAAATCTCACACTAGAAGAGCAGTTGTTTTTGATCACTTAAAACTCTCTGAAAAGGTCTAAAAATTTGAAACAAAATCATCAACTTTGTCACTTTGCTGAATTTACTGTAGTGTTTGAAATGTTTGTTGATATCAAAATTCCATGTGCATGAAATTGTGATGTCACAGGGAACATTTGATCTCTGCACTTCCTGGGCCTATACATCCACTGAGCACATTGCCTCCGCAAACAAGAGTAGGGATGTAATGATGTTGGCATTGACATACTGATGTAAACTAAGTTCCTTAGCCACATGGTAGGCCTAAATTCTATGGTGTGAAGAAGCTGCTGATTTAATTTTTAATTTTTGATCATTCCTAAAAGATCTCAGTGATAAAAAACAACTGCATTTCTCCTGTAAGATGTGGAAAAGAAAATTCATGGAAAATTAAGATTTCAGGGTCCAAAATTTGCTGCGAGAGGAAAGTCATTTTTGATCTTCACCCCCATTTGACCAGTCACCCCACTATTTCTGTAAGACACAGGACTGTGTATTGTGAGCTCAGAGCTAGTGACCATACAGAGTTCTTTATGGAGGACTACATGTAGAATCCAGAATGGGAAACATGTTATGCTAAATATCTTTGGTGTAGTATATTTCTTCTTTACATGCTGATCTAATACCTTAGGATACCTTAGGAACCTCAGTGGAAACAATCAGAACTGTGGGTGACTGCCATGTTTAACTTTTAAAAAATCAGCCCCGTAGTCATAAATCATCTCTTGGCCAGCCCAAAGCCTACTGTATCTACAGTCTGTTCAAATTGAATAACAGAGTTAGCTGGAACTATACTCTCAGGTAGGCCATTCAGAACATCAGCATCTCTGCTCAAAAAACTAAATTTTCTTATATTGAGTCTAAAAAAAGTCTTTGAGCAACTTCCAGCTACTGTATGACCACAGGTGTGAGTAGTTGTGCTAAATTTGAAAAACAAAACCTTGAGTAACATCTGTCATACAAACCTGAAACAATTGTAAAAACCTTAATCATATCACCTCTTAGTCTATGATACTTTAGAGTTGGCAGCTTACACCTCTGTAACCTTCTTGTACAATCTAAGCCTCTTAAAGATGGAATCAGTGTAGTTGCCCTCCTCTGAACCTTTTTCAATTGCCTCAATGCCCAGTTGATTTTAAGGTAACCAAACAACATTGCTGCCTGACAAGAGCCTGAAATAAGAGCTTGAAACTTTGCTCTTCCAAATATGTATATGTACATCTATAATGAGACCCAAGAAAGGGTGATGTAGGCCAAAATGTTGTCATTCCAAGTCTCTCCATCCCCTTCCCTCCTGCATAAAAATGATAAAGAGGGCATCAGGGATCTACATAATTTTATAGGATAATACAGCAAGGTAAGGAGCTTGATAACATGTTCTTTTGGTTACAAGGAGTCATGATTTTTCATATTAAGTTTTTCAATAATTTTATTTTTATGGGATTTAGATGTTTATGATGGAAGCATTCAGCAGTATTTTTCTTTTTTCTTCAGAATTGATGATGGCAGTAACAAGTCTGATACCTGCAAGGTTTCTTTGCATGATCTCCCATTTGATTATTGCAATAACTCTCCTCTGGTCTCGAGTAAGTATACAAACAGAAATCCTTGTACAGTATTTTGCTTTTACCTTTATGCCGAAAGGCACTAGCAGTCACCTTAACTCAACCTAACTTTGAAAGGTAAAATCTCCTCTCATTTCTCTCACAAGTATCTATCATAATATTTGCAAGGCACATATTACATCTTAAGGTAGGTCTGCCAAAAAATTTGTATCCTATAAATCTTAGCACCGAGATGCTCAGATGAGTTAAGGACAATTGTGCAGTCACCTGTTTGAATTTTAATTTTAGTTTTAATTGGTACACTGTTCCTGAAAGCAAAGGAACATTGCAGCAGAGTTAGGTGGTTAAGTGGTCCACCCAAGGTTGCTTCAGTCTGAAAACCAACCAATTTTTTGCACCTGGCCAACAGAGTGTAATGGCAAGCCTCTGTCCCGTAGGAGGAAAGCTGAAGTACGAGGATTAAAACCGACGTACTTTGAGAGGGATTCAGACCCCTGCACATGTGAAACACAGTGGTGTATGGCAGGGTGAAGCACTCAACCATCCAAACTATACCTCTGTATCTCTCTTTTTGATTTAGTGATAATATTTTTGTTAATGAATTGTCAAAAATGAGCCAGATAACTTATTTTAAAAATGCACTATAAATGGTCTGAAACAACATGAAAGATGCTTACTAGGAAAATAAGACCAAATTCATAATATTTAGGTTTTGCTTCATTTTAAGTATGGTTCAATGGGGGACGGCTTAGTCCCTTTAAATAATTAAACATTCTGAGAGCCAGTAATTTCAAATTTAGGTTACTGCATGTGCCTTTTATCATAGCTACTGTATGCTGAAACATAACATGACTGCCCACAAATTCCAGATGATATCACTTTAAAGCTGCTTTCAACTTCCATTATAATCTTGATTTGTGCTCCAGATGTGCATCAAGCACAGTTTGTGTTTGTGTTTTAGCTTGAATGCAAAGGAGCTTACCCATAACCAATTTGAAACTTTCATGAAAAGTCTTTTCTTACATCTTTGTTAGGGGCCAGTCTTTTTTTGCACAGTTTTACAGGAGTATAAATAAAATGTGCTGTTTCTTGGGACCCCTTCCCACCTCCCAGAGTGTACTTTGAAAAAATAATGATTCCTTAAAAAGAATCTATTATTTCTTTTGGAAAAGCATCCATGGGTCTTTACCCCACCCCCCAACGTATGTTTTGTGTTCATGTGAAAATTATGAAACCAATGGATGATTCTTGACCAATTTCTTCATGATGTAACATTTCATATCTTGTCACTGTGAGGTGATGTTTTATTTTGCCTATTTAACATAAAAAATTTTGATCCTTCAATATATTTGTTTTTCAGGATGGGAATGTCAAGTCCTGCTTACCTGAGGATTACACTGATGCTCAGTATAGATCAGTCGATACAGGGTAATTCATAACAAATATGTTGGCAAATATTTCGTAATTAATCTTGGGAGAACGCTTTCATGAAAAGCATATTGTACTAGTCCCCAGTTAATGTAGTGTTCATGTAAATAGCCTGAAGGTGTTTGCCTTAATTGGAAACATTGTTACAGGGATGCAAGTCAGCCTGCAGCCACTGGGGTAAGGTATGGGGGGTGGTTGGGGCTAGAGATGGTAGCAGATTGCACAGCAAATGAGCAATGATCCCCATATTTTGATTTTGTTCCTCCAATTATTTTTGCAGGTGTCGCTGAGTGCAATTACTACACATAATAATGAAATTTTTTGTGCAGTGGCTAGCCAATTGATGCATTTAGGTTCAGAAAGAAAGATTTCATTTTCTCCTTAAATTGAAAGAGTGAGAATGACAGTAGTAAGGAGTCCATTGTTCAGATATTAGGCATTTGGACTAAATAGAATTTGTAGAGGAAACACTGGCTCTCACAGACCCCCATGGCAGATCTGTGTTAGTGTCTCTGCAATCATAAGCCTTTCCTCATTCCCCAGACCTGAGTAGCTTGCTATGGGTTTAGTCACAGGTTAGCTGGTTTGTCTGTGATGTACTTGTATAGTAGCTGGTGTCACATAATTAGGGCTTAAAAATAGGAATGGTTAGTGTTGGCTGGATACTGTTTGAAGAAAGAGAATGTAACCTTACAGGAAGGAGTGTTGTGGGTGGGGGGTGGCGAGGTGGGGGACGGGGTTGTGTCTTACAAAATGTCTGAAAAAATTCTTAAATTTCAGAAACTGTTGGGAAAGTGTTGGGACTCTGAAGTGAATGAAATGCAATTTCCCAGATGACACTATATGAATTGCAAAAAGCTTTAAGTGGCTCACAGGTCAACTTTCTACTGTGCTTTAAACAGTGAGTAGTTTGTCCATGAAAATGAAACATAGGATGCAATTTCCTGACCCTCCATTTTTCTTGATTTCCTCACAGCCTCCTGATTGGTCTAATCCTGGTGATTGTCTTTCTTGCAATCGAAATCATCGGTTTCATCTCTGGTGTCTCCATGTTTATTCACCTAGCAGGTCTGATTTGTATCCTTTCAAATTCCACATAACAAGTGTTCTACAGTTAGTGCCAGTTTGGTTTAGAATAGCAATTATTTGTCAAGAATTGATAGTCATGAGTCATGAGTAGAATAGCCACACACTATCAAGCTTGTATGCCCTATTAATACCAATGTTGAAAAGGTTTCATTGCAAACCAGAGAAAGAAAGCAATCCCGTTACATTTTCTGATTCTCAAAAGCAAAATGCAACTGATAGCATGGTTATTAATGCCAAATCTTCACATCTTGAAAAATGCCTGCTGTAGACACATGGCCAATTCATTGTCAGAAATGGAAATTGGCTCTTGAGGAAGAGAATTTCATTTCAGATTGCACTTTTGACAGCTGCAAAATACTGTTTTTAAAAATTTGCTGGAATATCCCAAACTCAGGTCAGTAGTCTCTTTGTTGTTGAATCATTCAATGCCAGAGCTCAAAATAACCAAAAGCACTGAAGGATATGGTCATTGGCTTTCTTCACTTGGTCACTATGCCTTTCAAAAATTACTCACACCACTTGTGGTAATGCTTTCGTTAGGGGAATATTCCCAGTAGTTGTGTTTGAATGATCATGACTAATCAAGGCTAAAAGCAGTTTTAGTCTGGTGTTATGTGACCGAATTAAAGTGTGAATACCAGCTTGTGAAGACTGCTCAGCAGCAGCACAATGGAACAGAGTTTGTCTGCTCATTATGGACTAATAAAAGGTATCAGCCTTTGGTGATGATAGGCATCTTCAACATGATTAGGTAACTTGCAAATTGTTGGCCCCACTCCAGTGTATTTATTCACATACTGCTTTTGTTACCTAGCAACAGTTACAAAGGTAATCAACTTTCATTGAGTCAATGATGCATGAAGTTGCTGTAGCTCAAAGAAAGAATTTTACAGTATTTTCTTTGAACACTTTGTGGCTATTGCATTCTATTTTAATTTCATTTCAAATTTAGTTTCTCATTTGGAGATCCAGTGAAAAGGGATATGCATATTCTTGTACTGTTTACTATGAAATACAAAACATCTTGCATCAAATGAAAAAAAAATTTGGTGGGAATTTGGTGACTTTAATCATATTTCAATATATTTTTGATGCATGATTGTTCTTGTTATGTTGGTGTTTATTTTTCATGTCTTTGTGTGTTTTGTCTAGTTTCCATAAATTAGAAGCATGCACTGACATTGTTTGACCAGTATGTTTCCATGATGACAGTACCACAGCTACAGGAGCACATGCAAGTGGGTCTATTGCATTGTCTTATTTCTTGTTTGAAGAGTGGCCCTGCTATACATTTTGGTGGATATTCAGTTTTTGTAGGTAAGTACTAGATAACTTTGTAATGATTCACTACCTATACTAATATCCTGCAGCTCAATTACCAGTAATGATACTCCAAGAACCAGACAAAGTAGTAGTGAATCACTACTTAAACTTACCCTAGAGCACACCAGTCAGTATTGATACTCCAAGAGCCAGACACAGTAGTAGTGAATCACTACTTGAATTTACCCTGCAGCACACTAATCAGTATTGATTCCCCAAGAACCAGACACACTAGTTGTGAATCACTACCAATACCAATACCTTGCAGTTAACTTACCAGTACTGGTACTCCAAGAACCAGACACACTTGTAGAGAATCACTACCAATACTTACCCTATAGCACATTTATCAGTGTTGATACTCAAAAAACCAGACACAAGTTGAGTGAATCACTTCTTGTACTAACCATGTAGTGATGCACTACCTATTCTTACACTTACCAGAGTTGATATACACAAAGAACAAGACATACATGTAGTTACTCCTTTCTAGTTCAAACCATATGCATAAATATTATTTAGTAGGCATACTGTCTCTGTAACTTTATAACGTGTTTAGGGCATAGTGACCATAAATTCTTCAAGTTTGATTGTTTTTGAGAGATGTTTCTGAGAGTGTTAGCCTCGTCACAAGCTGTATGATTGTGAATTATTAAGTAAGCTGTTCAGAGTTGCAGGAAGCCATTTACTGTGTTGTCAAGCCAACTACAGCTGTTTTAGACACCATGTCAAAATAGACAAGTCACAGTTCCCGCAGCTAAGCTGCAGCTCCCTCTGCCAAGCTGCACCAGCTGCTGGCATGTTTTGTTACTATACAAATTACAATACAATAACATGAACTAGGACTTTGTATTATGTGTAGCAACAAAGCACGGAATCATGTCTGCAGCTCCTGCAGCTTTGCTGAGGTTGCTGCAGCTTAGCTGAGGCAACCGCAGCCTGAGCTTGATATGGTGGCATAGTGAATCAAGTCAAGTCATTTACTTGTCATTGTGTTATATTAATGGGGACAATTCTCTAAAAGTACTCAAAGTTAGCTTATTTCATAAGGAACTGACTCAACCAATGATCACTTGTTACTATGTTGGTACTTTCTATGTGGTTTTTTGTGTTGTTCCAACCTTTTCAGGTACTGATTTCAGGCACTGAAGGATTGAAACTTCAAAAATAATGAAAGGCAACATGAATTGTGAATAATCATGTCAAATTTCCATCTGTCACTTACAGTGTAGTTCCAGCGTTGATAGAAGTGGTCTTACTGATCGGAATTGCAGGACTCAAGAAAGTGAAATAGAAGGATGAATGATGGACCCAGGTGCAATCTTACAGACCAGAGATCCTGTCGTTTATAAAGGCTGCATGCTTAGGAGCATTCATGTTTAAGAAGAGACATTTCAGGTTTTATTTGACCAAGTTTGTTTCAGTACTTAGAATCACTTCCTTGATAAGAATTAACTGAAATATTTATTATTAGTCTGTCATTTGTTGAGTATGTAGTGTTATGCAGGGCCTCACATAGTCAGAGGTCCTCTGGCCATGTTCTTATAATTCACTTTGTTCCCTGAACTAGGTCAGAACTATGTTTCACTATGTTTTGTGCCACTGTCACTGTGAGAGTGTTCACTGCTATGGCAAGCAGTGCTTTACAGTGATTACTGCAGTGTACTGAATGGATGCAAAAAATATGACTATGTCACAGTTAAACAGTACATGTGCATATATGTACTTGCAGTTTTGGTACTCCATCTTTTAGAGTGGGAAGTCTGAAGTGACTAATTGCACTGGGTCAGCCGGCAGATGGCAGACTAGGCTGCCCAGAGCCTCATTGGGCTGAATGAGGCTAGAGCTAAGTTCCACAATGTTTTGTAGCAACTGTGGGAGCATTCACCTCTGGGATTATCGCAGAGTGTGTTAATGGATGCAAAAAACATGACTTTGTCACGGTAAAACCATACATGCACATGCATGCATGTTTGTGGATCTATTTCACTCTTACTTACCTCATCTGTGTGTTAACGCTCCCATCTCCCATGGAATAAGACTGGATCGGTAAAGGTAATTGGCACAGAGGTGGCGCTATCTGTACTTGGTTTGTTTTGCCAGGTTTTGGTAGCCCATCTTTATAGTGGATGTTACTGACTCAGTGTGGAAAGCCTTTAGTGACACCAGAGTCAGCAGACTTCCAACTAGGCTGAAGGTTTGGGTGGGTTGCCCGACTCTACTTCTGAGTCGGGACTCCTGCTGGGGGTAGAGTAGTGACTCCACTTTTCTTGAGTATTGACTCCTGGGTAATACTTCTTGTTATTAGGCAGGTTTCAATGAAGCAATATGAAACAACTGGCATTTTTGATGTTTTCTGTATCCAATTGCAAATAGTTGGCCATTACCATTCGTTGACATTGTAAGGCCACTCAGCCATTGAGAAGCCTGTAGTGAAAGCTTAATGGTGTTTAGATGAATCTAGTGTCTTTCTGCCATCGGTACAGATCGGAAAGGTGCAAAATCTATGGCGGAAAGGCACTTTCTTAAAATCTGAGAAACAAAAGGTCTTGTTTTCCTTGCAAAAATATTTTCAAAGGGTTACTTTGAGAATGACACATCATTCACTATTAAAATAATCATAATTAACACTTTACTGCCATGGCGGAAAGACATGTTTTCTATGGCGGAAAGTACCTATGGCGGAATGGCACGGGCCCCTGTTTAGATAAACATTAGTATAGCCTAGTAGTGGATAGTTTATAGCTGCTGAGATATTATGTTACTGTGTCAGTTATGATGTCATTGTAGGAGTTGTGACTCCTTGGAGTTGTGGGTAATAGGGCTGTGGGTACCCCATTCCAAAAGTATTGGCCTTGCCCAAGCATACTAGGCTGCCCATAGCCTCACTTGGCCTCAGAAAAACTGTTTCTAGGCCCCTGGTATACAGAAGTTTTCTAAGGGAAACACTGGAATGAACATGTTGTCAGGATAAACTTGTAATTATATTGTACTTCTAGTCTTTAAAATGATCCATATCGAGTCCTTTATACTAAATAATGGCACAAAGGCATCATTCTTTATTCATTCTTTATCCATTGGGTATCAGATTTATAAACGATCTGTTATCCTCAATTGCAGCCTCACTACCTGTGGTGGCGCCCTTTCCCAATCCAGTACTTCTCAATACACCTTCCTTTGTTAGCAAAGAAAGCAAGGACGAAACTCAATTGAAAATCACAACATTTACATAGAAAAATACAACAGCTACAAACAACACAGCTGTAGGGAAGTGCCTACTGAAATCTATTCTAACAGGTCTCAGTGAGACATTCTGGTGGTTTTGACTTTGTAGTTGACCTTCTCAAAGAAGTCTTTGAATCTGATACTTGTTGCATAGATGGCAACTCATCCTGAGCTCCGTCTTAATTATTTTGCCGCCTTATCTCAGCATCATCACCTACTTCTCTTTCAGGATAGCACTCTCTGGTAGGCAACAAGTCTCTACGATTCCTCCTAATGATTTGATTTATCAGTTTCAACTAAGTATGACCTGTCAGCCACTTGATCTGTGTTTTTGCCAAGTTGAGACCAACTTTTGTCATTTTCACCCCTCAAACAAATAGTATCTCCCTTTGACAGTGGCCTTAGGTCTTTTGCCCCACTGTCATGGAAGTGTTTTTGTTTTTGTTTCAGAATACTTTTCTTGCTGATCACACCTTTTGTTCCTTCATTCTTATCGGACAACATACTCTGTTTAATTGGTAGATTTGACCTAATTCTGTGATTCATTAACAGTTGTGCAGGAGAACTACCACATTCTAGTGAGGTACTGGGATATACAAGCATATTGTAGTAAATGTCTTCACCACTCTCTTTTGTTTTTTCAGCAGATATTTTACTACCCGAACAGACTTTTGGATTAACCCATTGGACTGATGGTGCAATGGACTAGAGGTCACATGGATAAAATCCCATCCCTTGGCAAAGCGTGCATACTCTTGACTTGCATACTGCGTGCCATTGTCACTGACCACAAGACTAGGTACCCCATGCCTAGCAAATATCTCTTTTAACTCTTTGATAACACTTGAAATGGAAGTTCCTTTTAGTGTGCAAAATTTTGGATAGTTTGAATAGTAGGCAGTGACAATTAAGTAAGTTTTGTTATCCCAATAATATAAGTCAGTGCCAACTTTTTGTCATGCTCTGGTCAGTATCCAGTGAAGACTTATGGTCTCCTTTTGCTGTTTTTTCCGATACATGGCACAAATTTCGCAACTTCCAATGACTTCAGCTATCTGCTGATTCATGTGAGGCCAATACGTGACTTCACGTGCTGTGGACTTACACTTCTCGATTCCTAGGTGCTCTGTGTGGATTTTGACCAATATTTCTCTGTGCAATGCCTTAGGAATAACAATCCTATTGCCCTTGTATATTACCCCATCACTTACACTCAGTTCAGATCTTATATTCCAATAGTTAACAGCACTAGGTGAACACTGCCATTTCTCATTTGGCCAGCCCTTTTGGATGGATTCAATCAATGCCAGCATGTCAGGGTCTCCTCCCTGTGGTTTGCTTGAATAGTGTCATTTTTTTTCAGTTGAAGCTGGTAGTCTTTTTACAATGAGATCTACATAAATCTGAATATCATGTTCTGTTGTACTTGTCGTTTCAGATGTACCTACAGCTCGTGACGGAGTATCGGCAGGGATTAATTCTTTACCTGGAGTATACCATACCTGTAGATCATATTTTTGTAACTGTATCATCATTATCTGAACTCTGAGAGGACACTCTTTCAGTGGTGTCTTGAACAGTGCTATCAGGGGTTTATGATCAGTTTCTGCTTGTACTGCCTGACCATAAATAAACAGATGGAATCTTTGACAAGCAACTGTAACACTGAGCAACTCCTTTTCGATCTGAGCATAGTTTACTTCTGTGCTCGTCAAAGATGGAGATGCATAGGCTGCTGGAATCCACTCATTCTCATGTTTCTGAAGGAGAACCCTCCCGAGACCTGTCTGAGATGCATCTGAGGATATTTTTGTTTCTTTTGTTGGGTTGTAGAATGCCAAGACTGGTGCACTAGCTAATAAATCCTTTAAATCACACCAAGATCTTTCATGGTTGTGTATCCATACCCACTCATTCTTTTCACTAAGCAGTGACCTCAGAGTAGCTGTTTTAGCAGACAGATCTGGCACAAATTCACCCAGATAATTTATCATCCCCAGGAATCTTTGCAGATCCTTTTTGCATTTTGGCCTTTCCATATTGTGTATGCACGATACATTTTAGGATCTGGTTTAACCCCTTGAGCTGTTAACTTATCTCCTACGAATGTCAACTCAGACACACCAAACTCACATTTAGCTCTAACTTCAGATTTACTTCTCGCACCATTTCTAACAGTTTTATCAATCTGTTATCATGCTCTGATTTGGTCAAACCCCACACGATATTGTCATCCATAGAGGTAGTAACTCCTTTCATGTTTTCAAACAGTTGATGTACTGTACGATGGTACACCTCTGGCGCTGAGGAAATGCCAAAGGGGAGTCTTAGGAAACGGTATCGACCATACGGTGTTATGAATGTGCATTTCTTTGAGCTATCCTCATCCAGTTGTAGCTGCCAAAATCCACTAGAGGCATCTAACTTACTGAACCATTTTGGATTTGCAAACTGGGCCGTAACGTCTTCCCTGGAGGACAGTTTGAAGTGTGCTTATTTACCAACTTTGTTAAGTCCCACAGGGTCCAGATATACCCACTGCCCATTACTTTTGGTGATTATGACCAAAGAGTTAACCCACTCTGTCGGTCCTTCTATTTTTTCTATAACCTGAAGAGACTCCATACGATCTAATTCAGCCTTTAATTTATCTCTTAATCGAAAGGGTACTTTATGACAAGCATTGACCACTGGACTCCCATTTTCTTCTGTCTCAATTTTATGCTCTCCCGGCGTGCATACCAGTCCTTCAAGCACATCCTGATAACTAGTCAGTAACAATTCATATGTGCTATCAAGATCATCAGCAGTAACCTGTGCTACTCTTTGAATTAAATACAGTTTGCTACAAGTTTTGAAGCCAAGAATGGGCTGTGCTTTGTCAAGCTTAACAATGAGGAATGCAGCATGATATATTTTACTCTTGTGCGTAACTTTAGTGATACAATGTCCTGTGACAGGAATATTGACTCCAGAATACCCAGTATGGTGAATCTTTGGCCTTCTTTGTAATCTAGTGTATTGTTTCTCTGAGAGAAGATTAACTTGGGCACCTGTGTCTAATTTAAGTGGAATGAACGTTCCTTCAACCTCTAATGGCAAAATCCACTCACCCCGCGTCTCTTTCAGTATCAACTACATCAACAAAAACCCGTCAGGATCTTCTTGTTCTGTGAGCGAGTCAACTTTTTTCGGAATCATGTGCATCTTAGGGACGGATCCACAACATCTGGCATAATGATTGAGCTTTCCGCATTTGTTGCAGGTTTGTCCCAATGCAGGGCAGTGTCCTGTTTCATGCAATAGCCCACACTTCCCAAATTGCTTTCAGTGTTGTTGGTTTTCGTCCTTCCAATTCGATTTGACTTTGGTGGCTTGATTAAATTTGCGGCCCCGACTTTGTTTACCCCTGCAGAGGTTTCTTGCTTCCTTGAGCACTAGTTGCTTGACTTGTATTTTTGTTGGTTCAGCTGCCCTGCACATAGCAAGTGCAGATTCAAGTCTTCTTTATGTAACAGCCTTTCTCTCAGGTGGCTATCATGTATTCCACATACACTACGATCTTTGATGAGTGAGTCTTTTAAGTCTCCGAACTCGCAAGATTTGGCCCTCATTAGTAGCTCTGTGACGTAATGATCGATAGTCTCACCCTCCTGTTGGATAGTTGTGAAAAACCGATGGCATTCATACGTAATGTTCTTTTTGGGATTGCAATATCTGTCGAACTTATCAGTAACCTTATCTAACTTCATCTTGTCACCTTCAGGAAACTGAATTGTGTTGTAAACTTCAAGGACATCCACTCCTATCACGAAGGAATATGGAAGTTTTTAACGTCATCTGTCTCTTCACTCTTCCCACTAGCCATTCAATATAAATTGAACCTTGCTAGAATCTATTCCAGTTCTTGGCAGTATTGCCTGTTAATTGCAAGCCCACTGGCAGCATTAATTTTTCCATTGTATAGGTCACAGTATTAAAGTGAGTGGTATGGGCCAGTACATACAGTGTAAACAGTTGCATTCATTGAAATTTGCACAACTGGTACCTTACAGCCCTACCGTAAGTGCCCGACTCCCGTTATAATACGGCATAGGCCTAACCACTTACGCTGTCATGAATTAAATCTCCTGTTATCATGGCAATCGTTCACAGTTTATTCCAGGTTTCTCTTCTGACACCATGTAATGATCCTTGTAGAGTCTTTTATACTGAATAATGACACAAAGTTGTTATTCTTCGATTATTTCAACTTCATCGGGTATCAGATTTATAAACGATCTGTTATCCTCACCTGTGGTGGTGCCCTTCCCCGATCCAGTACTTATCAATACAGTGTTATCATACTTGTAAATCATTACAAGTTTGTAGCTACACTTTGGTGCATATGGCTGTCATTATGTAGGGTTTGTGATTCTTTTTCTTTTTTGTAACAAAATGAACAAAATAGATTTTCTCAATTTAAATCAGATTTTTCTATTTTAATCAATTTTTACATGGTTTTTAGTCCATGATTCTTGACCTCTCCATGACCTCTTTTTTTACTAAATCTGTGTCATTTGGCTGATGTATACACTTCCTCTGTAATTGTCAAACTGTAGTACAAAGCTGACTTATTTGAAAAGTCAGTTCATATTTTTTCCAAACAAACCTTGGAGTAGCAGAACCATTCCCTACACATGGCATCCTGTGAAAGCCAATAGCTAGTCTGCACTTGTTTTAAAGCTCTTAATGAGCAAACTTTGTAAATCTTATCCATTATCACAGTTTTCATTATTCTGCACTGTATGTTAGTTTGTTAGATCCAGGGTCCTCCACCTTTTTTTTTTCATCCAGTGACCATCAAACACAATGAAAACCACATTGACCAGCAACTAGATGTAGGAAATATCACCAGTGAGGTCAGGAAATTTGTTTTCATTAAGCCTGAGGTGGCCAGAAATACTGTTCCCAGACATGTTCTGGCTTGACAAAAATGATTTTCTCAACTTCATTTGTGATAGCTGTGACCTCTGGCCCCCAGCACTTTTTGGCAGGATCCTTGGGGTCTGTGGACCCCAGGCTGACAAACGTTTTAGATGAATCTTCTGAAGACTGTTACTTTTTTGTGTCTTTATAAAAAGTAGAGCCCAGAGTTTACATGTACAGTATATAGAGAATTAGGATTTTGTTTGCAGGCAATTCATAATATAATTATTGTGTAGTTTGTAGTGATGTAATTAGTCACTTTTTGCTGAAAAGTGCATTAGCATCATAAACTTGTCCCAACAAGCAGTAAACTATGTCCAAAGTGCTGAAGGGTACTGAACCCTTCAGGGACTTCTTTGTACCATGCTCATAGCACATTGCATTGTATAGTGTATAATGTACACCTTTACTACAAGGCTGTACCATTAAGTCTTAATGTAGGGTGAATCTGGTCAGAATGACTCCAAGGATGGTAAACAGGTTCTTTTATGTCTGAAATGCTGTATAACAGATTAGAAAAAATTACCAGTTGAATTTATTTTTTATGCATTTTCTTAAAAAAGGCAAAGATGTGCCCCAAATCAAATTTCCTGACACAAACAAGTTAAATCACAATTTGAATCATGGATTAAAATTCAGTGATGTGATTTAAAGACCATCCCTGTCATCATTGTGGAAGTTGCCATTTTGAACTTACAACCATAGAGTACTTGAAAGTGATAGCTTTGTATAAGTTTAATACACTTTGGCTCATGTGGCTGTCATTATGTAACTTTATATTGAATTGTACTTGCAGCCATAATGTACTTTTTGTCAGAACTTACTTGTAGTTAAACTTTGGCACATGGTGCTGTCAATGTGCAACTTGTTGTAATGTACTTGCCACCATAATGTACTCATAACTTACTTGCAGTTACACTTTGGTATACATGTTGCCATCATTATGTTAGTTGTTGTAATGTACTTACAGCCATAATGTACTTGAAGTCATAACTTACATGCAGTTACACTTTGGTATACATGTTGCTGTCATTGTGCAACTTGTTATAATGTTATAATGTACTTTAAGTCATAACTTACAGTTACACTATGGCATACCCGTTGCTGTCATTATGTAACTTGTCTTACTGTACTTGCAGCCATAGTGTACTTGAAGTCATAGCTTACTTGCAGTTACATTTTGGTATACATACATGTTGCTGTCATTATGCAAGATGTTGTGATGTACTTGCTGCCATAATGTACTTAACTTACTTGTAGTTACAGTTACACTTCGGTAAATGGTGCTGTCATTATTTAACTTGTCGTAATGTACTCATAGTCACTTTTTACTAGCAGTCATATTTGCATGCAGTCATTGTACACATAAACTTGACTTACATTGTGACTGTACTCACAGTTATGTGTGTAACTTGTAGCGATACACTTTTTCAGGGATCCTGGAAGTTATTAATGAGCCCAGACTCAGTAAATATTTAAAGAGAGTAAGCAGTGGCCCAAATTTATTTTGAACCATCAGCTGAAATTAATGTATCTCTTATCACTCTTTCAAGTGTCTTTCATGATGTCTCTGAACATAAATATTAAATGTAAAGGTAAACAAACAAGCTGCATGACTTCAACAGTTGTCACATGATTGGAAAGAGTCATTCATGAATTAGGATACCAGGGTACATGACTTCAAATTGGGATGACTGCATTTTCCCTTTAAGGTTTTCTGAACCTTCCTTGCCCTGGTATTTGTGATTCTTGAAGTTCATGATCCTAGCCTTCTAGGGCAGTGTGTAGAGGTGGGCAGTGTTATAGTTAAGAAGGCAGAAAGATTTATGTTACTGGTACTACAATTTGGGTCACATGACTCAGGCTCTTTACTACTGTAGTTCCTTTGTCTCTGTCTCTTTATCAAAGGACTAGTACTCTTCATCCAAAAGCATTGTACTTGTACCCACAGACTGAGCCGTGCTGACAGATGGTGACCGTCTTTCAGCAAATAGTTCAAATTTAAACCAAATTCCTTTATATTATGCTTTCAAGCATAGTTGTAGGAAGCTGTTTGAGACTGGAGGGTTGTTTCTGATCGCCGTCCTGGGGGAGGCGGTGTTTTTGAATATTTGAGGGTCCTTAGATGCAATTTGGTGCAACATATTGGACAAGTTTTAAGGTAAATTACTCCCAATTTTTTACCTTTCTTACAGAGGAAACAAATATGCCTATGCATATGCTTTCAAACCTAAGAAAGTTCATTGCAATTCATACTAAATGAGGAAGTTTTCTTTTTTCAGCGGACTGAATGACTAACTCAGTCTCTTATATTGTTCATGAGTTTTAATATGAATGTATCAGAACAAATTTGTAGAGGTCGTTTACTGATTGTACAATAGTTTTGGAGTGAGGGATTTCCAGTGGTCATAAGGCAATAGGGCAATGGATGGGTTGCAATTGACCCCCTCCTTCCAGCATAATCAAATTGAGGTCCAAAGGCAAACTGCAAACTTTTAGTAAGGTCAGCTTCCTTTACAGAACATCAGTATTGCCCCTGCATAAATATCTTCCTCCATGGCATCCACTGGGCTTTTCCATTGTTTGTACAGACTCTTCAATTGGAATAACTGATCCTCTGTCATCTTTTTTACAACAAAGCAAATAAAGAAAAAAACATTGTCATAGCTTTTACACTCACTCCACTCACATAATCTATTCTTCAAAATTCTTCTGGGTTACACAAGAAAGGAAGACAAGGGGGGTTGAAACCAAATGGCTTCAAAACACACCACAGAAATTCTTTTCAAACCAAGAAATTATACCAAAAACATTTTTTTCTTCTATAAACCATATTCAATGATATTCAGATGTAAAACATTTCTTTCTTAGATATTGCTTACTGAAGTGAAAATATTATCTTACATATTCATTTTTCTCTGTAACATGAAGTATGTTTTATATTGCTTACTTTGGAAAGTACTGCCTGGTATGTGAAATGCCAGGATGCATCATGATGTTACTTTCGGCATCCCTAAGTGCTTGTAACATTCTTACAAATTCTAAATTCTTACTTTAGGGGTACTTTCTAAACAGTTACACAATTCCCAATAGCAATGTCTGCTGCCCCCATTAACCCTGAACATTCTGCAAAGAGTGTGGTCACAATTTCATGAAATGACAAAGAATCTTAAACAATCAAGTTGTCAGACAAGGGCATAACCTTATTGGAAGAGAAGATCTTAAAATGAGACCTGTTTCTAGAACAATAGGCATTCTGGTTCTCGAGGTTAAGCCAGTATATTAAAGAGGAAAAGCCTTGTACATGGACGCCTTGAAGTATTATGAATCATCTTGAGTACTCTATTAGAGAAATACTTTGAATTATTTAATATTTTGTATTCAATATTTGTATTCAAAGGAGCAGCCACAAATAAATACGAAGAACTGCCCACAATATCTTTCATTTTTGCTTATTGGGACTGCACAGCAGGCAGACATTTGCTGGAACTGGCTAAACCATTTTGTTTCAAAGCCAGTTTTGACAAATTGGCCAGAAAATCAATAAATGCACACAGTTTGCATGCTGAATATTTATGACGGTTCTTAAGCCATTTTGATGTAAATCAGTACCAACAACTAACATGGTTGCAGCCCAAATTTGCATTGCCAGAGTTTTTGAAATCCTCCATCTTTCCCACTGTAAGTTTGGCATTACTTTTATTCTTTTTAGATAAAATGTGTTACTGATAGTTAATTGGTATGTGAGCCAATCTGATTATGCTTGATGTTGTTAAAGTCATACCTTACCAATCTATCTTCCTTCCCATTTTTGATCTGAAAGTCATCGATATATGCAAATTATTTCCTCCTCACTCTGAAGTGTCACAAAAGTTTCACAACTGAGGTTTGTTACTGGACTTTTTTATCGTAAAAATAAAAACTTTTGAAACAAAACGCAAGGCCCATATTCTTTGTCATTAGATGAACTGTGATCAAAGAGCTTAAATTTCACCTGATAACATAACTTCTTACTAGTTAGTATTGACCTGCATGTGATACTGTTGATAAGGAGACAGGACTTAACCACAATGCCCAAAAGTGACCATTTTTAGTCCTGAAAGTACTGTCACTCCCAATGTGAACTTAACTGCCTCACTTTATTTCATGCATTGATAAAAAATTACCAATTCTTCTTTCCACACTCCAAATACTAAAAACAAAACACAAAAAGTAAAAAAAAATTCCATTTTTCATACAATGTGTATGATCTTGCAACATAGCACCAACACAGCAAATAGAACAGTTTTTAAATTTCTTTTTTTAATTTTCATCGCAAATTCTGATGGTCAAAAAAATTATTTGAGAAATGCAAGGTCTCACAACTCGACAAAAATTGTTTCTGAAACACATATCTACAAATCGACATCTTTTCTTTGCACAAAATCCCATGTGAAACATATCTAAGAAAGCGCTGGAATGAAAAAGGTTAGCTTGCACATCACTCCGAAAAAGGTAAATTAATAAACAATCAATTAAAAAAAAAAAATCAAAATCAAACTTATTTTAACAAGGAAAGTAGTTGATAACAACTTTGTACATGTGTAAATAATCAGAAAACATGAAAAACACAGCATGCTAACCAATTGTCTAATATGTATCCCTCTTATAAAAGAACCGAGTTTTGATTGCAACTGACTTCTTTGTCAGATTATTTGTTGCCATGGTGATGACTTACATTATTTCACAAATGGAGGATTAAAGATCTTCACTGGAAGAACACAGAAGGAAAGAGACGTTGGTTGTATTGTCTTTCCAGCACCAAATAGTTACACCAAAAATTTGAACAGGTCAGACGTGTTCAGGTTAGCAGATATTACAGTTTTGATAGATATCTTTTAAAAACTGTTCTACTAAGGGTTATTTCTGTCCCTTCAAAAGATTATCAAGAAAAAAAAAACAGAATCCCCCTATAGGCATATTCTATGAATGTAGTATTGCTAATTCTGTAAAAAACAGGGTGAAAAATTCCATCATTATTGCATTGAGTTTCAAATAATTTTATAGAAAGTGTGCCCCATTGTCAGAATCTTCCATACCATAGAAAATGTGACTCACCAAAATACTACAAAAAGTACAAATTTTTCACAGCATATCACCCTAATTATAAAAAATGTCACCTTGTGAGTGACTTCTTTGTACATAAAACAACCAATCATGTAACTGAACAGACCACCTTGGTTAGGTTTTATTGTGCTTATAAAATGTCCATGTAATTGTCACATGAGAAATATAACGTGAACAACTCCCCTTACTCCCTTCTTTTCACCCCTGTAACAAAACATACACAGAGCCTTGTTCCACATGACCATACACTGAAAATGGAAAGAAACACAAATCTCCACATCAAGGGCACTCGGCTAGACTTAACTTTTTACCTAGTGTATCCTTGGCTACACATTTTTTCACACACTGCATTTATAAATTAATTTTTCATCTTTGGTATAATGTACAAGGACATAAATTGTCAGCATTTCTTCATTTTATAATTTTTGACAAAACTATTCAAAAAGTAGCACAAATGATTTATAGGCGGTAAACACGAGCAGTGGATACTACTACATCAAAACAATAAAGCGCAAGGGATTAAAGATAAAAAAGAAAAAGAACGAAACAAAACGTATCAATAATTTCAGCTACATGGGCAAAATTCCAGCAATTATTGCAACATCATGGAAACCACACAAATTTCACTGCACTCCAAAATAATAGTGATTTAGATCATTGGTTTAGAAGCCAAAAAGAAAAAAAAAAAAACAATTTCAAAGATGGTCTTATCAGTGGCATCTGAAAGCATCACCTAGTACACAAATGCAAAAAGTGTTGGTTCCAACTAAAGCTGTATTTATTATCAACCCACATAAATAGATCCTCACACTAATTTTGTATTTCATGGAGGGCAGAAAATTTCTGAGTCAACTGTGATACTTAAACCATCCCTACCTTTAATAATTTGAATACAATGTCTCAATTCGGTACATTTGGAGAAATAAAGCCCTCTCTTAAACAAAAGAATCCTAAATTATGTGATGTGGCATGCTTTGCATCTTGTTTTTGACATGAGACAGCTGTCAATTTTCATTTTTCAATACTCCCCTCTCTGAAAATTTGTAAAGAATTATAATTACTTTTGGTTTTTTATAAAACGCAACTAAAATTTCATTTAATTCATTGTCTGGTTGGCCAAAAATGTAGGGCTACTGAGCAATTCCTTTCTTAAACAGACCCAGCAACACTGCCTAAATACTTCGTTCTCAAGTTTCCAGGTGTGACCGAGGTTTGATTTTAACCAATAAAGATTTGATAGTGGACAACACATTTCACACCCCCTTGGGCCACACCCCCTTGGGCTACACCCCACTTAGGTCACATGTTGTGATTTCAGCTGCCATAAGTCCCCTCCTGTTCTGCAACACTAGCCACTGCCATGACCTTTAGGGTCTATTGTTAGTTACAGATCCACCACTGTGAAGTGGACGTTACCTTCACACGAGCACCGGCCTGAAAAATTTAGCTGTCCAATGTGTATTTATTTTAGAATCTTGTTAAATAAAATTTTGTAGTTTTCCATTTTGCATAGTCCTTTTTTTGCTTTACTATTACCTCTGATAAAGTGATCTAAAGTTGGAAGCTCAATAATAGTTATGAAATTGATAAAAAATACCAAACTTTTTAAAAGGTAACAACCTTTCAAAAGCCTAAAAAGGAAAACTAAACACACGAAAAAATGAAAACTGCCATGGGAGAAAGCAGGTATGATTAAAGATAACACAGTATTTGAGACTTTTTAAAGAAGGCGAGGAAAAAAAAGTTTACTTTGGAAGACTAAGTTTAAAGTAACCATAAAGTTAATCTAGACATTGCTGTTTCACAAGACCTGAACTTAGTCTGGTGAATAAGCACATGTTCTGACCAGAGACTTGATCAATCTGGAAATACTTCATTACAATGTCCTATGTGAGAAGAGACTGGATGATCAACACGTCAAAAGTTAAAAACCAAATGGCTCAATGTTGCTATTAAAGAAGGAAACTGTCATAAGAAAGTAAATTTGATTGGATGGTTCATCAGGTAATATATTGCCACAAAAACAGAAATTGAAATACTGATTACGATCAAATGGTTGACGACCTCACCGACTTTCCACAGACGAATCCCTATGTCACCAAGGCACTCGACGTGCCACTCTCAGAAATCTCATCTTCCTGGTGTTTCTTGTGGTGAATCTCCATCTGCGAGAGTCCCATCACAGCTTGCGAGCAACCTTCCTTGATGCAGTGAAAGTGGGCATATTTCTGATTGTATTTGCAATCTGAGAAAGGACATGGTTCTGAGGAGCTGTATGTTTTAAAACAATTCTTCTCAGCTACAGCTGTCTTTGAGTGTTGCTTGCGGTGCACAGCAACCTTGCCGCTGTCGGTGCATATGAATGGACACCGCAGGCAGTGAAAGTGGGTGTTCTTATTTCCAAACTCGCAATCGCTGCGTTTACAGTCCATGGTAGACTTATAACGCTGGAAATCGTCTTGCACAATACTGTCCACTCTATCATGGTGCTGAGCATGTTTGTACATCATTGTCTTACCCGCAAAACGATAGTTGCACCCCTCGTGTAAACAGTGATAATGAGTAGTGTTCAGTGTGTACTGGCAGGAACTATCCCCACAGTGCTCATTTCGCTCAAAACGTTGAAACTTCTCTTGCATAGAAGAGTCCAGCGGTCCTCGCTTGTAGCGTTTGTAACCTGAGGGAGCCCCTGGATCCTCAATGACAAGTGTGAGAGGTCGTTTACGAGGTGAATATGAGCGCCCTGGAGAAGCTGACCTGGGTGGGGAACTGGCTTCCCCATACCGTCCATATGCGTTGCTGGGGGAAGGGGTATCTGATGTCATTGGTTGGCCTGATAATGATGATATAGGCACCAGTAACTGCTGAGGACTTTGAAGGCTTGTATGAGGTGTAATACCAGTGACATTCACCAAGGTGGGTTGGGGTATGGCAGACCATGAGATAGTAGTTGAGCCGGGAGGTATCCCAGGTACCATGGCACTTGAGATGAGTCTTTGATAGAATGGTACAGTTGGTACCATTGTGGGAGGTCCCACCATAGGGGGAGACTCGGCCCTTGGCAGGGACATGATTGGCAAGACAAACTGCTGGCTGCTCCCAGGGTTGTTACTGTTGGGACGATTGAACAGTTTGCCGTAGATGCGGCGCATGTGTTTGCGGCCATGAGATTCCATCTGTTGGACCTGTCAGCAAATTGAAAGGAAAAGGAATAACTACTTTACTGACCTTTCTGTGACTGTCAATTACACGAAACTTGTCTACTTCAAATAATAGAAGACAAAAATGAATTCAAGCAAGATTTCATTAAATCAAGGTAGTAGGGACGAAATCTGTGTGAAGCGCTTCAAATTCCTTCCAAATCTTAAAAATGGTGTCTTTCCAAAGAACCGATTCCTTTGCAAAAATGCTGTCATCCCAATTTGAATTGACATAGCCCAGTATACCCATTCATGTATAGCTCTTTTTGATCATGTGAAAAACATTTTAATTTATGCAGAATTCCTAGTTTTACCTGTCTATCATATCATACCCACTCTTTATGTTTGGAACAAGATAAAAGATTGTTGTACATGAAATAGGAAGAGACATTCAAGATTCAGCTGATGGTTCAAAAATAATGGGAATGATAGATATTTCCCTTTAAAACCATAATGCCTGTTACCATGACAACTACTCATTCTCACCTGCAAAAAGGAGAAGTGACAGCCTTGGTGCATACAGTGGAAGTGCTTATGTAACATGTTGTACTTGCAGCCAGGGCGCTGGCAGTCCACCTTACGGCTGCACTGCTTGAAACTATCAAAAATCAATTTTTCGTTGGTTTTATGATCCAACATCAGCTCCATATTCTCTGTTGCATACTGGCACTCGGCCTTGGTACAGTGAAAGTGGCTCTGTTTGGAGAGGGGGCAATTCTCTCGGGGGCACTTTTCAGCTTCATAGGACTCATACCCAGTACTCCTTTGACTTTGAGAGGCATGAGATGGTGAGTTGTTGGTAACCGTCTGTGGTCGGATGGTAGCCACTGGGGGTGCCGTTATCTGGGGGGATACTGTCCGAGGGGATGACGGCTCAGACAATGCTTCTATTGGCTCCTCTACTCGATCCTGAATCTTCTCTAGGTTTGGGTTTTTACGATGTTTCTCATAGTGTGGTCTCATTAAGGAACTGCCCGTGTGAATGACTTCACCACACCAAGACCCTGGTTTTATTGACTAAGAAGAAGATAGGAGGAAAAAGAAAGTCCATATTATCACAAAATGTCAAAAATATCTGTTGCTGTTTCATAGCATGATGATACAGGTGTATTCAAGCAGCAATTATTGGACTACAAATCCAAAACTGTCAATCACTTCCTAAGTGAAAAGGTAAGATTAAAATTCAAAATAAATGGTCAACAGGACAACAGAATGAATAGAATGGATGTACACAGCTACATGAGCATGACAATTATTAATTGACCAGAGATTAAAGGTCACTGACTTCTACTCCAACCTCATTTTCAGATCCCAACTAAACTAACTGGTTCATCTTTTCCTCAGCAATGCTTTACTATCAATGCCCAGCCTAACAATATCAGCAATCATGGAATCATTCATTTTCCAACTTACATTAAAGAGATGAAAGGATCTAGAGCTTAGAACATTAGGAAATTTTGAAGTCTTGTCTGGTAAAACACAGTGATATGAACAGGGATTCAGAAATTTCCAAGTGATGAGGGCCCAAGTTCATATTTCTCAAGACTGACCTACTTTTTCTCCCACTTTCTAATCCCCCAGTCCTTCAATTCCCCTGCTAAGCACCATAGGTGAAGAAGGGGGGGGGGGGAGGAAGAGAGCACTTGCCCATTCCTTAGTCTCCCTCCTTTGTGCACACTATATGTGATGACTGCAAATACAGCTAGGTTTACATCATTGTTGATTGTGAAAGACATTTCAAAAGACTGCCCTCGATTTGACTTACCCACATGCAGTGGTAGTGAGCCAAAGGACTGAAGACACAACCTTTGAATTTGTCCTCGCAGCTCTGTCCATGAGGGTAGAAGTGGAAACCAAGTTTGGAGGCCTCTTCTGACATAAAGTGGTACCTACAGAATGGAAAAGACAAACAATAACCGGTAAAGGGACATATCAGGTGCTTCAAAGAAAAAACCAAAAGAATTCAAAAGACCCCCTTATCCCAAAAAACAATTACGTTGAGGTTCATGAACTTCATTGGGGTTTATAGATGGACTTGAATCGACACCTTAACCAAACAGACCTACACTCTCTACAGTCTCTACATACCCCATCTCTCACCCCATCCACTGAAAAAATCTTTACGTGTGGTTTTGGGGAGGTTCACAGCTTTTCTCAATTCTCCAATGCATTTTTGACCCAAGAAAGACGAGGAAATTATCCTTTAAAGAGATAAAATTGTTTGTTTCCTAAATGAGGAAGAGACCAGAAACTGCTAGATATTTCACCTTTGAACTTTACAGGAGGGTTTAGCTTGGGAAATGACATTTTTAATACACACATTCCCCTGATTTAAGACAAAAAAGAATATCTCCTTCTTCTGGTGAAAAGTTCTCCCTCCCCTCATGCATTATTCTACCAGCAGCAGAAATCCCAACCAAGTAAATATAGAGGTTCTTCATGTGACATCAGCCCATTTCTGATTGACATGCTGGCCATCACAACACATTCACAGAGGATGTCATGTGTAAACAGTACTTGTACCTAACATGATAGCTTAAATATAAATGTAGTTTAACAAATGCCCAGCTATAAATATGTCTAACAAACACAGAGACGCCCAACGCAGTAACTTCCATGAAAATCCTATTTAGCTACTGTACAACAACTATTTCAACAGAAACCACCTGCTCACTGAAAAAAGAAGTGTTCTTGTTTTCACTTCATGAACTGCTAACTCACTCAACAGGCCCACCATCTGCATTCAAAATTTTGTCTTAAGTAAAATACAACTCCATCCTGAGATTCACATATTGGGGTGAACAAGTTTAAAGGGAATGCAGCAATATACATTAGCATACCCTTGTATCCTAATATATAAATGGCTCTTTTTAGTCATCTGACAATATATACTAAAGAACAATTTGCTGTATCCTTTTGGCAAGCAATGTTCTGAAAACCCATGAAAGACACTTGTTAAGGAAAACAAGAAGAGACTGGAAATTTGAACTGACTTTTCAAAATGACTTCTGTGTAACTGCTTTCTCCCTTACCATCTAAAAAAAGCTTTATGGCACTTTTCCAACATTACCTTTTCAAAATCCAGACTGCTTCCCATTGTCATTAAGTCACTGACATGCACAAAACTCATTAAAATATTAGACAGACTATGCATACACACATTGCCATGAAAGGATATCAAAGCAAATTATCAAAACATAATTTTAACCCTCTAAATTAAACAATTTTTTCAACTAAACAATAAAACCATATTTTTTCAAGTCTACAGACATCTCGAGTGTTTCATACAGAAAACACAACAGTATGCTGTACCAGCATCCAGGTGTATTTTTTTCTTTATTTTTTTGATATTTAAAGAAATACAGCTAGGCTGCCATTTTTTTTTTGTCTATTTTTTTTTCTTGTTTCTGCAAATATTTTATAACTCATAGGCATGCTTAAAAAAATATCACTTGTTTAGCATCCATACATTTCAATTTTGTCTGTTTTCAATAGAATTTATAAGCACAGAGAGAGTGAGAGACTCTACCTGTCTAATAATGCTACAGACTTGATATGCATCCAACTGCACCAAAATTCTTGTGCAAAATTAATTTTGAAATATTGAAGCATCTACCAAGTGTTTGATAATAAGGGTATCAACAATTTTTGGACAAAATGTTTACCTTTACACTTAATAATTTGACCTGATTCAGTGTCACAAGAAACATACAGTTTGAGGTCGGGATCACTCTTAAGGTCAAGCGGGGATCCTAAACAAGTACTATTTTTAAGTGGCCTGTGCCATATCCTACTCATCCCAACTTTACTTGTGACTTCACAATGCATGTCACTAAGTTAAGGAAAGAGAGTACTGCCAGGTATGCAGGCTAGTGAAGACTTGCAGTACCCATAGAACAATATCACCTTCAAATTAAATGGCAATGCTAAGAGCTGCCAATTTGGGGGGTGCGGGTGGGAGGGAGGAGTGTGGCAAAAATTTACATACGTACACAAAGTGACCAATCAAAGGAAGAAAGGAAGAGGTATCAGTGGTACACACACAACAACTATTTTAAGTACATTATTACATTTGCATAGGTGTAGTATTAAAAAGCATTCCTTCCATGTGGACCTCCAACAAGGCCATGTAAACAAACCATGATGTCATCTAAAGAGGGTCTAATAAGCTCAAAATTTAGGAAACCCTTTATAGTGCTGTTTTGATCTTTATTATAAACAGGACGAAAAAGACATTTAAATTCACTACTGAAATGTTTGTTTGAATGATGTGAAAGAATACTTAAGGAATCTTTCATGATTTGAAGTGAAATTCTGACACAGAATCATCAAACGTAACTTAGTTTGGATATGGTTTCAACTTGCTATCTCTGACACTACCATTTACTCTGCTGACCCCAACTTCCCCCTACTTCAACTAATGGCAGACTTATTTCATGGGGCGCCCTCTGCAACTCCCATCCTTAAACCTAACCCCCTTCTGATGAACATTAGCATCATCTTTCTAGCAGTGTAGGGAAGATGTAATGCAAAGGATGGGGTGTAGTAAATCAAGTAAGCAGCAGTCTATGGGACAATTGAATGTTTTAGATTGTAAAATATTAACAGGGATACAGGTAAAAAAACAAATTCTGACCTGGTATGTTTCTTGACGCTTTCTTTGGACTTGAAGATTTGACCGCAGTTGTCCACCACACAGTGATAGTGGTCCTTGTAGAGCATCTCACAACGTGAATTACAGGGATCATTAGCAGTGTACCTAGGAGAAGAAACATTAGCAATGAATATTCGTTTATGCAAATCACCTCACAACGTCTCATCAAATCCCACTTGAGAAAGACAGAGAGTAGCTGTCTCTTCTTTCTAGTAATGTGAGACACAAATATGTGGGAGAAGGTTTAACCAGAATGCAAAAATTCATTGAGGTTTCGATGATATATGTTCTATTCCAAATAATGCCATGATGTAGCATGTCTTTCAGTCACTGGTCAAGTGCTATCTTAACATGTTGGTAAAATCATTTTAGGTTCATATTGATCTTGGGAATTCCTGGGAAATTTTGCATTTTGACATCTGATGACTCAAGATGATGATCTTGGGAATTCTTGGGAAAATTTGCTATTTGCCTTCTGGTGAACTCACGAGACGATCTTGGGAATTCTTAAAATTTTGCTTTTTGACCCCAGATGACCTTTGACCTCCATAAAAAATGATAGGGTTCTTCCTCTTACCATAATGCATGTACATACTACGTATGAAATTTATTCAAGCTTCCTATCTTGAGATATCATGTTAAAAACATTTTCAGTGTTTGACCCCTGGTGACCCTACATGACCTTTGACCTCCACCAAACATGATAGCATTCATCTTCCCACCATAACACATCCACATACTACCTATGAAATCTATCCAAGCTTCCTATCTTGAGATATCGTGTCAACATGGTTTTCAGCATTCGACCCCCGGTGACCCCAGATGACCTTTGACCTCCATTAAAAAACAATAGAGTTCTTCCTCTTACCATAACACATCTACATACTAAGTATGAAATTTATCCAAGCTTCCTAACTTGAGATATCATGTTAATAAGGTTTTCAGCATTCGGCCCCCGTGACCCCTAATGACCTTTGACATCCACCAAAAATCATAGGGTTCTTTCTCTTAGCATAACACATCTACATACTAAGTATGAAATTTATCCAAGCTTCCTATCTTGAGATATCGTGTTAACAAGGTTTACAGAGTTTGACCTCCGGTGACCCCAGATGACCTTTGACCTCCACCACAAACGATAGGGTTCTTCCTCTTACCATAACGCATCTACATACTAAGTGTGAAATTTATCCAAGCTTCCTAACTTGAGATATCGTGTTAACAAGGTTTTCAGCATTCGACCCCCGGTGACCCCAGATGACCTTTGACCTCCATCAAAAAACAATAGAGTTCTTCCTCTTACCATAACACATCTACATACTAAGTATGAAATTTATCCAAGCTTCCTAACTTGAGATATCATGTTAATAAGGTTTTTAGCATTCGACCCCCTGTGACCCCAGATGACCTTTGACCTCCACCAAAAATGATAGGGTTCTTTCTCTTAGCATAACGCATCTACATACTAAGTATGAAATTTATCCAAGCTTCCTATCTTGAGATATCGTGTTAACAAGGTTTTCAGAGTTTGACCTCCGGTGACCCCAGATGACCTTTGACCTCCACCACAAACGATAGGGTTCTTCCTCTTACCATAACGCATCTACATACTAAGTATGAAATTTATCCAAGCTTCCTAACTTGAGATATCGTGTTAACAAGGTTTTCAGCATTCGACCCCCGGTGACCCCAGATGACCTTTGACCTCCATCAAAAATGACTGGGTTCTTCCTCTTACCATAACGCATCTACATACTACGTATGAAATTTATCCAAGCTTCCTATCTTGAGATATCGTGTTAACAAGGTTTTCAGAGTTTGACCTCCGGTGACCCCAGATGACCTTTGACCTCCACCACAAACGATAGGGTTTTTCCTCTTACCATAACGCATCTACATACTAAGTATGAAATTTATCCAAGCTTCCTAACTTGAGATAACGTGTTAACAAGGTTTTCAGCATTCGACCCCCGGTGACCCCAGATGACCTTTGACCTCCATCAAAAACAATAGGGTTCTTCCTCTTACCATAACGCATCTACATACTACGTATGAAATTTATCCAAGCTTCCTATCTCGAGATATCGTGTTAACAAGGTTTTCGGAGTTTGACCCCCAGTGACCCCAGATGACCTTTGACCCCCACCAAAAACAATAGGGTTCTTCCTCTCAATATGGGGCATCTATGTACCAAGTTTGAGAACTGTCAGAGTTTCCCTTCTTGAGATATCGTGTTAACGAGCAAAGTGTCACAAACACACATACACACACACACCCACACATACACACACACACACACACATACACACACACGCACATACACACATACATACACACATACGCCATCACGAATGCATTGGTTTCTCTTATCATCGAAACCAAAAAAGGCTTTTTACTTTGTTACTACACTGCCAGAGGAATGTTACCCACCATGAAAACTAGGGAAACGCCTTATTATTAAACAACACTTGGACCTAACAGACTTACAGTGAATTGATATAGGTGTTCAAGATTACTCACTCACATTCACAATAATGTACAATATTTTCTTGTGACTTCTCAAGGCTTCAACTTCCAATTTTTCAGCCATATTTATCAGAAAATTTTATGCTAATTTTATTACATTTGGTGTAAAATTTTATGTTTGTTACAATTTCTTTGTTTCTTCAAGTTGCCAAATTTACTTCACAATTTTATGATTACATATGATCTTGCTAACTGTTGTGTTTCTTTTTTTTCAATTTCAACTGAAATTTCATAAATTTTATGATTTTATACCACAGTGGGAGTCTTTCATTACATTATGAATCATACTGTTGAATAATGTGATGACTTAAGCAGGTATTCTGTACAACAGAAATTGAATGCATATGTGTTCAGTTGTATGATATCCCTTGGAAAGTGCTTGGTGGAAGTATGCCAATACTAAGTGAGGAGGACAAGTACCACCAATATTATAAGCACAGGAGGTATCTATCAAATTTATGAACATTATTGCTAGTCGCACAAAGACATTAAAATATCTAATTGCAAACATTACGGCAAATGACCTATGTTTCGATGTCTGCACGCTACCAATAAACTAACATGAAGCTTTTCGGAGTTAACATCCTTAGTCTGATCTTTTACCGCATTACTAGTAAGAAACTTTCATTTCTGACTTTATCAGCACTCATTTCGTTGATTAAGAGATGTGTATAATTTCTTGGTTTCATCAAACATTATGACCTGCTGACTTTACTGTTATTTTGATCCAGCAGTTCATTGCATATTACACAACTTGTCCCTAAGGTGCGCTTTTTGATAGTAATATGTCTGAATAAAATCAATATTGTTTTGATACAGTTTTGCAAATAACTTTATTCTCAAACTGCAAAAACTGTTTCGGATATACATAGACAAATTCCACTACAAAGTAGTTTGCAATAAACTGTGTTGTCTTAACTGTCAATTGACACGTAGTTGTAAAAAAAAAATTCATCTGGTATTCTAAGAATCTGTGGTCACCTAATGTTATGCCATAAACTATGTACTGCATACATACAACATCTGGTCCGTTTCATAACAAGTTACAATTGATCTTAAGTTTAATCTGCCATGCAATCATCCTACTGATATCAAACTTAAGATCAATCTTGACCGCTTATGAAACAGGGCCCAGTACTGTTTGAAATGCTGCCTGTCCACCATTGATATTGCTCAATTTGTGAGATAAAGGTCCAACATTACCAATATTGCTAGTTATTAACATCTGGTTTGGAGCTCACAATCAAAAAAAAATTCTTCTAGACTATAATGATGTACCCAAGAGGGATTAGTACGATCTCACTGGGTGAAATGCAGCTCCGTTGAAGTCCCTTACCCTCACAGAAAAAGTTTGAGGGGATTACTTATTCTTATCACTTTTGAACTACTCACCTCTTCAGGTACTTCCTCCATGTGTCTTCCTGTTTGCCATCATCTGCTGACTTTTCCCCATCGTCGGAGATGTCTTCCTCCTCTCCGTAGGGTGGTGAAATGTCCGATGGCACTGGCAAGTTCAACGAATCATTGAGCTCTTCTCCTTCAGAGTTGCCGACTGTTGCCTCAATCTTTGCAAAAGCCTCAGGCAGTTTCTTTTCTTCTGGGGACTCTCGTTCCTTGTAAGGGGGTGGGGGTCTTGACATTTCCGGAGAGGAGGGCTCCGATTTAACAACCTGAGAAATGCTGTCGCCAGATGATGATGATGATGCTGATGATGGCATGGGAGGCATCAAAGGCAGGGCACCCATTGAGGTGTTTACCAGGGGCATCTGACCCCCAATACTAAGGGCTTGGTAAGGGATACCTGGTTTGAGAACCACCATAGGGGACTGTAAAACATTCTGTAGGATGCTTGATTCTGATTTCACTAGAGGTAATGGGTGGCTGTTACTGGTGCCTGGGAGACCTGCTTGCATCTGGTGTTTGAGGTTGATGGCACCATGCTTATCAATATTCGTACGATCATAACGAATGATTCTTTCCAAACGTTCATGCTTGCGTTTGTGAGAGTGCATCTGGTTGGCTGTGGTGAAAACAAAGTTACATCCGGGACGAAGGCAGTGAAAGTGGTTGAGCATGTGTGAGTATGGGCAACTGTCGTATCTGCAAGACTGAATAATAAAAACAAAGTAAAAATACTTTTTTTTCTCAATTAGGTCTTAAGATAGAAAGGTATGTACTAAATAATGCAAATCTGTACAGCAACCTTTGTGACAGAGTGTTACAATATTTCATGTCTAAATTCTTCCGGTGATAGAAGAGAAGGGGACATTTGTAATTCTACACTCACTTGACCTGTATAGGATCTCAACCAAAAGTTATTTTGAAGAGTTTAACTGTTCCTTGATGACAAATTTCAGAGAAAGAGGCAACAGACGTTAACCCTCTTCTCTTTATTTATGATAGCACCGATCTGGGAAAAATACAGAGACTTCAAACTGAAGATGAATTGGTTGTAGATAGTGGCACATGAAGTACTGAACCTCATCTTCTGAGAGGGATTACAATACAAGTACACGAAAGGTCACCTATTTTCTCACCATTGATGAGGTTAAAAACTGTGAATGACAACTGATTTTGAGCTAAACTGATCAACTGGATAGCCACCCCATCACAAGATGAGAGGTTGAACACAAAGTTTACTTCACAACTAAGTACACTGGGAAATGTTAAATGAAGAGACAGTTATTAGAGGTCTCCCTTGTCTTCCTCCCCCAAGCATAAAATGCTACTTACATCTGAGGGAAGTGGGGGCGAGGTGGAGGAGAGAGGGGGGGGGAGAAAAAGTCCAGGTTTTAAGCACACAAAAGATAATACCACTCACAACTTACAAACTTTACTGATCAGAATATAGAAGACACACTTGTGTGAAACTATTTAAAAACTTCTTTTCAGTCTGGGCTTAAAATGTATGACGAATATGTGAAAATGATGATGAAACTAGGTCTTAATGAAACTTTCAAGTTATTGTCAAAATCTTTTCACCATTTAAACCAACAGATCAAAGAAAGAGTGAAAAAGGATGACCAAAGTATAACTCTTTCTAACAGTAACCTATACATTTTCTATTTCTCATGCTTGCCTGTTCCCTGCAATCAAATTTGTTCCGTGATCAACTTATCACTACAGAACATTCCTACAAAGGACCTTTGCCACAATTTGTCTTTGGCCAAGTTGTTTTAAGTGTACACAGCTTTAATAACAATCAGCCTTCTTTTTTTCATTTATTTTCAAAACACGTTTGTTTTCATTATACCTTTATATTCTTCCTCATCCCTTTCTTCTTCTTCGAGGAATCCCACAGCCACTGTTCCTGTGGATCCCCGGTAAGCTGAAAATACAACCAACGGTTTAGAACCCAAAACAAACTTTCTTTTTTGCAATGTTAAAGGAAGGGGGGTCAAATAATTGTACAAGCATATAGGACTTATTCCTTGCTTACTCTTCCTTCTCTTTTGTATTTCTTCGGGACAAAAACAAACAAAGTTTATCCTCTTTTGCTGAAATAAGACAAAAAATGCTCTACTTTCTAAAACTTTCAAAGTGAAGGGTAAGACAGGAAGGAACAAGCAAGCAGGAGTATTCGGGTCACTTGACAGACATGTGGACCTTTTCGAAGTGCCATAAGAAAGGAATGAGCAGAATCATAAAATCTTTGACTGTATTTGTGAGAAAAGATCATCTAAAGAGCCGAAGGAAGCAGTATTATAAGATGACAGGAAAGTAGGACTTACCTCGTGCTTACTGAATTTTTTGAAGCCCTCTCGCTTGTAAATATCATCTTTGGTGTGAAAGGTCTTGTGTCTTTCAATATCATATTTGTTTTTGAAGACAAAATTGCAGCCCTGCCTCTGACAGTGAAAGTGAGTCGTTTTCATGCCGTAAAATTCACATGTTTGTTTACCACAGTCCTCTGTGGCACGATACCTCTGGAAGCCCTCGTTCAGTAGTGATGCATTCTTCTTGTGAAAGTTTTCATGACCCAGGACATCTGAGGTACTGGTGTAAACTTTGTTACATCCTTGCTGTTATGTCAAACATCAGTAAAATTGATTGATAATAGACACCAATTAAATTTAACTCAAATCAAACTTTAAACTGATTTAATAGTGATTAAATGGATCTGACACTGCATTATGGGAAATCTCCTCTAAAGAATAATTTGGCACTCCCATAGTTTGAAGTAAGATTTCAAGAAAAAAAAAATGCTTTTCATTAAATCCTACCTTTTGTGGTTCAGTTCCATATACACATGTATTTAACATTCAATACAGAATCTTTTATTACATAACAACTGGCATGTTTATAAATATAGCATATTCAGTATCTACAAACTAAATGCCACATGACTCCCTATATATACCAAGACATATTAGCATTACTACTAGTTTAGATTAAAATTACTCTCATTAATTTAGTGCAGCAGTGACTGTAGTATATTAATACTTTTATTGACTAGTTGATAAAACCTATCAAAGGTGTTAAAAATGGTTGTATATTTTTGGAAAATTTACATGCAGCACATCATTTTATACAGCAAAATTAATCTACTCTAGTCTTTCATTCTATTAACTTGTCAAAAAATTTAAAAGCATGAAACAAATAGACCTTCATCACTTTTTCTTTTTGGTTTTGGTGATTAGTACACCTCATGTATAAAACTAATTTTTTCGTTAAAATTTAAGTTACAGATATCTAACTGTGATTGCTTTATTTTGGGATAAAATGTTGTAACATCAATGTCACAGTGGGTGGAAGGAAGGTAAGGGGGTGGAACGAGGATAGGTGATGATGGAAGGGAAAAGGTGGGAGAGACGGCAAAACTACAGGGACAATGCTGAGGAAGATCCTTTTCTAGATTACATTTTTCTACCATGCTAGGGAGGGGAAGGGGAAAGAGGGGAGGGGAAAGAGGGGCACTATTGTGAAGTTGAGTTTTTAACAACTATCTTCTTCAGAGTGAGCCTAAGCCATTTGCCTGATATGTGTTTAAAATGCTATAAGGCTCCCAGTTCCACTTCAGGGTCAACTTAGGTACCAAAGGTTATACTCATTGGTGGTATTATATTACAAGGCTAGTGATCCCTAGTACACAGTGACACAAATAGGTCCTTATGTCAAAGTTAAAATGAACACATGATACACATTATTGCATTAAACGTTAATCCAACTCAGGTAAGAAATTGAAAAGGCACCTCTTTTGAAAAATGTCTGGGGGTGATCACTCCCCCATATCCTAACCCTCCCAGCTTCATCACTATGCAAATATATGTACACCATTCTGAAATATTCAAACAAATCAAGCCCAATGAAGAATACAGACTGCACCTCCTCTTGTCCCCTTCCCAAACATCCCAGAATACTCCCTCCCCACCCCACTGCTACTACTTCTGGGTAATTTACTTAATACAACTGATTTACTGTGCAAGTTATTTCCAGTCTACCATAGGAATGCAAAAATTGCATCGTGAATTGCAAAAATTTGTAATTAAGATGTTATTTGTATTCTCCTAATACCAACAACGATATCAAATATCTGAGATGAAAGACAAACAGCATGTACGAGAAACATTGTCGACACAAAGGAGGATAATTTATTTCCCACCCCCAAAAAAACCAGCAAAAGTGTAGATCAATAAAATAAGCAGTGTGTGGCCTTGCAGAAATCCATAACTTGCAAATTGTGTATATCAGTGACAACATTAAAAATTGTTTAATTTTGATTTTTCATAGGAAAAAAAGGAGCAAAAAGCAGGCAGGAAGTTTAGTGACGAGGAGCCACTAATTGAATGATGGCGGCTCTTCCAACCGATAGTTACGTGTACGTGATTAATGTGTCATACAAACATCTGTCTCCCAGCAGGTAACAAAGACACATAGACAATTCAGTTTCTGTCAGGATAATATCTTGTTTTTTTCCGCTTTTTTCACAAAAGCAATTTTATTTAAAATCTGTGGGTATAATCAAGGAGGAACCAGACAGGCTGGAATCATGACACCAGTGTGACACTTCTGCTGTCAGAGAGAATGGTGTTATGGAAAATTACCGAGAGGGGGGGGGGGTTGAGGTAAGCATGTAATAATGTGCAAATAAGATAAGTATTAGCGGCTTGCTAGGTAAGAATTCATGACAATTAATAGAATGGAAAAAAACATTCAAAAAATATTCTGTTTACTGGGAACTTAAAAAGGATACTTGAAAGAAAAGTATTGAAATTTTTATTTATTTTTTATCAACATTTGATTCATAACCTTCAATTAAACATTAGTCTCTGAGTGCATCTCTAAAGAAAATATTAGGCCACTGATGAAAATTGGTGAGGTTTGGGAGTCTATGAGCTCCCATGCTTGCCTCCTTTTTACACATAAATGCCCCACTAATGCCTATACTGTCTGACATAGTTAAAAGCAAAGTGGGTGACATCATGCTCTAAGATCCCACCTCATGTCCTTACCAACTGTGGAGAAAAACAACTTTTACACTTTGATTTTTTAAGTGGACCTCTCACCTGCATGCAGTGATAATGAGTGTTGCGGAAATTGAGGGCGCACCCAGGATAGTGATGACTACAGTCATCTGATGGACTGAAGCGCATAAAGCCGTGTTGAAGCGAGTCGTCCCGCCTTCTGTGCCAATTATAGTGTCTCATGACATCCTCCTTACGTGTAAATCTCTAAAATGGCAGAAGAACCATCACAATAAGGTTGTCAAAAAGTAATTTAAATGAGCAAGTTCTGTTAATCTCATAAATCTTTTACACACCAGGTGACAGTCTGTGTTATCCTTTTCAAAAAAAAAAAAATGTCCTATGCAATAACAGCAAAGACTAAGTCGATTTCGTAACTGTGACATGTACCGTCAGTAACGGATGAAAAAAGGTCCTTTATATTTTGGAAATATGTGCCAAATTTTGACATAAATCAGTGAAATGGAACAGTTTATAAAAGTTACAAATGGAAAACTGTTACTCTACTTAAACAATTTTGGTACCATCCATTCTGTAACTAAAGAACACTGAATTGGTGAATATTAATGTTGTTGGGATTTTGGGTGCGCATGGTATGAGTGGGGATTTGATACTTTGATTTCTGTGTTCTGCTCTGTTCTGCCTTTTATAGCATACCGACTTTTGTAGGATTGATTTCTATCTCTGGAAGTTTATATTATCCTTTATTTGCTCTTGCTTGTGATAAAACAAACACCTATCTATGGATTATTCCCCCTAACCCCACCGCCACTGGAACCCCCCCTTCCCTATCACTGGGTCAGTTACATGACACATCCCCTAAAACTCAGCTTTCCTTTTCTATTACTTTTCTCAGAACTCTTTGTGCATTCCCAACAAAATACTTTTCAATAAACACTGTTTCATAATGAAAAAAATGTCGGTACAGTTGTATTAAACATGGAAAAAAATGCCACAAAAGAAAATACAAAAACTGCCTATAAACACCAGGTATTTAAATATTTTCTAATTAACTTCCAGTCATTTTAGCACACCCCTCCAAGTTATTAAAGAAAAGAAACTTTAATTGAAAAGTAATGTCATGTCAGCTTCACTACATCACATTTAACTTAATATTGATAGCTACCCTCCCTCAATGTAAGAGGTATTAATGCATCTGAGAACAAAGGGAAGACATTTTACCTGGCTCATTTCATCAACCTTTGAGCCTCAACTTTTATCATCAAAACATTGAAAATGATAACAAATAAAGTAAACACACACCACAACAGATCAAACTCCTCCAACATTTCCTTTAGGCCCCCACTGTTCAAAAAATATCACTCCCTCTGAATAACCAGCTTGAGCTATGACAAAGCCGGAGCAAATGAAGCTCAATAAATGAAAACCAAGCTTCTCGTATATCCTTCAGCCGTAACCTCTTTCAAACCAGAAGCCATCCAGACCACAAACCAGCCCCTCCAACATTGCCCAATAAGGACCGACAGATGTCGTTACACGACTTGAATAAAAGTTGAGGTGGTCCTTGGATTGTGCTCAGACTTCGGGCATCCCTACGGTAGTATGTCATTGGCAGAACATAACATCGTTAAGCTATTCTCTCCAAGTGTCACTTAAATCGTATATTTCCTCCCAACATGATGTCGTAGCAATTTTTTGACACACGGCCAACAGCTGTTTCAAGTAATTAACATCTTTGTTCGTTGTCTTTTTCGTACGTCCCGATACTTTCCAGCAATGCTCTTATAGTGCAGTTTCATGACAAACTATCCCGAGTTGACAATTTCATATTAAAATATGAAAGCTATGTTAAGAATTTCAATGGAATTTATACCAAAGTTCAGTTCAAGATTATTTCCACTACAAATTGCTAAGCTAAACTGATGGTTTTATTACACTGGAGCTGGATGTATTTCCAATGGCCCTGTTGTTAATGTCTGTAACTTTCCGGCTTTCACAGAAATGGACTAATTAGACAAAATGGCAGTTTTCCAAAACATCCAATGTCTCAGCAAAATTATGGATGCAAGGGAAGATGGCGAAGTTCATTAGAGAAGTTTTTCAAAGGTCACATTCTTTCAAAGTTATAAGATTTCATTTGCACATGTGAGTTGGATATGATAAATGCTGTGCAGAAATGTGGCTTGGGGGCTTTTTAGGGGGCAGTACCTCCATTATTGTGGAAATATTCCACGCAATATGAGTGCAGAAATTTGCTTGTAGTCTGGGGGCCTAGTTTGGTGAGTACGACGGTTATGCCATTCTTCTGCGTCACAATAAGGAGACAGTGGAAAGGCTGCGATAAGCTTGCAAACCCTGAAGCCTTAATTTTAATATGCCAACATTTTGCCAAGTCCAATTGTACTGTCATTAAATGAAGAGGGTTATTAAAAAACTGGTTAAATAAAAGCTGAGGTGACAGTTTCATAGAATGGTACTAAATATTCATTACCAGACAGCCTTTAATTTCTGGCTGAGTTCTGTAATTAAGTTTTACAGTTTTAGAATCTTCATTTTTAATATTGTTTGACATTTACTGGTTACTTTGTAAGAAAAAAATGGGCTGCATATATTGAGGCTTTCCTCTAAAATCATATACACCTGGCTTGTTATTAAAAATTTATAACAGCTAAAATGTACTAATATGAGAAATTCCACTTATTCTTTTTTAATACTGAATTAAAGGCTTCTTACAAATGCAAAGTCCATACAGAAGGGAAAAGTCATAAAAGGTAATAAAATGGAGACTAAATTGGGGAACTTATATAGAAATCTGGTCTTATCTGAAGGTGATGACGGAAATAACTGTCTTTTTGTAGACAAGGTACTGTACAACCTGAGGTATACCTTAGTCACACCATTAAGTTTCTCTGTCTCAGTTACATTATCATTCTTTACGGAATAAAAAAAAGTTTAGTAATAAAGAATCATTCTGTTCCAATTTTTCATAATACTGAGATTCACAACTCTTCCTACACCTTGTGTGATGTTAACTTAACGAAACAGGACACGGCTGGGGAAGCAAAACTGGAAAATGGGGCTGCTCACATATTTGTGTGTCTGGCTGAGTTATTTTAGAAGACCTTGCAAGCGGTTGGGGCCCCATTTTTACAGGCTGACAACTGTCCAAAGAGAGAGCTTCCTTACATCTCAACAAATACAAACACATCGGCTTTGTTACTCCTGACGAAAAATTGATGACTTGCCCAGTCAAGGAGCAAATGTCACGGTTACTTGGGAGGATAAAACCCGAGGGCGATCTATTTCAGGATTGCCGTTTTGAAACAAAGCAATTAATCTGTACCTATGATGAAGAGAAATGTTTTCTACTGTGGAAATTGATTAATCCAGCCAATTACTCCAAAACTATCCACAAGAATAGATTAACCCGCTCAATGAGGAGAAGCTCTGATTATTTGCAGATTGTCCATAAGACAAAAGTGTACTTTAAAGAGGAAGTCTTCATTTCGAATGGAGGATGTAAATCGTTTGATAAACCTGAAGGAATCCGTTGTTTGAGGGAAAAGTTAGGAACTTGGGCAAAACTGTCTGACGGCTGTAAAATTAGCAGAGGAAATCACCACCCGGTGATTAAAATCATGAGTTTATCAAAGCTGGACTCGACTCCCCCTCTTGTTGAAGTGTGAATGGCTTACAGCACTGAGGAAGTAGCCATAACAGATTGCTATGATTCATGTCAAATGACTAATTTTTTATCATTTCAACCACTAAATTTTGCTTTCCTCTAGTAAACCATTTTACAATCCATCACTGACCTTTAAGGGCATAAATGATGGGGGAATGCTCTTACTCCACAATTAATATGCGACAAATACTCCTTTCATGTTTAAAGTGCAGCATGTTAAACCTCTACAAAACGTTTCAGATAGCTTCTGGTCAGCTGGTAGTATAGTTCTGCACTATCACATGAGGTACATTCTATACACTAAATAATAACGTTATCACTAGCTTGAAGGCCACAAATTCACCAAAACTCCCTGGTTTGGGAGTCTATGAGCTCCGATACTTACCTCCTATTTACATGGGTTAGGTTATAGGGCACCCTCAAAGGTAGGGGATCCTGCGGTGTTATTAGGTTTGCCAGGGGGTTATTGCAGGCAATAATGGTATACATATGTAAACAGGAGGTAATGAGGAGCAAAGTAGACCTACCATTCTTCCATACTTTAATTTCAACAAATTCTCTCAAGTAGAAAGTACTATTTTGCACTATTCTTGCTGCCATTTTTTTGTTTTTGTTTTCTTAAGGGGGTGGGGTTTACTGGGGGGCAGTTAGGAGAAGAATTAGAAGGAAAACCAAACTCACAGCAAAGTTGCATTCCTCTTCTGTGCAGTGGAAATGCTCCTTGTAGTGGAAGCCACAATGTTGGCAGTTTTCATTGGCAGCATATCTGGATTTTTGCACCAAAAAAAAATAAAAAAATAAAAAAAATGAGAATTGCATTGAGGGAAAAAGTTTGTAAAGCACAAATAAGATTTACAGAAAATGTCTGGTTGTTAAAAAAGGAGATAGAAATATTTCCACTGATAAAAACATACAGTATACTATTGGTTGTCTATACAGAAGTGAAGGATGGCAAACAATAAGACCACATGATACAGATCAGGTCAAAGGTGAAACCAAGATGAGCAAAGAAAAGATGTAATGACCTAGCATGTAAATATAATACAGACAGGGAGGCATTTCTATGGAGAAACAATTTTTTAATTCTATAATTAATGAAAAATCAAAATAACCAAGAAGAACTTTTACCCAGAAGGTAAACAACAGTAAACCTTCCAAAAATGCCCCAAGGATGGCACAAGGCTACAAATCTGCTTCATCCTATGTGGGGCCATTTCATAAGCAATTTGAGAGAAATGGGTATGTGGGAAGAACCAAACACATTGCCATAAAAGATGTAAAAGAAAAAAAGGGCAGGATTTCATGAAAGATGAATACTGACACACTGTACAATAAGCACTGTGCTGAAAAATGAAACATTTTTCAATTTGCTACCAAATTTCTAGCCATGTGGAGATCTGACTTGTTTCTGACTGAGATTCATAGGGTAACTTTTAGATTTTATTGGCATTGATGAAGTAATGACCCTAAAAAAACATTTTCCATCACTTTCATCATTACAGCGCCCTCTATGATACACTCTAACTGCCCTTAAAGTGTTTCTAATAAACTGCAATTCAACTGGAGATGTCATGATCACAAGTCAAGATAGAGAGAGTGCAGCCTCTTACTGAGAGATTACACAGAAACCAGCATAATTGTTGAATGAACAATGAACCCATTGAATATAACTTAATAATTACGAAAAATTTAGGTTTCTATTTTTTGTCTTTTTCCGGATTGTCCTTCAGGGTGAACTCCCTGCATCTTCAAAATTTTGCATAAAAAATGTTCTATTAAAGTCGACGAAAGTAACGGGAACACTCTTAAGTCTCTGCTTTTTGTCCTGTTTTCATGGTAAAAACTGAAAGTATACAAATAGTCATAGAGCTAGCAATTAGTTCACAAGTGCTTTCAAAATCATTTATTCACAATAATTAAAAGGAAGAATTATATCTAAGGTTCTTCACTTCTTGTCAAACATGCTTCTTTGCAAACAATGATTTTTTTGAATCATTTACCAGCTGCCTGATATAACTTCACATTTCTCAAGCCCTGCAGAGCTGGAAAAAAGATAAACACTCCAGGCAGGCATTGGGAATGTAATGAATGGACACATTTTGTTTTCAAAGCCTACAATCATCTCTGTATGAAAATTTATGACCACACAGACAAGTACAGAAATTTAATGCTTGGGTGAGAATGGAAATTTAACTTTTATGTATGGATAGTATGGATGAGGAGCAGAAGGGGGAGGGGAGGGGGGTGGCATGGAGAGAGGGAGGACAGGAGGGAGGGAGAAGGAAGTTGTAGATGATCTTGTAGGTCTTCTTACCTTGCAATGTACTTGCTGAAGCCTTTCACAGGTTCACTTCCAATGATGTCTGCCTCCTCACGTTGGCCTGACAACAGGCTTCGCTTGAAAAGTCCCGACTGTGAAGACTCGGAGGAAGCTTTGTTTGAAGAATCACCATTGAGTCTGGGTTGTGGGAGGGATCCTGATTGAGGACCTGTCCCAATCTCCATCCTACTGCTAAGATTCATAGCTGTCAAAGGTCCAGGTATCAAATGAGGCAATGGGGGCATTCCTGTGATGGAACTCAAAACGGGGAATGGAGATCTAGGCAACATGGTCTGTGCAAGGCTGGCACTGGGTAAGTCCATTTCTGATCCCCTTTGATGAAGTCTAGAGACCCCTTCCACAGGAGAAGTACTCTGTGAACAGACTGGATTGCCCCCTCTTTGCCCCTTCATGTGACTGCTTAACTCCTCAGAAAGCTTATGTGACTCTAACTCTCGCTTCCCGATCACTTTCTCAATAGAGTTTCCCTGATTTAGTTGGTGAATATAACTATCGTATTTTGAGATTCTGGCATTGGGAATATCATGTGAGATACTCTCTCCTGCAACATGGAAATACCACAAATCATCATTTTAGGAGTATTTAAAGAAAGCTATCTTATACTACAATGCTTACATATAAAGCAAACACCCAATGCTAATTAGATGTATACAGTAGCAACTGAGTCAGCTACCCTCAACCTCTGTGTAGTGTGGTCATCCTATGTGCCAAGTTCCTTTGTCATATCGATATATACAACCCAAGACCTACCCACTTTCAAAAATATTATTTATGATTTTTTATACCAGTTTTTGTTGAAATTTATGATTATTTTACAACATTCTAAGGGGAAATTAGGCTTTCTATAATTTTTATACTCCAATGAATATGCTTCAGTGAACAAGTCAACTTCAGAGCAAGTGACAGTGCTCACAAGGATTGAACTACTTTCTGTCCCCAATGTTAGCTTTCCTTCAAATCTTATGCTTTTTCATGATTTTGATACTTTTTTATGTTATTCTATACTTTTTATCATACTTCATAACAACTTCATAATTATTTTCCCCACATTGCAGTCCTAATAAAAACCACACAGTGAACCATTCACAGACTGATTGTGTGAAGTACCCTCTCACCCAGGCCAAAAAAAAAAAAACAAAAGAAAAAAAATACTTTTACATAATTTGAAACTAAACATATCTACTTTACCACCAGAATGTTTAGGTTATGTGCAGGATGCAAGTTGCATGCAGTATTCTTTGTGAACAAGTTATGAACAGTGTTTGATGTTCTCAGAATGTCAGTTGCACAAAGCTGGCAGGCTTAAATTATTAGAGAGGGTGAAACATGACTGTAATAGCATATACTTGATATTCAACAATACTCTCATAGAATCTAGAGAGCATTTTATACTAAGCCTTCACATGAAAACAGTAGTTTACAACCAGTTATATAACCATTTCTCGATGGAACATTGAAAAAGTGTCAGCAGATTTAATGCTCTAAACAACTAAAAGAAATGAAAAACTAAAAACTGGCACAACTGAAAACAATTGACTTAAGAATGAAAGAAGTATTGAAATTAGCAAAAATATACACACATGTATGACTAATATCAAGTCCGTTTGAGAGAAACCGGAGTTTTTGAATTTCATTGAATTCAAATAATGACTTGCATTGTCAATATTGAGGAGAGAGTGATGTAGACATACAATCGTTTTATACATAATTCTTTACTTACTTGTGGGAAAACCACTAAAAAATGGTTGTAATCAAATTTCAGCTATTATGGGTTGATTATGCCAGTTGTCTTTTTTAAACAATACCATGAAAGCCAACCTTGTATGTTTTTATTCTCTATCTTTACAAGGAATAGGGAGATTTCACGCGTGCAAATGTCAACTTACGCAACCACATTCTGGAGGACAAATAAACACGTGGATGCTAGGTCATGTAATAAAGTAATGAGGTGTGTGGCGCAGTGTCCTCCAGAACAACTAGCGTGTCTGCTGAATTTTACCTTTTGACCTTTGGTGCAACCTCCCTATATCTAAGTTAAGTAGTTACCTGCTTCCAATTTTTGGATGAAGTAATCATATTTTGAAAATCTGCTGGATCGCTCTTGATCTTCTGAAAAATAAAAGGGTTTAATTTATTGTTCATGAAAGAAGTATGGATTTCTATTACGTCAGAAAAGAGTGAAGCATTATGTTTATCACCATGGTAACAAACCCTTGTAACGGAGCCTACAGATATTCCATAGTAGCAAATCACATCACATAACAATTAAGTGCGCTCTGTGCCAACTTGAAGTGGTATCTCCTTTATACTCACTACCACACTATCCCTCATTTAGTAAATGATTATATCCTTTTCACCTTTTTAATTTTCATGCCTTTTACTCACAGTGCAAGGAATGATACATTTTATTACATAGGTATGAACAAGAAGAGGTTTGGGGTAAATGCAAATAATGGGTGTGGGGTAAAACAAAGGGAAGGACCTACAGCAGGAAGTATGCTTTGATGTGCATCCATAAGGGCTCAAGTGCATTGTTTTAGAAAACAGTCTAATAACACCACTCTCATCCAACAGACGAGGACGTGTCCATGTCTCACATTTCCAGAGTTTGGGTGGCTTGGAGGTTTTTTGGAAAGAAATGAGCGTATTCCCAAACTTACAAAAAACATAGAAGTTTTTGACATACCATCGTCCATGTTCTTATCTCCCTTCACGTGTAAATTCATCTTTTTAACAAACGTCTGCGACCCATTGTGCAGACCCAGTTTTCTCTTTCCACTAGACGTTCTCTTCTCCAGTTTCATGTGCATAAACTTTGGTTGAAGCTCATCATGAAGCCCTCTCGCATCCGATTTAGGTGGATTGGCTCGAATTTCCTGTTCCAGTCTGGCCCTGAATGCATCAACTGGCCTCTTGGCATAAGCCTTAAGGTTTTCCTGGGTCAGTTGCCCTGTAGGTGACAAAGAGTACAAATGAGGCTAATTATGTTGTTACACACTGGGGGTGGGGGGGGGTTACCTGGCTATACTCCAGAGTAGCAACTCCTGGCAGGGAGTCAAGTAGCTGGCTCCACTTTACTTGAAATTGCAAAACCTGGGTCATTTTCTATACTGTCAAAAATATGTACAAAAAGCAGATTTTGGAGATAAGATTTGTGTTACTTGACAGGTTTTCCACAAAGTCTTATTGCACAATTTGCTTTTGCAATCTTTTTCTGAATTCAATTGTTAAGTTTTCTCCTCATTTGGCCACTATGATTCTCAGACATTGCCAGGTAGGCAGTAGGCAACTCAGCTGCAGAGAAGCCTCTAGTGTAAGCCTACCGTTGTATTCATACTCACTGCCAGGCTAGTAGTCAACAGTGTATATAGCTAATTTTGGTATACGTTCCTGTCTCACCATATGACGTCACTGTAGGAGTCACAACTTCAGACTTGCAACTAATAAGGCTATGTGTAACTGACTCCAAAAGTACTGGAGTTGCCCAAACCTGTAACATACTATTCATGAGAGCAAACTTGCTGAAAAGTAGGAATACACCTCAGGAAGACTGAAGTAATTTCACAAGAAGTGGATGTACTAGACTTCCAAAACTACAGGCTTATGATGAGAAGAGGTTGAAGGGGCCCATGCGATGACCCCCATCCCCAGCCTCGTCTCCCCCACAGATAGACCACTTTGAACATACATTTGTTTTCAAAAGCCATTCTGCAATTACCATCTGCGCACCCCCCATCTCCAAAAATTGTAAATGTCTGCTACCCTTGGGCTTTAGACAACATCTCACTCCCATGATGGTTTTCACACTCAAAGGCTACAAATTCTATCCAGATTGAGTTCCCTTCTGACGGAAAATTGACCCTTTCCTTTAGACAACCTAGTTCAGGGACTGAAGTATTTAGCATTTTAGAGATAAATTTGTAAAAACATTATCAAGATGAAATGAACTGAAAAAGGACCCCTTCAAGCATTAAAAAACCTCACAAAACTTGTAAAAGAAAAACAACACATAGAACATGATGGGAGTATAAAAGTACTCCCCTGCAGTATGTTAAATCCTGCAATTACAATCATTTTTGATACAGTATAAGATATTACACAGAATGACTTTTGGCCCAATTATAACAAAAATCTCAACTTTTCTTATAAAATCTATGCCTCCCATCTGTCATGTCACACCACATGAGTTTGTCTGAGATGTAAACAATATATAATAACAAACTCTGCCCCACATAAATTATGGAAGCCCTCTCACTCGCGTAAACTTATGGCAAACTCTTCAGGAGATCTATGCTCAAGTCTGTGGCTTTTCAAAATTAACCGTACGCCATATATCACGAGCATACCAATGCCACTACAGGAGACGAACACACTTCAGACTCTACGCTTCTTGTCCAGCTGGACACACTATGACATTTCTAAGTATTTAAATGCTTCCGATGGGGTTGCTATGTTTTCAAAAAAAAAAGTCTACTGGCATATACACAAAGATTCTTCCCTGAAAATAAAGGCGACCTCAAGAGTAACATTGTTTAGACTTTTGAACCCGGCGGTGCTAAATCAGAATGTGTGTTGACAGATCGCAAAATTTTTCATGATTACCAGCATTAATGTTTTGATGGAAAAAGAAGAATGAGACAATGTTTTGTGGAAAGAATTACGAAATACCCCAATGTCTACCTGCCATACCTCATTTACAAGCAGTCCATGTGTTGTGGCCTGTTAAGTTCAGCAATAAGTAACAGTGACATTTTTACTAGTGTCTACATTTCGGAGAGATACCATCAACTTATATCATTAGTTACTGTTGAGCAATGGCTACCATATTCCTTATCACATCATCAACAACCAAGGCTGTATTTTCCTCTTTAATAATTCCTCTTCAGATGAGCTTTCTTCTTAAGGGAACTGGATCCTCTTAATATGGTATCTGATATCATTATGAAATGATCTGAGGACCAGCAATAGGAAAAGTCAGAATTTTTGAAGTACTGAACAAAAATTAATAGCTTCAAATTGAAAGGAGGTTGTAATTCAAAACTGAATAAAACCAAAAGGGAGGGAAAACTGTATGTCTTTGAGAACCATTCCCTAGCAACCAAACAAAAGCAAAGTACAAAAAGCAAGAAAAAAGGTAAGACTCAAGGGAACCTTGAGCTACCTTCTCCTGATATGTGCCCCAGTGCCCTACACAAAAAAGGTTAGATAACTTATGCATGACACCTTCCATCGTTCAGCAGCACATCAATGGAATTGATTCCTGTGGAACTAAGGCCATTTGATTCTTTTTTAAATTGTCAAACATTGTCTTATAACTTTTTCCATTCTTTTTGCTATTTATTTTTTCTCAATGTCATGAATTGATGTATTCCCCACATTTGTAACACAAATCCAGCAACCTTGTTTATAGAATTATGCACGTGTAAAAATTAAGTATTATTAAGGTGAGAGTCAGGGGTCATTGCCACTTGAAACAATAGTCTAAAGGAACTTAATCCACAAAACTCCCTGGTTTAGGAATCTATGAGCCAGGACACCTCTTATTTACATATGTAACCTTCACTTACCTGCAGTCCTGGTAAATCAAAGAAAGCTTAGTGGAAGACAGCCTCCTAGAGAGGGCCCTTAATCCATCATTTGTCAAGGAAAAAGTCTTTACACATTTTTTGGTAAGTTTTCTGACAAAACTTTCAATTCTCATGTTTGGTTCTCAAAAGATTAGAACATGAAGTCACTTTTTTAAGATTTTCTATTGAAAATAAGCAAGAGGCAAGCAGGTATGATGTAACGGCTTCACACCAGTGACCTATGTTGTGTATTTCTTCAGTTTTCCTTTTTTGAACTTAGATTCGTAAGAGTTGTTATTTTCTTGCTTAGGGTACGTAAAATTTACACCCTTAACAATAGACAAGGGAGGAATGCATTCTCAACATTAGAGTGCAAGTGGTGTAATAGATCAGTTTGTTGAAGGGTCAAAGTTCCCAGTATGAGGTTAATGTGCTTCAGGTCAGCTAAACAACTCTACAATAACAAGCAAACAATTTCAGGCTTTCAAGTAGACCCATATGAAAAGTAGCATAAAAGTAGGATCAGAATTGCTCAATAAAACTGGAGAAAAGGAGCATTTTGTAGGACAAAAGAAGGACAAAAAGAGGCGTTTTGCAGGTTCTTTCATTGATCCAAAGCAATGCTGACAGCATGATGTTAAAGATGCTTTCAAGCATTTTTGCAAATTGTAATATACAATTTTAGTCATTTCTTTTACCTCAAAAATTAGCATAAAGTAGGAAAAAGTAGGATTTTCAAGAAAAAGTAGAGGAAATAGGACGAAGGACAAAAAAGTAGGAGAAAATATGATAAGTTGAAGTCACTTGAAAGCCTGCAATGTGGAAATCTGGAAGACAATGTACATGAGAGTGCTAGCTTTCGCAGGAGTATTGTTATTCACGGACAATGACTTCACAGTAACCCTGACTGGCCTATGGCCTATAGTAATAACTTCTTGAGCTTCTGCATAATACAAAACCCAAAGACCACTGGTGCCAAATTTTTAGAATATTCATTGCTATACCTGTACATGTTTTTGAATATTTTTATGCAATGAACATGATGGTCTCTGAATGACCCAGCTTACTGTAGATTCTATACATCCTGTGGCGGATCCAGAGGGGGTGCTGTGGGAGCACGTGCATCCCCAAAATTTCCAAGACTAAAATTTTTACACATTGTGCCTTAATTACTATTCTATCGCAGACACCTCACTGTTGCTCTCATCACAGTTTTGATATAGAAACTCGTACACTATATGAAGAGCACCATGTTTTTTAATCTAAGTCCTTCAGATGGACGACACTCTCCCACAATGGTTGAATCTACTCCACCCCCAAACAAAAATCCTGGATCCACCCCAGACATCCCAACACTTTAGGACTACCTGCATATTCACATGAGAGTATACAATATCTATGTTCATGTGTGGGAGGAGAAGAAACATGTAAAAGGCAAAGATTACTGTCAAGTTTCAAAGAGCCAACTCTAAACGACCCTCAAATTACCGCTGACCTCAAATTCCTTGCCATCCAGCACAGACTTCATCCAGTGAAGGTTTAAGTTCGCATAGCGACTATAATCTCTTAATTCCTAACACCCCAACATTTTCCCCCCACGAATCACTGTGCTTAAAAGTTTCTATCAAATTCTATAACTATGTATGAGAAGCAGTTCGAAACTTATGTCAATACACAGACACAGACAGCCAAACAGATAGATAGATTGACAGACAGACATCAAAAATGACATTTCCGTAAACTCTACACAAACTGCAGTCATGAACTCTGAAAAAAGGAACAACCAGTTCTAGAATCAATATCACGAGGAAGACGCAAATGAGCACGATTGACTGACTGGGGGTAGGTCTGATGGAGATAGCCACGTAGTCCATACTAAGCAATTGCCTGCTTCTAAGTATTCAGGAGGGTTAAATGTAGTTCTTATAGTCTGCAAGACAGCTGAAGAAGGCAGGGGTGTCAAACTGCTATAAATCAGAGGCAATTTCTGTAACCAATCTTTTAAAATAAGATGTGCTAAGCTGACAGCTGTATAATTGTAAGGCTGAACAGATGCACACATATCACTGATGCAGAATCACAATTTCAGAGGTGTTAACAAACAACTGCTCCCTTGTAAAACACAATTTTTTTTTTCTTTAAAACCCCAAAATTTATGCCACTGCACCATAAGACACTCTTGGGCAGAGGGAGACAGAGAGCAATGGAATAAAAAGAAATTAAGGGAGACATTGTAAAATACTGAGTAAGCACATCTATGTAGTTAACAGTTCATGATAACTAACATGCTATATTAATTTAACACTGTTTATACACAAATCCAACAATCTCCTTCCCCCCACTGTTTATAAATTCCATGACCAACCATATCTTTCAACAAAAGCCCTACCCTACCTCCTTAAGACATTCTTCCCCATCAAAAGAAATGACATACAAATATCACACTCCAACACTAAGTATCATTTCTCATTTGTGGTTTTCTGATAAGTTAAAAGTAATTATCCCCTTCCCATGTTTGTAACTGAATAATAAAATCATTTTTCCAAGGACATAAACAAATAGGGATATGTTTCTCAAGAATGTCTGTTCAATTTTCAAATATTACTAGTCCTTTTCTCTCATGTTCCTTCAAGCCAGTTATTAAGATCTCATAAATGTACGGCAGCCTTCTTCCACCCTCTATACTGCCCCTCGGGAAAAACTCCATGCTTCCACACGACGCACAACTTTCCTTCTTCTTTTAGAAATTTCAATTTCCGCTAACACAGCTCTTAATCTCACCCAAACAGCCCTCATAATACTTTCGCACCTTTTTAACCGTCGCCTAATTTGCACAAATAAGGAAAAAACAAATCCTGCCGGGGGCTTTTTAATCCAATTTTCCTAAAAGGCCAAAAATGCCATTATACCGACCCAAAATATCTACCTCCCTACTTTTTCCCTCATATTGCAATGCCAGAGATAGTTCAAATATTTTCAAGCCGGGGTCGCTTGGGCAAATTTGCAGTTCATTTAAGAAACAACCAAGTCAAATTGGCTGTAGAGAGTAGTTTGCTCCTATGAGTCAGCTGGGCTATGACAAATTCTTTAAATTTCTTCCTCTCGTCAAAAAAGGCAAGATGCCTTAAAGACGTGATTCCCATGGAGATGAGGAGAGGAAATTTGATATTATTACCAAGATGAGAATGGCTGGCGGAGTGGCTTATTAAGATGAGTAAAAATTAATTTGTATCAGCAACGGACAGATGAGCAGCAATTGTCTACAATTATTAAGGGAAATAGCTTTTGTTTTCTATCAAAATGTTTGGCAAAAATCAAAATGAAATTGAGGTCGTAATGGCGCTTTGAGCCCTTGGAAAATCTTGTGGGTACTTAAATTGAAATATGAATCATTAAAAAGTTCAATTAAAAAGGAAGAATGCAGAAAAAAAATGTGAGGGTGCTGCCTGCATTCCGATGGATAAATGGTTGATGCTGAGGCCTGCTCCAGATATAAATCTGTGTCAATATGATGCTGGATGTCACAACTGCCAGTCAGAAGTCAAGATGATACCTATGCTTTGTTCATGTCATAACTTGGATGGATGAGAGGGTGATATGGGTATATTTTAAGAATTAAAAGGATAATTATGGAGGAAAGTAATCCTTTTAATATAACTCAGAGTTATTTCATATTTGTCATTTGCATACCATATATGGTCATATGTGAGTCACAATGCAAAGCTTTATTTCAAAAGGGTGGTTGAGGACTGAAATAAACACCATGGGGTTATTAATGTTCTACTGAGTCCAAATGAAATTAAGAGCAGACAAGATGAGGGTGGGGTGGTGGTGGTTGAAGGGCAGTGAACAGGGAAGTGAGGGGCTGAATGAAATGATAGTGAAACTGGAGGTGACAAAAGAGAAAAAATAAAACAAGTGTAGAGAGAGAGAAAGAAAGCAAAAAAGAAAGCAAAAAAGAAGACAGAAAAGAGAAAATATATGAAGACAAAGAAAACATAGATTAAGATCCCATGTACTACCCTTTATGGGAATAGGCAGTTACCCCAACTTCATACTTGGAAACCTAATTCTCTGAAATCCTCACTTCTTTGAATACACACATCTCACATGTTTCAGAACAAAAACTCGGCTACATTTATCTTGACAACAGCCAACCATGCATTACAACTGCAGCTATGACAACATGGGAGGGGAAGGGAGGGAGGAATGGAGGGGGGGGGGAGAAGAGATGCTAGCAAAGAGGGTGACTTTCTTTGCCGTTTAAACACCTACTCTCCCCTGACCCCCAAGGTTGTATGCATCACTCATCTACACTCAGAACAAATGCTGTTCGACAGCATTTAATCTACTGTTGTTTTTAGATACTGAGAGGATAAAGTATACATTTAAGTAGCCTAACACAGTGTTCCTAGTAGTGAAGGACTGGCTATCCATATCAATATCAGTATTGGCTGATATGTTGCTCATATTTGTCATAGAGGTATTGGAAATTTTATCTCTAAAACACTGATACTCCCAACTGTATATTAAATTGGCCTATATGCTTTCTACAAAAGTTACATAAATTTACTTTTGAATATCTGACTACATGTGCCAATGTTTGACCTCACATTAAATGTTACTGGTCATGTGAGCACAACAACCCACAGTTTTATGTGCAGTATGCTCATTTCTAAAATAAGTGCACTGGAGGAGTAGTATCTGCCGATATTGTAAATTGAAACAGGATAAACATCAATAACATCTATTAGTGATATACATACAACACTAGGTCCTAGAAATATGTGTTCATCAGCAAAGCATTTTGGTCAATTCAGGACAGCTACTGATGTCTGCATGTATACATACAAAATGAGTATTTGTATAGCTTTGACAAGGAAACTTTTGAACAGAAAGTACTGTTTTCTAATGTTCCTGGTTTCTCATGACAAGTTCACGTTCACAATATCCGTGAGCAATATGATAAGTTTAAGATGGATATTTTCCTTCCTGTTTCTTGTAATTCTAGGAACTCTTTTGAAGGTATGTGGACGTGCAACCAAAAAAGCTGTTTTTCCCCAACAGTATATTGAAACTCCTTCTCAAGTTGAAGTCCTTCAAAGTTTAACCATTTCCGAGATAACTCATTACACACAAAACTAATGATGTGGAGTGTTGCAGGCTTTTGGCCATTTCTTTCATTAACAGTCTCTGAATTATTTATATCTGTTAATTACATGCTCATTCGCAATTTTTGTGTGTGGCACTGACATTTTTCAAACAAAAAGATGTTGTTTCCAAAGTAAACCCATTAAGGCATACCAACATCACAAATGTCCTTGAAATGATGAATTAGTAAACCAAGGTTAATATATATACCTTGTGAATCCCTTCTCCCACTCACTCAGGCCTGTAGCCAGACAGGGTACTATAGAAGGGTGAGATTAGTTCCAGGACAAGGGGAGGGGAATTTTAGAGGGGAAGGAATGTATACTTAAATGCACTAGCATATTAATTTCTAATTTCTGGTGGGGTGAAATTTCTTTCAAGGAGCATCCCTCTCCCTCCCCCCTGGCTACAGGCCTCCCCCTTTACAAGTTTGCAAACTTAATTTCCATCAGTCATACAGAAGGAAAAGTACATCTTTCTAGTAACATTGTCAATATTTGAAGGATCAGACAAAAACTAGCTAACAGTAATTTCCATGTTTTCAATGCTTGTTATTCCAAACAGCAGATAGCCTTTGACATTTTTTTGCTAGACCTTTGTGGAAGGCTCACTGTTTTTTTTTTTTTTTTTCCTTTCAATGCATCGGGAATGATTTCCTTGTGACTGTAAAATGGCAAATTGCAACAGATATGTACTGTACATGGATTGGTGCACAGCAAGGTATGTGGTACTTAATTTAAATGAATAAACTATTCCATTTATTTGATTTTTTTAAGTTTTCAATACTACAATTTATCAGAATTACCAAGAAATTAACACAGGTCAGTGGTACAGCTCTTAATTGACCCAACTTAGTGGTAGACCTAGCTTTTAACTATATTTTAACTAATTTCATTTCAGACATTTTCTAAGTGCTGATATTTCCATCATTTGATTGATCCTTCTGAAACAAGAAATTTTTAAATTTTCAATCTCCTTATACTTCTCTCTTCCTCCTGCCATCTTGATCTACAAATAATCAGATACCATGCCGTAAACTTTCAAAAATGACTTTTATCTGTGGTAATTCCTCGTCCTCGGCTGCTTTGTTAGCCTCATTAGATCTTCCGCACTATTAACCTAACGCTTTTATCCGAGACCAAACGGGCCCACCAGACTCTCTCAAAGTTAACATATGCCGTCGACTAGTCGGACACAAATGCCGCCACGGCTTGCCAAAATTTGCTATCAAAAGTTGGTTACCAATATTTACGGTCCAAGTGCAGGAAGCAATCACTGTTTATTTACGGCTATCACCCATTAATCCAATGTTTTTGTGAACCATATGGAATTTTATTTCATATTTTCTGTTTCCTTAATTAATGTCATTATACCTTTAATGACTCCAGGCAACAAGGAATTTCAATTTGCCATCCTCTTTTCATATGAAGACATACAGTTGTTAGAAAAATTGTTTAAGAGGGCAGGTTGGCAGAAGATGCATACTTCTGGTCACCATATATCTACATAACTGACAGGAGAATAAAGGCAATTTGCAATGAGGGAGCCAGGGGTAAAAATAAAAGTTTACATCTCCAGTGATAGTTTCTTACAAAAGTTTCTGTTTCATTTCAAAAATTTATTCATATCTGCAGGAACTAGTGACCAAGTCTCCTAAAAGTACAGTATCTAGAGTGGTGAAAACAGAACAATGGTTATTACACTAAATCAATAGGACTTCAGGAGGCCACCCTCCTTTGGAGGGAGCCCTCCTCCACTGTGCTATTGGTTTGCCAGGGTCTTACTGTGGGTAAGTGGGGATTACATTTGTAAATAGGAGGAATGAGGGGGCAATGTATTTTCAATATACCCTTGACTGGTATTGTACGGTGGGCAATAGATTATTTACTTAATTTTCCCCAAGTCATTTAGTTCTGACTTCCTATCTTTAACATTCTCATTATGAGACTCCATCTCAGTTATTCTACATCCTAGTAATGAAAATCATATTAAATTTCCTATATTTGTTCAATTTTCAAATAACCAGATAGGCACCTACAGTTCCAGTTAGTCCTTTGTACTACTAACAGCTGTAAGCATACAGAACTTCTTTTAAATGAGTGATTGAGCATGTCTGACATACTAATGATTTTTAACCACAATTTTGCTTAAAAATACACATTCTGCAAAATAAGGGTCTACAACCCCCTACCCCTCCCTGTACATCTATGACAGTGGCCTCCCAAGTTCCAGGCGCCCTCTATCGTTAGGGGATACTGCGGTTCTATTAGTTTTTTGCCAGGCGTTTATTACATGCATTAATGGTACATATGTAAATAGGAGGTAATGAGGAGCAAAATAGACCAATACATGGGGAATTCAAGTTTTCAAAAACTGGCAAACATGTGAGGGAAATTCATGTTGTCAAAAACAGGCAAAGACTTCCATGAATTTACTAACTTGAACTTCTAACATAAGGTTACTTAACAGCACTACAGCTGTGTCTGTCACAAAGCAGGATTATCTTCAAGTTATCTTCTCCCCCCCCCCCCCCTTTTTTAGAGTGTTGCTTTCTTTCAGTTTATTTAAGCTAACATTCATAGAATTCTTTTCAGCTAATCCTCAGAGGTACAATATTAGAGCCATTTTAAAGACTTCATAGAGTATTCCAAAAGTCATGCCATGTCTAAAAATGTTTTGAGGCTCAATGTTTGTTACATATGGCACTTCAATTCATCACATTCCCTGCTTACAAAATACCTTACATATACCTGCATTAAAATCATCTTTTACCATCTTATCTCTACCCAACACATCAGGAAAGGGCTCAAAGATAACATTAAAAACATCTGCGGATACAAATCAACGTATCTACATACAAGTGTACTTCTCATTATCATTTTGCCACTGTTTTCAAGCCAAGAACTGTTTAACTTGTCTATGTAAACTCACAAAACCCTTTTAATGATTGAGATAAAACGTTAACACTCAGATGAAATCCATTAACCCCTCCATGACTCATAATTTTAAATTGTTGGCCAAGAACCAGATCAACATTGTCTTTGTCTCCTTTCAGAAAAGAATAAAAAAAAAAAAAAAACTCTAAAACTTTTTTCACAGAGGGGAAGGAAACATGGTTAAAGAACCTAGAGATAAAGCTGCAAAATTCCGACAAAACTGTCACTTCCTGCCGTAAGATGGTTCTGTAATCTAAGCGGTAACTAGCAAATTTGGTCTCCTCTCTAAACAAGCTTTAGATTGGGGTTGTAATGAAGGAAATTGAAATCACAGCATTAATCAAGATTGAGGGTCTGTCTCTTCCTTTCACAGGATTAAGGTCATTTTGAGCAATTTAAGCATAAAAATGGCCTGGAAGTGAATCAGACGGAGAAGTTGATTCCGAACACAGGATAGCGTTGCTCACAATGAAACCTATTTGGAGACAATAGCCTTGGCCTGGTCTCAATACAGGTCATGTTTTGGAATGAAAAAAGGCAATAAAAACACCTCATCCTTAGAATAAAACTGCTAAAATCTTCTAAGCATATTTAACTGGAAAACAGTATACTTTTATACAAAGCACACTTGTTGAAAGTGTTAGTCTTTCAGTGAAAATAACTCCACACAAAGTTCATCCAGTTGAGTCAAGTGTTTCATGGTATTGGATGCTTGTACTTCACTTAAAGGGTAAATGAAGAATTAGTTTATAAAATAGCATCCACATTTATGTTAATCTCTTTTATGACAATATTTTTGGTTTGAATTGTCAAACTCATGCAGGATAATGCCTTGGTTTATCTTTTAAAATGATTATAGGAAAAAGAAGAGATCTGTAGGATTTAGCAGATGCTTCTTATAAAGATTAGGGTAAAACTACTTAATCCCTTTAAACTGCACACAATCCCCTTAAACTGGGTACACTCGTGTTACATCTCTTATCTCATTAAACTTGTAACATCCAAGCTTCCTGAACTCCCTAAAAAAGTCTTCCAGACTTGGCAAGCAAGAAGAGGACAAGGGAGGGCGCCCTCCAACACTGAGCTAGGTAAGACTTAATTGCCAGGTACTTACTGCAAGTTAGGTGTTACTTAAGTACACCAGGAAAAGAGGGGTAATGTGGGTTTCCTTGAGGTGTGATGTGGGTTTATTTATTCCAAAAAGACAAAAAACCATTTCTTACAAATACGTGTATTTTTATAAACACACATACTGTGTCACAAGTCATCACGTCGGCAATGGCTCCAAGTTTCATCGCAAAATAAGAAAGGAACAATCTCTCACCCCTCCTTGTGTACTGTGAGATTATTACTATTGAGGGTTGTTTTTACATCAAGGGAGGTTGCCTATGGGAAAGCCAGGCCTGTTGATGCTGTGTAAGATTTTTTGAAATACATTAATACAGTAAATTCATGGAATGGAATGGAAAAGGAAGAACTGACTAAAGCATTAGGGATTCAAACCACCTACCTGTGGACCAGCTATTCGAAGACTCTTAACATGGTGGCCGAGCGCAATCACCAATCACACTGCAACCCCCCTCCCTCCCCTACCACTGCATTCTCTACCAGTTCACCTGGTATTTTTTTGTCTTGTATCTACTAAGTTCCAAAACTGAGAGGCAACCGGAAGGTATGGGGGTGGGGGGTGGGAGTGGCAGGGGTACTAATCCAAGATGCCAAATTTTTTGCAAAATCTGTCTATTTATCTGATGAATAATTACACTCATGGTTCAGCAATCAATTGGTGTTAGTGCTACTCACACTAAAGAGTCTGTGCTGCATTCTAGAACGTGCATCCCACTTAACAAATATTTTGTCTTCTCAGATGCCAAACGGAAATAAGTTGCCCATTGTAAACTTACAGTAAGAGCTATTTTTGGATCAACAATGATAGTGTAACACAAGGAGAAGACTTGTTTGCTAATGCTGGTACTTCAGTCAAACATTTATAATAAAAAGAAAAAGGCAAATAAAACGGTAAACCATGTTTAATTTCATTGTTTGGAATTCAGTAGTACCATCTCCTCAGTATCATTTTAGGAAAAAGTTATGTTTTCTTCTTTTTACTTTTAAATATTAAAGACATAAATTACAAATGCTAAAGGGTAAAGACATTGCATGAACTCTGTTTTTTTTTTTTTTGTTTTTATCGCCTTCAAACAATGAGATCCTTTTTGTTAGGAAGCAATATTGTGCATAACTTCAACAGTTTTATGGCTTTATTAAATACACACAGAAAACCGCAATTTTTGACAATAGTCATTTTCTTAGAATGCTTTGTTCAGGAAAAAACCTTGTAAAAACTCAATAAACTACCAAAGTGAACAAATCATTGCCTAAAAACAGAAAAGGGTGGAGACCTTCATATATGGACTGACCTTGTGACTGGCATTCCAGGACATGACTATATTAAACTTGTCTTTTGTGACTTTTTATACCATGGAAATAAAGTCAACAAAAGTTTGAAAAGACCAGAAAAATCCACCAAAATTTTCAAAGAAGTGACTCAAAAGTTAACAGTAAGACTACTGCACACTTCTTGTACCACAGGATTTAATGCCGAGCATGTGTTATACAATGAAGGAAGTTCCATATACAAATTTTCTTGTTCAAGGAAATAAATTTACTGCACCTCCTTTTTGCAGGATGCAATAATTTTCAAAACACCTCATTCATTGAATAGGCTGCAAAACAACGAACATCCACACAGTACTAATTCTATCTAATGGGTGCGATTGACGAGGAGGTAACAAGGGGCAAGTAGATTATAAAAACAATGCACATTGCCAATGGGACAAGGGAACTGGTCTTCTTGGAAAGTTAGTCTCAAACAGCAAAAAGTGAGTGAAAGCCAGAGAGAAAATCTGGCCATCCACATTTACCTACAGATTTCTATCCCCCAGACTAATTTTCCTTGCGAAAAACAGTCCTGAAGACCATTTTGTCTTTGTTGCATCTTCAACTTGTAAACACAAGTTTTTGTGTCCTTCCCTATTAATACCAGCATCAGTGTTTATTTTGTTATGGGGCATGGGGGAGAGTTGAAGGGCAGATGAAAGTACAGAGGACTCTTTCAAATTTTTGCTTTCTTCACTGCTTCTTCTCCCGTTCCTTACTATCAAATAGATATTTGGCCAAATAAATAAGAGGCCTGCACAAGAAATCTCCTCCCTACCCCCACCCCTCAAACAAGAATGAGATGTATATTCTGACTTTCCTTTTGCCCGCCCGGTGGACACGTATTACTCCTGCACCTATACTGGCTGCACTCGTAATACCAACGTCCACGAACTTTTGCAAGAATTCATCAAACTGCGTAAAAACCGTACGCTATTTACTATTCATATATACGATCACAACAAACAAAATTATAAATATTCAATGTAAAAATGACTGAAGCAAGTCTTGATTATCATGCTGTTTCGAACGACAAATGTCAACAATAGGTTTTAGTGTGTGATTTCACCCACTTCAAGCTCACACAATGCAGTCCCATTCAGTAAAAGTGTAAAAGTGATTGTTGTAGCTGGAGCCTTTTTGTGCAATATGAATATTCATATATTGAAACCAATCCACAGTCCAGAGAGTAAAATCATATCGGGCTCATGAATATAATGAAACTGGATGATCTCTGTCATTGTTTCCAGGTGTACGCCAAAGAGGAGTACATATTCAACACCTGCTATGAAGGTAAACTTTCCTTCTGGTGTTATCCCACAATTGAAGCCCCATCTCACACTCACTGTAAATACCAATACATTAAGTTTTTCCAGAGTTACCTACTGTAAATGATAATTCAACACTTATAATTAAGATATAAAGTGAAAGCAGTATACATCAACCTCCCTGGTATGGGAATGTAAATTTCTACTAACTGTCAGGTACTTAATAGAGGGTAGGTGAGGGTTATACATGTAAGTAGGAGGTAACTATTAAGGGTTGATGCACATAGAGTAAGAGGAACAGACAAGAAGGAATAAAGGGGAAAATTTAAAGGTTGTGCTTACCAAATGCAAAGTTGTCCAACCTCACATCATCCCTCTCAGATCTTTGCTCTTCCTCGTAGCCGTACATCCCCAAAAATTCCTTCATGGTGTTGGCTGCATACTCCCTAACTGCTGCTGTGTCATACATGACATCGCCCTTTATTTTATTGTTGTTCAATGACCCCACCTCATCCTGAAGTGGGCCATCTTCCTCCTTATCAATCTCCTCAGTTCCAGAAATGTCACTCTTTCTTATTTGGGGCGATACCTTTGGCATGCTCAAATCTTCAGGTTCAGAGGGGTAAGATTCCTCTGGTTTTATTGCCATTGCTTCATCATTGTTCCTTGTGGATTTAGCTTCTACCTCTTCCTCTTCCAAACCCTCTGCCTCTTCTTGGCTATCATCTTCATCAATAAGTAAATCTGACTCCTCCAGCCCCTCACTTCTTTCAGCAAAGTTAGCTATTGCCAAGGGGTCATAAGAATCTTTGCCAAAGGCTTTTGCACTCTCCTGTGGTGAACCCCTGTCTGACTGAGCCTTGTCAGGGGTCACCACATGTACTGAGAGGTCCTGTGGTGCCTCTTCATCGGATGTGGGACTGTCCTCTGGGTAGCAGTTCAAATTATGCATAGATAGTTCATTATATTCTCCCTGAGTAGCTCTGTGTGAAAAGGAAGCTATTGAATTGCTAGATTTATTAATGTCATCATTAGCCATGACTATGTCGTCACTGCTTTCATCCTGCAAGGCCAAAGGGCTACTACCATTAACATCAAAGGCAGAGGGGTCAACACGTGACACTTTCCTCTTGGATTTTCGACGGCTTGCCCCTGTGAGAACCCTCATTGAAGAAGAATTATTATTGCAATGGGTAGGGGTACTAGCCCTGGAAGATGGTATACTATCTGCATCACCATCCATCGCTGCACCATTTAGTTCAGCACCGATGACTGTCCATCCTCGGTCAGATCCATCCCTATTATTGCTCTCATCATGTCCGTTTGGAACATTAGGCTTCAGGACCTGATTTTCAGAAAGACTTTCGGATGATGTCAGGGGTTCTTGTGGAGATTCCTCTAGGTCCGTCTGGACTTCACTCACAGTGGTGTCATCTGGCTGTGCTAGGCTCTTCTTCAACTTAGCACAGATAGCATCCAGTTTGACTTTTGTTTTGGACATATTGCTATTGTTTGGTACCCTCCCTGTCTATTAGTCAGCTGCATCTGGGTGATCTCTTATGCCATAAAATTAGTTCCTCTCACATCCACTCTGAAACTGAAAGAAGAAGGAAAATGAAGGATTAAATGTTAAGTCTACAAATCAGTTCTCAACCAACTTTACTGATCGTGGAAGTGGCAGATTAATTTCTTCTTCCCTGTGATTATATAGTCAGAAGGTCAATCACGTGGCTTTAACTTGAGGAACAGATCTACAACATTTTGAACTACAAGGCACTGAGTTAAGATTTGCACAATTCTGGTCATTCTTTACCAAACTGGTGCACATTTTATGAAAATAGCTCTGACACTTTGACCTTACACTTCCTTTGTATGTGTCTTAAATCAAAACAAATACACCTTCCCACATTGGGTGAGCGATCTTCCAGGTATTAATGACAAAATGCAGACATTATTGACTGTCGGTTAAATCATTCAATGAACTGTTTTCTTTTAATCTTATGAATTTTTAAGACAAGTCTAGAAGCAGTAATCGAGTACAAATGTTACAGTCAAAGGAAATGGAGAAAATGTAGAACTTCAACATATTTAGGTAAAGTAGCAACCATGTTGAATGTTTCAATCTCTACAAGACTTGTTTAAATGAATCTGAAGGTTAAATGCAAATCACAACACTTTCACACTATTTTCTTTAAGGCCAAAAAATACCAATTTTAATATTCTATGTAGGTTACCAACCAAAACCCTTAACCTTCCTAATCCAAGCAGTTTTCAGTCTTTTCCCATATCTAGTTCCCATCAGATGTTGCCATGGTGAGAATATGAGTAAATAACACCCTCCCCCCCCCCCCTGCATCCACAATGACTAAATGCTTGCTTTTCCCAGTCTCTTTAATACCTCTAACAAACTGTAAAGACCCTCTCCTGTTGCTAAATACAATACTCTGTTACTGCACACTCATTTTGCCAATTTGCTGCCTGAGAGACTGGACAAGCCCTGCCCCCAGTGACAATTACCCAAAGAAACCCCTGCTTGCAGCCGAACAAGTTACACAACACAACTTGCATGTGTGTTGTCATAGGCGTAGGAAGCTTTATGAGACGGGGGGGGGCTGAACCTTGTTTTTCGGATCGCCGTCCTGGGGAGGGGTCTAAGGGGAGAGTGTTACCCCCTCTCTTTTGGAAAATTTTGGGTATTTGAGGGTCCTCAGATGCAATTTGGTGCAACATTTTGGACAAATTTTAAGGATAATTGCTGCAAATTTATGACATTTCTTACAGATGAGACAATAAGGGGTTTTTGTCCTTGGATCTTGGAGGGTGGAAGCATCTTTCAGCCCCCACACTTTTGACTGCGGGGGCTAATCCCCCTGAGCCCCTCCCCCCGCTTCCTATGCCCTTGTGCGTTGTTTAACATCTATTTTGCTCCTACTTGTGCCACCTTTTACTACTATTGGGCTTGCCAGTGGGTGCATTTTTGTACTGATGGAACAAAAAGCACCTGCTGGCTGATAAGTAGGGCTCATAGATTCGCAAAACGGGTAGGTTTTGGGGAGTTTACAAGAAGTGTCGCATCAAACTGTTTTGATATTTTTTCTGTAAACAAATAGGGGAATTACTCTTCAGTTGACCACTTTGACTCTCAGATGTTGAAAGTTGGGTACCTTATCCTTTGAGCGGCTCATATTGTAAGCCAAATTATATATTAATACTCACTGATTGGCTAGAAACTGATAATTCAAAGCTGTCCAGGTACATATTCCTATGTTTGTTATGATGTAATCTTATGAGTCACAACTCCATTCAGAGTTGTGACTAACAGGGCAATGGGTATCAGATTCCAAAACTATTGGAGTCACCCACGCCTACTGTACTTCTGCCTATTGGTGGATCCCACCCAAAGCATGTATGAACAGAAGCCTACGATTTAACTCTATATTCTTCATGAATTAAAAACTACAAAGGCAGGGGGAGAAAGGGGGTGTAGAGGAGGGGAATGTGCTAATTTTGGGCTGCACCAAGTGGTACTATCCCAATGTGAACTAGTATCCATGGTTACACCAGTTCAAATTGGGGTGACTACATTTACCATTTAAGTGGAAACAGATGACTTCTATTGCTATGAATAGCATGTTTCTGCACAATTAGTAATTTGTTAAGTGATCACTGCTGCACACTCATGCTATAACAATACAAGCCAATTTACATTAAACTACACAATTCTGTGACAAAGCAAACTAGTACACATGGTTGGTTTTCTGACATTTTGGGGACTACGTTTGCGTGTCTATTACGCATATAATTCACAAACCAAGCTACCGTAAAAGCAACTTCAAGTGATCATTAACTGCACAGTCACTTTATAACAATAGACTCAATTTGCAAACGCTATACAATTTTGCTACAATGAAACGAATTCCACACCTTGTTGGTTTTCTGACATTTTGACCATAATATGTGGGTACTGCTTGCAACAAAAGCTATAAAATTTTGTGACAAAAAGAGCAAACTCTATGAAACTCCCAGTTTTAGGAGCTCAGTCACTGTGGTTAAAATTGCTACAAACTAAATCCGGAAGTGTAAAATATGGGGTGCTGTAATTAATTAAGAGGTCAAATACATAAAACATTTTGGTTTTCTGAAATTAAGGATACAATGTCTTTGTGTCATGAGTGGGCATACAGCCTGACAACCTGATATCTTTATTATTTTCACAGCTTACTCTCAACCAAGAAAAATATAATGCACTATCGAAAACAGGAAACGAGACTAATGTATAACCAAAATATGAAGAATAAAGAACATCTATCACCTAGAACCACATTTTACGGATGGATTTTTAAAAAATGTTGAACAATTATAGATAGCATCTTGAATTTCATGTACCTGGAAACTCGTGTCACAATGGAGAAACCACACAATGGCAATGCCTCACAAAGTTGCAACGGGAAAATTTTTCTGGAATTTAGGGGGGACTTTAGAGAGATTACCCATCAGAACTGTAACATGAATGAGAGCAGTGGTACAGCTAACTTTTGGTTCAATGCCAAATGGCCTGTAGGGCTAAAAACTATGCACTACATCTCTACATTTACTGGATGAATACCTGCCATATTTTTTTTTTAATATGACAGGAGAACGGAAAGAGTACCAAAATTTATAAATTGCTTCAATGGCTCTACATTTTTTGAAAATTTTTAACTTAAGCAGAGGTGAAGTAAAGACCATTATCTTTCAAATTCACTTACCACAAACAAGAATACTTCAGAACAATAAAAACCATTTCTCTTCACCTGAAGCTCTGTGCTTTTAAATTTATTTAGCACAGAAAAATACCACACCAATCCAGATAAAAGAAGGAACAAAAGAAAATTGAAGAAAGAAAAAAAAATTACACTAACCATATCTCTCCAAATATTATAAATTATAATCCTTCATAAATAGGAAACTCACAATCTCAAAAGATATATAGTTGGCATAAGCCAAGCCTCCTCTTCCTCCAAAAAGCTTGTGACATTACATCCACTGGTATTCCACAAAAAGTTTATCGCTACACATTCTACGAAACGAACACACCACAGAAACAATTCGTCAATCCATTTAACAGAAAACTAAATTCACTCCCACACCAAACCAACTTATTTGCAAGTGACACAACCTCGGCTCCGAATGATTAAGACCTTAAGAGCTGAGCTTATCACTTTGACGTAACTACCTCCCCGCGGAGTGTTCTTAGCTCGGATACAACATTCAATCTAAAATACGCTGGTTACTTTGTATCCAAGGTCTGCAGTGCTGCCAATGAAATTCCAGCCTCTAAGTGAAATGGAACAAATTTGTGTAACCAGCCACACAAAGAACACAGCCCCAAAAGAAGGCAAATCAGATGAGAAGTGTTGAGGATAGAATATGGAATCTCAACAATTTAGTTTTTCCACCGCCAGGAATTTATTGCTTAAAAAAGCAAATGGCACACAGTTTAAGTCTGGAACACACACATGTCACTCTTTCATATTTTACAGCATTTCTGATCCCTTTCACAAAGTGCTAAAAGGCCTGGGGCAGTTAACAATGCTGATTGGTCAAAAAATAAAATTGGTCCACCAGCAGTATTTTTAGCTCCACTTTAAAAGTCTGTGAGGTAAGTATGCCCCAGATCAACATCATCTTCCTCTTCTGCCAAGAGAGATTTTTTAAATTACTGTCATTTTTGTCTCTCTACTGAACACTCCCCATCGTTCTGAGCTCCAATTTTCGGATGCTTAGCTTGTTTTCATTGGTAATGAAATCTCTTCAGAGACGCTAAAAGGCCAGGGTACAAAATCAGAGACAATAAACTTGACTTGCCAACTGCCTGTCTATCCGTAGATACTCTTGTGGTTTTCTGATTGTGGTCAAACGTTTTCCTGACCTTATTTGGGAAAAAGTGAAGTGTGAAGGCCTGAAGGTTGGTGAAATACTCATGATATCTTGCTTCCAAGGTATTTTGAGACTTTTTGGCTAACTAAAGGCAGGAAGCTGACATGTGATAAAACTCTATTGATCAGGAAATGAGGGAAGCTCGAACATTTCATTCTTGATACACGTTATCACAAATACTTACAATTGTAGTCTGAAATGGCACTTCTGTGTTCTTTAATTGAAAGAACAAAGGTTTTGTGCCATTTTCTTTAAATAGCAACAAAATGGAAAAAAAAATAAAAAGGAAAAGGTGCACAAAGTTTCCCGTTCACTGGCATCAATCTGAACTTCTCAACAATTTTTAACTGCAGTATGTACACAAGAATAAAGCTTTGTTTCCAGCAAAACATATGACAGGCATAATAATTATCTGAGAAATTTCAGGATAAATTTTTACCAAAAGTCTTCATAACATGAGATAATGTTCATGAATATTATTTTTGGTTAGAATTTGTTCAATCATCCTTAAAAATATGTAAAAATACCCTCAAAATACCAAATTTTTACTTTAATTATTTTTACCTAATGTAAGTCTGCTGCACTATACAAAAGCTGACTAAAAACAGACTGTATTTTGTTTGAATAAAAGGTTAAACAAGCATTTGGCATTCCTGAGTTCTTCTAGTTTTGGTAAGTGGCGATTGTTTACAATAAATTCAAACATGTTTTTGCAAGTCAGCAGTTATTAAAAGGATAACATCTACACGCACAGAGAAAATATTTACTTAAATCAACAGACTTTTAAAGTATTACTAGGGTTGAATTGCAGAAACTTTCGTTAACACATTTACAATATCAAAATACTGCCAAGTAACGGAACAAAGAAAGCCAGGGACCATACTTCCGCCAAGAAAACACAAATGGCGAATTGATTATTGAAACAATGTTGTAAACAAGCATTTTATGAACCATAATAGGGAGGGGGGTGGGTTGAGAAGGAAAGGGAGAAGGAATGAGTTGCATCACTTGAAGAAGTATTAAGAAAACTAACTTAATTTGTTTCATTAAGATATAACTGTTCCACTTTCCTTTACCCTGGTCACATGAATGCATACTGGAATAGGGTGGGGTGGGGGAGTAGATTCATGAGGGTTGGACATGGCAAGGGAGACAGTAAAACTGTGATGTCTGAACAACCTGTCAAACAAAGGAAGTACACTAGAGGGCTCCCTTCCAATGCCTTGTCAACTTTGCAAGGTAATTACTGTAATTAACCAACAAGCTTTATTTGGTTTGTAAATCAGCTAAATAACCCCTCATCTATTACTCTGTGATAGCAGAGGTATTATAAGACCATAATGGACTTGAGGGTGACAAATGTAAAAGGAGGCAAAGAAGTACATGGTTAAGAAGCCTATAATACAGCACATTCCCAGAAGGCCAACACCCCTCAGTCTGGCTGTGGATATGCTGTGATACCTCCTACTTACATATGTATGCCATACTGGCCAGCCCTGTCTGGCAAAAACTAATAGCATCATAGGGGTCCTCCATCATAGAGGGCAGCCTACACCCTAATTACTCCAAATTACCAGCCCAGGTTAATATTTAAATAGGAGGTAAGGAGAAGCGAAATAGGCTCAACACTGCTGTCACTAATGGTATGTGTACAGAGCCACAAAAAACTTCAAGAAATCCTTCAGAACATGACTTTGACAGTACTTACATGACCAAACTTAAGTGTTCACGAGATCAGAAAGCAATAAACTATTTGATACAGCATTTGACTTGGTGCTCTTTCAACAAACTAAACAAACTAATTACACCTCAATAAAAGTAGGCCTGTTTTTCAGCTGTGAAAAAAGCCCTTCAAAGGGCCTTAAAGTCACGCCACTCACTTTAATACTAGATTATGAAAGATGTATGAAATACCATCCTTTCCGAAAGGCTAACAGCCTATAAATGACACAGAAATGGTATTTTTCATTGAAAAGCAGAGGAAATTAGAACTGTGACATCCAAAAAGGAAGAGGTTATGGTGTTGTAACAGCATGCATGTCTTAATTTCATGTGGTTGATAAAAAAAATCAGGAACTGCAAACAACTTATCGACAGAAACAACAGAATGTCCCAACTGGAATAATAAGTGGTCTTCTAAGAAAGATAGGTTATGGATAGTGTATGAAAGAGGTACAAAGATCTCTAAATTCTTTTCAGTGCATGTGCCAAACTTGTGTACCATGCACACACTAAACTTGTCAAAGTCAAACACTTTTTCCCTCTAAACTGACATGCTGAACACTTATCAAATTTCTGTTTCCTTTTCATCATTACTACACATCATTTTTACCAACTGTGATTGGTTAATTAAATCCACAAATTTGCATGAAGAAATTTGCAACTTGTTTTTGAAATGCTCTAAACTCACTGGTGAAGAAATCTATGCTCTAATTAAGTAACTCTTAACATGAACTGGGTTTACACTTCATGGGAGGGGATTCATAAGGTATCCTACTGGCAACTCCCTGCTCATGTGGGAGTGCCCTCTACTGTGCTATCAACTTTGCTACATGGTAATTGGCCTCTCAGCAAAGAGGAGTTAAACATAATATTTGTAAGACTCTGTTAACTTGACAGAGAAATCCCACTAAACCAGGACAGGACATTTGAACTCAAATAATACAAACTACAGACCTTTCAGTATCACAGCTTTGTCTGAGGGTTGGCACTCTTTCCCACATTAGCTCCCATGGACCCCTGTCCCAATTCCAAGCACACACACCTCAGGTTTGTAACTCCATTTGTGAACTCCATTTGTGAGGGGCTTGAAATGTTTGCCTACAGTGGCAGACAAACATTTTCTTAGTTAACTAGATGTAGCACACATAAATTTATTTGAGAAACTATGCAAAACTACTCTTAAGTGGTAACGCCAAGCACAGACCTACCCATCAGCTACCCACACATAAAGTACATGGTCTATTAACACAAGCATGCTGACCTTTTCATTCCTTGTACCGTCTCATTCAACTACTCCAAACGTCACCCTCTATTCATTCTTTTCTGCAGGTACCATCCGAAATGACCCACCCCATCCCCCTTTCTATTTCAAACAGCTTACTTCTCATTTGATCAGTCCATCTTTGTTTTGCACTGTACACTATATCCACCTCCCTTTACCAACCTTCTGGGAAATACTTGACAAGTGAGTTTCCCAAACCATACTGGTGTAAATGCTTACAAGCCACTATACTTACGCCTTACTACATCTAATGTGCATTATTTCTCCAAACCCCCTCCCCTCTCGCATTGTACTCAACATGGAGTAGCTGTAGTACTGTGCCCCCTCAATGTCTGCAATCTCAGCCTTAGACTCGTCTTCACTCTTTCAGTGCAATTCTTGCTAACTCATTTTTCTAAAATACGTAAATATGAAGACCGGTTGAATAAAGGGAAATGATGAACCCTAGATGGACTCAAAATCCCCCAAACTACCTGGTCTGGGAATCTACAAGCCTAATACTTACCTCCTATTTAAATATGTAACCCTCACGTGCCTGTAATATAAAGGCCATGACATTCTAAATGGCACATGGAGGAGGGCACCCTCCACAGAGGGCATCCTCCTTTGTCCTCTTCCACTTGGAGGTAAAGGGGGGGGGGGGAGCAGTAGATACTGACATAACAAGAATAGCAAGGGAGACTGAGGACACAAATTAGGCCACGATGGCAGACACTTGGGGTGCAGTGCTAAACCTACTCCAGGGAGTGAGCTACGTACAAGAATGATGTTAATAAGGTATAGAAAGGGAAAAACATACGTTTGCAAAGTGAACTTCCTGATTCCAAATGACTACAGATTTTGTAGTAAGAACAGGTGAATACATTTCTATTTTGTATTAACTGACTCCATGCTTTAATGTCTTGTACAGTAGCACTACCAGGTCAACACTGACAGCTCTGTAGTCTATCTTTTGCTGATAAAACTGATCAACTTGGCATACAAATGGGGTAAACCCATTGCTAAATAACTTGTTTTTTAAACAGTCCAGGTAATCATAAAAACTTTGAATACTCAGTTTTAAGGAAATTCATTCTGAACATAGAGTAGCAATTGCAAGGCATAAATCAAATGTTATGAGATAAAAACATGTCAGTGAAAGGTAACTATGCTTGCTATGGTTTAAAACATGTCAATTTGAGTGTTTTTGCATTTGGAAGGCCACACCGGTAACACTTGTTGTGAGTAGCAGTATAGTATCTGTTAGTAAAAGTATGTTACTAATAACATCAGTACAAAATGTCATATGAGCATCAATTCCCCCAAACTCCCTGGATTAGGAATCTATGAGCTTCGATACTTACCTCCTATTACATATGTAATTCCCACTTACCCGCAATTTGCATGAGCACAAAATTGTACTGAGTGAACACAACTGGGAATGTGCCAAGCCTAAGTATCAGCACATACTGTACTTTTCACAGAACATTTCTGGTCAATGTCAAGTGTATCATAGACCTATAAGAGCTATAATGTCACAAGAACCTGCATTCTGCAGAAGTCCCTTTATCCTCACTTCTACATGAGTATGAGCACAAATTCATACTCTGAAGAGAACACAAGGGGTGTGTCGAAGTACCGGTACATGAACATACTGTAAACACTACAAGTCTATGGCATCATGATGAAACCTAAGGCTGCAGCTGCCTCAGCTATGTTGCAGGGGCTGAATGCTTAGTTGCTAAACACATTACACATAATAGCAAGATTAATACTGCAATTGCAATGTTCATGGTGCCAAAGCATGGCTGCAGCTGCTGCAGCTTGACTGAGGCAGCTGAGGCTTGGCAATTTTAACAGTTAAGGTCCCAAATATACCACCTACCATGGATCCATTGTCACTAGACCTCAACTTTGTATAAGTCCATTAGTTCATTATGAGCATGAGTATGAATTTATACTCACAGTTCAACATACTCACAAGTGTGTTAAACCATGAGTACAAGTCTGTACTCACCGCAGTTTACAATTCTGATCAATCTTGAGTATGTATCACATACACTATCACCACACCTGCACTTACTTAGTCACTTTTTCTTGACTTCTGTATGCATCATTAGTACAATATCATACTTATCAGAAAACTAACAAGAGAGTATGTCAAAGAGTATGTCTGGATATGCACAGTATGTCACCCTACCAGTGTTTAATTGTCACCAGACCTGCACTTTGTGGGAGTGGCTTTTACTTGCATTCTACAGTACAAATTCATACTTGTCATTACACACACAAAGGAGTGTATCAAAGCATGAGAATAATTACATACTTACCAGGATTTAGCTCTGATCAGCATTTTTAAGTGTAAACATCACCTACTAATGAGCACTATACTTTCACCAGACCTGTACTTTATGGAAGTGACTTTCCTCTTGATTTCTGTAATACACATTACCAATTTATGGCTCAGTACACAACAAATCTCTTCAACAAGGATGTATTAGGTTTTCACAAGCAATACAAACTTTGACAAGCTGAAATGGAAACCATTCACAGCAGTCCAGACTTTCCTTAAAAATTTCACTATTTATAGATTTCTTCTTTGGTTTCATTCACCCTCTTTAAATGTTTGGATTCAACCTCGGGTCTGTAAATTTACACCAACAAGACATGTATATATACTTGTGTCTTGTTTTTTCTTCACTGCAACAATTACTTCCATAGCCAACGAAACAAAATACAACAAAAAGGCAACCTGACTGAGTTACAGCTAATATTTTCTTCAAATAATTCATTTCACTCTTTCAATTAAGGATTTCCAACGGAACCTACAAATTTTCTTGAAAATACGGAATAAGCGTACGACACATGTGAACTGGCTGGAGGTAGACAAGATGACGGTTTATTTGCACTAAAGGCTGAAATTGGTATCTACCAACTTCGCAGACGATATGAGAAACCTTTGAACAAATTTATAGCTACCTTAATGGCATGATCTGTTTAGGTAGATTCAGAAGAAACACAGAAAAGTAAAGCAACTGCCTGACATTCACAGCTTTAGCCTGACCATTTCTTTAAGAACAAGTGATTCATAGGGGTTTTATATTGATGATGATACTAACATAAATCTGGGATGGACACTCCATTCAAGATGAGGAAGAACTTTTTGGTTTTCCTAAGAAACCAAATTACCGATGGAGAAACAACGAAGTGACGTGGCTTTTAGCATTATGTATGAGATACAGTAATAAAGCATTTCCTGAAAAGTTGCAAAGTTAAACTGATTACAGAGTAAAAGACAGATGTTACAATGAATGGCCTTTTAAGTTAGCTCTTTCTTTAAATTTGTTTTCACTTTCTTATCATCAGCATAGTGCAACCTCCTCCCCCACCCCCAACACCATTCCATATGATATCTGCCTCTCCTTGCTCAAAGAGGTACTTTACATTCCTTCTTCAAAATGCCAAATTTAATATTTAAATGGATGGTGTAGGAAAAATCAATGAAACTTACCATTCAACAATCAACTGCCACCTTGTCGTTAAATTTACTGATGAAAATAAGTACAAAATACCGAGGGAGCCATACCTGGAACCCTTTACAATAGGTCTGTTATTTTCCGGCATTAAGACAGGCCTCATGCAGAATGAGTACACGGTAAAAAAGACGGTAAAAAGCTTGAGGAAGGGACACTGTTGCTTTCTTGAAACATTATAACAACTTTTAACAATCCTCCCTGATTTAGGTATCTGTGAACCCTGGTACTTACAGGTCTCCTAATTTGTATCTTTTCATTGCCCACTAAAGATGTGTGTCAAAGTTCAATACTCCTTCCCCTTTTGCTAGGTCTGAAGTGTCATATAGATTCAAATTTCTCCTCCTTAAGGGCTTCTCTTGGTGCCTGTTAAAAGTGTAATTTAACTTCCTTTCCTCTCCCTGCTCCCTCCCTAACAGACTTTTCCTATGAGAACTTCTTTAATAGACAAGGAAGTCACTAAGATAACTAGAATCTGACGTGATACAAAGTGATGCACTAAATGTGCTATGAAGGTTCCAAAGGCATGGCAGCATACTTTGCATGACTGGAGTCTATACAAAACTAATGAGAGGCAAGCCAAGCAGGCTGTGTACCTCGTATAAAATTACAATGTCCTAAAACCACTCCACGCATGCACATACAATACTTGTCCAACTTCTCTGGAAGGTACGACTATGACTTTATCTTGATGACAATGTAGTCTTGAACAATCTGAAAATCCATCTAGATGGGGTTCCACCATTGACCCTTTTCCATATAGCAGTCACAAAGGAATGTGAGATACACTTTTGAAGAGGGGCATTTTTCTCAATGGCATTCCACTGTGCCAAAAACGACGCACACCAAAATCCAATCCCACAATCCTTTGTAACTGCTATTTGGAAAAGGGTTTATGCAGATGCTCTCCAGCATGAGCACCTGCATCTGGACTGAGAGTGTGACAAATAAGGAATGACCTACGGAGAGAGTTGAAAGGACAATAGCCCCACATGTGCTGAATGATAGAGCAATAGCAGACTTTAATGATTAGGTCACACATATAAAAGGAGAATGTGAACTTGGAGTATAAAAACAATACAGTAGTATAGCACTGGCGCTAAGTTAGCAGGCACTCCATTGAGCATGGCACCGGATGTTTAAGCTCCTAGTTCCCATTATGCACTAAAATCATTCAAGTCTTCTATAAGGGCTATACATCTGTGTAAATAGGAGGTAAGGAAGAGAAGAATCAACAGAACTCCCTGGTTTGGGAGTCTATGAGCCCTATTTACATATATACCATTATTGCCTGCAATAACCATCTGGCAAATTCCTCAAAACTCCCTGGATGAAAAAGAATGGCAAGACTTGTTTAAAACGCCCTTTGTGCCTCAATGTCTAAAAGTTGCATATTACACCGTCTGGTGGTAAGTGAGAAGAGGACTGGGAGGGCCGTCCTCCGCCGGAGGATGCCCTCTATCCACTGTGCTATTAGTTTTACCAAGGTCTAGTTGCAGGTAGGTGGGGATTGCATAGGTAAATAGGAGGTAAGAGAGGGGCGATGTAGATTACCTAATAACACCTATTGAGGGCACCCTAGAACCTAACTCTTCGTTCTGCATTTTAGACTTAGACTACCAGATTGACTAGCAGAGTTCCAATAAAGACATGAGTAGAAATGTGTTGCATATGCATGGATACAAGGTAAAGTCCATTGTTATGAATATTCATAATTTCCTAAGTGTTAGTTAGTAACTTAGTACTCCAGAATACATTGATGTTCCACCATCTTCACCAGCCATGGATACTACTGCAAACTTATACACTCCATGGATGAACATGAGCAAAAGTCATGAAGAACAAGAAGGTTTACAAACCCACTTCAAGTTACAGTACCTACTGTACACTGTGAAATATGTTTTTACATACTGTGGGCCTTTACAGGGGGCATATGGCTGTGAAGAGCTCACATAAAAACTATATCCAGTTTGCAACATTTGGTGTACAAAAGGCGAGTATGACTAATTACTTGGTCGCCTCATTCCAACCTCCTGACTTGCATATAAAAGTCATTACTCTTGTCTCTGATTCAAAAGAAAAAAAAAGAAAATCTACTGCCTTTTATCCAAAATTCTTTTCAAGATATGTTTTCTTGTCTTATCTACTATCAAAGTACTAAGAGCTACAGAATACTTTTCCTTTGGCTTTTATTGTAGAGCTACAGGAATGCCAACTATAGTATTAAATCATCTCAAAAAACACAGCTTTTGCAAGCTAAAATTACTAAAACCACTCACCATATATCCCACCTGTCCACTTTTCTGTCCTCAATAGTTCTGATACACTGAACTGATGACCAGAGTTAAGAGATAAATTCCTCCACTCAATAGTACAACTGAATTTCACACAAAGTTGCCAAAAATGATGGAACCCTACGACTCAACAGAACTGTAGGTTCTGTACAAACACAGTAACGTGATGTGGAAAACCTTGCATTTACCACTAATCCTACCCAAATACTGCACGAAGCTGTAGAATAACTTAACAACCGTGTAATGCAAACAATCCTGCTCAAATATACTCCAAAAATCAGACAAGAAAATAGATTATTCATTGTAAGTTTGGGTATTCTGAACTTTGGCCATCACAGATACCATGGAATAGTTTTTTTTTCCCTTCAACTCCATGATTATCAAATATTGTGCACAAAGTTTCTTGTTACAAAGTACAAGCAGTTATATTACCCCCCAATTCACGAATTTTTTTCTCTATCGCACCTTACATTGTGAGAAATGTTGATCTGTGGGAGAATGAACCTTGTTTGTTTAGAAGAGAGATAACAAGTCAATAAAACCAAAAATTGACATAGTTCGAAAAATGCTTGAACTTTGCACAAATAATGATAATGTCGTAATACTAAAGCGATAATGCCTTTATTCTCGAGCCAAGTTCCATCATGTATCAGGAATTTCTCCTAACTTGTGTTTGCGTTTTGTCAAACAAAACACAGACACTTTTTTTCTCATTGGCTTTTTATCTTGTAATCATACATAAGCTAATCCAGCAGAAGATTTTAAAGTAAAACACAAAGTCCTTTTAAATAGTTCCCTTAACATTTTTATTTGTTTTTGGTATTCAGTTTCCTTTCAATATTGTTTTGCTAATGTTACATGTATCGGTCTTCTACAGTATCTTGAAAAGCTCTAAGTAATAATTTAAAGCTGTACCTTCAAAAGATAGGTCCAAAAACTGGCCCTGCGAAAAGCTAAATTTCTGAAAAACCCTTGTTCAAGATTTAAAACTAATCTAAAAGTTGCTATATATCTTTTAAACAGCCCTAGGGCGCAGTGCTAAAATTACTCTGGGTAGCGTGCCAAGCGCGAATTAATGTAAATAAGATGTAGCAAGGGGTAAGCATATGTCTATGAAGAGAATCTTTTAAAACAGCCCTAGGTCAAGAAGATGGTCCTGTAAAAACCCCAATTTATGATTTCAAAAAATAATTAGCATACAGTTATTTAAAGAGAAAATGCAGTCACCCCAAGCAGAATTAGTATATCCCATCATCTTAATTCATGAATGTTTTTTTTTTGATCATGTGACAATACGCTTGTTACGGAATTGTTGAATTCATGGAGAATAACTCCGTGCTTTACCTATTGTATGTAACAGGTATGCTCAAAAACATTTTTAGAGGTACTTGTAAGGCAAATAAAAGGAGATTAGTAAGAGGGTGCCGATTTTTCAGAGCAATTCTGGGGTGACTGCTGTTGCCTTTAACCATTGACCTTCAACATACTTTCACTTTTTCGGTAATTTCTTCAGAGTATTAAATATGAAACAGATGGGGTTTTGGGACAAATTCTGAAAGTGCAGAGTTTATGCCATTGTTATTCTGGTTTTGTATATCTTTCATTTTTGAAGCATAACAAAAGAAGCTAATATTTAAAGTACAAGATGGAGATACCTTTTGATGGTCTACTAAGCACTTAATATTTGTAAACTGTCATTGTGTACCTGCTTTCAAACCACACAGTTTACATAAAAATTTCTGTGATCTTTCAGTCAGGTTATTCACTTCTATTATAAACAATGATTTTTTTTAGTTTACAATCAAACTTCATCATTTTTGATTCCCCTTATTTGCTTTTGATTGGACAGGTCTTTCTTAAGATCACTATAGAAAAGTACTATGCACTTTCACCTCACTGATAGCAAAGTTGAAATATGATATCTTTACGTTTCATATTTTATTCTTTATCATTCTTGTAGGCTTCCAAGTGCTTCAACCTTATTTTTGTCTCTAAAATTTTACATATTGTATGAATATGACTTGAACAGATATTATTGGATGTATCTTATTAATGTCAGAAGACTGAGTTACTACTACTAGTGGCACGTCAAAGATTACTATGACACCCTCACTTCCCTACAGATCGACATGTCACAAAAAACATTCATGAGGTGGTGTAAAGGTGGGGGGAGGGAGGATAGAGCATATGATCCTCATGTGTACCAATTTATCTTCCTATTCTGAGCAGTCTGCATGTTATGGGATCACATCAAATAATGTGACCAACCAAGCAAATTATTTGCGAAAGTTTATTGAACATACACACCTACAATCTGTAAAGCAACAGGCACAGAGACCTATTATGTGTATATCCAAAATGCTGAAAAATTTGGTATGGCAGAATGCTGCATCTAGGTCAAATAAATGATTTTTGAAAATGATTTCTATGTCATTCTAGACTGCAAATCATTCGTTACCTGGATGTACAATATCTAATTATTTAAGAATGCAAACAAAACGTGAACCTAACCAAAAAAGATACTCATCCGAATTCCTGCAAGAGTTCGCCGATCCTACAACCTTACGATCCAACTGTAGTCCCAAAAACGGGTCCAAAAAAGAAAACAAAAATCCATCAAAAAGACAAAAGAATGAAGCATCTGGAAGAGCATGGTAGTCTTAATTCTGGAGTAACAAAATGAGGGTAAGCTCATATGTCAGGACCCCAAAGTAAGGATAGCAACACCTCTGTGCCAATATAACTTTACCGAGCCTAATTCCATGGTAGATCGGGATGTTCACACGTATTTAGTTGAGGAAACTAGAAGTGAAATAGATTCAGCTATCCCAAAAAGATTCTTGAAAATGAGAATATCCAAACAAATCACCCAAAAGTGTTGATTTGAAAATGTATCCAGTACTCCCAATGAAACATTCACAAAACAAATGAACTTCCCTCCTTGAAGGCATCAGTATAAAGAAACAATTTAAGGAAATAATAACATTATAAAATGTATGAAACAGTCAATGCCAGTAAAAGACACACACAAGGAACTATTGAAACAGAATGCACAAAGGCTGCACCCAGTTGCGATAGTAAGATTTCCACAACAAAGATTTAACAGCAGTGAGACTTGTTTTCCAACTGCGGTTCTTCTTTCAACTAGTTACACATTGCATGAATACATGTCATATAAACTTTTCTATAACCTCTTAGGTCTAATCTTTCTTGATCCTCCCAAAGTTTACACCAAATTACAGCTATTTCACCCTTTCCTATCACCCATAAACACAAAAGTGAGGTATTTTGACACTGTTTTTTACTCCTTCACTCCTTCCATTGTCATAAACATTTAAGTTAACCCCTAAATGTCACTTTAATAGAATCACACTTAAGGGATGAGTCCCATCTCCCTATACCTTCACTGCCACAAGAACGAACTTTCAATACCTTTGACTTTTTACCTGTATCCACTTAAAACTGACACTGAGCCAGCTGATACACTAATTAAACTTTTTTATAGTCTTTGACCTTTGACCCAAACACCCCCCAAAAAATTTGGCAAAACACCACCTTGATAAAACCATGAATTTTGACTCAAATTCTGCAGGGAGCAAAACAAGACAAGAATTGATGTCTTTTCTCCCACAGGGTTCAATAATGTTTGGAAAATGTCACAAAAATGCTTTTCTTTCTGTTGTGCTTGAATTAGACCAAAAGATCAATGACATAGATGCACTTAAAGCAAAACAGGATTCCAACAAAAGACCTTTCTGAAAAGAAAGGTTTGCTCAAAATTCAGTCTCACATTTATACCAATTAGATCTGGAAAACTCCGTTTGGAAATCTACAAGCCCCGATATTGACCTACCGAGAAAAGGAAAACCCTAATTTAAAAAAAAAGCAAAAACAAAACCTAAACTACAGAGATACTTATCCAAAGCCACTGCTTGCTGTGGTAAACAAGGCCTGCTATGAGATGATGGAAAACTTTCTCCAAATACTTCAAAACTTCCAAACTGAAAGGAGAAAATTCCAGCCCCAAATTGCACACCAGAGCTGTGTGACTGGCAAGTGAGAAGAGGATGAGAGTGGTACCAATCTTCCCGGGGGGGCCCTGCACCGCTGTACTATTTGTTTGCCAGGGTCTTATTGCAGGTAAGCACAGATAACATGTAAAATATATGGTAATGAGGGATGGCATAGGTTCATGACACCATCCATCAACACAAACATTGTATGTGAAACTGATGCTTAGGGTAGTACACAAAACTGATACTTAGGATAGGGATAGGGGAGGGGTGAAGACGGTGGAGTGAGAGTGGGGATGAAAGGAGTCATGAAGGTGAAAACTAGAATCATATCAACCAACAGCCCATCCAAAGAGAACATAAGACTTGTTTCAATACATACTTTTGTGACTAAAGCAAATTTCCTCATCCCAAAGTTGGTTCATACTCTTTTTACTGAGACAACATTTACTGCTTTCACATCGAGAGGTCTTTAAGTTTTCTAATGGTTCAAATGATTAGTGTTAGAAACCCACCTAAATATAAACCATCCTTTCTTTTCAGAACTGCATAAAATTAAGCTTATGGTCTTAATAAGAGCATTTTCTTTTTAAGACATTCCCTTCCGTTTTTCCCATAATTTATGACTGAGGAAAGGGTACCCATAAAATAATCCTTTTATCTCCTTCAATCGTAACACTCGGTTCAAAAAGGTTAGCTTTGTGCATATATGTAACCTCAAAATGCTTTTCTGTACTTAATGCAGATCCCACATTAGCCAAAACAAAGGAAAATACCACTCCTGTAGCTACAAAGATAACACAATGAGTTCAGTTTCACCATTACTGACAGAAAAACATGAGGAGTCGTCTCTTCCTCAGTGAAAACTTTTCCAAAAGGCCTATTTGGCAATTTTATGGTACGATGGAGAAACAATGGCATGATCCATGGGAAGGGTTTTTTTTGAGGGGTACCAAGCACTGGAGTCGACATGCTTTTCATCTCATCTGCCATTTGGCAGCAATGCACTTGCACTTCACAAAGTAGACAGAATTTTCAGTTTTTCCCACTAGGGCGCCCTCAATAGGTTGGGGATCTCGCTGTGTTATTAGGCTTGCCAGATGGTTATTGCAGGCAATAATGGTATACATTATATAAATAGGAGGTATGGTGGAGTGAAATAGACTTTTCAGTTTTTTCCCACTTTTCAATTCAGAGAAATTCCGAATCATGAATAGTACCGCAAGAGATTTGAAGACCTTACAACAAGGGTATTTTTGAGACCCTGTAGTAAAGCATTCTTAGAAGGAAGTGTGCACAAGCCAGAAAGGATATTTGGCAGACAGAGGGCAGTAAAGATAAGAAGGAATCACTTAGGGTCATCAGTGTTGTTAGCTGCCACTCCTTGTGCAGGCCAGTGCAATTGTTGTCCAGGACAAGCTAAGGAAGGGGTGTTTTGAATCCAGAATAGTTTCTTTTATGAGGCAATGGGGCAACTGAGGTAAGTTCCCCCTGAACTATTCCACCCTTCATTGCCCCCCCCCCCCCCATATTCTGCCCTTTAAACCTTCTGGAGACACCACTAGACTTATAGTCCACAAAAAAAAAAGGATGAATGCTTTGAGCTGCACAGTTTGCTGGTTTGCTAACTATATTTTGAAGATTATACAAAATTATGTACATTGAATTTGCAGGCTGCCTACATCATTTTGACGCAAGATGTTTTCTGCTTATCATTTTTCAAAACTTTCATTTTCCAAGCAATTTATCTACACTGCATAAAGAGTCTTTTTCATTCCATGTGCCATGAAAAACCCAGGTATATTAGACACATATTCTCAGGAATTGCTTACCTACTAATATGCAAAGCAAACTTGTGTCAAATTTGCCAGATTCCCATACTAAGCTTAATACAGTATGGATGTGCACTAACTACTCAAAAACTGTTAAAGGGAAAATGCAGTCACCCCACTATACCCAGTCATCCTCATTCATGAATAGTTTGTTTTGATCATGTGACAATATTTTTATTACTGAATTGGCAAATTCATGGAGAATAACTCATTGCACTTTTTTTGTTTGTAATAGTTATGTTCAAAAACATCTTCAGAAGCAATGTAAAGAAAATATGAGCAGATTTAAAAGAGTTTGCTGATTTTTCAAAGCAACTTTGGGGGGGGGGGAGGGGGGGGACTGCCTATTGCCTTTAAAGTTAAGCACTGCTGTTAACTTTGCGCTCATTTTCATGAATGTGATCTGTGCTTGTACTGGGGAGATTCCTATCTTACTACAAATGTTGGACTTATATCCAGGACAATGCAAAAAACTGCAAGTCTCCAAAGTTGTAACAACAAAGTAGGCTATAGTTTTGAAGTTGAAACCAAAATGCAAGTCAGCAAAAACTGTCTCAATACAGAAAAGGAATTTGTTCGAATGTGACACAGAAGGAAGTTTTGTACAGGTCTTTATCTTACCAGCTTTACTTTGCTTGCACAAAGAAGAAATTTGACCTTAGCAATCATTACAAGGCATGAGTTCGCTTATACCTAATAAACAAATTCTTACCAAACCGTGAAGCAAATAACACTTTGGATCGAAGACATATTGACATTATTGTAAAAATTTGATGTTACACCAAGTGTCATGATGTAAAAGTCAGTCTATACTGACATTAAGTACACATTTGCGAAATTTGTGCCTGGTAACTCACTGGTTTACTTCAAATACAGTATGTACAGTACACCATACTTACATTTTGTTTTGGGACATCATTAAAAAAAAAAGAAAAAAAACTTCTCAGGGACATTGGAGGAAATTTGAAAGACCAGGCTAATGTTTCAAATAGGTAAACATGATATTGAGAGAAAGGGGCAAATTGATGTTACAGGCAGACTTGCATATTTAGCTTTTTGTATGGGGTCATTTTTGTGTGGTCTGCATATCAGAAGAAAATGTTTCAAGAAGGGGTAATTTCAAACACTGTGATATTGCCAGGAATTATGCTACTATAGAGTAAATTTACCAACACATGCATAACAGGGAAGGGTAGGAGGAGGGGGCGGGGAAATATGTAGCTTCCTGTCAATTAGAAATCATGATTCTTCTTACATTTAAGCAAAATCTGTACCTAAACAAAGGGGTTTAATGTTTAAAAATTTTATGTTATCAGCTAGATTGCGTATTGCACAGTCGAAACTGTGTGCTGCAATACTTCAGTTTTCTTACAAACATTGTATGGGCACAGACTATTTGAAAAACAGAAGACTAAAAAAAAAATAAAAAAAAAATGAAAGATCCTTTGTAGTACCACTTTTTACACTTTGCCTGAACATGTTCATTTTGTAATTATACGGATGTTTGCTTTGTTAGTTCACCTGTTCCTGGATGCATGTAAGAGAAACCAACCCTCAAAAAATTTAATAAAAACGAGAACAAAACTCAACTGAATAGAACAGGCCCACCGCCTACACTTTTGAACTAAAAGTAATACAAGCAAAATAAATGAAAAATTTCTCCTCCAAATGCGAACATTTTTAATAGACTATTGAGCCATTAACCATGCATGGAAACACATGTAAAGGCCTCTCAAAAAAGCCAAAAAACAAGAAAAATCTTAAAAAACAGTATCACCCCCCAAACAATGTATCAAATATTTTCGTCACCAAACAATGATTCTGACGTCACTGCTATACGCTGGGTGGCAATAATTCTATAGTTGCCATAGAAACTACAAAATATTGAATGCTGTATCTAGATTTTCAAAATGAAAAAATTGAATTTTGCGAAGCCAATCCATCTGCTGTTTTTGTCTGGGTGTGAGAAGCAAAATCTGTATAATAATATCTTTTCCCAACCCTTCATTTGCTTCTGTGAACAGAGAGCTTTTTGAGTCAGAAACAGTATCAGAACACACTCAATGTCACTGGATGAGTCTATAAGGAAATCAGTCTTTATAAATTTGCATTTAATAATGACTTGACATGTTAACACATTAAGAAAATGGTCAAAAAAAGAAGTATACTTATATAATTATGTACTGTAATTTACAACTGACATACGATATACATTACACCGCTGGGCCCCTAAGTACCTTGCTGCGTACAGAGTGACCTATGGTTCACATTTTGTCCAAAAATGGTTGAAACTTACAGGGAACCTGAATGTTTGCAAAAAGAACAAATTTTACCAAAAAAAGGTTGCACGTATAATAATTTTTGTCTTTGGACTTGGCAGAAACAGGTCAATACTGGGCGCACAGGTGAGGGCTCCTCCTTACAACAAAAAAATGAATGTCAACCTGTACCCTTAACAACACAGGATCATGCTTGTAAAATAACAATTGCATGTTTTCTTTGGTGTAAACATGTGGCAATCCTGTGTATTTGGAGCCCTCTAGACACAAGCTGACATATGGTACATTTTCTTGCTTTTAATTTCATGCCACAGTTTTCATCTTAGACTTTTTTGTTAACAATGGTTTTTAGCTTGCATAAATGTAAAAATGTGTGAAAACCTGTCCAACTTATGTCATTGCCTAGGGAAAAGACCTTTTCATGCAAAGAACCAAAACCCATGGTGGACATATGTGAAAATCTGTTGGACCAATCAAAAACAGGCTTTTTGGAAAGGGGGCCCCAACTAAGATCAACTTTGCAAGGTACTTAGGTACAGTAGGTGGGTGTTATAAATGTACATAAGCGGTAAGGAGGAGCAAAAGAGAGTAACATTTTTGGCCACAAGTATGGAATCTGCAGTCATGAAAAATGACTGTTTGGGAAAGGACAAAAAGCCTGAAATGGACACTACAGGAATATACCTGAGTATAAAATGAGCATTTGAAGTAACCTGAGATTAACACCATTTAAACCATGTTTAACCAACCAAAGTCTGAGCAAATTTATAGCAGCCACTTCCGCTCTGACTTCAGTTCTTTTTTAAGAACTAGACTGCTACAATGATACAGTACACGAGACAAGATAAAACATGAAGAAGTTGGGCAGGGCTGAAATTTAGCACTCGTCCGATCGTCCGTGACGGGTAAAACTTGCATTGGACAACCACTTTCTCTCTTTGAACTTGTCCGATGGACGAGTAGATTTTATTTGTAACTGAATAGTTCCCTACATCAGCAGGAAAGTATGTCATAAAAATCCCCTTAGGAAGTGGCATTGAGACAATGGTACTGACTACCATTCATCATTGTACCATGCCAATAAATATGGCAAAATGCGGAATTTAAAGTAAATGTTTGTTTTCTATGGCAGAGACAGGAAATAGAATTGTTCATCTCTTGTTCGTCACTTTCATTCGGACAACCAAAAACTATTTCGGCCGACAACCTAAATTTAGCTTCAGGTTGTCCGATGGGCAACCTGAACATTTCCTTAAAAATCAGGCCTGTTGGGTATATGTAAATTATGTAACATCCATACTTACATCCCTTCCCTACATACCCTAGGAGTATAGTGACCAGTCCAGTTATGACTACTGAATAAACATTTCCAGAGAAGAGAAATTATACCGTTACCACGCACACCAATCATAACGTACAGTAAACCCACACACACAAACCCAAAGAGACTGAAACAGCCTCTGGTAAGAAATTAAACAAGGTGAACCTTAACACACGTTAGCTCTTTCTTTAATACAAATGTGTATCTCAGATAATACATGCTTCTACATTTTTTATATAATGAATTAACACCCTACTGTGGCAGATGTTACCAAAATGTACAATTAACTCACCTTTTTAAGTTGATGGGCAAGTTTATTTTTCCTTATGAGATCCAATCTAAACCAAGCACTCCTTTAAAAATACAGGAATACAATGCTACTCTTTACATATGGCAGACACTTTCCAAACCTCCAAATATGACTTTCCTTCGACGTACAGGATCTCACAACATTTAAGAGTGTACAGTATTTTTTTTTTTCAAGGTAAAAGACAGAATATCTTTTCAGATTGTAAGTTTGAACCAAATATTTTCTGGAAGGAAGTAGCATCCAGCAAGCACAGGCATTATTGTGTTCCAAAAGATTCTATCAGCAATAAGGCCACAGCTCTGAGCAGTCCTTTCCCGCAGAGAAATCAACCAAGGAAGTTATTTATTAGTTTCAATTTGGAAACCAGGATATTGCCCCAAACAGCTCCAAAACGGACAAAAATAATCAGAGACAAGTCATAAATTGGGATGTTTATCTGAGCTGCTGCATTTGGTAATCTGGATACTCCACCCCTCTGCCATTTGATTTTGAAGCTGCTACAAGAACCACAACTACAGGAAACACTTCTGCTATAAAGGACCATTTATAAGCAAATGTGGTATTATAAGCAAGGGTTGCTTCAAGTTCACAAAAATGTGGGCATTTATCGCTCTTTATTTGCATGAAAACTGCAGAAATGATGACATAGAAAGAGTTCACAGCTAATAGTTCCAAACAATACTTCCAAACAAAAAGTGTGTTTTATGACCCCTGACTATTAAGTTATACAAATAGTTAATAAGGACAGTTATGCAGGAAGTAGATAGGTGCCCTTGATGGGAATTTTATGGTTTTGTAGGAAATTACCACCTGCTCTTGTGATATTCTACCAATTTTATACTGCACTCAAGAAAAAAAAAAATATGGTCAAGTTATAATCATCCTTTCCTAAATAGGTGATGTGAAGCTTTTCAAACATTACTGTGTATTAAAATAAAATTTATTATAAATGTAGAGGGAAGCAGACTTGTCATATGCATACAATGTACACCAGTACAACTGAAGCATTTTAGTAGAATAAAAGAGAGGGTTAAGGCGCGGGTCACACTACAGCGATTTCAGATCGCGTGCCTGATAAAAGCTGTCTGTCGATGCGACGTTACGAAATAATTAGTATACATTTCTTTTTCATAGTCGTGTGATACAAATCACATATTTACACAGGTTGGCAAATTTTTGGTTCCCTCTGACCAGAAATGGAGAAGATTCTAACTAAAACCCCCAAAAATCAGACCATAATCCGATCCAAAATTGCTGTAGTGTGACCTGCGCTTAAGGCAGGTTTCCTACACAACTTCAAAGAGATGACCCATGTCTAGGAATTAAGTAGCGACACTACCATCCATGGACTCTTGACGAATTTAAAACTGTCAAAAAGATGCATAAAAAATTGCAGGTTTTAATGAAGCACAACAAAACTGACTCTTCTGGTTCTCTTTTTTTATGCGATCACAACTTTTCCCTCCTGATGACTGCTATGAGTTTTTGACATTGGTAACTGCAGTGCACTACAGCTGTTGAAAAGCATGAAGAATAGGACTGTAATGATGTACTAATACTAACTGATAGGCTGTTCAATTGATACTTCACACATGATGCAGTTCCCCAACCAGGCAAGACACTGAAGGGGGGTGGTGAGATAGCTTTGAGGGAGGGGCAAAACAGTTTTTCATGGGGTGAGATACATTAAAATAAAGGCAATGGTAATTTTAATTTTTTTGGGGTGGGGTGGGGGGTAAGAGTTTTCTAGGTGACATCCCCCTAGAAAACTCTACTGGAGACTGCTACCCAGACACTACTCTCACATTTCAAGGTCACACAAAACAGTCAATTTTGACAACTGTCTATACTGACAGCATACTATAGGCAGAAAATAATCCCAAGGGGAATGGGAAGGAGATGCACCTCCCTCTGCTTGGAGATGCTCCCACTGACTTTAAACTTTTTCACACAGTACAGTTTGTTTTTCCTTATTTCACTCTTCATCCAATATTTCACACAGATCTCCAAAAAGAATAAAAGAATGTTTTGCAGCCAAAACAGTATAGGAAAGTCTAGAAGTAAAACAGGACAAAAGAAGGATTTTGTACATCACAAATGGGGCAAAAAAGTATAATACCTTTCACTGTTACTCGTAAGTCTTGACAGCATCATGACTCATTAGGACATTTGAAAATGAAATTTTATTTTTTCTGAGTGTTGTCAAATCCATAAAAAATGATTAATAACTATAAAGTTGGATTTTCAGGTGACAAGGAAGAGGAAGGAGGGACAAGACCGTTCAAAAAGTCGGAGAAAGTAGGATAACTTGAGAGCCTTTATCATTCTGCAGCATGTTTAGACATATAAACTAGTATACATACCCAAGTGAACAAGTCACTCGTCACCGGAGTGGTTCCGTCATGTTGACCAGAGATCCAAAGTGAAAAAAATTCTGAAAAGAGATAGAAAATGAAAAAGACACTTGTAAATTAAGCAAACTTTGTATGGGTCTGTTAATTTTATTCTTGATAACTTTCTGCTTCACTTTATAAGAGGTGTTCCGCTCCTTTGTTCACAGTACTCAGCAACACAGTCCACATTAGTGTCAAAGTTTTGTACAGCAATATCTGGTGTCATTGGCCAAATGAAATTTTGCATATGGTTTTGCATACAAAAACTGTTATTAAGTTCAGAAAATGTGTACCAAACACACTCATTTGAGGAGCATTTTGCTATGCTATACCAGCTGATGCGGACACTGCTCAGCAATGAACGTAATGTCAAACATCACACCGAATCATACTAAGAAAGCAGTTAAATTAAAAAAATATGTAAAAAAGTAGCAATTTTTCAAAAGTCAAACAGTCAAAGGCTTTCATAAGTTCCATGCATCCAAGGATGAGTTCATGAACATATAATGTCGCAAAAGCATAAACACTGCCCTCTAACAAGTATTCTGTGGTCATTCACATGACCTGTAAAAGAATACCATAACTTGTAAAGTATTCACATTCTCAAGGACCAGCTAATTCAGACTTTAACTCGATACTGAAAATACGGTCATGCTTCATATTCCAGGATACCATTCATTCAGCAGTGTCCTTCCCAACTTCTCCTCTTTCACTGCTTCATGCAGAAACCTCGGGAGTTGTACAACAATACAGGATAGCGAACAATGTGTATACAGGAACACACTATCCAAAATCCCTTTGCTTAAAATGTAACACGAACGATGTTCATAAAAAAGAAAAATTCATTTAAAAAAAAATCTCTTCTATTTATAACACTATCAGTTTACAAAAGTTTAGTCTTCTGCCAGTATCAAGTGAACAGGAAGAGAAAACTTGCTGTTCTAAGGAAATCCCCAAAAATGAACTTTCTAACTTTCACTTTCACAGAGCCATCTTACCACTTCCTTATCTCCATGGAACGAACAATATCACAATTGGCATAAATCAATTATTTTAACAAGAATGTACTAATCTAAACACCAAGACCACAACTTTTCCACTATATGCAACTGAACTTAGGTCCAGTGAAATCCTGAAAAACTACAAAAACAAAGTCCTGAAAAAAAGAGAAAAATATCCTTTTGATTCAAAGTAATTAAAGTGTGTATGACACACATACATTTTGCTTCCTACCGTAGTACTTAATATTTAGAAACACTTTTAAATGAAACAGTTTTTTCAGTACCAAAATCGATTCACAGTTACCACAAACAGCTATGTGCAGTCCATCTGAAACCCAAAATATGTAAAACAATTTGATGTTTAATCAAAATGATGTCATTGGAGGAAATATCGTCCTGCACAGCGCACTCGTGTTCGCATAGCCTAGAACAGATCTGTTGACAAGTAGTAGTTCAGTACGAGCGATACATCTTTGGTGCTGTTTCATCATGAAGTTTGCCCACTAACATAAGTGCCTGAACACGGCTTGACAGACTTACTTTTCACTTTTAAACAAATTAGAATGAGTTCTTTTTAACTTTTAAACAAAGTAGAATGGGTTCTTGATGGTAATATTTGAACGTCATTATAAGCCTTGCTGATTTGAGAACCATGCCTGTCCAGAAATTCTATCCAATACACCACAAGAAGACACCACTCACATGAAAAAGAGCATGGGTTTCTGCCCATACACAAGCACTAAGTTACTAGTCTGTCATTCACACCGGCCGAGACTTACGAAAATATTGTTACAGTACACAGCCTAGTATTAGCGGGTAAATTTTATCTATGCCATGGTGACAAAATTAAGTAGACTAAAATACTACAGCTCAAACATTTCTATTCTCAAAACTCTTTTGGTTCAGTGAGTTCACTAATTACTCTAGTTACAACTGACATTATTTACATTAATGAAGGTAAAGTGAAACAGTGAAAGCTCTTACCACCGAGATTGAATGTATCTATTACAGTGAATTGCATGTTGTAACACTACAACCTTGGGCTAACATTACGAGCAGCAGCGTACAACTAACAAACCAGAAATGCAACCTGACTAGATTTTGTGGAAGGAGAAAATTACTAACAACTTACTCTGGTGAAGTAATAACTGCCAATTATTTTCTTCACATATTACTCCAAAAATTCTGCCGTATTAATCCTAAATTTGGTCACAGAGTCCCGACAGCCTGGTGTCAGTAATGACTGCCTGACCACGATAGAGTAGAAATTTTACCGTACCACACATATGTACATGCGACATTCATGTGCACAACATATGAACCGACAGTTCTAGTACTATACAGTATATGCATGCTCTACATGGAACGTTAATATTCTGCATGTTGTAAGTGGTTCACAGCACAGTATAATACTACTGCATAGCAGCAGGGCTTCTTAGCAAAGAGATCAGCCAATCAGATGAGTCTTTATGACAAAACAATAGTGTGTCACGTACGCTAGCCTGTACAATTACACAGTTGTACAATGCCACATCAGCACTTACCTCCGTAGCTGGTGTTGAACATGTACGCCTTTTCACGTACATACTGTAACGTATTACAAGTGCAACCAGGAATGCAGGTGCAGGAGTAATACAGGTCTGCCTGGTGGGCAAAGCCAGCACATGCTTGCAGCCAATTACATGAAACAGTCATGTGACCAGCAGGAAATTTTTGCAAAGTGTCATTTTAAGATATTCTCTTAAAATGCCCTATTGGCAAAACTTTAACATGTTTTTGGTAAGTGCCACTTAATTTTAAATGTTTTACTGTATCCACTCTATTCCCATAAACGAATTTCATTTTACTCATGTCATGCCCACTATAAGTATTCTCCTTCCTTCCCTAAAAATGATAACGTCCTAGATTGTTGTTGAAAATTTTCCATCTTGAAAAGTAACATTCAATCTAAAGTGATCCAGAAAAGATCCACAAAGATAAAAATACCTGAAATAAGTGCAAGTGCAGATTGATTTTCAAACAAATCTGACATTCTATCACATTTGAACAAAATGCTGAGAATTATTGTAAAGAAAGAGAAAAACAGAACCTACTTTGCGAATTACCGAGCAAAACAGATTGCTACTTCATCACGATAGTACATATTTACTCAGCTTTCCTTGCTTTCTGCTTCAAAATTAAAGTTGACAAAAAACATGCCCTTACAATTCCTCTCAATTTTAAGGGAATATGCCTCCTTTCTCAGTGAAGAGCCACTTCATATAAAATTTGATACTGCTCTGGATTTTTATGCCAGCTTGTGCAAGAAACAATTTGGAAATTTGGTAGAAAAAATGAGGGTACTGTGAGAGAAATATGACCAGGAAAAAAACCAGCATTTCCAACAAATACTTACGGGGGAAAGAAACTCTTAAGTAATATGAATCTCACACAAATCAGCTATTCTGCCAAAAATCGTTTTTATGCTTACTAGCAACATACACAACCAAGACGGGAACCTGAGAGGGATTCATCATTTGAGACGGCTGCAGCACTCAAAAAATTTCTAAATTTAAACGGTTGAATGCAGACTACCACTTCAAATCATTTATGTTTGCGTTGCTATGAAGAAAGTACATAACTTGTGGGTCATTTAGAAATAAGTGTGCACACAAAGAGTCTTTCAGGAAGCATATACAGGATAAATATGCCAGGAACAACATTTTACAGAAAACTATCTTGTGTACACTTTTGTACATCTTCTTTTTTGTTAAAGCAGCAAGTACTAGCCTACATCCATATCTGTAGTTTTTTATTCAAATCTGCAGTGAAATTCATGACAACTCTTTCCTAGATTGATGGAAACAATCCACTACAAGATTGCAAAGCTTATCCAAGCCTCCCCCATAAACCTTCCAAGCAACTGCATTAGCAGGGCCTATAAGGGGGTATTTCCTACCCAATTCCCTGATTTTCTACTTGCACACAGTTGCTTTCCCCTAAAACTACATAGGTCTGGTAACTCATTCAAAATAATACAAGCTGGGCTTATCATTTGAATTTTAAGGTCTATAGTAGTGTAGTATGGCTGTAAAATAAATTGTTTTTTTTTTTTTTTTTTATATACTGTAGCACTTTATCACCGAGGTCTCAAAGTACTTCACTAATATTGCCCCTGGTCGGCAGTTAACCATCATTGGACAATCCTTCTAGATAGCTGCAGCTAAATCAGTGCCAATGATGCAAGTTACCTCACAGGTACCCCTTCAACTCCTTGGTACAGAAAAGCATTTGAGAAAATGCATCTTGCTTAATATAACTTGCTTAGGATAGAACATAATGAACCTGGCAGGACTGGAATCAGCAATCCTAGAATCACAAGTGCGACACCTTAACCAACAGGCCACCAGGCTCTCTAAAAATATTGACAACAAATTATGCCAAGTGACATCTTCATTTTGTTCTAGAGGTAAAAAAATTTCAATGAGGAGGGATGCCTTTCCCCAAAGAACTTTTGCCACGTTTTTTACACTTTTGGGGTAGGGGCACTTTTTGCATGCCCTCCCCCAAAATTAAACCATGCCTTCTTGTTCCACCCTGCATTATCTCCCCCATACCAACCCCTCCCCCTTCCAATTGCATATACTGGTGCTGCCACTGCTTAACCTTTTCCTCCAAAGCCCTCTAGAACTTCCCAATTTGCATTTTGAGTTACCTAAATTTGCTACCGTACACTACACATGTATCCTGGTCTACAGAAGACAGACAGTACATGCAAGTCTTACTTTATGCAGGCTTGGAGGCTGTGCTAGTCCAATCCACCTTTTCGTTCCTGGTCTTGCAGATTTTGGCAGAATCAGGTGCCATTTTTCCTTGACCAGGACCTATTTTACAATCATTGCAAGCACTAAATTTACATTACATCTGGCATGATGTCAATGCACTGCCAAGACTCTGTGAAATACCCTGGAAGCTTAACTCACAACCTCTAAAAACAAACTTGTAAAATATTCGCTTAAATCAAGGAAAAAGCTTCACTCACTAATTAAAACAAGACCCTAAGTTGCGAATAAAATGGTATATAAGGCCTGTGCTTTGTAAGAAAGTAGAAATCCACAACTAGTAATATGTCAGGAATCATGGGTAAAAACTGCCTAGCAACTGCTTCAATTTTATCGTAAGATTCGGACATTTGTAATTTAGTCTTCCCGAAGGGTCTTTGGTAGCAGTGGTTTGTGCTGTTGTGCACCGATACCACATTTCACAAGTGCATTGGTTGAAGTCCCACCCATACTGCGTTAGTTTTCTCCTGGTATTCCTGCTTGACACAGACTAACCATCAAACTATTCATTTGCCCAGCCAACCAAGTTTGTCCACATCTGACTGGAACTATTCTTGAGATGAGGGGAATCAATTAACTATCCTACTAACCTAATATGCCTAGAATTTGCCCAAAACTTATTTTGAAACTTCTGACCAACTGAGCCTATAAACATTCTACTCTCCCTGCAAATACCTGCCATGACTCAAATTCCATATTGGGGGGAAGGGGGGGGGAGGGGGTAGATGGGGAGAAGGAGTAGATGGGGAGAAGGGGAATGGAAGAAGAGTGAAGGGGGTTAAGGGAATCCTTATTATTCACAGGGCCTCACCTTATAAAGATAACTTAACATGACAATATTTGAGCTTGAAATAATTACAAAAGTGCTCTTAACATTCTTGGAGTGAAATTTGCAGTTATTGTCCTGTAACATTTCAGTACCATGCTATAATACTTTTGAGGTGTATGTGCAGGTTTTTCACTGTGTTATGTGTATAAGATAATTTTTTTTCAATATTTTGGAAAGTAGATCATTTTCCCAATATAAAAATTTGTGTCAAATCTTCTCAAAGTTGACAGTGTTTCAGTAGCAGAAACCTGTAACTGAAACTGAAGCTGCCTAATCTAGATAATAAAACGTCTGTAATGAATACACGGCTGGCTCCGACGCAATTCTTAACCCGACTCCATTCCTTATGTTTCTGTGTTTGGATATTCAATATGTTTATGATAAACAAATCCTGGGAAGGGATAAAAAAGCATAGATGCTATAATCACAAAAATCTCTTCATAATAAGCAAAATTTTTACCATATTTTGGGTGATTTTTTTTAGTTTGATGAATGGCAGACTTGTGAATTGTATACCAGTACATTTCTCTCATGAAACTTTGAGACAATTTTCACTAGCACCAGTACCACAGAAAAGGGTGATTAATGTTTGCATGTTACCGTATGTAAAACAATATTTTTAGCTTTCGTTTGAACTGATCCAGTTTATGGGATATATGGAATAAATAGAATTCCCCAAATGATTTACTAATGAACTCAACAAAACAGGAGAGCTAGTCTCCCCACCCCCACCCCAACATAACAATAGACCCTTCCCATGAAGTGTCCTCAGTTGATGTTTGCCCTTGATCAAGGCTTTTCACTCTCTGTACAACAAGAACAGACTGTGATTATAGCAAATTGCAAGTGCATGTAATTGCCTTGTCAGTGTAACTCTTTGGTATTATTTAATAGGAGTCAAGGACACTTATTTGAACTGTTGACCTCATCAACTATTCATGGCCACAATCACACCAAACCACAAATTTTGCTAAAAAAATATCAATCAGATTGTTGAATTTTTTACTGTTTTTCTTATATAGGTGTTTATAAAGCCACATAGTGAAAGGAAAACAGCATCCAGCTTTTTAAGTGCTTTTAATAATTTTCTGTTCAAATTTGTGAAAAGGCAATCAACATTCAGGATTAATCAATTTATATGCAGCCACTTGTCTTTTCAGAATAATGACTAAACACCTGAACCTCTTTACTTGATATGGCAATAATATACATGTTCACATGGGAAACTGTGCGATTCACCATGATCACGGAAAACAACAACCTTCAACGAATAAATTTCTCTTTATGGAGATCATAGCCGCATTCACATGGAGCAGTGAACATGCAATAAAGACAGAGGGGACATATTTTAACTGTCTGCAAACTGTCCCAGTTATTTGTTTACTTATTAAAGTGAGTCATGTTAGGAATTGCTTCTGAATACCACATGGTTAACAGTACAATATGTTACAAAGATAAGGCAGGGCGATTTTAACAGTTGTCCAGTTGCCCGTGATGACCAAAAGTTGTGACGGACAACCAAAAATGGTGGGTTGGTTGTACATCGCACAACCAAAGTTCATGCAACAAGTTAGCAGACTGCTTCTAGGGTTACTGCAAATTTCTTCCTGGACTACTAAATTTTCTTCTAGACAACCAAAAAAGGCAGACAGGTTGTCCAATGGATAACAATTAAATTTTCTTAAATTCAAGGCCTGTAAGGCCATCATTCACATGCAAATATTAAGATAATCTGATAATGAGCTGGTGGTCTGATGTACGCTGGTGGTCCGACAATTAGCTAATCCTTGGTCATGATCCTAAGAGTGTATCTTTCACATGGAAAATTGCATCATGTTCCAATAGCATGTCCTTGGGATCATGCCACTCCCAAGTTCTTCCCATGTAAGTCCTACATGAGCCCTTGTGACTGAGGTAAATATTTTACAAATTTATTGCATGTTCACTGCTCCATGTGAATGCACAGCTGATCTCCACAAGTTGTCACATATTCCCCCAAACTCCCTAGATTGGGAATCTATGAACCCCAATGCTTACCTCATATTTACACATGTAATCCCCACCTACCCGCAACTAGATCCTGGAAAACTAATAGCACAGTGGAGAGAGGGCGCCCTCCAGGGGTGGGTGGCCTCCCAAGTCCTCTTCTCACTTACCACTAGCAATTGCAAGGTCTTCCCAGACTTGACAACACAGAGAGTAGGGCGCCCTCCAAGGAGGGTGTCCTACCACTCTTGTAACAACTTTAGGTGTGTTCGACTGGGCGACTCAAGTCATGTCTTGAGTCACTTTGACGTCAACAGTTGGGGCTTATACGCATGCGTGTTGAGCTAGTAACCCAAATGGTAGCTGGAGTCGAAATGCCGGTACTGATGGCTATGCGCGTGCGTGCTTTGTTTAAACTCAGGTGAAGAAATAACGGACAGTTAGGGAGTTTGACATGACTGCCCATTCTTGGAGGAGAAGTTTGCGATATCAACGCTTATTATCTCAGCCCTACTTAAATAACAGTGAAACGCAAGGTTTAGTAGCATTGCAGTTCAAGTCGGCATGCCATATCCCAATGTCATTTCGTTTCTTCTTGGCGGCTCTTCAATGGAAAAGAGACGAAGTCCCTCTTGATCAAAATTTTGCCGAACACCTTATTACACTGAGGCACTACAGTGTTTGTATGTTGACTCAAGTTAATTACACTGATCGCGCCTTTCACCAAATACACCGAGAATGACACAACTACTTGCTCAGAATTGTTCGTTAACACACCCTGTGTCACTTCTTATGAAGAGTTGTTCCGCCCCACTTTTCACAATCACCGATATTTTCTTTTCAAAGGAAGTTCTATTGTGTGGGTCGCGATAGTTTATAACACTGGTAGACTATGTGTGCCGTAAATTACGTCACTTGGCTCAAGTGGCTGACCTCCGCAGGCTGGCCACTTTGGCCAACTCGAGATGTGACGTATCAGTGATGTTTTTCCCAGTCAAACGACAATTCGAGTAGCTCGAGCTACACAAGTCACCCAGTCGAACGCACCTTTTGATAGGCAATGAAGGGGTGCACTTAAAGGTAGTAGGCAGTCACCCAAAAATTTGCTTTGAAAACTCAGCAAATCCTTGCAAATCTCCTCTTATTGCATTACAAGCACCTCTGAAGACATTTTGAACATTACTACAAACAATAGGTAAAGCAAGGAGAAATTCTCCCTGAATTGCACAATTCATTAACAAAAACATCGTCACATGATCAAAATAGGCCATTTGTGAACTAGAGTGACGGCCATGCTAACTCTGATTGGGGTGACTGTCTACTGCCTTTAAAGCGGAGGTAAGGAAGCATGACAGAGATATTTATGTAAGTCCCCGATACATGTACTGTACCTGTAACCTTAAGCAGCATAATTATAGCAAGTCAGAGCTAGTAAGCAATCCTACCAAAAGTAGCCAGAGGCCAGAATTCATTTTGTTTGAAGGGCAGACTGGTCACTAGACCAGAGCTCACAATCATGACTGAAAATAGGATGGTAAGAATTTTTTTGGTTGTAAGATATAAATATACCAAAGTACTATGGCAAAGTAGGAAAGGCACCAAGGCCACTAAGGCTTCCATGGTGGGCATCCCAGCAGAGTAAAGGGGCATGATTGCCATAACCTACAGTTTTATTTTGAGTGCTGGCAGCCTTCAAAAATGTCCTCCCCAAATCAACAGGTGTCTTCAAATGTAGACTGTTACCACAATACAGTCAAATCAAGGTTGTAGAGATCTATAAGAAAAAGATGCAGTAGCTGGAGAGAATGAGTCATTCAAGTTCTTTCTCATAAACACCCTGGAATAGCAAGAAAAATTTTTTAAAAAAAGCACACAAACTCAGCCTCTACCAGCATCTTCTCCATTTTATAAACCCACTCAAGTACAGACTTAGCTGATGCAATAAAAAAGCTCCAGCCTCCAGGATGTACCATGGTAACAGCCCAGAAAGAGTAACCTTGAAACACATTTTCAATGTTTTACAACTATCTAGTAATAATAACGATAACGGAAAGTATACATAAAAAGAGCAAAAACATACTGCTATCAATGTAATGACAAAATGAAACGTGCTAAGTTGCTGTATAAGTAAAATCAATACTTGATTCTCTGATGCTTCTAACTTTTTCAAATATTCTAGAATTTCTCTCAAAGACCTCTTCCCCCCCCCCCCCCCTTTTCAAAGAGCTCATACCTCCTACTGTAATAGTAATATATAGTTAAAGGCACTTCTATATGCAGGACTTCACACTTTACAAGTACAACCACTCCCTCAAACATTGCAAGAGAAATGCAACCAGGAACAGATATTGTCAGCTTTAAGTTTCCCCCTTAAACTTGTGAAGGGATGACACAATAGAGCTGCAGTGAAAATATGTTTCACTCCCTTGGATCTACTGTTTATTGTGTTACATTTTAATGCAGAATATACATAGTTCATATTTACTCCACAGGAACACAACTTAGTAGGCTCTATGGCAACACAGCAAAGCTGCGGCTGCCTCAGCCAAGCTGCAAAGGCTCCAGCAATGCTTTGTTGCTATACACACTACAACAGGATTTACCCTTGTCCTTCTATTGTGATATATGTATAACAACAAAGGAAGGCTGCAGCCCATGCAGCTTGGCTGAGCTTGCAACAGAAGTCTGCACTTCATAAAACCCTTTCTTTCACTTTTCCAAAAGATGTTAAAGGTCTCCACACGTGTAAATAACTAATTTGGAGACACATCCACAAAGGTACCTTAAAATCTTCCTGAATATGGACACAAAAGCAGCATTTAAGGTCCCTAATAATAAATCATGTATTCTTTTATAGAAACATGACAATTTGTGGAAGGTCAAAAAGCAGAAATAAAAGAGAAAATATATGGCATGACCAGGTGTGCTTTATTTACAAAAGGTGCCCTCCAATGATAAATATTCATTGTTCTGAAAAGAGCATCTGCGAATTTGCACTTTTATTTTCTACATGATCCATGGGTCTTAAAACACCTGAAAATTACATTTTAAGCCAAAATATTATACGGAATATTATTTCACTTCAAAAATGAATATTCCACATCCTGTAACTAGAACAAAATTGTAGTATCATTTTGAAAACTACAGGACACGTAACCTATGGTACAGTACATGCTGAAATATGCACATGTGGCCAGCTAATAATATGGAAACACCATAAAATTTCAACTGCACCAAGCAGAGGTCAATTTTCATCAAATGTAGCATTTGCACTCATTAATTTGTGTGAAATAATGAAATTTTACTCCAACTCGTTTCCGAAAGGTGACAATTTCTTAATGACTTTTTGTAGTGGGTACCAAAAGAGATTTCACATCTTGCATGTTTAAACAGATACAGACATACAAAAGCAGACAACCACCTACAATAATTCTGGCTTAGCTTGCCACGTTAATTATATTCTCAAACCTCAACATTTGTCCTTTTAGACAGAAGTGAAACTGCACCAAAAAAAAAAAAAAAAACTGAGAAAAGAGGCACTAAAAATAACTCTACATACAACAATCTTCATTGGTGCTTTGCTGCACCTTATACCCGGTACGTTCATTTCAGTAATGCACTTTCTCGTCAAAGTTCAATATTAAAAAATGCCTGGGTAGATAGAAAACCATTAAAGATGCTTCCAGGGTTTCATGGATAACATATTTTACCAGTCAGTTCCTCCACATCACACATGCTCGCTGGCCTGTGCAAATGGGACCAGAAATGTTAGGTATTGTAGCAATTTGCAGAATTTGAAGTGGAGCTTGTTCCTAATTGTATATTAGATTTCTACGAGTATCAGTAACTCACTGCTGTGTTTCCATGTGCACTAATGAGTAAAGGTACTAAAAAGAAACCGTTCGTAATAACATTCGCCAGAGGTGCAGATCCAGGTTAAATTAAACTGTAGGGTAACACACAACCAAATAAAGCATGAACACAAAGCTACTGCAGCAAAAGAGTGTGATACAGGACACTTATGTCTGACCTTGGAATAATCTAATATCTTTTGTTATGTACATAAACAGTGTGATTTTCATACAAATAACATTTTCATACAAGCAACTCTTATGCAATTTGTGTAACATGAATAATTAACATGACCTAAATAGGTGACCAAATAAATTCGTTGACAGAGGACCTACAATGGACAATTCAAAATTAGCTTGAAAACTTTTTTGTTTACCATGTCCTATAGACTGCCCTTTGAGCCTTCATGTGTCAGGTGCAATATAAGCACTCCATCGTTGTTGTTTTTGTTGTTGTTGTTGTTGTCATTGTTCTTATAATTATTTGTATGGTAGAGTATTGTAACTGGTATAAAAATTCATCATCAATGCTGACAGAAGAGGCAGACATCTTACACATAAATATATATATGTTTGTGTGTGTGTCTTCAATGCATACAATAGGGAGTTAAACATGAGATACTGGAAGATGGCAACTTAATATGTGCACTGAAATGAAGTCTGCATTTGTATCTAATACTAAACATATTTTTCAAACTTCCACTACCAGCATATCATTAAATGTAAATAGAACGAGATACACAGTAAGCATATTTGCGTTCTTCTTTTAGTTGCTAACTTCCTTGCCAAAGCTGAAAGAGGCAGGGTTTACTTCATCTTTCCTTTATAATATTCACCCTCTACTTCATAATGTACAAAATCAAAATCAATCACAACTTCATTAATATGCTGTTTCTTTATGTCAATCAACCCCCCGGTGGACTGGGGGTTGTAGAATATGCCCACGGTATTCCCCGCCTGTCGTAAGAGGCGACTAAAGGGGAGGACTTACACTGTACTCGAACTGTATTTCAAACCAAACTTGAATCGTACTTTTATCTAGTTGACACTATGTAACACATTCGTGTTGGTGTGTTGTTAAATCTCATCTAACTGACTAACAGACTAACTTTATGTCAATCAAATGTCAAATAATGTTGCCTTCTGAGAGGGATATGCATTACAAATGCAACTCTTGACTGCCCTCATACAAATACCAACATCTGAGAACTTTCGTAAGAATTCACGACTGATTTGTGTGCAGACTGCATGCTACTAAAATATATGCATAAAATCACCAGCAATGAACACATCATAAATATTCAAACAAAAAAAAAGACTTAAAAGCAAGTCTGATTACTGTACCGTACATTTGACACCACATAATGGGGTTTTAGTGTGCCATATCCCTTGCTTTCAATTCACTCAAGGAAAAAGTCTCATAGTCTGATTGTGTAAAAGTGGGCAATCTGCATATTAATACATCAGAACCAATCAACAGTTGAGAAATACATTCATATTAGGCTCTTGAATACAGTGGAATTGGATGACCTCTGTCACGGTTTACAGGTGATAAATACAAAGAGAAACATATTCTGTACTAGAAGCAAAAGGTGAACAATACTGAAAAAAAAGTATTGTTAATGATTTTTAATTATTTTAACTTTGACTTAATAAATGTATGACAAAGTCATAACTAAACTGATACTGTCCTCAGCATTATTCAAACGTCAAAACTGACAATAAGAGGAGCAATAAATGTTTGTTTGGTGAGGATCATTGTCTTTTAACGACAAAAGGAGGCAAAATTTTATGGCAAAGTTCTGCATCCTTCCTCTTAATGCCATTAAACAGATATTAATAAATTTAGAACCCTGAGTTTCATTTTCAACATATCCTGAGCAGAATTTTAAGTGAAATCCCATTTTCACTGTTACCATTCTTCAATGACTCAATTGTCATTTCTATAAATCATTAATATTTATCACTAAAAATTTGCAATTTGGGCTTGACACAAAGTGACAGTATAAATATCTGCAACAAAAGAAACAGAAGTATAATTTATTTATCACAAGTGGTGTTGTTATTAACTTTAAGGACTAATAATGCAACAGTCTAGATGACACATAACTATCTATTATGCTGGACTCAGCCAGTTTTGATACTACTGTACTTCTACACTCATTCAAAGATAAATCCAAATGTGATCAGCATTCCCAAAAATGTGTGCTCCATTGATTGAGCACATTCAAAACTGAGGATTCTACAGAGGGCGCCCTCCACTGTGAAGCAAGGTCCAACCAAGGCTTTGAAGATAATGCAAATTCAAGTCTTTTTCACGGCTTTAAAATCATGAAGACCAACATGACCACTTTCAAGACTCCACAATACAGACATATGTGAGCTATAGATACTTATGCCCAAAAGTTTAGTGATTTTGTAACTACAAGGTTGCCAGGTAAAGGGCCTATCGCCCCTCCCCCCCCCCCCCTCCACCCGAACAGAAAATCTTCTGCTACACCTTATACACCTATGATTAAAATTTAATGTCAGATGGCTTCCAATAAAACATTTGCCTCAAATTTGAAATCTTTTAAATTTAGAAGCTTGTTTTCACATGGGAAAACTGTATATTGCTCCTGGGTGAAAACCCCACCATACTAGGACCCAGGCAGGGATGGTCCCAGAAATAGACTAACTGGCTAGCTTCACTGCTTAAAATGTCAATGCCTTAATCCACTCGGCCATAGCAATGCTAAGTAGTAGGAAATATGAGGGAAGTTAGAGAAGTAATATATAAGATCCTTAAAACAACCTAATGCTGCTAAACTACCAGGTTTAGGAGTCTGTAAGCTCCAACACTAGCTCACAAAGGCAAAAAAAAACAAGAGCCCAATGGGCACTGTGGTTCCTTGCTGAATGTAATGAAACTGAGCCAACTACTGAATGAACCAGTATTTCTGTTGATTCACAAAATCTGCTCTGTAGACAATGCACATCTTGTGTTAACACATTCAAGCATAAATAAATTGTTCTGAAGAAATACAGCCTACAGGCACTTCAGGGGATATCAACACAGACAGTATACAGTTACAATTTGTTTTATTCAATTAAGCAATCACAATTCATGCACGCTCAATGGTATCTGATCCAAATGATCAGTAACTTGGTTCTCTTTATAAAACTAACAACCCATAGTAGCATTTAATTAATTCTAATTTCCAGTTCCTGCAAGCTCACATGTCCTAATCTAAGGACAAATGTTGTCTCTCTAGTGAACTTTCACAACAGTCCTCTGCTTTGTGGGCAGAGAATCTTCTGCAATATTAAAAAGTAGTACTTGATGCACGTTTTCATAATGGCAGGATTATGGATTAAAATCATAATACTATAATTTCAATTAAAATTGAGATACTTGGCATCTCTGAAAGATGTCCCACATCTTTCAGTCAATGATACAGTTTTGTGCTTATATTTTTTGACTTTAGGAATTCTTGGGAATTGCTTTTTGGCATCTGGTGATTTCAACTCTGACATCCAACAAATCTCATATGGGTTTTCTGCTAGATTTAATGCAACACCTTAAAGCTAAAATCTATTCAAGCCTCCTACACTGTGATATAGAGTTGAAAAGGTTTGCAGAGTTTGACCTCCAGTGACCCCAGATGACCTTTGGTCTCCACCAAACTTTTTTCCCCACCATAAGGCATCCACTAAGTATGAAAGTTATCCAAGCTTCCTACCTTGAGATATTGTGCTAACAACAAGGTTATCAGTTTTTGACCCTTGGTGACCCCAGATGACCTTTGACCTCCACCCAAAACTGTATGGCACAGCTTCTCACTATGGTGGATCTATATACCAAGTATGAAATCTATCCAAGATTTTTTCCTTGAGATATTGCGTTAACAAGGTTTTCAGTATTTGACTCTCAGTGACCCCAAATGACCTTTGACCTCCACCAAAATGACAGGATTCATCTTCTCACCATAAGTCATCCACATACCAAGTATGAAATCTATCCAAGCTTCCTACCTTGAGATATTGTTTTAACAACAAGTTTTCAGTGTTTGACTGCTGGTGACCCCAGATGACCTTTGACCTCCACCAAAAGCTACAGCATTCATCTTCTTTCCATAATGCATCTACATACCAAGTATGAAATTTATCCAGGCTTCCTACCTTGAGATATCGTGCAAACAAGGTTTTCGGTCTTTGACCCCTGGTGACCCCACATGACCTTTGACCTCCACCAAAAACAATAGGGCACACCTTCTCACTATGACAGATCCAAATACCAAGTTTCAGTTTAGTCCAACTTTCCCTTGTTGAGTTACAGCGTACCGAAGCAAGTGTCACACACACACACACACACACACGCACACACACACATACACACACACACACGCCAAGCTGACTACATAGGTTCCTTTTGCTAACGCAAGGAACCAAAAACTACAAAGGATGACGGGCCGGGCCTTAGGAGATGACGTCACCCTCTATGCTATTAGGTTTGCCAGACTGTAAGTGTGGGCAGTAAAGGGAACAGGGAATATAGAAGAAAACGAGCTAAGTACTGCAAGTCTACTCAATTCTTACTGTTCCTTCTGTTTATGGTAAATGGTGTCATACCTGGATGTAGAATTCTTTTCACCATTTTCAGTGATTTTGTGGTGTTCTTTCAATGACATGGGTAGGATGTGAACAACTGCTAGGGTTAGAACAACTTCCCATATCCATAAGCTGCCTCACCCCTCTCCCCCTTATCTCAAATTTCTCTGAATGAGCACATTAAGAAATGATGAAGGGCTCTCCTTTGCACATACTACTGATGGCACTCCATCTTTCCATCAATTTTCTTAAATACATACAGACCTGTAGATACCAATGAGGAGATGGAAAAGGGCTTAAAGGGAGTTAAATACGCCAGAGATAACAACAATAAGACACTTAGCGTGAATCCGAGTCGGAAAACTGTAAAAGCTTCGAGACTTTGAAGACCCAGAAACCTCCAAGGCAGCAGCTTTGCAGCAGAAGGAGAATGAGGACGAGCCATCGGCCAAGATGGCGGACATAAAGGGCACGGTGTCAGAACTGTCCTGAGCAGTGCGCAGTGCGTGAGAATAATGCAAATTAGATGTAGCAAGGGGTAAGTATATGTCTGCGACGTGAACACCATAGTTGTGACTTCTTGTCACCAAGAAATCCAACATGCCCAATTCATTGCACAATACTGTCTGCCAACTAAACCATGATACCTAGTAACAATGCTGATATCATAGTCACATTACTACAACCATATAATATGTATTGACATCTCCCACCCACTTATGGAAAAAATATTTGATTTCATGCCATCCTTTTCTGGAATTTTATGATTTTACGACATGCTGTTAATTTATTGTGCATTTTATGCTTTGTCTGTTCCATAATACACTTTGATAAACATGGTACTTTGGAATGCATCACAGTATGACAAGCATTCCTTCAGTTTCTTTCCATCCATTTTGCATATATTTTCTCACAAGTTTATGATTTACATGATTTTGCTAACTTTTGTCAGTTTTGATTAAAATTTTATGAACTTCACCATTTCTAGATATGAAGGAAATCTTTCCCAAGTCCATATAATATAAACAACTACTCTGAAATATTAGCACTATACTACAGTACCTTAAAAGAAGATAAATGGTGAAAACCAGTGGCAACTCTAAGGAGAGGGGGAGGCGTGAAGGGGGTGCATGCAAATCATTTTTTCCCAGTGAAATCTCCTTCCCCACCTTCATTCAATCTTCAAACCAACAAAATTATGCAGCTGACATGCTAACTACAGCAACACATTAGAATATTTCACAACATGGCAAACAGGATCAATGACATTGTCAGATGACCTTTGACCTCAGTAATGTACAAAAGTACCCATGCTGCATATACTGCATGACACCATGCATCATTGCATATTTAACTAGTGAACCCACAATAATTGTGAGGTTGTTGATTGGCTTGTCTCCGTACATAGTGTGCATTCAACTTCAGAAGTTAAATGTCATTTTATCCATTTTTCAAAATATTAGGAGTAATTTTTACAACAGGGGTAAGTCATGGTGCCTTAAGTGTTTTGTTTTATATGCCTAAATTGAAAACTTATAGTTTCTCCACCAGTAACTGGGCACAAACAACAACAAGATGTTTGTATTATGCAGTTGCTTTTTTGCCATACAGAGAGCCACAGCAATGGCTTCAGTCCATATCACCAGAAGTCATTCTTGCTTTCTTTTATTTCTATGGTATGACCTAAGTTTAAATGGAGTAAGTCTATGGACCAAATGGATACTTGCTATAACTTCCATATTCACCACCAACAACTCTACCATTAAAACTGATGAAAATCCACAGCTATTACCACACAAATAACGTTTATGAGTGCGATAGTACGAACTAGTTCATGAGTTGAAAGATTGAATGTTCTATTCAATCGGGTGAAGCCGAGTTGAACAGAGCGTTAAATCTTTCAACGAATGAATACTACTGTATCTAATGAATGGAAACATTCATTTTGTATTTTATAACACCTTATAACTTTCATCTACTGTAGCCGCTGGCATGGTTCAGTAAATTTGTGTTTTGGTGGTCACTATGGTTTGTGTCTGTCCATGTGGTAGCTCCATGGTTTGTCGTTTGCTAGCTATGCATTTATTACTTACATAAGCTATGCAATGTGCGATCCCCAAATGCGTATTGATTTATTGAGTTGCGGCATAGTTTGTACGTACCGCAGTGATAGCTGATGTCACAACTGTGTTATACTAGTATAATACACGACCATGTGTTATACTAGACTATTGCACAATGGATAACGCACGACCGTGATGATAGTGCCGAATCACCCATGGCATGTGACCACCAATCCTTCACTCAAATGAAGAGAAATAAATAAGGTGTTACATAAAATGTATATCATTGCCTGTATTTAAATATAGAACAAACTGATAATGAAAAAGGATGAGGCAAATTGATGACGAAAACCACATACTGAAATAAGTTTGTAATGAAACGAAAAACAAAATAAATAAAAATCAAAGTGAATATATGTAATCATGGAGTAAAAACACTGTCTGAAAAATTGCAAATGCTGCAGGTTTACATTATTTATGAAAAGAAAATATAATCTACAAAATGAAAATATAATTTATGGAAAGAAAATATCATTTATGAAAAGAAAATAGACAATAAACTTCACCCTTGTAACAGAAAACAATTGAAAACAGGTTCACACAAATTCAAGGAACATTTTATTTACTTTGCCAAGAATTCATTTTTACATAGTTGTAATGTGCAGTACTGTATTGTTTTGTACCTTATTGTAATTTCCCCAACCATATACATATGGTCAACATATTTCCACTCATAAAATGGTGGAGATCTGAAAAAAAAGCTTCAAGCTTGTACATAAAAGACCGGCAGTTTTAGAGCACCATAATTAAGGGCACAGACAAATTTGACGCTTGTGTCACACTTATTTTACTATGACCAGTGATCATGAGTGTGATAAAGGCAAGTGAATAAAAGGATTCCAACATAAAGTTGACAATTCCAACTTCATGTGAGGTGGCTTTCAATTCAACACTTTAACTTAAGGTTGCAATACTTTGAATATCTATTTATCATTTCAGATAGGAAAACCAAAGAATGCTGTTGGATAAAGAACTCAATATGACCAAGCCGGGGATCGTACCCTGAACCTCCCAGTCCACCAAACTTGCCTGGTTTGGGAGTCTAAGAGTTCCAGTACTTACCTCCTATTTACAAGCATTCTCTAATTGTCAGTAGTTACCATCACCAGATGAAACTAAAACATGTCTAATGTGCAGAGGACAAAAAGGACTTGATAGGGTATATGCTGCCCTCTAAAGGTAGGAATCTCACTCTGCCCTAAGTTTTTGCCAGATGGTAGTTGCATGCCAGTAAAGAATGCATCAGTAAAGAGAAGGTAATGAGGAGCAAAACAGACTGTTAAGCTTCAGTGCTTCAAATGCCACTGCCTCCAACAGCTCTACTAAAGCACTAAAATATGATAAAATTACATCAAATTCTATCTTGTTCACTACTACACCTTCCCATTGATATACCCTTCTAGTCATATTCTACCAATGAATACATATGTGCAAAAGGTGATAATCACATACTGAAACATCTGCTGAAATCTGGCTAAACTAGAACAGGGCTGGCAGATAAATACTACACTTTATGGCCAACTTGCCACAAAGTATGGCCAAATCCAACATCTTACATACCTACATTATAACAGCCCAGGATTTTTCATGGCCAAATGGTCACTTCTCATGAACACCTATAAAATGTCCATTTATTTTAAAGCAAAGGCCAAATTTGCAATATCTGGCACAAAAACAGCCATGTGGGAGTCCTGGCTAAGAGTACATTCTTAAATGGTCATTATTCCACCATCTTTTCAGCAAGCCTCGTACAAAGAAATGCAAAAAATTTTACAACAGTCCCCGAAATTTGACAAATCCTCTTCAAAATGTTTTGGAAACTAAAACAATGCCTGCAATTTCATTTCAAAGTATCAGCTCTGCATAGATATGACTTATATACAATTATAAGGCTTGCTAGCTTTAATGAATTTGTCTGCTCAGATGATCCATTGGTGTATAGTCAGAAGATTTCTGGAAGAACACCTCTGCTTAACTTACTTTTTTTTTGTTTATAATTCTTGCCAACCCTTTATCAGTCATTTCTACTGTATTAATCTAAACCTTCATTTGCTCCTATTAAAAATCTTTACACACTGGTCCTTATGTCAATCTAACCATGCATATTGTGATGCTAATTAATGGAAGATGACAAAACGATTTTAATTGAAGTTAGGAAGCAATCAGTCCTTGAAACAGGCCTTCCTGTCATGCAAATGACTAAGGACTGAGAAAATAATGCCATTTTATCACAAATTTCTCCAAATAATCTTAATTAAATCTGGTACTAGGCGATATATCACTATCTAAGTGACTGACCAACCTGTAAAAACATTTTTCCTGCCAGCCAAATGCATTTATTCTATAAGGGTGGCTAGAGCAATGAACTTTTGCAACTACTCGCTAACCTATCTTGAGCCAAGCGAAGCAAACACCACAGGCATAAAACAACAGGTTTATCAAATTTGTGCATTCAGATCCACATTTCAGGACAGTGCTGCTATCAAACTAATTAAAATTGGTGCGGTACGTTTTTTCTCTCTCCTAGCAGGATTTCTTTTTTTTTTCCAATCTTGGCAAACACATACTGGTAGCTTTATCAGAGACTCTGGCTCCAAAAATACTGATAAGTACTGAAGTCTCCATAAAATGATGGTACATTAACTGATAACGCTAAGAAAGAGTAAAACCAGCTTTAAGTATACATTCTCTTATTGCATACAGTAGTCTAAAGTACTTAATGGTTTTTCTAAAACATAAGGTGCTTGGAAATTTTTGGAGAAAGTAACTTAAATGTTTATCTTTTTCAGGAAGTCTATTGAATACTAAAAGCATAATTGGGATAGGAGAAATAGAACTCGAGGCCTTATAAAGTATAGTGAGATAGCAGGCACAAAGCACGTAGGTACTGTCATCTTTACACTAGAAACACGCTAGAATGATTTTGCATGACCCATCTTAACTCGAATATTGTAACCAAGTTCCCTACATAGTTGGTGTAACTTTCCTCCCGACGATTCATATAATGCAAATTCCATTACTAGCTAGCCTATTTTGACAGAGTTGCACTATGGTAACTGAAAATGTTCTTTCGGTGTTGTGAACAATACGTGTTACCTGACTGGTTGCATGCTTTGGCTCATGACTGTTGCAGATTGCTGTAAGGGAAAACGAACACTTTCGTTTTTCTTGACTGCAGGCGAATTCATTTAAAACTTGCTTAGACTGGTCTAAAAATGGCGTACACATTCGTAGACACAAACTGTGGAGCTATTGGCAATGTGACGATCGAGTAAGTAATGTCTCCCAAAATTGTACTCAGTGCAGACAACTTAAGACTGAACACCGTAATTAAACAACCACTTTCAGGTGGCAATGTGGAAGAGAAGCATGTAAATACTGTACACTGTAGACGGCACGGAGCAATAACATAGACACATAAAATTGTAAATAATGTTCTAAGTACAAAAATACAATCAACCTTCATGACACAACAAAACACTCAATTTCCTTTAACTTGAGTGTTCTGAATTCTCTGTGAAGTCATAGATCCATGCGTTCACTGTCTCAAAGGGTATAAAAAAAAAGAGAGCAACATACTGTTAAATTGCAGTAATAATGTATACATGCTTTCATGTAATTTTACATTTGGGAATTAAATAGGAGGTGATGAGGAGTAAAATAGAGGACATTTTCAGTAATGTATACATGTGTTCATGTAATTTTACAACTGTATGTAATGCTATGGATTCACAATAAGAAAAAAGGTTGGTTACAAAATATCAACATAACCAAAACAAATTTACACAAAATGCTAACATATTAGGTTAAGATACCAGTGACTGAATATCCACACTCTTCATTACATATTAAATCATGTTGATTAAATTTGACACAGTGTACGTTAACAGTATAATAGGGGCAACTCCCTAATACTCAACACCAAATCAAAGTGAACATGGTTAATTTTTCTAAAATGATTTTCAGTGCTAGCCTAACCAGCTACAGTATGCTAGCCTAACCAGCTATGCTAGCCTAACCAGCTATCCTAGCCTAACCAGCTATAAACGTCTAAACAGCTATGTTGAATGTGTACTGAACATCTCCCTGTACATGTACAGGTACAGTCTCAATGTTAGGGTTTTGTGAGAGTTTGAAAGCAGAGCTGTGGGCAATCTTACAGTCACTGGATATGATGCTTAGCCTACTGTTTTCATTAAAACTTTTAACATCAATCATTTTGTATCCCAAGGACTATCCATTAGACAACCTTTAAATGGCTTCACGAAACCACTGGTATTGACTGCTGTCATACTCTTGACGTTTGCCATGGTGGTCCACAAAACATCTACTGTTACTGGTAGGAGTCACTGTCAGAGCCCATGAGACACTGAACATCAACTTTTTTCATGCCTGAATCTTTGGGGTCATCCAATCTTTTTCATGTTTTTCACAAAGCATAACATGCATGCACATTTATCAACATGTACGCATAAAATGATGACTGCCAAAAAAAAAAAAAAAATCACTTTTCACATTGTTTCAAAGTAGCAATTGTGAGGGGAGGAGGGGGGGGGTGGCTGAAGAAATGCCACTTTTTTATACTCTTGTGTAAATGATGAAAAAATTGGACACCCACTATATCACTCATGTGGGCACTCACTTTAGCTACATCAATCTTGTACCTACATGCTACTACAGCAATCATGTTAATACTCCATTAGACACTAAACATAAATTTTCTACACAAAGTATAAACCACCGATGCCATTCTTGTGAGTAATTACTGGAATAAAACTCAAATCTTGTTTGAAGTACACGCTACTAATATCAATATTTATGTGCACCATACCAATATAAATCTTGTAACTTGTAAGTAATGAAATAGGCCGCAAAATCAATTATATTTCATTAAGTTGTATTTTAGGGTTATGTGGACTTTGAAAGGAGTGGACGAACAGTAAAACCCTGGGTCACTCACAGTCACAATAGGGTTGTACATCTATGCATAGTTTACGAATCACTTCTGAAGTGACAGTTCATTGTACAGATTAGCGTGGAAGATACCCTACTGCAATGTATTAAAATCATAATGTAAAAAATTATAAATGTAAAATCCATCTAGCTTCTCTCCCCCACCTCCAAGATCCCACCTACCAGTTTTGTATCAACACCCCCATTCCCAGGGCTCTCCCACCTAACCTGTGCACCCACAGCCTGAATCTCCTACCAAACCTAACATAATGCAATTTATACACATAATAGTTTATGGAACATAGATTTCATACAAAGTCCAGGCATGCTTGCATGTACGTGATCAGTTCTCTTCTGAAAAACTTTTTGTTGGCCTCTCTGTGACAAATTGGTACTATTTCATCTTTAAATGTTTCTTATCATAATTTATCTATTTTCAATAACACAGACTTGGTAATTCACTAAAATGAACCACAAAATAAGTTACAAAATAGACCTTTGCTCTCTCAAAGATAAGGTATAATGGTGTGTAACTTAGATAGCATTATGTGTGTGATAGAGTGAAGTTCAACCGTTTATCTTCCCCAAAATTCTGCAATACTGTATCTTTAGGAATAAAGTGATAATGAATGAATGGGAAAAAGCATTCATTTAAATTGACTTCCATTTACAACTACAATAAAAAAGTTCTTGCTTTCAACATCTTAACCAAAATCAGGCCCATATCGAGGGAAAGGGGGAGCATGGGGGGTTAAAAAAAATTGCTGCACTCTCTCTTAGGTCGCTAAATTCAGCATTTGACTGGTGGACCTTGCAATCGTTCTCACAGTAATTCCCAAATACAAAAATGTACTGGATTATTATCCAACATGAAGATCTTGTAATTGGCTCTGATAACCTGACTTAAAACCCTCTGCAGCTTGTAACCTTGAGGAGAAGAATGATGGGTTTCTAACCAAAATCAAGCATGTATCTAGGGGGTGGGGGAGCACTGGGGTGTGTACTGTACCCCAGGTTGCAAAAAGAAACTTGCCACACTCTCATACTGTAGGTCACTACAATCAGCATTTGTAAAAACTGAAGTCAAACCCCACAGGTTAAAAATCCTGACTATGCAGACAGAAATGGTGGACCGAGCGGTCGCACTGGAAGTGCAGTGTCACACCACTCCAGGTGGCTTAACTTGAGAATAATGCATAACAGATGTAGGGAGGGTTTAAGCCCCTTTCACACTGTATGGTATAGAATACAATGTGATACAATACATAACATGTTAGAAATGTCGCCAGCCCTTCCATACTACCTAGCCAGTATTTTCTTCCTCTTTCAGCAATACTCCAATGACTGATTAGTCATGTGATCTAACAAAACAGGAATTCTAACTCATCACTTGTTACATAAAATATTTCTCTGCTACAAGTGGGTAAAAGCTGAAATAATTTCAATAGTGTTTGACCGATCATCTGTTAGATAATCGGCATTGGGCCGATTATCTCACAATCGGTAAATAATCGGCATCGGTAAAATTATGTCATTCAACCGATTACCACCACCGATTATTTGAAAACTGGAAACAGGGCTAAAATACACCTCAAAGTTTATGCAAAAATCTTTATAATTCACAAAACACGCATTTCTTTAAGTTCCCACCCAAAATATCAGCACTGATACTCACAAAACTTCCAAAATTTTAAGCTCTCCAAATGATAGCGATCATCGTAATTGTTGCCGTAACTCTAGTGCAGCACAGTTCAGGTGTGTGAAAGGGCACACAGTATTACCTAGAAGGTGTGCATGCCACGGACCATGCCGCACATCTGCATACAAATTGTACTACAGGAAGAAATGACTTCGCGCTATGTTTTTTCAAGTTTCAGTGCTAACCACATCATCTGTACATATTTGGTGCACGTACGTACTGTAGCAACTTTGAAAACTCGAGGCTCATTATCCTGCATAAATTATGCCACTTCCCACATTCCTTTCGTTAAGTTTTTAATTACCTATGACATGCACATGCGCACACGTAATTGCCGTACAGTTCTTGCGAAGTTGAAGTTCACCTACGACAGCACACCAGTACAGTGTGTAATACATAATGCAAGCTAAGTGCATTGCCCGCACTTTTTATGTAGCACATTGGTCATGAACTACTCTGTGCTCCTAACTGATGAACGAAGGGAAATGGGCCTGTGTAAGTTAATGCTGGAACGGCAACAGTTTTTCGATTACGGGAATTTACCGTTAGATATTTTTGCCTAAAGCTGGGGTGGATAGGCTACTATATAGCACTACTACAGTCCAGTACAGACTTTTACACGAAATCTTCCGACATGATCGGTGATAGTTCTACTCCGTCCGTGTAGGCAGAGCCGTATGTAAACCGACACTCTTTGGCTAACGTTAAGCCTGTGACATCGTACGAAAGCATGTATTTATGGTTGATTTTTTATCTCAGTATTTCGAGGGAAAATCCTTCAAAAAACAAATATTACATTAGTGGAACGTAGGGAACTGTTCGTAATCGTTCAACTAAAGTGTGAAGGTTATGTTATGGTGTGTGTTGTGAACAAAGTTAGAAATAATGGCCAGACGGTGAGAAAACATGACCTTCCTATGCATGTAAATAATTGGTGATCGGTAATCGGCATTGGCCCGATTGTGCGATTGAATAATCGGTAATCGGTATTTACCGATTATGGCATAATCGGTCGAACACTAAATTCAAGTCAGTTTTATCATCTGGTATTGCTTTGAATCGATTCATATTTAGTGTGAAAGGGTCTAAGAAATTACACGGTTTTCAATTTTTTCTTTATTGAATGATATTGCATCATGTCATGTCCCTGGGTGGAAAAAGTTGGGCAGCTGGGAGGCTCCTTCCCAGGAAATTTGTGTATCTGGATGGAAATTTTGGTCATTGGAGGGAACTTTACACCTTTTATGTACATGAAAATACGGGAGGAATTGTGGAAAGTTTGACTCCCTTCCAGGATAAAAAACATTTTTTCCAGCCCTGGTCATGTCACTGCTAGTGTGAAAGGGACTTAAAAGTACATGTCACTGAAGTAAATTTACAAGACCACAGGGTCTCTGTCCTTTTCTGCTAATATTTAGTATATACAGAAGATATTTGTCTTACGCTGTTTTCTTGCTTTTTGCAGCTGACTTTACACCCATTTGCGCAAGTGCGTATATCGGCATAAAAACACTGTAGGATGGTCGAGAACATTGAAAAACATGATTTTGAAAATGATTTAATGTGTTCCTAACATTTTCACATTTTGGCCAAGTTTGACTCAAAAGTGCTCAAAACAGTGTATTAGGGTATTTGAGTTTTCCTTACAAAATGTATCTTTAAAGGTTAGTGTTATGAGATGAGCCATTCTACAAAACTGTTGACCACTGCATGATGAGTTTGGCAGTATTGCTCTGGTGTTGATAAACTAAACACACTTCACTCTTCATGTGTACTGTAAATGTTATTGAATAAAACAATGCCAAAATACTGTATCTCTAAACTTTGGCCTGATACCGACAGCTACTGTACTATAGTGGTCTCTAGATACAATAATATCTCAGTCATGTAAGAGTGGTACAGTAGTGAATGAAAAAAAAAAAAAAAAAAAAAAAACGACATCACGGAACTAAAATGATCCACTTCTCCATCTGAAATTAAAACGTACATGAAGTAGGCGGATATACTGATGAAAGATATCAAAGAGGATGTGCTTGAAAAGAAAAAAAAAAAACGTTCCAGTTTTTCCTTCAATTTCCTTTTAATAATTTATTTTGGCATGTTTCTAAATGCTTAAAAACAATAATCAGATTGTGAAATCTAAGTGAGCCGATTTTGCAAAATGAAACTCGAGCACTGCCGATCTGATAAGGAAGTATATTGTCTCATGAAACTCTAAGATGAAATAATTCTCGGATTTCGGCAAAATTTTCAAGTCACAACTAGTTCTTACATATTAGTAAAAGAAATCAAATTGCACAAACAGGATGATGTTTCCCAAAAGATCACTTTCCTCTGAAACATGAGACTGTGTAAAATGATATGAATTATATGCAGGTCTTCTAAAACTATGATATCTTAAATAAAACCACGCTGGGTTTGACATAATTTGGTAAAAAAGACGGATAGTTTAAAACCTGGCTATTGAGGAAAGGAGTGTTCTGTAGAGTGTCAAGTTAAGACTAAAATGGAATTTAACCATAAAGTAATTACTTTTCCATGATGTGGTTTAGGAAATATTAGACTTCAGGCCAGTTAATGACTTTGGCTATGGATATTACTTAGCTATTTTATGAGGAAAATGAGAAATTTCTTAATCAATACTCTGCATTGATATGAAATCACTTTTAAAAAAGAAAGGGTTCATTTTCCTACTTTGAAAAGTGCAAAATAGGTTGCAGAAGGGATTTTGTTGAAATTTTTTGCTAACATCAGCTGTAAATGTAATCTGTGGACATTAAAGGGCAAATACGGCGACCACAATTTTAAATTTACATATTGAGGGTTTGTAAGAAGGGTTTACAGTATATGAGGTTATTTTACTCAAATGACATTATTTTTATTAATGACATGCAAAATAGATCCAACATAAATACTTTGGATATTCTACCCCCCACAACTTTGTGCACTGGTGGGTAGTTACTAGGCTTACCTGGTGTCAGGAACCATGACCTTTATTAACCAACCCACTGCCCACAATACTGCTGGAGTGACAGCAACCACTAGACTACATTATGAGTGAAATTAACACGTTTTACTCCAACGGACTGTGACGGGGGGAACTTGTCAGATTCATCCGATATTGCAAAGACAAACTGGGATGACTCTTTATGCCCTTAAGTCACATGTGAAAATTTTGGGTTTTCATTAAAGATTAAAAAACCTGCCCTCCTTAAGAGAACACAAGTCAACTGTCACAGCCACTGGTTGCTGTCAGAGATTACATTCATCATACCCACTCAAGTTCCCTGATGAAAACGCAGAATTTCCTCAATGGAATGGGAGGGTGCCACCCTTCCTTGACAGAAAAGGGAGCTTTGGCCCCCTACCCCCTGCCTAGGGCCATTCCTGAGAATAAATATGGGAAGAATGTTTTATTGCTAAGAATGCATTTCTCAAGCATTATCTTTTACCAGTAGTATGTTACCAATGAATCATTCACAGTTAGCACATGTCAAAATAGCCAAACGGCAGAGCTGTTGCCATGCAAACACATATTACAGTAGGAGTATTAAATTTATCCCTCTATTGTGTGTACCAACAAAGCATGGCTGCAGCCTCTGCAGCTTTGCTGAGGCAGCTGCAGCCTGATTTTCCACCATGGTATCTAAACTCAAGTATGTACAATACAGCTGCATGTTGTCTTTCACGACTTGGCAGATGAAGGACAAGGTAGGCTGCCCTCAAGTGACGGCTTCTTTTCCCACTGTGCTATCAAATTTTCCACGGTGTGGATGGATACAGGTTTCATGGTTACACAGGAGGTAAAGGGGTGCAATTTGCAAAGTAGATTCAGTTTATTCCACCAAGTATTGTACAAAAATATGTTTTTTTCACATTTATGGCAACAAACATTTACTGTTTGTAGCACTGTGCATATGTAGCAACCTGACCAACAGCTCAGTGTGTGTAGGGTCTTTCAGTTTACCAGACCACATGGCAAGTTTCTATTCAGAACATCCAACATTCATAGACTTAAAAAAATCACAAAATTTGAGACTTCTTCCAGGTTTGTCCCCATTCTCCCTCCCTACTGCATTAGAACTCTCTGAAAACTAGTTAAAGTATGTTGGAACTTAGAATATCAGTGAATTATATACAAAGCATACCAAAATATGTGAATACAGTTTCAGCATTAATTCAGTGTATGTGTTAGCATTTGCCATTTTGTTATCAAATCCTGTGGCTGTACCAAATTACATGAACAAACTGTAGGGTAACCCCCTTGATAACACCTAGTGGTTGAATAGTTCACAGAGAAATCCTTGGCAAAACTCCATAATTAACATAAAAAAAGACAACATTTTAAAGCAACCTTTACAACATTAAGGTAAAACGGAACAAGGAAGCAAGGGCTCATGGGAAGGAAAGGTCCTTTGTTTACTTTGCCTAGATTTAGCACTTTATACCTTGAGACAAAGTGGGATATATAGGTGAGATTATACTGAGTATACTACGTGGGCATACTTTTAGTCAGAGAACTGTCCCTCATTTGGTCAGGGGCAAGGGTGGAAAGGCATGGGCATGTGCCCTGGGTACTACATTGAGGGGTACCACAGAGAAGTTTCTTAAAATGACATTACAATATTTATCTAACAGATGGGTGTCTTATGGTCTCATCATGCCCTTTGTTTCAACGTTTGTCACACATGACATTTTTCTAGCTCACCCAGATACCTACACTCTTGCATTTGGTCAGCCAAACTTATGCCCCCCTCATATTCCTAACCTTTTTACAAATCAGGAATACAATTTAAGTAAATAAGAAGCATTATTTCAAATAAATAACCTTTATTGCAGGGTCACTGGCATTGGTACAAAATGAGCCAAGTTTTGTGCCTGAAAATTTGTACTGTTTTTTTAATCTAAGAGGGGTTCAAATTGAAAGTTGCTGCAAAGGAGAGGAGGGAACCACTTCTCTTACATCCTGCCCCAATATTTGCCCAAGGGGAGGAGAATATCACTTATCTTTGATCCCCCTCCCAGGTCACCAGATATGGACTCCCTCATGTGAAACCCTGGTAGCCCTGTATGTGAGAGAATCCCCAAAACCTTAATACGGGTAAGTGAGGGTTACAATTGTAGATAGGAGGTAAGAGAGGGGCCATGTAGATTTGCAGAACTCACAAATTAAAAAGGCAACAAATCTCTCACAGGATAGTAAAATTCTCCCTTTTAAGTCTATTTCTACCCCTTCCTACATTTAAAAAAAAACACCTGTCTAGTGTTGAGTTTAAAATGCTCAAGGTCACATCCACTTACTACTGTGTGTGAGAGCTGTGTATTTTACTGGGCAGTCAGGTACATCTGCACAAGTCACTGGCCAATGAGTGATTATATTGGGTGAATTTATGTCAATCAAAGTGCCATCACCAATTGTTAATAGAGATATGGGGATATTCCTAAGTATGTTTGGAATGATGAAACAAGCCCCTTTAAGGTGGTTATTACATAGTTATAAGAAAGAAAAATTTTTGAGCTCAATTCTTCAAACCTGTGATCACTTTTGGTTGGTGAGAGAAATATGTAACATATACATTCTGCACACCGTTTAGAACTATTTATTCCCAGTAAAACTTTCGTAATTTTTAAAAAATACCCTATTCAGATTATTTTGGAAACAAGGATGAAGGGTGCAAATGAGAAAAGAGTGAAGAGGCAGAGGAATGGGACAAGGTGAATATTACAGATCAGAGAGCAGTGAATCCTTGAATAGATTTACAGCACAAGAGAACTCAGTGGACTGAATGGATGGGTCAGGGGATGGGGCATTGGTGAAAACTGAGAGCAAAGTTTACCATCAGTAGCGAAGGTTTCTATTCTGCATGCATAAGCATATGAGACCTTTTTGATCTGGAGAACTTCATTCGCATGGCTATTCTGGGCCTTTTACAAGGATTTTTGCCTAAATATTTCTGCAGATTTTGCATGAATCTTACTTTGTAAAAAAGAAATAGGGGGCACAGTGCCTCCCCGACCCTCACCCCCTGCCTCATAAGCCTATGTCTGTACAGATGATACAAAAATACCATTATACAGATCCAGGGTTGTGTACTGAAGAGGAGATTCTTCACAAAAAAGCTTACAAACTAACTACCTGTTTTACTGTATGTTCCCTTCTACCGCTATGAAAAAAAAAAATATTGTGTAGAAAAGAAAAACAGGATTTTTAAATCATAACTCTATATTACTGGGGAAGCTTCATTGAAGTGTGCCAACAACTGTGCTAGTTTTTTGCTGCGGGTAGGATAAGGCTACTACATGAAAAGGAGGTAAGGAGAGATGCAGATTGCCTGGTTCCTATCAAGTTTACTCTGCAGTCTGGTTTTTTTGCATCTATACAACAACCTGCATGAAAAATGGTAAAAACCAATCAAATTATAACTCACCAGATCCAGTTAACAAGACTAACTTACATCAGGAATAATTTGTTTATGAAAAACAATTTAGCTCAAACTTTAACTTCCCTTTCAAAATAAGCAAACTTTCAAATTTTCCACTTGCTTGCCAAATTCTCACAACAGCGAAAATCTAACCAGACTGACTTTTTACATTATTTGCATTTGAAAGTTTAGAGGAAGCTCGACTTTTGGTTAATCTGAATGAGTTCCAACCCAACCATCACATGAATGCAGCATCTTATTTTCATAAAAATCTAGCGATTATGAACTGGACATAAAAAAACAGACTACCAGGAAAACAAACTCATTTTTCATTATATTTTTAGTTGTCTTGAACTCTGTACAAACAAAATCATGGTTAATTTTTGTTTATTGTGAAAACATCGTAGGATGCCAAGAGCTAAGTTATTTGTGTCTTTAAAGACAGGATGTGATTGCAAGAATTGTAGTGCCATCACATTTTACTGAAAGAAAAGCAAGAACTTTTGCACAAATTTGAATGTTTACTGAAGTCTAAGAAATGCCTAAATTGGTATAAAATGCCACTTGCATACTGTAGCAGTAACTGAAAGAGTACCCCCCTGTTGATTAAGAGGAGACACAATGCAATAAACTCATTGCCAAAAATGCAAAATCACAAATGTCTTCCAATGGCAGGAAAAAGAGAGAAAGCTGAGTCATAGCTAGCAACACAAATTTCTGTTCTTTTTGCTTTGTTTAATAGTCAAAAACACCTGTCAAAAGTTTACATACTATTCACTACAGGGAATGCAGTGGTAAAAGTCATCCCCCTCACCCAGCCTTTCCTTGCCTCAATATAAATACTCTTCCAAAATCTAGATACTTGTATCACACAGAAATCCATATCTACAGCAAGACAGACACATACAAATATGAGTCATATTTTTTAACTTCTTATCTTGCCTGTTTCATGGCACGGCTGCAATGTTCAAATGATTCTTGCGATAAGCACCAAATAGCAAACTTTTTGATTATAGGAAAGAAAAGTTGTATATTCCAGATATAAACTTATTCCCTCCAACATCAATTCATGCCAGCAAAGAGCTTTAGGAAAACTTTTACACGATACCCCTGGAATTCGGTACTACTTTTACACAAGATTTCAGCCTTAAAGACAATGCTGCTCCATTACTACAGAAAAAACAAGTCACCACAACCCTAAACTGAGGTCTTTAAACCCTCCTCAAACTAGATACAAAATTTCTCTCTGAATTTCCCAACCTCTGCTGAGAGTTTTTTGAGGTGGATAAAAAATACTGTAAAATCTCAGTGCAAACGTTATATAATCCAGAGGGCATCCTCGTTAGAATTCCTGCCCTCAAACTCCATTCCCTTATCCAAATAATTCAATGTCTCATCGCTCCTGGCAAGCCAAGGCAAAAACTTTAATTGCAATAAAACTCTAAGATTTTAATAAAAAAGGGGGAAAAAGCAGACAGAAGTATCTGTCGGTAGAATGATTCACTCGGGAGTTGGATTAATAAGAAGCAATTTGCTCTCTCCTCTTTAAGAATCCAACCTTTTATGTGATTTTCTCCTGTTTAATAAGCAAACTAGCACCAAGGTTGATGTCCTATTATGATCAAACCCAAATTAGAGGGTAAAAAACACCATGGGAGAATTAAAAAGCTGTTCCAATGAATATTAAATAAGTGTCGCTATCGACCCTACCGGGAAGGCTATTTCGGTAAAACAAATGAAAAATTGCGAATTTGGAGGAAGTGTCGCTAATTAAATAACAGAAAGGTTGCATAGGGTACTTGTGCGATACATGCTCCAAGCTTTAATGGAATTTGGAGTATTATACCTTAACAGGAGTTTTATTAAAAAGCTTTCTACACAGAGGCTATGGAGACCATGAGAGAAATAAATAATTTGCGCTAAAGGTATCATTTTCTTAAAGTGTCATGACATTCTGGGCACAAAAATCTTTCCACCTTTCTACTGTGGGACATACTGTTTACCAGCCATTACAAATGAACTTTGCAAAGACAAACATACACATCTGTAAGGGTAGCTGTTTTGCAAAGCCTGTACAGTTCATTTCAGGGAATAATTTATCCAGTATCGCATCGCATTTTGCTGCACAAGATGGGTGAATTGCTACACAAGTGCAAAATTGAGTAGCAGATTTTGTACATACAACATTAGGGTTTTTAATGATTTTGTGATAGAGAAGCCCAGAAACCTCAAAATTGCTATGCAAATTTTGAACACTGAATTATTCCCTGCATTTACAGCAATACGTGTCTTTATGCTTTCATTTTTCTTTTTTTTATAAGTTTTAGTGCATAATGTATCGTAGGTCTTGCAGAAGTCAACAGAAATGTGTGTAGGCCAGAATGTACATTATAAAACCCACATATATCAGGATAATGAACTTTGTCAACCCCTGTATAGACTAAAACCCAAGTGAGGTTGACCCCTCCCCCCCTACACACACACACACACACACACACACATTTTGGAAATTAACCCATCGTCTTTACTTCCTTACACAGTAAATTCTGCTTTAAGGACCCCCTCCTTTCCCACACCCCTTTACTTTTTCACACAAATTCTTGCAACTGGTACTTTGAATATGTAGTGACATGAAACTGAATGCACAGTTTGTACTTTTCCTTTAGTGAGCACTACTGAGCAGTGCTGTAAATCTCACCCTTAAAAGTGTGCTTCTATGTGGGTATAAATATGAGAAAGGTGACAAAAATGTGAGTGCGTACTACAAAAAGCCTGAGCTTTCATAAGAGTGAACACAGTACACATTCACATCAATTTTATTTTGCTTCAACTTAAAAGATTTAATCCAGGAAAACTGAAGACCTACAGAGAAATCCATTTCCTACATTCTGTACAAGATACATTCTTCACTGCACATTCTGCATATGACAACCACAGCTCACCGTACTTTCATTTGCTGCAGAACATTCAGAAGGAAATATTTTTCAAGACATTTTACAGGGAAGACCCAGTAACCTTCAGAAACTATTTTAACAGGAAACAAATTTTGAACGTGTGCTAAAATAACAATTTGGTTCACATTTTGGCAAGATATTATTATTCAAAGGGAAAGGTTTCATGCATTTCTTAAAAGAAAAACTCAGCTGCAAAAATAAACAATGTTTACTAAGGTAGTGACTTTTATTTTCAGATATTTCTCTCAAATGGTTCCCTTTGATGATTGTTTTATGGTTTAGTGAGAGAGTAAGTTAAAACTAAAGCTTCACAGAAGCAAGCTAAGAAAATGAAATTTGATGATAAATTTTGTGTCAAAGGCCACACTCAAAGTCTCTCCTTGAACCTCATGTACAGTCTAGATCAGTGATCACATTCTGCAAGATATATCCTTGCGATTCTATAACAATGATCTGCTCTCTCTTCCAATATGCTTTGAATCCAATGTTTACAATCACAATTAAATTCACATTGTTGAGTACCTTAGTACCATCCAGTACCCCCACCCCAACCATTTACATTTTTTGGTCTCATCTTCAACTGTCTCTTTATTAGCTATAATGTGACAATTTCACCTCTCATCACATGTCACTCTATGTATTAACGTTAATAGTACAAATGTCCTTTGTTGTAAATGAAACCTACCTGTAAAAAAAATGTTCATTTAACTTCAAAGTAGAATGTAACTCCTAAGTCTATGTACTATTTGAAACAGGACAACCACAAACCATAGCACTGTCCCCAAGTGAAACAGTAATGAATGGCTGGCCCCTGTGTTAAAAGTAAAATGCACATACCTACAAAGCAAGTACTCAAATTCTACAAGTTTCTGCAAAGCAAGCTCTGAAAACACCAGTTTTTCACAAAATAACGGGAGGAGAAAAATGATGGCGGAGTAATCTGCACAGAAAGGAAAAAGTGATCTAGATGTGTGAACTGAATGCACGACCTCCAAACACCTGAGACCAAAACATAATGTAAGAGAATGGAATGACATTATGGATTCATGTAACACCCCTGGCAGTCTTTGGTGTTCTTTTATCTCCCTGACCCTATATCCCAACCCCCACCCCCAAACTTACCATGACATGCTCAATACCCTTTGAAAATGGGACTGAAATTGGTGGTTGTCCCATTGACAACAAAGGCTTACAGAGAATAGCTATTGTGATCAAACTTTTTAAATTTGCTTGCTAGTGACAATTTTGCAATTTAGGTGGGCAAAAAGGAGAGTCAAGTTAAAATGTAAGTCTAAATCTTACTTAATTCTATCTTTTGTATGACAGCAACATTAATACTACAAGACTGCACAGGTTGACATCATGTCTTAATCTTAATTTAATCAATCTTTTGTACTACAGCAACATTACAACCCCCTCCCCAACCCCCAAAAAAGACCACACAAGTTTATATCATGACTTAAATCTTATTTAAAATAATCTTTTGCATGTCAGCAACCTAAAAAAAAAATAAAAGACAGACCACACGTTTATATCATGCAAAGATTTATACTGAAAATGGATTTTAAGGGTTTCCATACAATATCCATGCTTCTGCAACCTTTGTACTTTTTTGTAATTTGCTCGATCACACCTACCAGCCTTTAATTGTTTGAATAAATACTGGTAGAAACAACTCACAAATCTTTTACATCTTGTACTTTTTGAACCTTGGAAAACTAATGAAGGTCTCAACGAGCCAAGAACTTTACTTGTTTTTAATTGCTTTCTGCCATTTGTGGTGAATGCTCACCAGCTTTTTGACACAGAGAAAAAAATATCTCATAAGAAATGAATTTGATATATAACTTTCCATGACTCTGTGGCCTCATTTAATTACATTTAAATCAGTAAAGAAACCAGGAGTGACCAATTACAAATCAGGGAAGTACACAGTTGTTGAGAAGTTTCTTTCAGAGTAATGTTTCTGCAACTAAACTCTGACCATGTCTTCTTTGGTGTCTATCCTTAATCAATAAAACGTCATGTTCATATTACTTCACTTATTGTACATTGTTTACCTACTATATTGTAGCAGGGATGCTAACAGGGCTGGTAAAAATGCTTATTTCCTGGGAAGGAAGTAAAGTTTTCCAAATTTCTTTCTATATTTTCAAGTTCAAAAAAGGGAAATTCCCTCCAATTGCCAAAATTTCCTTCCAAATGCCCAAATTTCCTGGGAAGGAGCCTCCCAGCTTCCCAACATTTTCTACCCATGGATACTAACCTAGCTGCCCCACCTCCGCCACCCACAGCAACTAACACATCCTTGGAAGAAAACCAAAATGAAATGAGGGGTAAAACTTACATGTAGCCTGTCTGTCTGCCAATTGGGGTTCATCTTCTTGCTGATTTCAGTAGCACAGGTAATAAAACTTACTAACATTCTGATTTAATGATCCCTTTTGGCTATTAAACACAAGCCACATACCCACGACACCCATCTTACTTGTGTCCCACACTGAGTATAACATGGGCCTGCTTTGCTGCCCGACAACCAGATGCTCCCCTCCCCTAAATACAGTTTCCCTTAAAGTTTCATAAAGTGCTTTAATAGTCCCCTCAGTCCATACCTACTGAAGGTAAAAAGCCCAAGAGAAAGTTTGGCAGTCAGGGGTGAGTAGATGAAGAAGTACCAAAGAGGGTGTCGAGTGCTATTTAGTTCGTCATTACAGTCTCCTCAGACCTTCCCAAGATGATTTTTGTGCATGTTGCAGATGGCCACTTGAGAACCAAGGCTACAGACAGTGTCAGGTACTATATATAACTTATTCAATTTTACATTCCACAAGTTTTGATGTTCAAGAATGTCAAAAAACCTCACATAACACTACCATCAAGGTATAAATGTTGTACTCAGTACTGTAAAAAAAATTTCAACTGAGATACCCATGCGAGTGCAAAAGGCGGCTTCCTAAACTTAAATGACATATCCATGGCATTTACTTGCAGAGTTATAATGTACAAAGTGACCATGGATCTAGGAGAAGCTTGCAAGGGCTTGTATTACAGTGTGGAAAAATTTATTACAGATGAAATCTGGGTTATTACAGATGAAATCTGGGTTATTACTGATTTTAAGCTCAGAAAGGTACAAGATTTGGATAGACTAATGGCCCACTTTCAAAGAGAACTGGAAATGAAAAACAGGAGTCCAATAAAAAAAAAATCTCGTCTTGAGACACATTTGCAAACAGTCCTTAAAGTTATCATCACAATTTTGGTGACAGGCACTTTGAATTTACTCAATAATTTTTTTAATTTCCATTTAAGTTTCATTCCCAAAATCAGAAGGGGATTATCTGATCATGCGTGTAGACTTTGCATGCAATGAAACTGATAAAATAAAATCTTCCAAACTCTCTGTGACAATGAAAGATTTTATCGATTGTGTTGCAAAAGAAAATTTGAATCCCCCAACATTGACAAATTAAAACTGGTCCCCTGGGTGGTAGGATCAGAAGGGATCTGAAAAGCCCTGACCTACTTTCGTCCAATTCGGTCAATCTCAAAACCGAAAAAATAATTTAAAACGAGACAGTAAGCTTAACCTTCCTGCATAAAATGTGGCAAATGGGTCACAAATTGAGCAGTAATACTTTCATGATTACGGCTGCTCACTCTATTTATCACGCTTTCTTTAGTCGAGTGTTAACAAAAGTATTGAAGCATTTAAAGCAAAATTGAGTGCAATCAAGTAGGGGAAGCCTACGTTTCAGTGGATGGCATCTTCTCATTTGAGTGTGTGACCATGACACTTTAAAAGCAGATGGAACATAGTCACAAAATATGAATGCTTTTAAATTACCAAAACTCTCAAACAGGTGTTCAAAAATTTTGACAAAACTTTCAAAGTTACACGAAGCAACACGATTTGAAAAGAGGAAACTTTCTCAAACGAAAAAATTCTCAATGCTTTCTCCAGAATGAAGTTATAGTACATTGGTGGATTTATTAGAATAACGGGGCAATTTTAAACGAAAATGTGAAAACACTAGGAAGAAAATATTCAACTTTTCTTCTATTGATTACTTTTCCTCAATTGTGGTCTGATGCTTCTTACGGAGTCATTTTTACATAACAAACAGAAACTGTGCAAAGACAGATGGTAACAGGCAAGTTGGAGAGTTACCTAACAAGGTGATGAGGTGCCAAAAAGACACTGAGATCCAACTGTCTTGAGGGTTAAGCTCAATACCAGTAACTGTGTAACCCTGCATGTAGTGCAAATTTTGCAAGCTTTCATTCTCACCCTTTCAGGATATAGGCCTAATGAAATGAACAATCAGGAAAGACCCAATCCCCCCCATCCAAGCTATTTAAATCATCGGCACTTTTCAATTTTTTGATACTTCTAGTATTTCTAAGACTGGATGAAGATGATGCATAATTCTCCCTGAACTGCATATAATTTTTTTTTAAAGAGATTGACCTCCCAAAAAGCTCACTGACCTAATCCCCTTCCAACCTTCACTTATCTATGCACTCCCTCTTCAAGGAGTGCAGGATGAGGAAGACACAGGTGCAAAATTTAGTGTAGGAGGCAGGTAGAGCAGAGCAGAGCAGAGTTAGAGTTAGATAAGGTTTCACAGCTCAGTTTCTAACCAATTGGTTCAAGTCAAGTCTGCCACGGCCTTTTTCCAGTTGTGGCTCACTGGCTTGTTTTCCCAACTCCATTGCTTATGCTGAGCACCAAGCACAATGGCAGGTTCCATTTTTAAAGTCTTCAGCATGACTCGGCCAGGAGTCAAACCCCAGACCTTCCGGCTGCAAGTTGGAGTAGAGTAGAGCAGAGAAAACTTTATTGAATCCAAAAAAGGAAATTACATGTCTGCAATAAAAGGAGTAAGGGGTAAACTGGAATATACAAAAACAAATTTTGTGAGTCTGGATATTTTTTTACATTTTCAGTCCTTCATTTTATCCTTTTTGCAGTCAACAAAGTTGCAAGTAATCTAGAACCATAGTAAGTATACTCCAAAATTACATATTTAAAAAATAATGGGGTGCGATTTCAGTTCAAGGTATAATTCTTGATCCTAACTATAACACCCTTTGCTACAACACAACTACCCTAGCAAGCTCAAAAATTTCATTAATCCCTTCATCATTCAACACAGCTGTAAACAATATCCTGGAAAATGCCAAGGACTTTCTGAACCATTTTCATTCAAAATTCAAAACATTGATCTACCATTCAACCAGCAAAATTAACTTTTCAATTCAGCAAAGCTGCATTGATCGGAGACCTGTTCTACCAGACCAGTCTCCTACAAAGTTCCTTTTACCAGCATCTCACAATTTTTCTCTTCCTTTGAACAGCTCTTCACCAGATCTCCAACTTACTTTTCTCATTTTCCTCAACAAACTGCTATCCTAACAAAAAAACGATTTGAATAAAATGACCCCCAATTCCACAAATACTATTGATCTTTTTGTGATCGTATCCCCTCTGAGTAAATCCACTCTTGTCAACCACAAAAGCTAGTTGCTATGGCATTTTGATATTCAAACACTGACTATCTCCAAACATTCCTATTAAGCACACACTCTATGACCAAAGATTAAAGTATATTGACTGAAGAAGACAACAAAAAACTGGCCATGTTACCTGAAACTTGTACACTTCATCTCGTACCTTTTGTTCCCTGGATCAGAAAGGCTTAACACTGTGTCCTCCTGCCCTGGTTTTTGTAATGCTAAATCAATACACCAATATATCTATGGCAACTGTTGTTCCTTTGAACCCTGTACCTTCAGCTTCTCTCCCTCCATCAAAAAAGCCACTAAACATTGGCAAAATAAATGAGAGCAAAAGTGTACCAACTGGACATGGTTTTACGAGATCAGCTTTTTAATCATTAATTCCTCTTGTCCTTCATTAGTACACACAGAACTCACAGCTATTACGTAATCTTGCTCATATTTTTCTGCAGGGCTATTACAATTGGACAAATTTTAACTAGCACTCAAATGGCCGTCGCCACAAGTCTGAGACCGATAAAAGCTTGTAAAATCTCCTGGTACAAGCTGAAAATGGACAGACTGTAATAAAGAAAGTAAAAGGAGCCTTCTTTTTGAATTTCCCGTTGCAGTAAAGTTGCAATAACAAAATGATTATAATTTAAAGTAGCAGGCTAGTATAGAATAGTATCTGTCAACTTGGTTAAGAAGACAATCAATGCAGAAATAAAAAAAAAAGCATCACTGGAAATAAAGCAAAAAGATGCTTTCTACGTGTTTTTGTGACCAAATGTGTTACTGCTTTTAATTGCCCCAAAACAAGGACACATGTATTCTATGAACGAAACAATCTGAATAATGGGTTTAAAATCAATATGAGAGTGGTTTTTTGGAGCAAGTAACATCTGTTCACATATTATGGTCTTTTCATGAGTGTCAAGCAGAATACATTGCCTCACTGCCTGCACTTCCTCACAATGGAACAAAATCCAATAAGCAACACCAAACTGGTCTGGTATTAAACCTTTCTTTATAGAATACAAAGAGCAAACAGCTATGGACAAGCCTCACATCATAGCAGGCTTGGTCAAGTCACCAGTCTGATCCATATTTTGGTTCCTGAGCTTATAAAGTTTGGCAGGACAAAGTGCCCAATTTCCAGGGATAGACAGTTTTGAAATCAAGAATTGAAAATGTCAATACCATAAAGTTAGGGGAAATGAACCTCAGGGTGTTGATTGGTCAAATATTTTGGAAGGCAAACCAGGGGCTTTGTAACATGGGGTAACACTTGCTTAACACAAACTTAACGTAAAGCGTGGCTCAGGTGGCACCTAGAAGGTCCACTTCTTCAGGAGTAAACTTTTGAAATTTTTCAACTTTTCCAATGCTCAATAGCCCTCATCTTGGAATGTGAAAAAAGATAGCCCAACAAAGTATAGTCACTAAAGCTGTATAATTCAAATAGTGAAATAAAAAAGTGATGTGATTACACATGAATCACAATCATATCAATAAATTGATTAACATGTACAATTGGTCTAACACTGCCATGGACCTTCCTGACTTCGGCTTTTTTTAGCAAGAAAGGAAGGAGCTTAGTAAAAGAACCAGCCATATTTTCTAACAAAAACATTTTGTCCCAGATCAAAACACATTTTCATGTCCCAGAGTTTCTCCCCCCCACCCAAACTAAAATTGTCTATCTCTTCCTACATAAAAAGGACAACCTTATGGTTATTCATTGGTCTGTAAAAAAAAAAAGATAAGGGCAAGAGATAAAATTGACATGCTAATGAATGTTGCTGGTAGTAAAACTTTAATTACACTAAAAGTTGAGTCCATATTTATATTTCATTACCTGCTGACATACAAAATAAAAATAGCACAATAATGACTTCAATTTTGTTTCAACCTTTCAATTAATTGATCATGTTTAAAGGAAAGTCTTGTGACTATCTCCCACTGCAGAGGAAAACTTGACACTAATCCCAAAAGAGTTACATGACTCCAAAGAGACAATTTAAATTAGTAAGGATACCTTACACAGCCTAAAGCAGAAGTGTTAAGAATAAATGCAATGAAGCTTGTGAAAACTGACAGTTCTTTATACATCTTTCCTTGTCTGGAAGTTTGGAATAAGCTAATGTGAAAGTTACTTGAGCCCATCATTAACATTCTATCTTTTTTTTTTAATTTGTCCCCCTTTTAACACTAAAAGTAATCAAACAGAATATTCTTGGTAAACTGCACAAACCACACAGTGTGGTAAGGGAGAAATCAGTAAAATCAATGTGGCTAGCTGTTCATACCACAAAGCTGTTACATCCCAAGCCTACTTCACGAATCCATGTACTCCATGACTAGATATCTTCATTCATGACATTATGAATACATTTCAAGCATAACCATAACATGGTCAAAGGTGGTATTCTGTTTGTGTATAGCCGTATATCATAATCAATAGGATTCTAAGAGAGACCCTAAACTCTACAGTAGCTATTGATGTTGAAATCATGAAGAATATTTCACACAAGACAAACATCCCAGGCCCTACATCCACATACTGTATATACTTACTGTACACACATTCACACAATGAGTCCTTAAAACCGTTCCAACTCCTAGCCAATCACAACTTTAACTTCTCTTCTTTACACCCACTGAAAAGTCCCATTGTTCACAAAAGGCTGTTTCATGTTTAATTTACAGAAAGCACCAACTTCATATCAGAAATTAATTTCGAGAAAGTTGTGTCTTCCTTTAATAATCTCCACCACACATGCTGGTTGAAATTCTGGAGCAGATTTAGTCAAGGGTACTTCAACGTTTTTCACAAGGGAAAAATATTTAAATCCACTTTACCCAAGGGAGTTTACTCGGTTTTAATACAAATATGTAAAACATTACTAAAACAGCTGGATCAATTACAGTGCAATATTTCTGAAACAATATCCCTAGTATGTACTTCACCATATCATTACATTTCTGATATTAAATTTCATCCAAATGCTGGTAAATGGTACTTGGGGTAATTTAAGAATCAATCAAACTATTGTGTCTTTTTTTATCTTTTGCAATGGTTTTGAAATAAAGAAATTTGGGTACCTAATGAACTAGTCTGTGTTGAATGAGAAACAAAGGGCAACAAACACAACCAGAAAGCCAAAAGGCTTAGTGATTCCTTGCCATATTGATATATTGTAACAAACATGAATCACGCACATGACAAGCATGAGATCCCTCACAGTTATCCTACTTGAGATATCATGTTAATACGGTCAAACACTTTTGAAATCTTGTGACCCAAAATGACCTACATGCTAAATATTAACAATCCACAGGCCAAGTATGTGATCCCTCATAGTTATCCTCCTTGAAATATGTTTACTAGCTCTTGACCTTTTGTGACCTTACGTAACCTTCGACCTGCACGAAAAATAGTAGGGATCATCCACATGTCAAGTGTGAGATCCCTCACAGTTATCCTTCTTGAGATAACGTGTTTGCAAGGTTTTGACCTTTTGGCCTCTGGTGACCCGAAATGACCTTTGACCTGCACCAAAAAATATAGAGATGATCTACTCAATATGGGCAATACACAAGCTAAGTATGAGATCCCTAACAGTTACCCTTCTTGAGATATCATGTTAACAATGTTTTGACCTTTTGACCTGTGGTGACCCTACATGACCTTTGACCTCCACCAAAAATGATAGGGATCATCTACTCAATATGGGCAATCCACGCTAACTATGAGATCTCTCACAGTTACCCTTCTGGAGATATCGTGTTTACAATGTTTTGACCTTTTGACCTCTGGTGACCCCACATGACCTTTGCCCTCCACCAAAAACAATAGGGATCATCTACTCAATATGGACAATCCACATGCTAAGTATGAGATCCCTCACACTTATCCTTCTGGAGATATCGTGTTTACAAGGTTTTGATGTTTTGACCTCTGATGACCCCAAATGACCTTTGACCTCCACCACAAGGATAAGGAATTATCTTCTAAATATGGGCAATCCAAATGCTAAGTATGAGATCCCTCACAGTTATCCTCCTTGAGAAATAGTGTTTACAATGTTTTAACCTTTTGACCACTGGTGACCCCAAATGACCTTTGACCTCCACCAAAAACAATAGGGATCATCTACTCAATATGGACAATCCACATGCTAAGTATGAGATCCCTCACAGTTACCCTTCTTGAGATATCATGTTTACAAGGTTTTAATGCTTTGACCTCTGATGACCCCAAATGACCTTTGACCTCCATCAAAAACAATAGGGATCATCTACTCAATATGGACAATCCACATGCTAAGTATGAGATCCCTCACATTTACCCTTCTTGAGATATCATGTTTACAAGGTTTTGACCTTTTGACCTCTGATGACCCCAGATGACCTTTGACCTCCACCAAAAATAATAGAAATCATTTACTTAATATGGGCAATCCACATGCTAAGTATGAGATCCCTCAAAGTTACCCTTCTTGAGATATAGTGTTTACAAGGTTTTGACCTTTTGACCTCTGGTGACCCCAAATGACCTTTGACCTCCACCAAAAACAATAGGGATCATCTACTCAATATGGGCAATGAACATGGTAAGTATGAGATCCCTCACAGTTATCCTTCTGGAGATACCGTGTTTACAAGCAATTTCCAGGGTATTTACTATTTGACCTCTGGTGACCCCAAATGACCTTTGACCTCCACCAAAAAGAATAGGGATCATCTACTTAATATGGGCAACCTACCTGCCAAGTATGAGATCCCTCAGAGTTACCCATCTTGAGATATCGCGTTTACAAGGTTTTGACCTTTTGACCTCCTGTGACCCCAAATAACCTTTGACCTCCATCAAAAACAATAGGGATCATCTACTCAATATGACCAACCCACACACCAAGTATGAGCTCAGTCATAGTTACCCTTCTTTAGATATCGTGTTTACAAGCAAAGCGTCACACACACACACATACATACATACATACACACACACATACACACACACACACGACATCACCATCGCATAGATTCCTTCTGCCTTTGGCAAGGAATCAATAAAAAGATATTGTAAAGTTCTTCCTCTGGTCTCGTACTATACCACACATATACTGTAGCCTTGCTTAGGTAACACAACAGACAGCACAATCTGCTGAAATCTTACCACCATCTCCATAGTAAGATCTCTGTCCAACTGCTCTTCCGTACATTGTTCACCACCCCCACCCCACCCTACCATATATCCTAGCCTTCTTAAATGCACTTAAATGCAAATTTGGGATCTTTGGAGTAATTACTGTGAGATGGGGGAAAACTGTATTGCTATTGTATGGAAAACCTAGCTTGCTATAACCAGGCCTCGGGTTGGTTCCCTGAATCTTCCCATTGCTAGTGAGATGAATTACTAGTCAAAATGGCTGACATGTGGGGAAGGGGGGGGGGGGGGTTAATCTTTAACAACTCAAGAACAATCCCTAACAGATGTGGCAAGGGGTAAGAGTATGGGTGTGAAGTGAATTTCTGAGCCTCATTGCTGCAAATGCCATTACCTGTATCTTCTTAGCCATAAGACCTATGCTCTCATGTAGAGGGTCCTTTGATGTAAAATGATATCTCCATGTATTTCTTATATGGACAGAGCATACTGCACCAATGTCCTATGCACAGATTGTCGCCATGGAACGTGCACGTTTAGGCTTACCAATATGGCTGCCTGTTATGGACTTGCAGGGTTTCCACTGGGCTTTAGAGAGTGTGAGGTGGTATGAGTCCATGGGGGTAATATGATGCCAGCTTTGGTACCATCAGTGAGAACTATCAATACTTCCATAGCTAGTACAGTACAGGTGGCAAGTATAGCAAATTTCTGTGAGGTGGTGGCCCAAAACAGTGAGGTGGCCGCCCCACAAAAAGAATGCCAGGGAAAACCGTGGACTTGTGTCATTTTGGACTTGCTCAAGTAGTTCGGTATTGACAGATTCTGCGAGCAACTTGTAATATTTTCAAAAGAATGTAAGTTTAGGTCAAATTGAACAAAAAGAATGAAGGACTGCGATATTGTCCTTCCATTCATGTTTGTATTTTGTCTGTAATATTGCAGATTCATCATCAAATTATGCAAATGAGAGCAGCCTGGCAACCATCTTGGTTAGCCTGAATTCATTCAAATGGTGGCGATTGTGTTGGTCACGAAGTTCTCTGTCCATACCTACAGTATAGGAAGTCCATGGGCCAGACTAGCAATCTACAAACCATTTGGAATGAAGCAATATCTTGGAGGAAGCATATCCACTTTGAAGATTCCATGGATGTTACTGCATTAAAGGGAAAATGCAGTCACTCCACTTTGAATTACTGTACCCTATGTAATAATTCATGTGACAATGTTTTTTAACTGAATTGATATATTCATACCGAACAACTTCTTTGTTTTACCTTAAATATAAATCTTTTTGTTTGGATAATCATGAAAGATATTTGTAAAGGGAATAGGAGGAAATTTACACGATTTGCTAATGCTTCCAAATAAATTTTGAGCGACTGCTATTTCCCTTTAAATACAAATACCATTAACAATAGGTCTCTTTCCACAACCACTAATCAAGAGAACTTTTTGATCACAGTATGACTCTTTAGGAGGTTGGTTCATTTGGGGGAAAAACCTTTGGGCAAGTTCTTAATATGACAAAAAAAGGGCAACAGAGCATGAAGAAATTCCAAGATTTGTTTGGAATTTGGTTAAAATGACCAAGAACCCAGAAAACCATTCTATACAAGACAATGGTTTGAAAGATTTTGTGAACATGGTTGAATACTGGCAAAATTTGAGCTGCTTTGTTTTAAAACAGATTCCTTCACAAGATGTAGCCTCGCAAAGAGCTCCAGGAAATTAATATGGGCATGAATCAGGTAAATGTGGACTAGAAGTTTACAACTTACTTAAGTTTGCTTATTTCCAGCACCAGGGAATAAATTTGGAATTTACAATTACAAGAAATGATACTCTTCCTTCAACATCCACAAAACTCACATTTTAGGATACTCAGGCAAATGAAGAGGCAAACAAATGGTGCCCTCTTTAGAGGGTGACTACCTGGTGCTAGCAACTTAATATGCTGTGCAGTACTGCTATGTGAAGCATTTAGGGGGAAGTATACGGAAACAAGAGGTGAGAAAAAAAAAAGGAAATAGACAATGTGTGGGAAGTCCATTTCAGTAACTGCATCTAAAATATATAATTTGAGAACTTGATAATTTAAACTTGCAATTATATTTGAATGATACAAAAGTCTATGCTTCACTGTTCACATGGTATCTAAGTAACGTTAATGAAAAGGACATGCATTATGAACCAATAATATTTCAACCATTGAAGAAGTAAGTAACTGACATACTGCACACATTAACTCAATGAGAAAGCATAATTGCTAAAAATAAGAACATTAATAAAATGCATCCATTACAATTTTTCTTGTCTTTTTGCCATGCGTATTTCACTTTCAATCCCAGATCAAATACCACCTGGTGTGAATTAAAGGTTTTTCCCATTCAATTCATAAAAATAAACTATCAAGTACCTTGATAACAGAAACTCAACAAAGTCATAGAAAGACAAGCGAAAATTGAGATAAAAATAGTCATTTAAGTACTTTTTCTTTCTTTACAAAACAAAGTTGACTAAGGAACTTCAAGTATTACTAAGACAACATCATTAAAAATGAAATTCTGTTTCACTTTGAACAGAAAAAGTAGAGTATTCTTTGAAAATTGTGAAACCCAGTACTTATTTTATACAATAATTAAAAAAAAAATGACTCTCTAAAAAGGAAGAAAGGCAGAAACAAGGTGATAAGTGAGTGAATAATGGTTAAAGTGTAATGTAAGTTGAAAATAGAAAGTATCAGCAATTTTCTGTATCTTTGTAAGCTAAACAATACCTAATGAACTTTTGCAGGCTTTACACGACAATGTAATAAAATGCACTATTGGTTCATATTTTCTTCATCATTGTCAAGTATGTAGACATATGTTAGAAACAAATAGATTTGATACATATCCAGCATTTATGATGATTGAAAACAATTTAGAGCTTGACAATCTGCCTCAAAAATGGGCACAGCCAAACTGGATTCAAGGGAAGGTTATTCACAGCAATTTTACCCCCATGTGATTTTTGAGGAGGCACTGTCTCAAAAATCAAGGGTACAATGACTTTTTGCCATCATTAATGTCAGTGACTATCAAGTCCTGCAATATGGCAACTGGGTTGTCAAAACCTGAAGTGCTGTAGGATGAATATTGGGATAGGAGTTGATTGTGGGTTTAAGGTTGGGCCCAATGTTACAAATAATGGATGCAATAGAGATCAAATGACCCTACGAATGGGTAGATGGATGATCAAAGCCACAACAAGGCCACTTCAGCAATATAAAGCTGCACAGGAATGATTTATAGTATACTAAATCTTGTCAAGAGCATGGTTGCTGCAAGATCTTTTTACGAAGGTTGGCCGCTTCACTAAGGGCTGAGGTCTACATAGGTCCAGTGGCAGAGCCCCTGGTACTGAATGGGTTGGGGGAAATGCCCATTGAAGCTATAGCTTAAAGACATTGATGTTGCACAAAATTGTAGTGCATAAAACTTGTTAACCAACTGTAGAGATGTGGGATGCTGTTAATGCTTAAAATGGCCAATGTTGCTGAGCTATCTTCTGAAACAAAGGGTTTACCCCTCCTTTTCTTGGAACAAAAGTGTATGGCTGCCAAGACCCCAATGAATGGTCAAGTACAGTTACCACTGTCAATCATGAAATGCATCACTTTCACCTAATAACCTTGCTTCCCCTTTCACTGAGTCTAACCTGTTTAGAAGCCTGTACATGTCTCAGCTACAGTCTGTAAGATTCTTGGTACCAGACAAATGCAGAGAGCATCTAAATTACCACCCTGTGGGGTATACTAGATATGCCAGTATAGTCTGCTTAGGTCTCTTTAAGCAGTAAGACCTACAAAAAGTTTTGTCACACCATCCCTATCCAACCATAACCTTCTCATTTAGACTGGGTAGTGCCAATGGGGAGGGGGCAGGGGCCTAAGGATCAAGGTGGACAAGGCTGCCACCCCACCTTCATATCATCTGGTCTCTGTATATGGGGTTGGAAGCTCATTCCCAGACTTGTATTCAAATCGTGACCCGAGTCACATCCCGCCAACTTGAAAGATTCTGGGCAACTTTCCCTTATTGAAATAACAGAGACTCCAGTCAATGACTTAACTCAAGTCCCTAAAATAGCTCCAGTTGACTTACCGAGAAAAGAGTGACTTGGATACATCTCTGCTCATTCCTCTCCTCTCCCTGAAATCTCTTGCACCTCTGGTATTCCCAAATTTATATAAAACATGCTGTAGCTGATGTGCTATTAACCCCCCCCCCCCCCCGGCCTTCTGTTCCCCCTCCACTTTATGAACCCTGGCACCACCATGGAATACTGTTTGCTACAACTATAGTTAATGTTGAATTTTAAAGACTTCTTAATGTGGTTTTAAGGAACTTATAGTGACCGTGCTGCAATGGGACAGCCCCTGCAAGTTCATACAATATCACTAACATACTTTGGTACAAAAGCATGTCCAGGAGATACATGATTTCCTTCCATAATTCGTTTATTATTAAGTTAATGTTAGACAAACTGTTGTCGTGCTTGATACAGTACCTTTCTATCCTTAACCAAAACCAGGACACTAAACCCTCAGACAAAGGACAACAAAATAGTCTTTTTTTGTACTCATTCTGAATCTCATATGCATATTTCTGGGACTAAAAATGGTCTCTCCAGGGTGACCTTTAACATGCAAGTAACATGAAAAACAATCAGCCATTTTGAAAATCCATTGAAACTAGTAGTTAGCTCAAAATGCGGGAAGTCACAATTCCTCATTATGTGTAAAGTCCATTTCCTACCTGTGATATGTATCTGATTACAGGCTCTATAAGTTACAGATTTTGTGGGGAATATAGAAAATTACTTGGTTCCTGTTTTCAATGAATAGCGGTGGAATGTTTTCAAAAGGTTGAAAAGGGTTGCTTCCTATAGAAATGAATTATGATTCCACAGGTCAGTGGTGAAATACAGTGAGATGGCAAGCTGGGAGAAGAACTGATTGCTTCAGGTAAAATAAAATCAGGCCAATCTTGCTATATAAAAAAGGTTCCCTGGATCAAAGCATGATATAACACCATCTGACGTTTCCAACACACATATAAAAGTATAGATTTAGTGATAGGGAAGGCTTCATTTTGTCAGTTAAAGGAACATTCAAAAGAAGTTTGAAAAGGTTGGATGGACCTATTGTACTGACTTCTGTGATGGTGCACCCATGGCAACTACAATTCATCAATACCACAGTAAAAATTAACTAATACTACAGTAATTTCTATCATCTGCAAACAAACAACAAACAGTTATGAAAATTTCTCTGTGGCTAAAGGTGGGAGGGGGGTGGGTGGGGAAGAAAGGAGGTTGTAAGGAAATTATGATAAGTCTTCTGGGAATCTATTGGAGATAAGAATGTGACACTGAGATATCTTGAAGGAAGGCAGTGTTCATACCTCCCTAGATATTATACTCTTTACAAAGCCTTGATGCCACCTAATTACAATGCTTACATATTGCATACACCATCAGTACATGACACTTTATAGGGAGAGGGATGGTGAGAGGATAAACAGGGAGGTATGGGCATAATCATTTGTTGCACAGCAAAGCGACTTTAAAGTAATCGTCACATATTAATAATGGACATACCTGGAAAAGACAATGCATTTTACTGGAAATTTAGGTACAGTATGCTTGCACCTTTCATGACTGAACTTAACACATGGTTCTGTACATGGCATTGAAAAGCAAACCAAATTTTTGTAGACCTATTTGGGGTAAAAAGAGTTAAATTCTGCAATTAAGCAGTCAGGTCTGGTCAGGTAGTTGAGAGCTATATTGAGGCATTCAGTGCTAATACATAACAAACTCACCCTGTGCACAGAGGGGCTGTCTGAGAGTCAGAGGTGAAAGGCCATATTAGATTTAGGGAACTGATCTCTCCTTTCTTCCTTAATCCTTTCCTTCTATGTGACACTGTTGTAATGTCACCCTTCTTTATTTTCTTCTTAAAGTTATATAGTACTCAGTTCTTTTGTAAAACATTTCTTAGAAAAGGAAAGGAGATCTTCATACTATATTACAAATTCAAACATAAAACTAGTACGCTCGGGATGAGCAAAATTTTTTATCAGCAATTTTTTTGCTTTAAAAGATGAATAACTCAACAAATCAACTCTTTCCCTGGCATGAAGAATGGGTTTTCCATAATTTGCAGCACCTTTTCTTAAAGTAACTTTCAACAGTTTTAGGTCACAAGTTACTTAGACCATCATGCCCTCTTTACAAAATAAAGAAAAGAAGGAGAGACAGAAAAAAGAAGGAGTAAGAGAAAAAAAGAAGACACGGTTAAAGCTTAAATGATGAAGAAAATGCAAATAATTCAAAAGTGGCACATGTCGTATTTTTTTCCTGAAGACTTGACCCAAGTATTGTATCTCCCTTGGGCTGGCCTATGGTACTTAAAACATCACAACTAGCCTAAGGGTCTCCAGAGATCTACCAGAGTATCCACTGGGTGACATTTTGATGCACACCAAAAACTGGGCCCCTTGCAAATTTGGGGGTCACGAGGGTAAGAGGTCTTAAAAAGAGTGGATGCAGGGAAGACAATTTCATATCTGATGAGCGAATAGTTTACCAATTTCACAAAAGCTTGTCAACTAGTGTGACAAAATTATTCATGAAATGATGAGTCATTTGCAGTATTCACTTTCTTTTGCAAGACACTTTTATCTTGCAATTTTATACCCAAATAAAAGGCCTGAAAGTAATTTTTCATCAAGGAAACATCAGAAGTGAGTATGTAGAACCTATCCTCAAACACACACACCATGGCAACTTTTTGGTTTTAATTCCAGAATGTGATTATCTACACAAGTATGACCTGTCTAAAAGATTAACGAAAGTAAACAACAAAACTATAAATAAACAAGCAAAAAAGGAACATGTTAAATTAAGGCTGAATCCAGCCAGACTGAATTTTACATTCATCATACATGGCACAAAAGAAATATGCTGTTTTCCTTGCACACTCTCCTGCCAGTCATTCCTGACCATACACCTAGGACTGTTTAAATGAACACTTTGGAAGATCACAGCTACAGCATATATACTGAAATTAAAGTCCCTCCTTTAATACACAATTATTCAATTAAACTACTCAGCAACCACAAAACTTGGAGACAGGCCACTGGTAATTAATTCCATGTACAGCAAGATGGCCAACCAACTCAAAAATCTAGTTTACAATCGGATTCTTTGCACTGAAAAGTTACAGGTATTTGCATTCTGAATGAGAAAGTCTTTCTAAGGCTTGTCACTAATTCTTTAGAATACACTGGCTCTATCATTAGTTCAAATAGTGAAACAACTGTACTTCAATATTCCACGTTAACTCTGTGACACAGTAGATTTTACACCCATATTTAATTAAGCCCCAGTCCACTGCCTTTTGAATTCGGTCACTGCACTGGTCTTCCAGTTCATTCTAATCAATAGTTAACTTTCTGCTTAGTATCTCACTCTGCAATTCAGTGTGCAAAAACTTTGACTGTTTCTGTCAAATAACAAAATATATACTACCCAGCAAGTCAGAATCACCTTTATAAAAGTTCACAAAATTTGGTGAGATTCCAAATGATACAGTACATGCCACTCAACTGACAAAAGTACAAAACTGTAGCAATATCTAGATATAGACCCTAAGCCCCATGGGCTTTTTAATACTTTGAGCAAATACTTGGGAAGAACCTAAAATCATAATAAAATTCCAAAGTGATGACAAAAACAGACCCAAAAGCAATTTGCCTGTAAGGAGCTTATCTCCCTGATTTGCGAGAAGAAGGGGTTTGGTATCTTGATTAAATGCAATCAAGCGACAGCTAAATCTTGACAAAGAAGTGAAAAATTCCATGCCTCTAATTTTGAAATACCACGCTTCCAGTACTTTCCACATTTTACTCTTTTTGAAAATTTGTTCCCTATTTTTGATCATTCAAAAGATTAAAATGCTCTCAAGATGGGGAGGAAAATTATGAAATTTCATGAGCAAGATATGGTCAAACTGAGACAGTGAAAGCTTAAAACCTTGAAAAGACTGGTGTGAAATATGTCTGTTGTCATCGGGAATGGCACCAATGGGTCATAAGACTCTGTTTACAAGAGGGCGAAATGAGCGTCAAGGAAAATAATCGAGAAAATTAAATAAATCAGGACTGGAAAATGAGCCATCTTCACTATGATTAAAAGGAGGGGCAAAAAACCAACTGAATTTGGGTACAGGTAAAATAGGTCATTTTTGAACAAAGTATAAAGTCATCAACTGGCAACTACCCTTCAGCTAGAGTTGGGTGATACTGACTTTTTAACCATCGCGATAACAGAACAAAATTTATTGTGATAATTCGATATCCACGATAATTTTCACAAAGACAATTTCTCTTGACGCTTCCATGCTCATGCATGTTAGAATATTCAATGATGTATTTTCATTGATTTTTCATCAGTCCAATGTAAAAAAAAGAATGTCGAAACCAAAAAAGCATTTTGGAGTCAGCAGAGAGAAGAGAAAGCATAGCAAGGCAATTTTTTTCCTTTTTTTCAAGAATTTATCTTCATTATTGAATCCATGTTAACGTATTGCGATAAAAAGAAATGATCGCGATAACGATAATTTTCGATACATCGCCCCGCACTACCTTCAGCTGTACATGCTGCTGCTGTAAGTTCAGCCTTAAAGTGTGCATAAGTTTAAAATTACAAGAAATTGGACAAATTTTATAGAGGTTGCAAAATGAATCCCATTTGTCCAACTTCCATCATAATTTACTCAGTTGCTGAGATGTAAAATTTTGAAATCTATTCTAAAAATATTTGAAGTGATGGATTGCACAATGATGTGGAACAAACATCTTGTATAACTCACATTAGCTGTTTTTGATTCCTTTCCAAATTTCAAAATGTTTACAGGCTTTGGAAAAAATTACCCTCTTCATGCACAACATGTTGTAAGGAGAGCGCACTAGTGATCAAGTTTTTCAACAAGTTGCAATGGTTTTAAGGGGAAAAACATGACTTTAAGATTGTAATCTGAGAAGAACAGGAGTGCCATCACAAATTATGGTGCAATCTTCTATTTTTAATTCTGCGAGGAAACTTCAACATTTTATATCTAAGCAGAGGAAGTGAAGATGGGAGTGGATGAAAAGGATTCCTTTTTCAATCATTGAAACTTGAAACTTACATGTATATTTTGTAATTTGAGACTTACAGTACACTAACATGCTATTCTAGTTCAAGATCTGATGATAGCTCTTTTTTTCTCCATAAGATATCAAGCCCCAAAAGGGTTCTGCCCAGGGTTGATGGAGGGCGGGCAACTTCTTTCCATGTTCCATAACAAGGGTCCACATTATAAACTGTGGCAGAGGGTATCCCAGGGCTGGAAAAATCTTCTCCAGCCTTGTTGCCCTGTCAGGCAACCCATCTTCTGAGATTAGCAATTTTTGGTTGCCTGTTAGAGTTTGATTGTTGCCCCAAATAAAGGAAATAAAAGATCTAAAAGAAACATGCTTCTGCATTACTATTTTATGTTTTCCTGTTGCTCTATACATTTTGCGTACCCTTCCGTACGAAAATACCTATGTATCGCTTGGATTGCAACCATTCTGAATGTTAGCAAAAATGAGAAATAGTTTATCTGATTCCAGGTTACAAATTTACTAACTGGAATTGACGAATACATATATATACCCCATCCCCACCTCACCATTTCCTGGCAAATTGTACATGGTCTATTTTCCTCAGCCAAAATTACCCCAACCACCTAAAACAACATTTTGACTTGCAGTCACCGATTATGAATCAAAAAGCTCCCTGCTGTAGCTACAACCGATTTCAGGAGGTTGCCGATCTGCAGAATCAAGCTCACCATGTGCCTTCAGTTTAGGACTGAAATCCTCCCCAAAATGTTCCAAAGCACTCACCCCATAAACCCTGATAAAACTAAAAATATAGAGAGAGATTAACAACATTTATTTAGTACCTTTTAAATCAATGGTAGTAAGAAAGTTTAAGACTTTTGAACCCTAAGAATGTTGTCCTTAGTCTGCGCCTACAATCCCTCCGAGTCCTTCAAAATTTCAATTCAAGATACTTCACTAACTAAACATGACTGTGTAGGCGTTTCAGTCTCAGGGTAGCCAACTCAAACTTAAAGCTGATGCCATAAAAAAATATCTAGATGAAACTCATTTCATAAAATCGTTTTAACACGTGTAAAATACTCTAACTGAGCCCTGTCTAATATTTCCGAAAACTTTTCTTGGTTTTCCTGTACAATACTTTTATTTTCAGAGTTACTCACTTTGGCTGCTAAACTACCCTAACAAGTTTATGTATGGAGTTACATCAAGCCTAGCCTAGTCTCGTGTTTCAAAGTAATACTGAGTGACATGCAGTTCCAGTTTTGATTTGTGGCTTGTTGCTCTACGTGCAGCAGAGCTATCGAGTGATCGTCATATATGCAAGGTGAAAATAACACGGGGAGTTTACGAAATAATCTAAAATTTTTACAGCATTACTGCAACAAACATTTCACACACAGAGCAACGCTATGTCAGCTATGATGATCCGTGCACCTTTAGTGGTGGGTTGCTTTTCTGCTTTTTGGCTATGGTTTAGAGACTGTGACTGATGGTGCCCAGTCGGGCATGTTCTGCTGTGCAATTTATCACTGTTTGTTGCCCAGGTCATCAGAGAAGGTGCCCTCGGGCACTCGATTTTTGAGCCCTGGATATCCTAAACCCTTAAACATCTGGGAAGGAAATCAGTTCTGGTTGGAAATAACACATTCTAAGCTACAGTAAGTGGTGGTGGCATTCCTATGTCCTGGTAAGGGCCGACCAGCTACAGCAGATCACTGTCCCTTGGTTCTTAAAGGGCAAATTTCCTCATCCTAGTACCCAACCAGTCGATCACGGTATACCAGGAAGATTGCGGACTGATCCCAAGTCGGCCGGGAGGGGTGGAGTAAAGAATGAAAAACTAAAGTTTTTCTATGTGTAACTGTATGACATTGTATGTTTTGTAGATCTCTGGAGGGTGGCTACTTGAAAAGTAGATCTTGAGTCAAAAAAGGTTAGGCACCCCTCTCCTAGACAGTTCCATTTTTCCAGACTAAGTTACTTCTATGCCCCCTCCCCCTCCCCCCTCCCCCATAACTGTCTTAAAGCTCCTTGTACAGACACAAACCTACAGTAGTTTATTGCTTAAGGCCATATCCTGGTGAGCATACAGGGTCCTTATGTGTTATATCAAAACACTGTGCAGGCTGTGTAATGTGAGCTACTTTACATCTTCGGACTTTTCTGGACCTGATGTTAATTCACCAATTGATAATTTTGGTTTAACCCAACCAAAAATGTATTTGGTGACCAGTTTTTGACTTGAAATTATCATGTACTTACAGATTTTCTACACCAGATGTTAGTGCTAAAATGGCTAAAAAACATTTAGGGGTTTAAGGTAATTTAAGCTAATTTGTTAAACATGAAGTGATATTTAAAATAATTATATTGTAAGTCATAAAACATAAAAGTATAAAAACCGTGTTCATTAAAAAGGGCACATAAGGCTGTTCAACGTACATTCCTCTATCGGGCATTTCACTATGTCGTAGGCCATATCACCAATGCACAGTGCTTCACTTCACTCACCATATGTTGTACAACATGAAAAGGATCCCCACTGGTTCTTCCTACCCAAGAACAAATTTTCCTCATAATTTTGTTGTATTTTACTTACAAGCAAACCGCATTTTAACCAAAGGAGTATTATAAAACAAAACCAGACTTGCAAAGAACTTTTTCAAACTAGAGAACGTAACGTCATCATGTGGTATATTAGGTTTAAATCACAGAATTTGGTTGTATAGGGTGATAACTACTAGTAACTCTATTAATTTTCAGTACTTTACATTGGCCCTTTAGGATTTTTCATCTGCATGAGTGGAGTGTTAGAGTTCGATGAGGTTTTACGGCTCAGTTTCTAACCAATTGGTTTAAGTGGGGCCGGCCACAGCCATTTTCCAGTTACGGCTCACTGGCTTGTTTTCGCTACTCCATGAGTGGAAAACATCGGGAATATAATAAGTCCTAACTGGGAAATTTTTGTGTTTTAGGAAGATATCTGGGCAATTGGAAGGACATTTAATTTAATTAGGGTTCTACCCAGACTATTTTAACTGGGTGCTGCATCCAATTTGCACATTTTCATTTTGAACTCAGTATGAAAGTTAAGCACCCTGTCAAGATTTCTAGTCCAAAGAGATGAAAGGCACCCCAAAACAAAATCTGTAACCCTTTGTTACAGTTAAAAAAGTTTGACTGGGGTAATGTTGAAAGCATTTAGCCTGTTAGTTGTCTAGTTTGAACTATATTCCTAGCTAAGACCCTACTTTTCATATCAACATGAAAACACATAAAACACACAGTGTGTAATTGGCTTGCTTCCCAGGAAATAACCACTTTTCCCAGCCCTGGTCATTTAGTTCTTCACTTGGCTACAACTAGTCTACCATGGCACAACCTGACTCTTGACTCCCACAATTAAGCATTAAAAAATGGTTACTGAAATACCTTGAAGATGGCAATTGTATAGAAATGCTTGGACTTTATACAAAGCAAACTAAGGAAGCAGGAATTCAAATTATAAATTTTACGTCCTGGATTAAGTGGAGGGTGACCTGTACATTGAAAAAAAAATAATAGAAATTCAGCATTTTGATACGACGGTAGTATTGTACTGTACCATCAATACAGGTGTGAACCTTTTTTTCAAATTCAACCAAGTAAGGGTTAAAAATAAAAAAATTGCAAATAAATACCTTTTTCATTACTCCCTGATGCATTTATTAAGGTACTGTAGTCTATAAATGGATCTGAAGGCATGGCTTTTTCTAAAGAAATGGGATATTTGAAGGTATGGATATCTATAAACCTAGCAATTACCAACTGGGGAGACTCCCACATAGCAAGAAAATGCAGTAGTTGAGGTTTCACTTCATTACAGGGTTTTAAAGGTCTGTAATATGGATTAAACATATTTTCACACTCACCAACTTTGTAATTTTCAAGATGAATTGACTATTCTTACCATTTTAATACATTACTTCATATTGAATAATGTTTTTGAATATCAATCTTTAGTGCTGGCTACAAATATACTCTATTGCACTGTACTGTACTGTTCCCTACTGTACTACACTGCACAACAAATGAGGGTCCAAGGTGTAGTACTGCTGTCTCCTGTTTTGCTACCAGCACTGACAGTCTCAAGGCTCAGCCTTCTCCTGAGGCCAATTGTTAGGGCTTCAGCCTTGTGGAAGTGAAGTCTTGGCATCAGTCTCACACCCTATGGCTTCTAAAGTTTACCCCCTCCAGGAGTGTTACCACCTGACCCAAGACTAGCCATTGAATGCAACCTTATAACTTCCAAATATCTTTTGCAAAGTGAAGTTTTTTCCACGAATCCTTTTCAAGTTTCCTATTTTTTATGACTGCTTAGTATCCAGGGCTGTAGCCTACAGGGAAGGGGGAGAGGCCTTGGGGGCCAAGCTCCCCTGAAAAATAGTTTTCCTCCCTTAAGTTTGTTAAAATGAATTCGTACATGTCAAGGGTTATTCTTTTTTTTTAAAAAAAATTGTGATTGCCCCCCCCCCCCCGACAGAATTCTGGCTATGAGCTGTGAAAAATTGTGATTGTTTATGGGGAGGGACACCATTCATGGGGGGGGGGTTCAAATAGAGAATGGTCATACATTAATACATTTTTTCACTCTTGAATTTTCCAATGGAGGTGCCGAGGAGTGACAAGGGGGCTCCTGCTCCCCTGCCCCCACCCCCTTACCTTCAGTATGCCACTGATTATGGGTCCATTGGTATTACTTTATGGTAAGGCTTTGGCCTGCTGCTTTGTAAACCATCTCTGTACATAGCTGGAATCAGCCCCTGGTCTCCTGGCATGACCTTGGGGTCAGTGGCCTTTACTGTTTCAATTACATCAAAATTTCCAGGTTTGTACTTGGCTTTGTATTATTAATCCATAAAGTCTGTTACTAGCTTCGATGTTTATATTGTAATTCCCCTTATGAAGATACTTCCAGTATTTAGACTTGGGTCCTATCACTGTTTAAAAACAGCATTGCAAGCATTGTACTGTGACCATTGTTTTGTTTGCACAGTACATGTTCTAAAATACTGTTTCTACTGAAACATATAATAAAGATCAAGTCAAAAATAATTACAGTGAAAAACCACAGCATTTTTTTCTCTCTCTTTCAAAATTAATGCAAAGTTACAAGTACGGTAATTTCACTGTGTGTTAACATTCTGTACAAAAGCAGCTGACTTTTATCTTTTTACCATACCAGTATTATGTTAATGAGGCATGACAAAAAATACCATTGCTCTACTTTTAACATGATGTTAAAGTCAACAGACAAACCAAAATGGAGGAAGTTTCACTCAGGCATGACAGCAATTATCATTAGAAAAACGGCCCTCCAAGAAAAGGCCACTGCACTTGCTAAATTGCTCCACGGAAACACAATATAAGTATGTGAGTTCATACAGTATACATTTAATCAATAGTGATGTTATCAAAACTGACAATGAATGAGTGCAAAGCATTCACATTTACCTCCTGATGTGGGTCATTTATTTAGCACAATATGTATCAGACTTATAACTGTGAGTTAACACTCTCACTCATGAGTAACAGTACAGGTGCAGTATCTGCACTTAGTATGAGAACACACCTCTCTTCATAAGCACAAATACATTACCTTTTATTAGTACCAATACTTTACAGTTACTACAAAAATCTGTTAGGATGAGTGTCTGAGAAAATCCATCCTGTATGGGTACAAATACTGTACCTCCCCTGTATGTCAATAAAGTAAATATTTACTGAAAGTCTGATTTGAGCCACACACACACACACACACACAAAAAAAAAAAAAAAAATTGATTAAAGCTAACTTTCAAGTGGATAAATACTGTATCTCAAGCTCAACACTTTCTGAGTGATGAGTACAGTATGTCGATCATATTTCTAGGAGAGGTACAGTAGTAGGGAAACCTGATGGAAATTTAGTACTGCAAGGGGTTCACAATTCAAGAGTTATTTTGGCGTTACATCTTTTTTTTCAGTGCCATGGCAGGGGTCATCCTAGCATGGGCAAGTGTCCCTGTGAGTAGTTAATTACTGCAGCAGATGGCACCTTCGAATTATCTGCCAATAACTAAGTACACAAGATTTGTGACAAAGTATATGTACACTACATGTACTCCACTATTTCACATTTGGCTGCATGCATTCTCTATTTAGTTCACACGTACTTGGACAGGTTAATGCAATTAAATATGTTTGTTCCTGTATGCAAGCAATACACAAACTTGCACTCCCATCTTGCTCTCACAACCAGAGGTACAGTAATACCCTGCAGTTGTGATCATGTTAAATTTGTACCCACTATGAAAATTATGCATATTTGTTTGATATTGTTTTTAACTTGGACACCCCAAATGAAGTATTCATATCACTTTTAAACTCTTCAGACATAATTAATGACTCAAACCTTTTTTTGCAGGTCACTGATGCAGTTTTTACTTTAAAATGAGATTTCAACATTACTATGAGTGACTACTGACTAGGAAAAAACTGCTAAAACTGGGGTCTTTACACATATTAATGCAGTTAATACACGAAAATCTATTAGGGTTAACACAAAAAGCAACCAATGCAAATTTATAAGCCTATCATTTGTTTCTTGGCCACACTGAAAATAAACTACATACATAATGCAGGATTTTGCCAGGACATTTTAAAATGAGATGCTGCACCTAGTTTGGAAACAAACCCCTACATAAAACCATTTGCAACAGTTTCTTTGGTAGCTATATAAGTATTAATGCGGAATGCATGAACCTATTTTTTTCCTTCTTGGGATGTATACATTTCTGGTTAGAACCCTGCAATGTTTATGCCTAAGAAAACCATGCATGCAACATGTCCCATTGGGTGATGTTCCAGACACCCCATATACGTAATTTAAATGATGCTGCCAAGGACTGGCTCAAAGAAAAAATAAGTAAATCACAAAATAAATCAAAAATAAATAAAATAAAATAAATAAAAAAATTACATTACTGTACATTACAGAATGGAGTCTTGGTTAATTACGTACTTTTAACAAACTTGCAAAGTTCAATTTTTTTTCCTTTTTTTTTTTTAATTTTTTTTATTTTAGCCTATTTATTTATCTATTTATTTTCTTGAGACAATCCTTGGCAGCATATTTACAAAGTCAACACAAAAATAAATTTCATGTCAAAACTCATAGGTTAACTTAAAATAAAAGGAAGTCAAGTAGAAACTACATCATGTGATTAAGAGCCAATTATGTGATTTTGCTTTTGGTTTAATACTTAATATAGAATTGCCATACACTGTAAATATAAATGCTGAAGGCATTTAAACGTTTGTTTTCCTTCTTCGGATACATTTCTTGTTAGAACCCTGTTATGTTTATGCCTAAGAGACCATGCATGCAACATGTCCCATTGGGTGGGGAAATGCTTCAAACATCCCACACATAACTTAAATGATGCTGCCAAGGACTGGCTCAAACAAAATAAAGAAATAAATTTATAAAATAAAAGCAAAGATAACCCACCTTTGCAAGTTTGTTAAAAGTACATGCCTAGGCCCTGTTTCACAAAGGGTTAAGATTGATCTTAAGTCTGATTTCAATAGGAGGATTGCATGGCAGATCAAACTTATTAAAGATCAGTCGTAACTCTTTATGAAACAGGAACACAGAGTCTAGTCTACAAAATCCAGTAATGTAATTTTGACATGTGAAGTAACAACCTGGAACATATGAATGGAACACTACCCAAAATTCCTTCAGTTGTGGCTGTGCAGCTTCTGCAGGAAATGTGGAAAATCTGAGACTACTTTGGAGGTGAATACTATGCTTTTGGAAATTTTGTACTATCATAGAAAGTGCACATGGTACTGTACAATGCTAAGCATGAATAGAAAACAATATTAGGCCAACTTTTAAATTTAATTAACTTTTAAGTCTAAAGACAAACACTTCCAAGATTTAATTATGAGCACAATTATTAAGAAGCAAGACATGTGCCAACCAGCACAATAATTAAAGCCTTCTGCAAAATTGTGGATGGACTCAAAAACTTTTGATTACATAGGCCCATCATTACTAATAACCCTGACCAATACTTCTTGGTTAAATGAGCTTTGTGGTAATGCACAATACCCTCATAATGTACCAATTTGAGTGATACAACATCTTCCATGGAAGTGCATCTGGATAACACTCAGCGATTACAATAAATGGCTGAAATGACCTTTGACCACTAACTGCTGCTTCCTGTCAAAGTAAAACATAAAGATGTCAACCACAGTTGATTGGTAAAGACTTGATGAAGTATCTGATGACACCTTTCTTCCTTGATTCTTTGGTTAAGGTAAAATTTAACTCAACTGTTTTCTTGACACTTATTTACCATCACAATACAAGCCTTACATTAAGTGATCTTGGACCAATTACCAGTCCAGTCCAAGTTTGACTCCTAGTCTTATAATTACATATGCAGAACCAGGTACCATTTTTCCATGACCACCAGGTGACTTTTTAGGCATATTGCTGACAAGGCTAGGAATATCCTGACACAGTATCACAAGTTACACCATGTACAGTTCATATAAAACATTTGGAATATAGTAATACACTCATGAATGTACATGTCAGTTTGCACACAATGACAAAATGCTCACTTGCTAATTTCTCAGTACCCTGGATACATTTACCAGTATTAAGCAAACTATAAGCACTGAATTTCAGAGTCAATGGGGTAAAAATGACCAGGTTAAATGTATGACATGTCATAATAGACACCCTTCCAGATTAAAAGATACCAAGGAGAATGTTAACCTGACATTTTTATCCTTCGTAAGAACCTTTTCATCCTATGTGTACTTCGAACTTTCTCTTGCTTGCTTTGAGTTGTTTCATTTCAGCATGCTCAGATATGAGATGATTTCGGATAGCTGCTGGCAACTGCATGAGGAAGATGCAATCCAACCACAAACAACATTCACTATACACAGCTTACAGGGAAAATGCAGTCACCCCAAATTCTACCTGGGTATCCGAATTCATAAATAGCTCTTTCAAATGTGACAATTTTGTAACTGAATTTTTAAATTTATGCAAAATAATCACTATGTTTACCTTGAGAATGCTTCCTTCATAAACTGAAACATTATGGAAATACTTGCAACAGAAACAAGAGAAAATCTGTAACATTTGCTCATGTGTCAAAGTAAGTTTGGGGCAACTGCTAACATTAATTACCAATTTCTTTATGGCTTTGCTTATTTTTTGTGTGATGAAACACATCACCAACTTAAAGATTTTTGAAGAAATTGGTATCTTAGAACTTTACTGTCCACCCTGCATCTAATCTTATTAACATTTCCTACTTCGGTGTCACTTGGGCAGTACCCAGCTGAAGCTTAGCATGAGCCTAGTGTGGAGACAGACACTTAAACACCGCTGGCAGTAGTAGAAATTTTAAAGTGAAAACATGTGAGGAATAAAGGGTACATGAAACAAAATTCAATGACTAAAAAAGTTGAAAGCCAATGAAAACATCCAAACGGGGGTGGGGGGTGGTGACTGGTGAGGGGCATACGTCCTCCCTGTGGAATTTCCACCTAGTCTAGACCTAGGGTATGACCACAGGCATAACTTTAGACTATAGCCAATAACACATGTTTAGGGCAAGACCCATAGGCTAATTGTGGGATAGGCTAGTCTACTTTTTCTGACTCTTACAAAGATAAACTGTCTGTGGAGGTAATGTTTCACTTTCTTCAGAAAAAAATGAACCATTAATGGTAACGTTAGGATTACAAATTACCTAGGCAAAGTAATAATCTGAACTAAGTTTGGGAAGATGGCCCAGAGCTTCTTTGCTACCCCAACTTCGTGAACCTGTAAACTGACCTGGGCCTATGTGAGATAAGATTAAGAAACTAGGCCTAGTTTAAACTTTAACTTTTAAGCTAGCTGTACCAAGGCCTGGGTATCGTAGGGCACGGTGAACGGTGTACCAGACAGCCTAGGCCTAACTGTTAGGTCTAAGCTTAACTAAGCTGGTGCCTCTGAAATTACAAATACTGCGAAATATTAACGCCTGAGGTTTCCACAAAGTACGGAAACACTCCCAAACTGTGTATGTTTACTGAGGATGATGTATCAATGTGACAAAGAAAATGACATTACGAAGAAAATAAAACTTACCAATTGATAGTCTCGCTCTCAAACGTGCCTCTGGTTCTCCTCATCAAATTTTCCTCTTCAGCACGATGTACTGTATACGTTCTATTGCAAAATGCATGAAACAGTAGCCGTACACCATACACTGTTGCAGCGCAGGAGACCTAGCCTACAAATGTAATACAGAAGATAGCTGTGATACTGATACTGATAGACACTGTTTACAATTGCGTGTGAACGGCGTTTACATGTGACGGGGTACGGAGCGAAGTTCTTGGAAAGTACATCCCCGGCCTTGCCGTTACGTTACGTACGTGTGCAGTCTAGTTAGTTCGGTAAGCTTGCTTAGCAGTGCCAATGCTTTGCTAGTACCAAGTGCCAGATAAAACACATAAGCCTATTACTTCAAAATTTTGTTATTTAAAGTTTTAAGAGAATACACCCTTAATTATACCATGCACTATTCTGCATATTAATACATTTTTCTTTTTCTCTAAAGGGTCGAGATTGATTGTTTTGTTTCGTCAAGCTTGGGGATTTCCTGCAGACATATTTTTGCACTGTTGTCATAACAACGAAATTTTCACATTGAGGACAATTGTACAAGGTATACGTCGTACGTATATTGCGCCAGGCAGAGGCTATGTGCAGTGTGGTAGGCCTAAAAGCAACTGATAAAACCCCGGCCCAAGAATGTCAGACTTTGAAGAACAAGAATACGAGGAAGATCAGGAGGGTGTAGAAGAACCAGACCTCGATCAAGAAGAAGGAGAAGATGTTGAAGGTGTAGAACAGGAAGAGGAAGAGGTGAATATCCACATTGCGTTCGCTTGTGCTTGTGCATTTTCGTAGATCTAGTTCCGCGAAACGTCAGTAAACTGTAATTTAAACTTTTTAAGTAGGCCTAGGCTAGGCCTAGTGATCATTGGGCTGGGTGGGGGGCTACACGAGCTAGGCAATATGGTAAACAGCACGTTCCTGATATATATTAATTTGGCTAAGGTAAGAACTATTTGCCCTGCTCCAGACAATGGAGCAATAATTGAAGTGAGGGACGATCAATAGACCTTATGCCAATTAAAAAGAGGGCGCTTCAAAACTGCATCCTGGGAATGATTATTCCGTGTATAGGACCACAGGAGTGAACAGTTACCATGGAAAAGGCTAATGGTCACAATGCTGATTCGGTACTGTATATGGAATAATCCTTCCCAGCATGCAGTATTACAGCTAACTGGCATAAGGTCTATGTCTGGAATAGTGTTATGAGTGACCTTTTAGTTTGGATAGCCTAGGCTAATAGCCTGGCCAATGCCCACTTTCCTAGGAACTGTCTAGTCTTCTTCGTAAGTAGGCCTACTGCTCAACCTTTTGTGTGGGACAAAATGAGCAGGCTGAGGAGTGGAAATATTAGAAATATGATCTTGCCAGGTGAGCTTTGCATCCAGGCTAGGTCCAGATTGGAAAGCTTGCAATGGTGCGTGGGGGATATTAATAATGGCCAAGAGAATTGCGCGGCCGATACTATCTAAGCAGAGCGCCACCATGAGTTGGCACGGAACATAGCAAGAAAATTTAAGCCAAAACTACCTCCTACATTGCAGGAAATTGCCGTTCTCAGCCAACTTGCTTGGTTGCTGCCAACAAGTTTGCGCGGTTGCAGTTGTCAGTTGTTAAATTGCACAGCTGGCAACTTTGAAATTCATATTTTTGCATGGGGGATAAATCCCCCACGCAGGGCAAACTTTCCAATCTGGGGCTAGGTCCCTATATGGTTAGGGGACCAGATTTCGGCAGCAGGCCTAGGCCTACCCCGGAATTCCTTCACTTGATATTTCCGTTTAACATCACACATTTCGTTCACAAAAAAATGCATGCAAACTGGAGACATGCTAAAATGTTCAAAAAATGCAGCAGATAAAATTCAACAAGGCCACAATGAATCAGACGTATGAAAATTCCCCCTATTCCGTGATATTGTTTCACAATGCAGCTAATAAATTGAGAAGATGGAAGCTGACGCTAAGTTATAGAATCCATTTTGCGGTTTTTAAAAGGAAGGATGTTCCATAACACACAATGCAATTATAGTGAACGAATTGTGGGCTACTTGCGTAATTAGTGATTGGAATTCAACCGACCACTTCAATTCAACCCCCTTTCCTGGAAAATCGTCAGTAACAAGGCTGTGTTCCAGCTCCAAGGATATCTAAGGAAATTACACTCACAACCATAACAAAATTCTGGCAATATTGCACATTTTGCAAGGTTGGAAGGCACTTAAATGTTAGGGTGAACGAAATCCGGTCCCTCCATGCTATGTATATTGGGGTGACTATGATTTCAAATAGCTTGTGTACTATGACCATTGAGATTTTGAACTAACAGAGTTTGTATAATAGGATGGTGGTTCCAGCTTTTTCACTTCATTCAAGTGCCATTTTGGATTGTGGAAGGATATAATGCAAAAAGTGCCTGAAATACCATCAGTTTTCTTTCTTTTTGCATTATGAGTACTTCACCTTCTTTCCTACCATATACACATCACAAATTGAACATATCACTTCAGCAACATAGTCTATTACCAGTGGCGGATCCAGGATTTGGTAGAAGGGGGGCCCAGGTCATAGTGCTTTGTATAAAAGTCCGATCTGTGGGAGGGATCTAAGGGGGAGGCGGTGCACCAGGGGTGGTGCCAGGGTATTTTTAAAGGGGTAAAGTATGTGATGATTGATCGCTGTCCTGGGGGAGGGGGTGTCCCACACCCCTTTGAGAAATTTTTATTAATTTAAGGTTGCTCAGATGCAAAATGGTGATGTCTTTGGTATATTTTTTGAAGTGATCATACATGGCCGGAAAATGCTCATAATTTAGTCGAATTTAAATTTTTGGTAGGGTGAAACATGCTTCTTCGAGGAGGGGTATACCCTCCCCTTTAAGAAAATTTTTGTTAATTTAAGATTGCTTAGATGCAAAATGGTGATGTCTTAGTATATTTTTGAAACTGATGATATATGGCTGGAAAATGCTCATAATTTAGTCAAATTTAATTTTTTGGTTGGGTGAGACATGCTTCTATGGGGAGGGGTCTAAGGGGAGGGGTGTACCCTCCCCTTTGAGAAAATTTTTGTCAATTTAAGATTGCTTAGATGCAAAATGGTGATGTCTTTAGTATATTTTTGAAACTGATCATATATGGCTGGAAAATGCTCATAATTTAGTGAAATTTAAATTTTGGTTGGACAAAAGAGGAGAGTAGCCTTGTTGTCCACATACTAGGATGGCAGTTTCCCGAATTGAAGTCTTCCTTTCCCTTATATTACCCTAAATTCGAAGTACATTTCATTAAAGTAAATTACAAAGCATAAAGAAGACGCTAATGTTGCAGCAAGTTATAGTTAAAAGCCTGAGGTTGTTGAAAATATTCCTCTAAATATGAAAGAATTCTGAAATTCCCTTGAAAGTAGAAGCAGTGTTCCAAATGCTGTGGGCCCGGCCGTTTATAGACTGAAGTTAGCAATCTAATACAGCGCTCTGGGTAACCCCTTGCAATGCCCGCAAAAAGTTACTGTGACCACCATGAGCCAAAATGTTATTAGCCTAAGGTCAGTAACAGAATTATTTACATAAAAGACTTTTTCCTGAGGTAGAAATTTAAATAATGAACAAATCTGAATTTCACTCTGACACATCACAAAGGCCTATTTAATTGGAATAGGGCCTAATCATTTATTTTATGAAGTTAAAAAAAAAATTCAAAAATTTTTGGAAGGGGGGGGCCTGGGCCCCCTTCCCCCGCCCCCAAATCCGCCCCTGATTACTGTGCCCTTAGAAGGTTTTTAGGGTGTTAAACTCAAAGGATAATATCATCTTTGGGGAATCCCCTTGAATTAGTGGTGTGCTACAGTACTGGTACCATAAGTTTACCCTGTGGTTCTCATTATGTAGGGCAACCATGCAGTGAGTAGCCTAGGCTACTCTTTGAAAAATTGACAACCCAACAGATTGTGTGTTTACTACTGAGTTCTTGTCAATTTTCTCAAACACTAGCATCTATAGTCACTGCATGGTACAAACCACTTATATCGTCACTTTACACAGGTACCTTAAATTTACAAGTTGCCACCTAGAAAACTCACCCCCTATTAAACACATTCACCCCCAATGTCTTCCACCTACCTGAAAAAGTTGCAGCTCCTGCAAGTATGCTTTCAAAGTTTTTAACTAAGTAGGCATGCTTGAAGGTGGGGGGGGGGGGGCGGGAAGAAGATGGTGGTTTACCTCTGAAGGAACACTTACCCTTTTAAGGGTTAGAAAGATTCAGTAGTAATAGCCCCAATATACTGTTTGTGTTTAAAGGTATGTACATGAAACAGCTGGTTTACTCATCGATGATAGATTAAGATCTCCTGTTGAAAAATCCCTTTGTATTGTTTAATTTTGTTCAACCTATTTATCTCTTCAAGTTTGACCATTTGTAAGATTTCTCATTATCTATGAGAGGGGAGGGGGTAGAACTCTGTGAGCTGGGTCTATGCCTCAGACGGAGTGTAAAGTAGCTCAATGTCAAACAAAAACTGCAATTCCAAATTGAAATCCAGTAAACACCGAAAGACCTTCTAAGTCCAAAGACTTCAATGTTCATTGACAGCAAATATAAAATATGTTGTATCAACTAGTTTCCTACAGCATGCACAGGATTGCTCCTTTTATTTTGTATGCTCTATTTAAACATGCATAACCAATAGCCTGGTGCTGATAATGAAAACTTTTGCACAAGTTAATGCCAGCTACTAAGCCAGCTACTCTATTCACTTCATACTCTTAAGATGGCTTATACTCGATAAGGCCAACAACATCAATCCTGGTGTGATGTGCTGAAATACAGTGGTCAGTAATATGTAACAGTTTGTTCAGGTATGGTCACTTTTACTGTTTTGAGAGTTTAAAGATAAGCAGTCTGCCCAAGCCATAGGTTTCTGAGTCAGGAGGTCCAAGGTCATTAATCCCCCTAGAGCAGTACTGTACGCTGGGACTGTTTTGGTCACATAGGCAACTTTTTGTCTGTGTGACCATTTCATTTGGTCTGCTGCCAGATGGCAAGAGAAATTTTGCAGTTTTTGTCACCCTTATTAATTTTAGAGAGTCCTTTTTATTATAAGAATTACAAAAAATTGTGTTTAAAGTTGCTTCCCATTATGTTTACAACTTCACCCACTTCCTAGCACCCTCTCCCAAACAGACACACACACACACACATACGCACACTCAATGCCTTACGGGGTACTGGCAAAGGACCCGTAGGGAATGCAAGGGAATTTCCCAGCAGCGAAGCTGCTTGCGAAGGAGCCAAGTAGACGGACGTGCTTGAGGGCGGGCTGCGCTCCAAGGCAGACACGTGCAGCCAAGCATGACTGCTCTTCGCAGTGACCGAATTTTCGGGCAGCTACCCCAGTTTCGAGCCCAAGTGAGCTAGGAAAGATGTGCGAGAGTGGAGCTCACGCCGGCTGCCCTGGTACCCGCAAAGGCCATGTTGGTGAGTGCACACACACACACAGTGTCTTCCTCACAGTAAAGTCAATTCACAAACAGACAGCAAAATTGCATTAGCAGATGTTGCTCATGATCACATACATGTGCACATTAGTAAATTAAGGGAGGCCGCACTTACTTGAGTAGGCATCGGTGAGTACTGATCTTTTCGTTTTAAACGTATTACGGGCGCTTATGTAATTTCCATCTTTGGTAAGGCTTGCCACCAAATTTTCTTTTTTAGTATCCAGGGGCCTCTGTTCATGCCATTTCTTTGTACAGGGTTGCACTTGAGTAAACAAAGTATCAATTTCATGGCAAAAATTGTCATTTTTAGGGCAACATTCATACGATGATTGTTTTCCAATTCGGGAAGTTTCAGTTCAAACATCTTCCACCCTTTTTTGAAATGTCTTCTCATGTGCATGGCCTTACTTAACTTTGAAGGATCAGTACAGTGCATCTCATTTCACTTCCAGGCTCACAAGTGTCAATGTTCTACAACATAGATCATATTTCACAGGAATATAAAGGACTTATTATGTACAGAGTTACTGTAGTTCCATTCTTTTAAGTTTAGTTGTAAAATAAAGGTAGAATGAAATTATGAAAGCTAATCATCCATTAAGCAGGTGGTGGGTCATTTTTTGGCACAAAGTTCTCCCTAAGATTTAGTGTCTGGTTTCTCTCAAAAATATATGACCAGTTTGCACCTAATTGTTGAACAGCAGTCACTGGTCAGTCCCTCCAGCTTTATCACTTAAGTTTAGTGTTTTAATTGGAAAGTGGGAATTTTCCTTTAATGTGAACTCAGCACTGACATAAAGCTGTAGGCTCATTTCATTTTACATCTTTGTATGCACATAATATTTTGCAATACCAGGATTTTTGCAGAAGTCTTGAAGGTGCATAACCCTTATGCCAATGAACATCATCATTTTAAACTTGCATTTTCAAACTTTCTTAATTTGGTAAGATAGTGCCTAATTTTGGAAAATGGCACCTGGTTCTACCAGAATCTGTGAGACTAGGAATGTAAATGGAATTGTCTGGCATTTGGCCTAAGTCTATTAAAGTGATGCTATATGAGTGTCAGAGGTTACTTGAAATGTAAACACTGTTCAAGTCCATTATCAAAGCAAACTTTAGCTGAATCTCTAGAATCAGTTTAGGGATTGCAAGCTACAGATCTAATTGTCTCCCCTTGTATGTTTTTGTAGTCCATTTGAAGTATAAAGGTGTTCCACAGCAAATCTGAGGCTGTCCAATTGTAGTTATAGGTAAGGTAAGTGGGGCACATAGATAGGTAGGTTTTGATGACTTTCTAGGTATGAGAAAATGAAGCAAGTATTAAAAAAATTCTTTCTCAGAAAAGTTGAGCAATTTTCAAGTGAAGGAAATTGAAAGCTATTAAATGGAAACCTTGCCCCATTTTTTACAAATTTTTTGTTCATTCAAGTCCTTTTTATTTTAAAATATGGAAGTAAAATTTGACCTTATTAGTTGTGGAATGAACAAGGTTTTTCATACATTTGTTTAAAATAAAATTAAGTTTTTCTGAATTGTTCATGAAAAGTCCTGAAAATCCCCCCCCCCAACAAAAATAACAAAAATCTGTTCAGAGAATATTAATGTGATCACTACTTTAGTGCTGCTTGGCTGCTTGGCTATCTTACCCCAAAATGCTCAGAATAACTGGGGGTCCTTGAAAGTTTTGCATAATTTATGAAATCGTGGCTGTTTATTACGAATGTTCTAAGTTATTCTTTGTTAGTTTCCCATATCCTGATTATCATTAAGTAGCTGACTTATTAAGTCAAAACTGGAACTTTTGCCATTTGTTGATCAGTATATCTAGCCAGGCCCAAAAATCCTGTGAGGGGCACGGGTATGACCCAAGCAAACAGTCCTGGAGCTTTGTATACTCCCTTTATGGAATTCACAAAATTAGGAAATTTACATAAAGTAGAGAAATAAAGTATCTTCAGAAAAGGTAGAACTGTAAGATGAACCAATAAAATTGATTGTTTGTAACTTTTTGATAATGAAATAGAAAAGTATTTAAAACAATTATGTTTTTGGTGAACTCAGTTGTTCAGTATTTTATAACTCAGTTTCGTTAAAAATTTAATGTACTTTTCATCATTACCCACTATTAATTCCTTTTAAACACCCCTCCTCACACTCAAGGTCAATGCTCAAACCTTTTGAAAAGTTATCAAAGTCAGAACAGGTGAGGAAATAATAAAAAGGAATTTATTTCCAGCAAACTTGCTACAGCTGTCAGCTGAAGGGACTGAAACTCAGGGCTGAATTATTTAGAATTCTCAAATTCAGATAGGTGCAAAAATTCAGAAGCAGTGGTTACAGTGCACGTTTAAGCACAGTCTTGTTGGTAATGCTGCAACTTGATGTTTTCCCATGCACATTTCAAAATTTATGAATTTAGCTTAGTAATTTATAATTTAAACTTGAATGTACTGTAAATACAAGATTTTTGAAATGCACAGTCCCAGATATGTAGGAATGAAAAAAAAAATCTTTCTAAAGATTTTTTGTACTGCACAGTGTGCAACTGATATTGCATAGTGAAACACAAACAAATGGCAAATTGCAAAAGTTTAATTCACAACTGTTGCAATTACAGTACCTTTTGAACCTTAGCGAGTTTGAGACCTTGTCAAAGGAATTACTAATATTTGTGATAAATAGAAAACATGAAAAGTATGCCTTTTAACATGTAATATTAGCAAATGTGGTATGATAGTGAAACTTCTCTCAGGTTACGGAACAGATGATGTTTATTTAGATGCAGTATTTCCTATAATTAAATCATTATTTTCTTTTCCACTGAATAAACAACATTTTGTGAGTGACTTTTACACATGCCAAGTAACTTTTCTCTGTAACGATAGGAGAAAATGCTATTAACTATAATTCTACTAGGTACATACACATTTGTCTCCTATCCCAGGCCTACCATCCCTCTTCATTTAGCCTGCTAAATGAAAGCTGATAAAAACTCCTACTTTAGTTTTTGTGTGGTTATAAAATACTGTAATTGATAACTTATGCCTGTTGCACTCTGCACCAACCTAACTATTGCACACTCAACCAGATGCACTGGGATTGAGAATATGTCATAGTCATGTTGCTCCATTGGTTGGAATTTTGATCCAGATCTGATCTTAGACAATGGGTCCTCCCCAGTGAAAAATGGGACGAAACATTACTGCTTTTGGACGATTCGTCCAAAATCGTTCTGCCATTGAAAATTGTCAGGAACAATTATTATACATTGCAGTATCATTTCCTGGACTAATCCATTGTAAAATGGGATTGAATTGATGAGCAACTTCTTCGTGCCATGTAAGATAGAATTAAGTTTGTCCCTCAGCCATAAGGGGTAATAACTGAGGTAGAAAATCCCATTTTAAAGTGGAACAGTAGGCGGATGACGCAATAAAGCATTCTTTTCTTCAAAACTCTGAAAAATTGTCCAAAAGCAGCGATTTTTCCTATGGAAATCATCCAAAAGGGGTAGGATGAAAATGGAAGACGAAAAAGCGTTGTCCAAAATTTTCCAGAATCGTCCAGTTTTCACTGGGTCAAGTCGAGACAAAATCAGGCATGTCACACTTTTTTGGTTCCTGTCATGGAGCTGCAGGTAGTTGCATCTCATTTGAATCAAGGTGTGGGTACATGTTAATTTTAATGAACCACTTTTGATCTATTCTTAAGGGTAGGGCATGAGAAAGCATTGTGAAATCAAGTTATATTTGTAGAAGGTCAAAACTGCAGCCCCATGTGAACTTATGAGCAGACTGTTGGAACTTTGACGATCTGTGTTCTGCCTGTTAGACACCAGGCATCAGAATGAAAGAAAATGGTGCAGCATTTTTTTGAGAGAGAGAGAGAAGTGTGGAACTGAATCATTCCATGAACATTCAATAAATCAGCCTGAGGCTAAGTACCGGAAGATGCTTCATAATGCCCCCAATAAATCAGCCTGAGGCTAAGTAGTGGAAGATGCTTAATAATGCCCCCACCCCCTCCCACCTGTCAGATCTGTTATTCCAAGAATGGGCCTACAGTGGGTCCATTAAAATGCCCCCCCCTCCAAAATGCAATACTCTTCTCTCTCCTCTCTCTTCCCCTCCCTCCCCTGACAAACATTTCTTCTCCCCCTTCCTCCCCTGACAAACACTTCTCCTCCCCCTCTCTCCTCTGACAAACACTTCTCCCTTCAAAATAAACTAGATGGCTATAGACCCATTGACAATTTAGGCTAAGGAGAAAGCTAAATAATCATGTAGAGACTTACTTGTAGCTTGAAACTACTATTCACGTTGTTTAGTACTGATCTTCTCTCGTCTGCCTCCGGTGGTACAGAATAAGTCTTTATTTGCATTGAATTGCAACATGAGCTTTTAGGATTAAAAAACAACTTTCACTGTTAGTTTTGTTCGGGAAAAGAAAAAGGATTAAACAGCACCAAACATTGTAATCGACCTGCCTATAGTGACCTTTTTTCAAGTTTGTTTTGGCATGACCTCAAGTTATATAAGAAATAAAGTAACTTGTGAAAGTGAAATCAACCAAAATTGAGAAGTTCCTATCCAAATATTAATTTGTTAAGTGTACACTCTCTGGCAAGAAATTCTAGTCTGAATTTCCTGGTTATAATTTATTTGAATCTATCTCAAAATGTTTGTATAGAGCAACTTTCACTTTCCTTCAAATGCAGCTTTTTTTTTATTTGTCTTAATTTTTACTGTTGAATGTTGATTAAACTGGATTTATTCTATTCTTTCTTTGAATGTGGTGAATTGTAAGTGCTATCAGTGGGATGATATTATCAGAATAGGAAAAGAAAGATCTATTAATAGATCATGTGCAAAAGGTTAAGAATGACTTTTTTATATTGATCAGCTGTTTGCTTTATTATATTTTGTAAAAATGTTGATTAAACAAGATTTATTCTCCTTTAAGAACAGTTAGGATTTACAATAAGAAAAGGAATACAGTACTTTGTCTATAAAAACTTCATGTTCAAATCCTTTGTCTTTGGAAGGCTCTGAGTGGCTTTACTTATAGATCAGCTGTGAGCTCTATTATATACTGGTAAATGTTTATTTAAGTTCTATCTTAACAATTCTATTTCATTTTTCAGACAGTAAGTCATAAGTACTTAGGTGGGATGACATGATTTGAAAAGTAAGAGATCTGTTTAAATTGAACAGTGGTAAAAAATTTCTTTCTGTTAATTTTTTTTCCTTATGGACCAGCTGTTTGCATTATAAAAGTTTGTACTGGAGACACTGATTTAAGGGGAAATATATAGAAAGAGTGGTGACAGTTTTTGTTGTAACCAGAATGTATGTTTTTATTATGAGTGAAATGAAGCATGAAGGGTCAATTTGATGTTTTGCTTTTGTTTAGTAAATTTGTTTAAATCTGTTTAGAAAAATGATACATATTATTCTATATACCTTTCCTAAACATCTGTGAAAAATCCAGTTGAATTCATTTGTCAAAAATTGGAGGGGGGGGGGGGAAGGGATGAGAGTGGGGGGAGGAAGGATGGCTGTGGGTACAAATTTTTAGCAACTAGTTGTTAATGAGAAGTGGAATGCAAATAATGTATGGAAAATGATGAAAAATATTGTACCATTCAGCCTCTTAGACCCTGAAATGAGTGTAAATCTCTCAGAGGGGATGGGGACATCTCCCTCCCTTTAGAACCCTATGTCCACCCCCACCCCCCCACCCCCAATTGGTTACTTTCTCTTTAGGCCTGGCTAGCATCCCAATCCTAGAATTACCAATCTATCTGAGACAGGAATGAATTAAAATGACCTAATTAAATAATAATTGCCCTTTTGTACTTTTTGTTGTGCGGTTTGTACATTTTTACTCTTTGGCTTGTGACCTACTTAAATAAGTTTTCCAGAAACCCCTGTAGCATGGTAATCTCTCCCCCCCCCCCCCCAAACCTCCTGAAGTGTTGCTTTGAACTGTTGGTTTGGCAGATGGTTGACAATCCATTACTGGTTAGTTTTCTTTCCTTGATAATGAAGAGTAATGTTTAATTTGTTTTTTTCCTCTCTTTTGTGCAGAAAATACCAGAAGTTCCACTGACAGAGGAAATAATTGGAGAAAATTTGTCACTTCTCTGCAAGATTGGAAATGGATTGGCCCATGCCTATGTGAGATTGGATGTTAAAGAAAAGTGAGGCCTTGACACTTAAATATCTCCTTAACAGTTTCTGACTATGTTTCATATTTTTTCTTAACATACCAAGCTGTGGTGAGGTATTAAATTTGATAAGTTTACTCGACTGACCTATAATGAATTCAATGTTTAGCCTTTGATTTCTAACAGAAGCCAGTCAGTAGGAACATATGTGATGAAGCTTTCAGTTTACCATATCAACTTGTCTCAAACAGTTCACAAATCATTTCAGTTGTGGGGAGGAAAGGAATAGCAGACTTGCAGTGTATGATGGGAACTCGGAATATAAACAACTGGTATCATGCTCAATGGAAGCCTGCTAAAGTAGCGCTAGTACTTCTACTGTATTGTTTTACTCCCAGCTCCCATGGTCCTTTTGTATGCATGATGTAATCATTTAAGTCTGCAATTGAAGTTGTTAAATATTCCATGAAGAGGGATGAACTTTATGAACGAATAAATATGTTGGGCAATTTGATCAATTTTCCCAGTTGACTCGAGAGAATCCCCATCTTGCATTGCATGAATTCCTAAAAAGTAGCATCCGCTTTCAGAGTTGATAGTCAGTATCTTCCAAATGTAACATGCGTTAAACAGGTTGATGGTCATGATTTCATGCAAGTTTTTTGTTCTAACTTTATGACACTTCTTGGCACCAAAATGCATACTTCTCCATTTGCTTTATTCTCACATCATCAATAAATTTGATCTAACTGATGGGGATTTCCATCACATGAGAAATTTAAGTTCCCTTTGCACTTTCATTGTATGTTTAGACTATTACTTTTGTAACTTTTGGAGTTAAAAAAAAAAATTTAAAACAGGAAGTAATAATTTTTGTTTCAGTGGTGATGTGCCCCATCTGATCTAACCTGTGATATAATTTAGACATTGTTGTCTTCAGTGTTTGATGGTGTTACTTGAGAGGTTTCCACTGCTGTTTTCACTTTTGGTATTAAGTGTTAGAGAGATTTGGATATGATTTGGGAATATTTGACATTGATTAAAACAGGCCCTACAGCTTTTGGATATAACTGGAATATCTCAAGGAGAGAACAGTCAGAAATGAAAGAGCTGCCTCTAAGAATATAGCTTGAAATAGCTACATGGAAAGTGAAAACAGAACAGCTCCCTCCTCCCCGACCCTAAACTCCCTAATTTGATAAAACTTTCAGTTGTAGAATTTGGGATTATATCTGCAGCTTTAGAATACCACATTGCACCCCCATTCAGTCTTGAGTAGCTTTTAAGTAACATTTCTGTAGAACTCTTTGACTAGACTATAAGAGTTGTTGTGTGAGCACAATGTGACTGAGAGTGAGTACGGCATGAGTCCAGTGCCACTGGTGAGTACACACTGCCCTCTCTGAGTATGAGCATAAAATTTTGCACCAGATTCATTTGGACCACTGCTAACAATATCTCTTTCAGTTGGCATAACTCTCTTGCATTAAAGTGGGTATGACACGGCCAAAATATTTTTTGTGTGTTGCAAGATTGGGTACAGTATTGTAAAAGTATCATCTCACACACAATTAAAACCGGCGCAGTTCGGCATAAATAGAATTTAAAGAAAAACGTCCAGAAATCCAATTTCGAAAAATGCAGCAACAGGTCACCTGACTTTTATGACGCAATTGGTGGCACCCCGCACTGTGCTATGTAAGGACGCGTATCTAGATGTGAAACTAATACAACGCTTTGGGAAAGTTTCATATCTTAGAAATTTCATGAAGTGGATTACATCACAATACTCGCCCAACATACAGAGCGCAAAGCGCGGAACATGTTGGGGCTTCGAAGCATATCATTGGCCAATATGTTCGTGTACATATGGGCTCGTGTTTTAGCTTCCTTGCATATAATAAACAGCTTTGTTTTTGTGCAAAAAGAACGCGGTCCGTACAGAACAGCTATAAACATGTATGGACAGTCCATAACAAGCGCAACAACATGAATAGCAGTGAGCTGTCCAGTAACGTTGCAATTGTGAATGGTAAGCAGTCACCGCGCAACGACGCATAGTTCACAATGTGGTCACTAGTCACGCGCTGCTCTTGTATCATAGCACAGGTGTTTGCAATGATGTACCTGGTAACACACGTTAGCATGCACATGATTCGATGTGTAGAACGATGGGTGAGCTGCCTGGTACAGTGTTACTAACCGTGCCTCAATGACGTCACGATCTTGAGACACACTCACATACTTTTTTTCGCTTTTGGATTTCAGATGGCTGAGTCTGGCCTGTAATTGTGAATTCACAAGGTCGTATTTCTGTGTTTATGGACGTAGTTGAGTTGGGAAAACATTCGCTTCATTTCAAGCTGTACCCAAAGAATATATACTGAGAAACGTACTTTGGCCGTGTCATACCCACTTTAAGATCACTGGCATCATTCACATGGCTGCCTTTTCTTTACATTACATCAACTACAGGTGGGCACAAAATTGATCTTGAGGGTTTTTGGCCAATAGAGGGGTTTTACTGTGTCACGTGATCGCACATCCTTTTGGTTTTGAACGGCAAGGTTGTGCATCCCTAGTGGTTTTGAAGGGCACATGTCCATTTTGTCACAATAGTATCTATGGTTATGCCGTGTGCATGTGCTGTCAACATATGCTTACTGCGTGAGTGTGTTTTGTCCTTCAGTGCCTTGGAATCCCACTTGTGTGACGTCACATGAAATCCCTCTATATGTGGGCCGTAGCTCATGAAGACTTACCTACTCAGTCCTCTATTTCTCTAATAAATCAACTATCTGTATGAGTCAAATTTCTTATACCTCATAGATGTCATAAATGCATAGATGCCTTAATTGTGGTTCTTTGGGCATCGTCAGGAGGATTTTAAAATCAGATCAGGCTGTCAGTGTCATGTGTTTTATGTATAGTCTTCTGGGCATGGCTGCAAAACTTGCAAAACTTCGCGGGCACACATACTTTGAAAACCAAAATTTCTAGCTCACCTGGTCATACTTAATTTGGGACTAAGATGAAAATTTCTAGCTGCAGCATGATTTTTGCGGACGCAATGCGTCTTTGCGTCCAGCTTTTTGCAGGCGTGCTTGTGAGCCAGTCTAGAATGGAGCTATGCATGACAGACCCATGAATGATGTAGAGGTCTGAAAGGCTGTGCGGTTGGTCATGTTTAGTTGGGTGTCTGTTTAAGGAATGTTAGCTTTAGTGGGTTAACCAGAAATTGCTTTTGTGAGGAAAGGGTGGGGGTGGGGGTGGGGGTGCTCTCCACCATTTCATTGGGAGACTTGAAATGTGGAATCATTGTATATTTCTTGACTCTTAAATTTTTCAGGGGGGTGGGGAGCCATGGAGCGGCAGGAGACTGGTGGGAGGGGGCTTGTTCTCCTAGCCCTCATACCTATGCCACAGTGTACAGTAGCTCCACTAGGGGAACAGAACTCTTTGAAGGGTGCTTGTTACAGTAAATTTTCACCCTGTCATTATCCTTGGCAGTCAGGACTCTAAACATACACTTGTCAACTTGAAATGTAAATAGTAAATACTGTTCACAGTGTGCAGTATCTTGGATGTAACTCCTATGTATCATATTTTGTGTGTGTACATACCATACTACAGGTGCTTGTGTTTTGAAAGTGTTCAATTACATTAGCAGCACATACTTGGATTTATGAATATCAACATTCATTTCCTGTGCCCCACCTTCATCAGAAATCATTTGTATGGCAGCATGGTTTGCTGCTCCCTGACTGATGTGGAGGGGTATTAGTGAAAAGTCAAAATGAAACATGTCTCTCAAGTCAGGTCAGGGAGGTGGAATAGGAAGGAGGTCCAACAATTGATTCTGTCAGACAACACCTTACGGTACCTTAAAATAATTTAACCCCTTGCAGATATCAAATTGTGATTGACAGACTGTCTCTTTTTCCTAATGTTCAGTCACTATTGACTAAACCGTGTTAATGATGATCTGCTCCTTTCCTATCCAAGTAATACTGAAACAAAGGCTATTGTTAAGTCATGCCTTGATGTTAGGTGTGTTTCCAACAGGGGCCAAGTAATAATCAAGATTTTTAGTGAAATGACTGACAGAGTTTAAGTATTTTACTTTCTTTTTTACCTAACGATTTTGATGCATCGTCCACTTGAGGCATTGATCAAGCCTAAAGCATTTCTCTCAATTTTGGCATATTTCCCTGTTACTAAAAAATATGCTCAAAATGTAAGTTTCCAGGAGAGTCCTCAGTGATGTTGACTGAAATGAGATAATGACAAAAATTTCAAATTTCACTTTACAACTGGCAGTGAAAAGTTAATGAGTTTTAGGCAAGGAGTGCTTCTTCTCATTGTCATTTTGAAAAATAGGCCACCGACCCTAGTTGATCTTAGTATTGTGGTTTGAGGAGAAAAGCAAGATTGCATCAGAAACAGACATTGTTCAAAGAGTCTATACAATGTTGGACCTCCTTCCCTAACACCTCTCCAGTCAGGGTTAAACTACTTTACCTAGAAGGTGAAAAGCATCAAAACTGAAGGACTTACAAATTCTGCTACCAAAGGTGTAGACATTGGTACCATTAATGTAGAGATGGATTCTATCAATAATTTACTACCAACCAATCAGTTTCTAAAGTGATACTGATTCACAACCCATCTTATCTATAACAATTGATTTACACAGAGATGAAATTTTCAACATGCTTTGTTCTTTAATATCAAAACTTTGTCGGTTGGCCATTCCCTTCCTTATTAAAACACATGACCATGTGAGGTCACATAGTTTGAATTATCACGGATGTCGTGTCTTTATCTCCATTGTTTGTCCATGATCTACAGGTATCATCAAACCTGGAAAGGATGCTAAAAGGGGACTCATTTCCTTCAAAAAATAACTTTCAACAAGCTATCAACTTTTTTTTTTTTGAAGAATATATAATGTCCGTCTTTTAGGTTGTTTGAACAAATTTTATTTGAGAACAGTTAAGAGACAATTTGCTGAACTAGCTTTACTTTCAGACAGAACTGAGAAACCCAATAGGGAATCAGCTTGAAGTTGATTTCCTCTCCCAATAGTTTTCTTTTAACTTTCAGTTTGTATGTTACTTCCTAGTTGATGTAGAAACCTAGTACAACAAGCATTTTTTCATGTGAAACATATGACATATGAGAAGATTGTTTTTGTTCATTTTGTAAAGCACCTGATGACTTCCCAACACATGTTATTGTAATTGTCTTGATTTATTAACTTAGTAGCCGGCCATTGAGCAAAGGTTTTGCGATGTTATAGACCTACAGAAAAATCAAAATAACCAGAAACTGGTGGGAGTGTGTGGGGGCAGCTTTGTAGACAAAAGTTTGGTGTTAGATGATAAAATGCCAAAAGTTGCTAAAATGTACATGTTAGTCTCAAAATCTGAGCCTCAGAATGTTTCCATCAGGCTACTCCAATATTTCCGGAGTGGGGTACCCAGGGTCTCTTCGGAATCCTGACTCTGAATGGAGTTGGGTGGGACTCTTATTATCATGTCATAACTGCTGCAGGCATAGATGCAAAATGTTACATACCAGTCTATCAATGAGTAGTAATGTACTGGTAGACTTACATTTCAGGCCTGTTGATGGCTGAGGTACCAAATTGCTAAAATGGGAGAATTGCTGCTGTAACTGAAAGGAAAACTAGTGTTCAAAATAGAGGAAAACCCTATTAAAATGCAGCCATTCTGGTTACCACTGGTTAATGCTTACAATAGAACACAGTATGAAACCTTACGTTACCCAAACATTTTTTGGCCATTTTTCTGTGATAATGCAAATTCCCATGAGAGGTAACTCTGAGCAAAGTACAGCGTAGCTACGCAACCCAACCAGGAGTTGTGAATCCCCCAAGTATGGCCAGTAACCATTGGCCTACCCCTGTACTGCCAAACTAATTGCAAGGAATCATGTACTGATTGAGGGTTGCATGCCCACATTATATATTATCAAGTAGGCATTTCCTTTTGTTTAACACTGAATTCATCTCATCTAAAAGTCTTTTTTCATAAAATCTGCTCACTTGTGATTGCATAAGGCCTTTGTTTTTTGTAAAAGTAAGTTGTGCTATTGGTTAATTTTTGTTTTGTTTGTTTGTTGATATTTTTAAGTCTCTTCCATATTTTCCTTTTTCTGGCCTTTTATCACCTTTCTTCTCTCATTTCCTCTTGCTATTGCTTTCATCTTTGAATATACTTTGTTTTATATATATCAAGCCTGTTTGCATTTCTTCACGTGCAATATAAAAAGCTTTGTTTAAAGGCTGGTGACCTATATTTAATATTTAATATTAGTATCCAAGGTCCACTGTTTATTTTCTTCCTGTGTACAACCATGACAAAAACGTATTTTTTACACAAATACGAGTACAGAATTTGCACATAAGCAGCATATGCCTACAATTTTGTAAATTTGTGAGTATGAATACTCTTGTAATCTATTCTCACAAGCATGAGTACCGGAAAGTATGCCAGTGTATGAGTGTGAGTACAGTACATCTATACTCAGCACAAGTCTGATCAACATTGACTGGTTCTATTATCGTTAAAATGATTGAAGAAATAATAACTGAAAATTAAAAATAAAACATAAAAACAAAAAACAAAAAAAGTATGTAACATGGGAATCCTCTTATGAGTCCCTCCTTCCAAGTCATACATTTGGATATTATTATCCTTATGTTTATTCATGTCATAGCTGAAAAGTAGAAATTATGTGCCAAAATGGTAATTTTTTGTGTATTTTGATGAGAATTGCAGCTATTCTTTATGTTCTTCATCTCAATAGACAGGTATAGCATTTCATACCACTAAACTTTTCAAGGACTTGCATTTCAACTTGCCTTAAAGTTTAAAGGTTTTAAATTTTTTCTCGTATCCTGCTTTTTAAATCCTACCTCATACAACCTTATCTCTAAAGCTACATTTTGGATGGTAACTTTGATAGTGAATTTGAAAACATAAATCCATTTAAATGACACAATGTTGTCACTTCAAAACATATCATAAACCTACTATAAGGAAAATGTAGGCAGGATTTCCTCCACCTCTTCAGCAAAGAAATTTTCTCTTCACTCCACATCCTGTATTGCATGGGGAGAAATTACTGAATCTGGTTCGTCTGATGCATTGATTTTATTTACACGAAGAAGTGAAATATACAAACAGACCTCAAGGTGTAGGGACAACAATGGGTGGAAAAATGAGGAATCCGGGAAGCTCCGTGCCAGAAAATATGAAATTTAGAGGGAAATTTTACTCAAGAAAAACATTTAAGAAATTGTGAGAAATTTAACTTGCTTCCTGGGATATAAACATTTTTTCAGCCCTGGGAACAACACTGAAGTCTGGCCAGCAGATTATTTTTACTGTGGTATCTGAAAAAAATAAAAAGTAACAACCAACAGAAAATAGAAACTCCCAAATCCCCCCAAAAAATCCTGAAACAAAAAAGAAACTTAAATTTTATTAAAAACTAAATAAAATCATCCAACTCTTTTGCTGAAAGTAAATGTTGAAAATATTTTGGACTTTTGAATTAAAAGCAAGGCTCATGGTACCTACACTCTAAATGTAAAAGAGTGAAATTCACTACGAAAGAGACTGTAGTTTGGGACCACTCCTAGTAAGACTGAATTTAACTCGGGGTGGAGTGAAAATTCACTCCAAATAGAGCGATACTTCACTCGCATGGAATGGTATATCGCTCTACTTAGAGTGAATTTTCGCTCCACCCCGAGTGAAATTCACTCTTACTAGGAGTGGTCCCAAACTACAGTCTCTTTTGGAGTGAATTTCACTCTCTTGCATTAAGAGTGTACAGTTCAATTAGGAGAGAACTCAGAGTATTCCACAACTTTCAAGGCTATAAAGATAGATTGACAGAAACTAGAGCTATAGCAGTAAATTTTGATAGAGTGCTCATTACCTCTGGTTGTTTAACCAGGGCTGGAAAAATGTTTACTTCCAGGGAAGCAAGTGAAATTTCCCACAAGTTTTACATGTTTTCTTGCCCCCTGTGGGCTGGGTGTTGTAGAATATGCCTACGGTATTTCCCGCCTGTCGTAAGAGGCGACTAAAGGGAAGGACTTGCACCGTATTTAAACTTTGCTTGACACTATATAACACATTTGTGTTGGTGTGTCGTTAAATTTCATCTAAGTAAGTAAGTACATGTTTTCTTGTTCAAAACTTAGCCATGAAGCTTTCTCCAAGTGCCCATATTTCTCTTCAAATACCACTATTTCCCTGTACAAAGGAGCTTCCCACATTCCTGATTTTCTTCCACCCATGTCAGTATAATTATGCAATGATCTAAGCATAGTCAGATTGTGTGTGTCACATTGAGTGTGGGAGGGCAATGAACAGTGACCATTTCTTTTTGGGGGAGGGATGCGAAGGCCAAGTATGGGGGGAAGGCAAAAGGTGGAACTGTTTTTGTTCTCAGCTGTGAGAGTTGAAATTATTGAGAAGGGGGTAAAATTGGGGGGCATTTGTTCACCAGCTGCCTCCTCCCAATCCCCAGCCATAAGCTGCTATATGTACCAGATACATAAGCAGTGGCGTCGCCAGGGGGGGGGGCAGGGGGCACTTGCCCCCTGGAAAACCTTGAATATTTGATTGTTGATTCGGCAATACACTTGCACGTTTTTTTCACTTTCATGAAAATTTCTCAATCCATGGATGCATAATTTTTTTTTTTTAGTTCCTAAAAATTCGTTATTTTTTGACAGAAATTTCACTTCAAAAAGGTAGCGTATGTGGCACCAGATTGCATCTAAGGACACCTAATTTTTCAAAAATTTTCAAAGGGGAGGGGGACACCTCCCCTTACACCCCTCCCCCAGGCCAGCATTCACACAACATACTGCATACGCTGCTATCTAGTTGTGCCCCCTCATCGAACTGTTGTGCCCCCCCAGAATGAAAAGTCTGGTGACGCCACTGCACATAAGCAATAACAAACAATAGAAGCAATTGATCTTCCATTTTTTTATGCTGCCATTTTATGGTAGTTGAATAAAAAACTGTGTTGTACCAAACAAACCTTCTGATACATGTTAATTAGTTTTAACTGCTCAAGGATCTGAGTTAACAGCCTCATTTGGCAAAAGAGCCAAACTCAGGCACAGAAATTGATTACTTTGTTTTTACACAAAGGTGAAAATACCGCCAGAAAAGCCCTTTCCATTGATTATTATCTGTCTGTTTAATCTTCGCATGTACCAGTAACCAGATGTTGTTTAATTTACAGTACTTGACTCATCTTTAGGAAGTTACACAAATAGTGCCAGTAACAAAAAAAATCTTTAAAATTGTCAGTCAAAATAAATCATCACATGGTCTGATGAAAACAGATGGGAAAAAGAAACATTGCAGTTTGTGGTATGCTAATAAGATTTCAGTCAAAACCTGGTTAAAGTCTAATACAAGGTAAAAGACAAAACTTCACAATTTGTAAAAATTAGTCTTTCAAGTGACTCCTACTTATCCTACTTTCTCCTAGGTATTGAACCTCTCTCCTACTTCTCTCTTTTTATTTATTTATTTTTTTTTTATTATTTTTTTTTTTTTTTTTTTTGAGAATGCTACTTTATTCTCCTTTATCCTACATTTTTGACATGTAAACATTCAAAATGAAAAAAAAAAAAAGGTTGTTACTTCTCAGTTTTTCTCAATTATTTTTAAGAGTCATATAATGTTTGTCAACTCTGATAATTGTTGAAAACTACTGATGAAATCGTGAAAAGTCCCAGTGTTGTCCTGCGTTTGGTCTGCAAAATTTCTGCTTTTGACCAGCTGTTTTATGTGAGAGTTTTGAACCTGTACTTTTATTCTACATTTTCTTGTTGAATCACTTCAAAGCCTGAAATTAATATAATTTGTAATATGTCTAAAGTGGAAGCACTTTGACTACTTTCTCTCCCTCACCCCACCCTGTGTCCCACCTCCCCTTCCCCACTGGGTGCTTGTTTTTTTGTTGCTTGCCAGTGAAGTTCATGTTGGTTACCAGTGCAGTGCACATAGAATTCCATCCAAAATTGGTTTTTAGTGTTAGTAAAATGGACATACACAAACAGATACCATACCTTTAAAAAAAATGGTATATATACATGAAATGAAATGCTCCATCATGCATTTCACCATACTCTGTTCCCTAACCCCTCTCCCCTCCCCTTCTACATTATTGACTTTGGTTAAGGCCTCAAAGTGTGATTCAGCACATAAATAGAAACACCCAGTCATTTAGAAGTGTACAATACTTTATGTGGAATTTTTCTTTGCTTTTGTGTATTAATTTTACAAGTTTCTAGTAATGTGGGAATCTTGAAGAATATATCCCTGTAAGGGAGGGATAGAGTACAGCCCTGGGGCAAGGTCAGAATATCGGGCCTGTCAGATTGAATATTGTTAAAGCTAGGACCTGGGAATGGTAGTTTAAGCCAAGTTTCCCCTGTAACCACATGGTGAAGATGGGTGGTCCCTAATAAATTTGGATGGCATTGTGGAACCATTTGACAGTGTAGTGGATTGCATGTCATTGGATGTTGTGAAGTTCATTTCATTTCATTTAGTTTTGTTTTATCACAACACAAATTTACATACAAATAATAGCATGTAAGTAACAAAAAAGACATTGCCACAGTAATAGTCCAAAATATTCAGTAACCACATAAAACAATCCAACCTGTCCTTAATCTAATTTTTAAAGTTCACATTGAAGTAATATGTAAACCTATGCGATACTCTTCCCCAAGCAGTTAAGATGACTCCCCTTACATGGCAATAGTAGTGTCAAATGTTACAGGTACGGCAAATGATTTTAATAGGCAGTATCCATTTCACCTCATAATATGTAACTGTAGTTGTGCATGGAGGTTGAAAGTCCCCATTCCCTTTTGAAGAATCTCAACCAATATTGGGAGGACTGGATTATTAATGCTTTAATGTTGATATTTACTATTAAATGAGTCTAAAGTTAAATTTGAATTACAAAAGTTGGTGGTATTGGTGTGAACCTTTCTTCTTATACACTCCATAACATCTACACATCTTTGCTGAAGGCAAATTATAATATGGAATTGGCTATGAGACAGCAATAGTTCCTGATAAAATTATTTGGGAAAAATCCTTCCACCCCCTCATCAAATTTGTTTTGAAGGCAAACGGAGGCCGAAAATGTCCAAAACATGTCCCAGTAATTTTGTCTAGGATTATGGGCTACCTACGTGAGCATTTGTGTTATGTGTGAGGGACAGTAAATCTTGGACACTATGACAACATTTCATATACCCACAAGTGTGTGTTAACTTGTATTGTGCAAATGCAGTCAATAATTAACCATTGAGGAAATGTATGCATTCACTTGTATGTATTAAATACTACCTTAATTGAACCAAATGCTCTTTCTATTCTACGTCATTTTTGTTACTGTATTGAATAAATGAGCCCTAATGCCATTGTGGTTGGTATTTTCTTCAATCTTACACAGGAATTGATTTGTCCTGGATACCCTAGTCACTGTCCATAAGTTTCTTAAGTTTATCATGAATTGCATTTATCAAGACTTTTCAACATACAAAGTAGAATACAGAACAAGCCCAGGTGTTCTTTCAAAATAGGCAGGGGACAGCCAGTGGCATTCTCAAAGGGTGGGAGAAATAGGAGGGGGAGGGAAGGACATGATGCCATGCCCCCACCCCTAGTGCTCAGCCAGGGTATTTTAGTCAAATGGAAAGAAATTAGATGAAAAATGTGGCAAGAGAGGGGAAGTGAGAAATTAGATCAGCCACCCTGGAAATTTTTAAAACCCTATGCACACCATTGGGAGCATTTAGCATCCCCTTAAAAGATAAAGTTTGAAGGACATGAAGCAAGAAAAAGCCATTACAGAGAAAAAGGAACTATTTAATTATAATTATGACCATATTCTTGTTACTGAATTAGTTATGAAAAAGTGCATAAAATACTTAGGAAGTAAAAACCATGGTCATCTTATTAGCATGTTGCTTTGAAAAGATACTGTACTTATTTTTGAAGCAGTGATACTTTTGAGTTTCCACAGTGCATGATGGGAAATCTGTGATGTCATCTGGGAAAATTGATCAGACATAGCTTAATATTTCTTTATAATGTTGAGATCACTGTATGGACTATTTAATAACTTTGTTTTCAGCACTATATGTATGGCACAGTTTTTTTCGCTACAGTAGATCTACACGGAAAAATGTTCAGAAACATTCCAACAATATCACATTTCAAGGGTAAACAAGGTATTCAGTTACAAAAAATAACAAAAAGATTATGGGGCAATTTGCCCACTTTGCATTACATTTTATGACCCTGGGAAACATGGAGCGATTTCATGAGGAAAGAAAGCAATCTTCAAAAGGGATATCTTGTGTTTGGAAGTGACTTTCGCCACAAAGTTTGGAAGCTAGACATGCGTAGGAAATTTTTCTTTTCCGTTTAGAGACCCCTATAAATGCTGCAAGAGAACGCTGTAAATGTTAAGTGTTCCAAAGTACCACATGGTATGTTGCAGATGGTATGTACCTTGTGTTCATATGTTCCCATAGATTCATTTTATAGACACCACATTGGAGTCACGCATGGGGTGCTTGTATGTTTATATGCATGTCAAACCTGTGCATATTCAATAGTGTGCATGCATCTACACAAGTGTAGTATGAATACTGCAAACACTAGGGTAAATTACATGTGTACCAGTATAGAACCACTGCCTGACCAACTGTGCTTCGTGCATTTATCCAACATGATGGCTCTTTTCCTCGCTGCATGACAGAGTGTCGTAAGGATATTGGGTCTAGACCCCTATGAATAGATCAAATGAAAGAGTATTGTCAGCATAAATCCCCTTGCACACATTTCCAAAGTTGATACTCAACTACTCTGATCTCAGGACCGACTGCAGTGGTCAAGTGGTTAGAGCATCCGACTTGCAGCCGGAAGGTCCAGGGTTCAAATCCTGGCCAAGTCATACCAAAGACTTTAAAAATCTAACCTACTCAGGCTGCCTTTGTGCTTGGTGCTCAGCATAAACAATGGAATAGGGAAAACAAGCCAGTGAGCCACAACTGGAAAAAAGGCCGTGGTCGTCTCGACTTGAACCAATTGGTTGGAAACTGGGGCGTTAAACCTCATCTAACCTTACCTAACCTGATCTGAGGATTGTGGGAAGTGGTAGGGAGATCATCAAGAATTATGTCAGCTTTCACCATGGTTTATTAGTGTTGGACCGATTATCGGTTATTCACCATTGGTATCAGCGGATATTCCCAAGTTTCATCCAGTATCAGTATAGGTAAAATTTACCTAAAATGCCAGTGTCACCTGACCAATATATTGTCCTATATGCTACACTGTTTGAGTACTTTTTAATGCAAGGTCCAGTATTTTACTTTATCATGATGAGATGACACATAGTTGTGGTACATGATGGCGTTTGGTTAGTATGCAGAATGCTTATTTCCCAAGTATCAGTATGGGATCGGTATAGAGGGATTTCAGTCACGTGACTTTAACCAACTAGACGCAATTTTGAAGGGCAAGATCGCACGTCCTTTTTGTTTTAACGGACACGTGTCCATTGTGTCACAGTAGTATCTATGGTTATGCCGTGCACGTGAGTTGTAAATTTGCTTACTGCGTGTGTGTGTTGCCCTTCAGTGCCTCCAAATCCATTGCATGTGACGTCACATGAAATCCCTCTATTGGCTGATATTGAGAACTAACGTACCGGTATCGGTAATATCTGCTACTTGCAATATCAGTGCATCACTATTGCTCATAGGCATGCTTTAAAATTTGGAAGAAGTTGTTGACAAAAATGTTCTTTAATTGAAAACTCCTGTCATGTATGTCTTACAGGGAAATCACAGACATCACCATCCTTAGCTCCTATATCCACCTCAGATATGTTGACCTATCGGCAAACATGCTAAAGGACATATCATCGCTAAACTCCCTCACACACCTTCTGACTCTACGCTGTGACAGGAACCTGCTCACTTCAGCCAAACTTGATGAGCTTCCCTACCTCCAGAATGCCAGCTTCTCCAACAATCGCATCACTTCTTTAGAGGGTGTTAACCACCCTCTGCTGGAATCGCTAAATTTATCGTGTAAGTAAATGTGTACGAATTTTTATCATTCTCCAAGCCATGTTTCGCTGTTAGTCATATTATCCCTCAGACTGACAGCTCTGTGTAATAAAATACCCATATGACAGTTTCCTGCAAACCAGAACTACTTAGAGGGGGGGAACGATGGGTGTACATCTCGAGGAGAGGGAATTTGGAGACATTTTTGGTTAGGGGTTTTTCAAAAGACTTGACCAATAAGCAGGCATGTAGCCATGGGGCGGGGCATGGGCCCCAGATATTTGCCAGGCCCCCCAAAATTGTGCGTGTCCAAATAAAATGTGTAAGAATTAAGGACGGCAATCAATGCCGTGACCCCCCATCTGATACCTTGGCCCCCCTAAAAATTTCATCCTAGCTACGCACCTACCAATAAGACCAGAGGTGATGTATGGAGAGGATTGTGTATACCATATTTGCTCCACCTAAATCTGAACTAAAGTTACAGTTTTGAAAATGCCCTAAAAGACAATTGGGATCTATGCTGTGAGAGTGGAGAGAGATGTGTCTTTTGTGAATACCAACTTGATCATTCCAATGATCTGTTTGCAGGAATGGTGCCAGCTAGGGGGGCAGTTGTTAGTGAGAGTGTCATGGTATGCTAGTCATAGCCCTCTTTACAGTTCAGACCATCAACATCTGTAGAAATTTGTTGATATCAGAGGTATAAATCCCTAGTCATGGGAATTGTGGGACCGGCTGAGCTTTTTCGTTAGTGTATCCAGGCCTCATCTTTTGTGCGAGTGAGGGAGTTGTACAACTGAAGTTTACATATATATAGGTCTTTCTCTAAATTGGGGTACCACTGGTGGGACATAAGGCCAAAATTTAAAAATCACATTTATTGATTGAAATTTACACTCATGATAGAGAATTATCAACATTTTCTAAAATTGAAATATTTTTAAGTACAGCCTTGTGTACGCATGAGGACACTCATTCAAACATATACATGCCAGTAAATTGACCAACATAACAGGTACACCAAAGCAGGGGTTAAGTTCCTTTTAGAAGAATAAAGAAAAATCCTTAATGGTTGAAAATTCATAGTTGAGTGTGATTTAGGATCCTTTGTAACAACAACCTGGAAAAAGTTTGAAAGAATTCTCTAAAACTTGAAACAGGGAGCTGCAGCTCCCTGCTTGAAAAAAGCCAGTTTGAATTTTTTTCAACAATTCCACATGTCAAAAGGTCTACACTTTTACATATTTTATACAATATTGACTGTTTTTAGCTAGTAAATGGTATTTAACTATTTAAATTTTCCTGTTTGAAACCCACAGATTATTATACTTGCTGTGACTGTCACGTGTAACAGGGACACCAAGAATTGGCGTCCCCATTACACCTAACATGTAAATTTTCAAATGATAAGAGTTTAATTTTTAAATTTTGAATTGACCAGAAAATTTTCAAATGCAATATAAACCACTGTTTGCAGTAATAAGATACTATCAAAAGCCCCAGTTTCATTGAATTTTTGTTTGTTATACATCGAGAATGGCGGACATAACTATGGCATCATGGGGGACACCAAAAGAAAATCAAACGTCCATCAGCATGAAATACATGGTTTAAAAAACTGGAGATCATGTTTTCTGGCAACATTCTGATATCTACTTTTCATGTGACTTAACTCACCCAAAAATGTAGTGGTTTGTGCAAATGGTGAAGCCTTAAAGTTTACCAACATAGCTCACCAAGGGGGACACCAAACTTCTGTTGATTATGAATGATGCCTTGAACAATGTTTTTTTTTTTTTATTATTATTATTAGTTCTTTACAAATGTGCTTCTTTCTAAAATAGTTTTACCTAATTCTTACATCAAATGAACTCCTGCTACCTGAAAATGACCATATTTAAAACAATGGTACAAAAGACATTAGAAAACTAACATAACTAGGGGGACACCAAAGAGTTATGTTGGTCAGGTAATGTTCTATGGTTCTGTTTGGAAAATTGGGTGAAGCAATAATACTGATATTTTGGAAATGTGGACGCTCGGTCATATCCTTACCATGGTAAATGAGCAAATTAATTCAATGCATGATAAATATGCTTTTCAGATAAATTCAGTTTGTATGCTTGTATGTCCCACCTGTTGCCACAAAATCATGGGGGGACACGAAACCAAAGAAGGCTGTTTTATAAAAAATACTTAACGCTGAAAATGCACTTTATATATCTTAAGGTAGCCCTGTTGGTAAGGTATAATTAAATACCAATTATGCTGGTTTGTTGTTTTCCTTGCCTTTGAAATTTTCTATACAGCCCTGTATACTGTTAATGGTAGTGAAGTTACTACTGGTACCCTAATTTAGAGAATTACCCATAAATAGTCATTTTTATGGTAGATGAAATGTTCTCAAAGTAGCTCTTAAGTGACAATTTTGAAACACAAATGCACAAGTATTGGTTACCCCCTACAGTTCCCATGATCCCCTTATAATCCCCCGCTAAACACTAAATGCTAAATGCTTACATTGGGAAGTGTTACAGTTGACTTTAATAGGAAAGGTAGTCGTAAAACTTTTAGTCAAGATTCAACGATGTCACCATTAGAAACTTCGGAGCTGCAGCAAATCATCATATATTTAGGTGTTCAACTAAAAGTGGAAAGAAAAATATGATGAAGGTCTATCTCAACTCCCAATTGTCATGGATGCCTCAATTTGTTTTTAAATTAGGTTCAACTTATTACATAGTTTCAGTGCTTGTTCTTTTTAGGTAGGCCCTGTTTTGCACCAATTTAGAACATTGGCCTAGTTACGACACTGAAATGTAGGTTGAAGAAAACTGTTTGTGTCTCCCACTCCAGTTAGTCATGAGCATGTGAGGGTGATATCTTATGTATTTCAGACCCTTTTTTTGTATACTTCTTAGAAAGCTAATTATAACATTGAACCTTTGTTCCATTTTCTTTTGAGACCCCTGATCTTGGCTTTTAGCAGGGCTGTATGCTCCCATTACTGTATAAAGGCCTCTTTCAGCCCTTATAGGCCCACCGTGCCTTTTAGTTAATGGGAGAGTTACGACTGCATTTATTTTCAATATTTTCAGGGAATAAAAGGCTGCATTTGGGAAGAAATATATGGCACTGGACATAGGGTACAAGTATTGTTATAATCTTTGACTGAAAGTCTACTTCTGAAATATCAAGATCAAGACATATAGCTAATACAACTGTACATGCAAGTAAAAGATGAGCTGTCTTCAGTAAAATTTGTTGTAGCAATATTCTTTGTTTCCTCTGCATCCTCCCTCCCTCCTGCTCTGTGTTTAGGCCTGTAGTCAAGGGTTGGCCCATTGTGGGGGAAGTATAGTGTCCCCTTAGAAATATTTTTACCCATCAAGTTGAAAGGACTATTGCCTTACTACATCTCAAAACACCTCACCCCCATAACAATATCCCCCCCAAAGCCATCTTGCCCCCCTCCTTTGATACCTTGCTGGGCTACAGGCCTATGTTCCCTCTTTTTAATACAAATTGAGTATTTAAAAGAGCAGTATCACTACTAAAACTGATAAGAAAAGTAACATATTTTCCCTACTGTAGGAGCAGTGGCAGAGATTAGTCTGAAAAAGTGGAGGGGATGTAGCTTCCTTGAAGCAAAATTTTCCAAGTGAACATGTGAGTGAAGGGGATCACCTCCAAAAAATGTGGGGGAGGAGGGGGTCATTTCTCCTCATCCCCTTTCCAGAGGATTTCAGGGTATTTGCAGTAGCAAGCAATAGAAAATATTTACCACAAAACTACTGTGGTATGACATTATATGCAAGGAATTGATTATCTGTCATGGAGGGTTACTGACTTTTGTTGTGGATTATAAATACATCCATGCATAGATAAAAGCTGACATAGATTTCAATATTGGAGCTGAACTACTGTTAGGGAACTCCAGGTTAATGAAAATCTTAGTGGGCCAGGAGCTGCTTTGAGTCAACTGTTAACTAACTTTATATCAAACTTTGCCATTTGATTTTGATGGTTTCACTTCACATACTGTTGGATATTTGTATTTACTCAATGAAGTCATGAATAACTTCCTTTCAATGCAAGATTTTTGCAATAAACTTTCCTTCTATCCTCAAATTTGATAATGTCTTATAAATCAGTTGGTACTGGGTGTTAAAATGGTTAATTTCCAGCACTTGGGTGTAAGTTGTTAATAGCAGAACTGGGTACTAACACTAGTTTCCAGTTGGTATAAATCACCTACAGGACTGGATTTCAATAAGATATCATGAGGGCAAGGACATTTTATACTAGCTTTGCATCTCAAAGGGCACCAAGACATAACAGAAGATGTTAGGGAGGACACGAAGGCTAACGTGGCCTTTTAAAAGTTGCCATTTTGTAGGGCACCAAGGCCACTGTCAAAAATACAAAGGCCATGGCCTTTGTGGCCTTTGTTTATTTCCAGCCCTGCACCTAACACTCTTACATTTGTATCCGTGGTTGCATTTGGTTATACCGAGATCTTATTTGAAGTTGTGAAGACTGAAAACTTCAGTCTTACCATGTATCACATTCTGGTTTGTATTTTTTCATGTTTCTAGGTTAGTGTAACTTGGAATAAGTTTTAGATGGGTATAAAATGTATGCACATGCAGGTACCATGTTTGCCATACAAAAAGGCGTTACAAAAGCGGTTAGATCAAAGACTTTTTTTTGGTATGGTTTAAACTGAGTGAGTCACAAAATGCTGTGTCTCTGGCACCTGGCCAGATAGGAATATATTCTTGGATTTTGTTATTTCATGTCACAGATTGGAAAAAATATTTTGCTGGCTTGTATTTTCTGTGACAATTTGTGAAGGCTAAAGAGTCTTGTTACAACATAACAACTTTTTAGTTATTGTGAATGATATGGTGATTGGTGCAAACAGTGGCAGGGGGCATTTTGTACTGATTTTCACTTCCAGTGAAGGTGGAGCTTCAAGTCTAAATTTACACATTTATGAGGAGCGCTATTGCTATTGGTCACTTGAAGCATTCAACCAATAACACTGACATTGTACAAGGTTTGAGTCGCAGTGAACAGCGATGTGAAGTTTCGGCGTAATAAACTAATCCGGAACATTTTCAATGTTTATCCACGATGATGTAGGCGTGAGGATTTCAGAAAGGTATGGAGCAAATGTTATCATCCTTTCGTGTGCTTGACCTCTCGGTAAGGATTGGATTCAACGAAAAGGATACATTGTTGTGGTACAAGAGAAGCTTGTTTTCCATCCACGTTTTCCATTGGCTTCAAATTCACAACTATATGGATATTCGTATCAGATGAGCATTCTTATCCAGTATTGGCCTTCCATGTTTCTTTGGTTGAGAAGTGACTTTCTTCACGTTTTGCTCCCTGACGTCGAGGTATAAGTGAAAAGACCAAATGTAAACATGTTACCTTGCGGCAAGATTACCCTTAGTACTGTTTCCCTGGACACCAATCAGTTGACCTTGTGCCTCACCCCCATTGTGGAAACTTTGTTTTCCCCTGTCATAATATAAAAGTGAGAGGCAAGGAATCACCAGCATAAGGAGGGAAAAAGATTTTCCCATGATTCAGATGTACATGTATAGACCTCTTAAAGTAGTGTAAAATGAGTGATTGTCATATTTGAGTGGGGTTTTGACACCATCTTTTTTTCGGTGCCACTCAGTCAACTACCCCTGGCAATGTTACTTGGGTTTGCATTTTGTCCAAAAAAATGGTCAACTACCCCTGCCAGTGTTACTAGGGTTTGCATTTTGTCCAAAAAATGGTCAACTACCCCTGCCAGTGTTATTAGGGTTTGCATTTTGTCCAAAAAATGGTCAACTACCCCTGCCAGTGTTATTAGGGTTTGCATTTTGTCAAAAAAAATGGTCAACTACCCCTGGCAATGCTACTATGGTTTGCATCTTGTCAAAAAAAATTGGTCAACTACCCCTGGCAGTGTTATTAGGGTTTGCATCTTGTCAAAAAAAATGGTCAACTACCCCTGCCAATGTTACTAGGGTTTGCATCTTGTCAAAAAAAAAATGGTCTACTACCACTGCCAATGTTTCTAGGGTTTGCATCTTGTCAAAAAAAATGGTCGACTACCCCTGCCAGTGTTACTGGGGTTTGCATTTTGTCCAAAAAATGGTCGACTATCCGTGCCAGTGTTACTAGGGTTTGCATTTTGTCCAAAAAATGGTCGACTATCCGTGCCAGTGTTATTAGGGTTTGCATTTTGTCAAAAAAATGGTCAACTACCCCTGCCAGTGTTACTAGGGTTTTCATCTTGTCAAAAAAAATGGTCAACTACCCCTGCCAATGTTACTAGGGTTTGCATCTTGTCAAAAAAAATGGTCAACTACCCCTGCCAATGTTTCTAGGGTTTGCATCTTGTCAAAAAAATGGTTGACTACCCCTGCCAGTGTTACTAGGGTTTGCATTTTGTCAAAAAAATGGTCGACTATCCCTGCCAGTGTTACTAGGGTTTGCATTTTGTCAAAAAATGGTCAGCTACCCCTGCCAGTGTTACTAGGGTTTGCATCTTGTCAAAAAAATGGTCGACTACCCCTGCCAGTGTTACTAGGGTTTGCATCTTGTCAAAAAAATGGTCAACTACCCCTGCCAGTGTTACTAGGGTTTGCATCTTGTCAAAAAAGAATGGTCAACTACCCCTGCCAATGTTACTAGGGTTTGCATCTTGTCAAAAAAATGGTCAACTACCCCTGCCAATGTTACTAGGGTTGGCATCTTTTCAAAAAAAATGGTCAACTACCCCTGCCAGTGTTAATAGGGTTTGCATTTTGTCCAAAAAATGGTCAACTACCCCTGCCAATGTTATTAGGGTTTGCATTTTGTCAAAAAAAAATGGTCAACTACCCCTGGCAGTGTTATTAGGGTTTGCATCTTGTCAAAAAAAATGGTCAACTACCCCTGCCAATGTTACTAGGGTTTGCATCTTGTCAAAAAAAAATGGTCAACTACCCCTGCCAGTGTTACTAGGGTTTGCATTTTGTCCAAAAAGTGGTCAACTACCCCTACCAGTGTTACTAGGGTTTTCATCTTGTCAAAAAAAAATGGTCAACTACCCCTGCCAATATTACTAGGGTTCGCATCTTGTCAAAACAAAAAATTGTAAATTCTGAGGGGAAGTTGGCAGGTTACCAGACATTGCCATACTGGTTCAGACTTGCATAAAAGCATAACAATTCTTTATGAAATGAATTTTTATAGGCAAAAGATACTGCAACAAAACCTGTGACATGAAACTGAAAACAAAAAAATGTAATTTGCATCACGCCTGTGTTCAGAGAGTTCCAAATGTGCAGGTTTTCCATCTGTGTTCATCCATACAAGACTAGTAGTTCTTTTGTTTTTCATGAATTATACTGTATGGTTACAGACTCGGGGCGACGCAAGTTTTTTTGTAAGGGTAGTAACCTTGAACAGAGGCAGCTTTTTTGTTTCACCATGGGTGGTTCAACTGTATTTGCCCTTAAAATGTTCTGGGGAATTTGTATCAGTATAGTTCCAGGAAGTTGCGAGTCATATTGTTTTCTTCTCATAGCTGAATGATTGGCATTGGTATTCTAAAAATAGTAAGACAAAAGGGTGCAGCTATTTCCAAAAAGTATAAAATATTCCATTAGTACCATATTTTTCTCGGGGCAATTCCCTCATGCCCCCCTCCTTGCAATCCCCCATGGTCCTTTTCCTCAAACACCTTTAGGTAGTCTGTTTAACACAGTAGTTTGTTGAGTCATATCACACAAAAACAGTGGTATCTAACTTGAAGCATTATGAACGTAAAGTCTCAGGATGATAAATAACATATGATTTTGTATTATACATGAGATCTAGAAGTCTCCATGCAACATTTTAGTACTGTCTTTTTTCAGTGGCTATCTGCTTAATTACATACAGCTCAAGCTTCTGCTGCTATTAGATACATTCGGTACTTTTCTACTTGATTTAGAAAAGTCCTGAGAATAGAACTTCTAATGATAATAATTTACAATGAGGGTCAAAATTACTGCCCATGCATGGTAAAACAACAGTTTTTTTTATAGACCATCAGCACCTCTGTGCAGTCAGTGGACTGCTTGACACCGGGTGTGAGGAAAACCAGTGAATGAAATTATTTCAGTAAGACTGACCACTATACCCACACAAGCAGGCAAATCTAACTGCGGGTGACTGGACCATTTTTCCTTTTGCATTTACATACATAAAGCAACTACAAGGTTAGTAAAAAGTTTTCTCTCAGAATGCTTGCATCAAATTAAATTTATCTTGACTTTCTTTGACATTCCTTCAGTCAATGAAATTACAAACATCACTGGCCTGGACCCCTCCAAGCTTGGTAGACTTCATACATTGGAACTGAGAGGCAACAAACTCACATCAACTGCTGGTGTTACACTTCCCAATTTGAAGAACCTTTTTCTGGTGAGATCAAATAACCTTTACTAATCTGATTATTCATGATAAAGCCTGCATATTAAAACTACCATCTAAACGAGATGAATCAACTACATCAATTCTTTGTGAAATAAAGTCTTGGCATAATATTCTTGCTCATTGTTTTAATGGTTCAGGGTTTTTCCTGGTTTTTATTTGTGGGAAGGGTTTGACCGTCTGGGCAAGGGATCTGTCAAAATTTTTGTAAGTACAAAAGCGTTTACTGTAAAATGGTTTTATCTTTGGCAAAACTTTGAATTGATCATATTTTCAATTTTCTTGGACATCATGAATAGCTGTTTACAGTTAAACAATCCGAACCCATATTTGTTGAGACATTTTCTGGGTAAGGGGTGGGGTAAAACCTGACCTTTGACAAACATTAGCAAAGATAGCATCACAGTAAAGGTTTATTCCATTGTCTTTTGTATGACCTTGCATATTTACTAATGTATGCCTAATATAGCTAAATTTCACATCCCTAAAGTGGACCTAAAGTCCAGAATTAGAATAATATATATTTTAGAGGTTGGAAAATGAATTCCATTCATCCAACTCCCATTTTCATAGCTTCCTCTGTTGCTGAGACATAAAATGTTGAAATTTTATCACTTAATTTGAAATAGTCGATTGTGCAATAATTTGTGATGGCCTTCATATACAACTCACATTACCTGCTTTTGTTTCCTTTGAAATTAAGATGTTTATATGACCTTGAAAAATTTACTGTTCTCTTGCATGTTGTATGGAGAGGGCTTATATAGCCAAGTCACCCTATAACAGTAAGACAGTGATCACATTTTGGCACAAGGTGCAGTGGCTTTCGAAAAAACAAAGAACAACCAAGACTGTAATTTGAATAGTACAAGAATGACATCAAAAGTTGCTGTGCAATCTAACATTTTAAATTTAGTAATTATAAAGCTTTAACATTTTATATCTCAGCTCAGGAACATCCTGTGAAGATGGGAGATGGACCATTGGGATGTATTTTTCAAGCTTTGTAACATAAATATTTTTGAAATTTTAGACTTTCGGTATACTTTAAGCAATTTTTCTTGATGTAATAGTGTTATGGTCTGAGAAGGTGGTGAAAGGGAAAGTGCATTCACCCCAATTTGAATAAGCATACCTTTCTATGCTAATTGATGAAGCACTTGGTTACTTTTAATTATATGACAATATTCTTGTTACTAAATGTTACAATTCTTGCAGGGTAATGGGGTGAAGATAGAATTTTTCAAAACAGCTAATGTTTCAAAACAAGTTTGGGATAATTGCAATGACCTCTAAAGTTATGCATTTCTTTGAAATTTTAGCTCTTGAAATGCATTACAGTTTTTTACCCTAGAGGAAAATGCACTCAAGTCTGGAATTTTCCTAAAAAAGTTATGTTAGCTTATCTCTGTTAAATTTTTGAAATTCTCGGCTAAGGTTTTATCACTATCACATTGAACAGGGTGGTAACCTGGTCACAACCATCGAAGGTCTGGAGAGGTTAGAACACCTTACCACCCTCCACCTCAGGGATAATCAGTTGGAGAAGCTAGATGGATTCTCAGAGTCAATGAAAAACCTGCAGTACATCAACTTGCGAGGAAATAATGTTACTAACGTCAAGGAGACAGCCAAGCTTAAATGTCTACCAAAACTGAGAGCTTTGATTTTATCAGGTGACTTTTTACTTCCTTTATTTTTGGTCGAAGTGAAAACTATAAGCTAGCTACGCAGTCAAGTGGTGTGTGTATGCATGTAGGTATTCTTTCCTTTGTTCGTCAAATGTAACAATATCTTACATCCCAGTGTGACTTTTTGTAGGAAGTGGCCGGCAGTTTTTAAAAGGTATGTACCCCCAATCTTGTCAGGTGCTCTACAGTGTACCTGCTGCACTCATATAGATGGGGTAAAGATCAATGCACTTTTGGACTGTAATTTTGCACTATTGCTTTTTCCCCCATCATCACAGTTTTGTACACACTGAGGGGTTTGTGTACCCCTGGTTAGGAACCACTTTTGTAGACCAATGAAGAAATCAATAACTATTTTCTTGCCACCAATCACAGAAATCTATTGATGAAATACTTTAGTCATCACTTGGATGTAGGATTTATCAATTCTTGGTTTGCCTGCAAAATATAGGACTAGAAGAATGGTGGGATATGAAGCGACTCTTGAACATCCTCAAAAGTAGCAGCTGGTTAGAGAAAGTCAGTTTAAAAACTTTTAAAGAGGATATGGCATCCCAAACCAGGGAGTTACTAACAACTCTCTGCCCAAGGAATATCCCCAGAGTTCTAAATACAGTTCATAACTGAACTTTGATTGACATTCACACTGTGCTTGATAATATTGCCTCGAGCAATTTAAACTCAGTGCAGGCTACTGTGGCTCTGTCTTAGAGGTGTACTAGACAGGAGGCTTGGTTTAAATTGGAGGTGGGGCTAGAAGTTAATTTAGTAAGGAGAATTTTTATTGTCTGGAGTGAGCTTAGACAGCCTTCAAAGTAACATTTGAGTATGTTTTAAATTTGTTTATCCCTGTAATTTCAAGGAAACCTTCGACGCTGTATTTGTTTGCTGGTATTTATGTCTTCAAACAATCCAGTTTATTTTAAGAATCTGGAGGTGGGGTTGCTTGTACCTTATTCAAGGTCACCTTTTGAGTGGAGTAAAAAAACATGGTGTATTTTCAGTGTTAGGCTGGTTGTTAGTATCAATACTGGTATCAGCCTATGTTCATTATATTTATCCTGTAGACCAGTACCTGTAAAATTTACAAAATGTCTGTAACTGTGCGACTGATGTTATAATAGCTAATTCTTCATACAAAGATAATGTTATTTTCTTGTGGTTGGCAATAAATTGTTCTGTTTTACCTTCACCATGATAGTGAAATGATGCTTAAAGGTCTGTGGAAATATAGCCAAAACAACTTTTTTCCTTCAAAAATGATAGATTAAGATCCCCTGATAAAAATGGAATTATTTGCATATCTTTATCATTCGCAAGATACCCTTTTAAAGTTTGACCATTTCAAAGATTTCTCATTTGCTGTGCTGAAATTGTGATGTGGAGTGTTCCACAGGGTCTGTATATTCTTTTGTTAATCCCTTATAAATTGTTTGTTAGAACTTACCAGCCAGTTTCTAGTTTCATGTTTTATGTGGACATTTTGAAAGGAGTTAATAACTACTTCCAAGATTAACCCCTAAAGGCATGCCAACATTAAAACTGTCCTTGGAATGAAGGTTAAATAGACAAAGGATAACACAAGATGTATCTCATGAGTCCCTCTTTCTTTCATGTCACTGATTTGCATATATGGCTTATGTTTATTCATAACCTAAGTGCAAAAACAGTAATTGTCTTGTATAAAAATGTGGTCATGATGTGATGGATTTTGATGGGAATTGCGACTATTTCTAACATTTTTAATGCTTTTTTAAACCAGATAGGCAGGCTTGACTTTTTTATGTCCAAAGATCTTTTTTATAAAGCACAATAGCCTTTAAGTTTTTGTCCAGTACTCTCATTATTGTTAAAACTGTCAGTATGGGATCAGGGTCAGCTGATAAAGGGAATAGAAATATTGGTAACAATGGTTATATTGGTGCAAATCTAGTGTTGTTACGAGTGGTATTGTTTTTTTCTTCCTTGTTGTGATAACAGATAAAAGCTTGCAGTCTGATGGGACTGTTAGCTTTTCTGTGAGCTTATAAGTGCAGTTTTAGTAGGAAGTACCACTCAACGTTAAGGGCATTAAGTTACCTATTACACCCACCTATCTGTGGGAAAGAAAGGAATGGTTATGTTTAAAAAAATGTTTTAAAAGCCTTGAAAAGAAAACTTTGTAAAGTTTACATAAGAAGGAGAACATGGAAGAGTAGGAAATGGTAGGGCAGAGAGGAACAGAGAAGGGGGGGGGGGGGGAGGGAGGGTTGATAAAAGGTGGAAGATTAAGAGAGGGAGGGAAGGATTGGGTTGGTATTATGGAGTAAAGGGAGAAAAATTGTGAAACATGAAAAGTACAGAGGGTACTAGTAGTAGACTTTTAGGTAAAAGTTTAATATTTTGGAATTTTTTTGGGGGGTGGGGGTCATTAAGTAACAAAAATGGGTGTCATTTTGCATGTGGCAGATTGAGACAACCACATAAATTAAGTAGTTAATATAACAAACAATGACATTTGTCTTAAAACAGATAATCCAATCTCTGATGAAGATGACTACAGAATGGAAGTCCTCATAAACTTGCGAAGAATCGAACGTTTGGACAAAGATGAGTTTACTGAAGAAGAGAGGCAAGAAGCAGAAGAAATTTATGAGCAAAGGAGGGCAGAGGAACTGGCAGCTGAGGTGAATAATCAGTTGCTCTTGAAACCTCCCCACCCAAACTTTCATCCTCCCTCCAGCCTCTCTACTCATTAATGAACTTCTTTCCTGAAGTAATGAATTTGAAATAGTGTCGTCTTAGAATTGGAGAGGGGGAAGGAAGTGTGGAGTAATAATTGGAGACAGAAAATACAAATGCAGATATCGGCTCATTTGAATTGGATTTCTTCATTTTGTATCTAGATATGGAAATGAGAGTTTTCTAGACAGCTCCCTCAATAGTCAAATGCATTCCTCCTTTCGCTGAGTCCTTTATCTCTCGTTCATAAATTCCAGTCCACTTTAACCATTCTTTCACAGCTTATAAGTAGCCAGGGTGATATTTAAAGAAAAATCCAATGGGATATCTCCCACTGCAGACAAAAACCTGAAACTACCCTAAAAGGAGTTATAATCCCAAGGAGACAGAAGACTGTGCAAGAAACTGTTAGACAGCGTTGTTATAGCCAGGGTTTGCACGTGTCCCTGAAAACCTTGAAAGTACTTGAATTTGAATCATTCATTATCAAGGCGTTGAAAGTACTTGAATTCCATTCTTTTGTATTATAGTCCTTGAAAAGTACATGAATTTTACAAACCCATGTCAAATGAATGCTTGTACTTACCAAACACATACACAGACATCTTACCATCTAAAATCGTGGCAAATTCACCTTAAAACTATCAAAACCCTTTGAAGTTACGATGAGAAAATGATTAGAAGCTTAACAAAAATTGGCAAAATTTTGCTGGTATAGGCTCCACTTGCCTATGCTATAGTGTGTTAGGCTAGGTCGCTTGTGTGAAATAAGTGTTTAATGCCTTTACTGGATTGTAACTAGACAAGTGCAACACTTGTTTTCAACATAATTACCCCAGAATAAGATGAATCAGACAGAGAAAGGGCTTTTTAACCTCAAAATATTGTCAAAATCTGACTGAAGAGGGTGACACTATCAGCCCTAGCCAGCTTAGTCACGGGACCATATAACCTGCTCCTTCTAAATAAGGGCCCAAGCCTAGCCTAGTCCTACTTAAAATGAAAAGATACCCTGTAAGAGTCTTAGCATAACATGGAAGTTCATATTAATTATTACCATTAGTGCTGCCATTAGCCTTCAAAATGTTCTGTTTCCTGCCAACCTCAGGTGTGCTTTAGTATTTCATGCAAGAAAAAACTTTCACAGTGTTTTAAAAGCAATTTGATGTTCTTGAAAAAACAAAGTTTTATCTTGAAAAGTTCTTGAATTTTACTTGAGAAAGGTGTACAAACTCTGTATAGTCCAAGCAAGGTCTGCCTTGAACAACTTCAACAAAGCTTGTGAGGGTATTTTGTGCTGTCATGATGCTAGAAATGAATAGCAAGTTTTAGCCATCTCTAATTAACCTCTCTTAATCCAGAATCTATCAGAGAACTTCCTGTTCAGGTATCTTGAGATCAATAAAGTTAAAGGGATTTGAACCCCTTTAAATACTGTTTGGTCAATAGAGCAAGTTTGTTTGTAAAAGGGATTAACTGTTGCAATCATAGAGATAAGCTTCACCCGGGGAAAAAGCCTTTTTCTAGAGTAATGTTGGCTGAAATGTCCTATTCAATTCTAGCAGCATGAAAACATCAGTACTAGTTTTGTGAATGGCAGGCTATGACCCTGGATTGAAAGTATGTAATTGGCTGACTATATGTTGTCATGTACCGCTCATGTGACTTGTACACAATTACAACAACAATGACAGCAACACATCACAGGACCGTTGGAGCTGGGGGGCTGAGGGGGCTATACATGATGCTAGAATTCAATAGGAGGATTTAGCCATCAGGCGACTTAATACGTCTATATTTTTCATCTCGGGAAAATGGCCTTTTCCCGGGGAACTTTGGCTAAACGAGCCTATTGAATTCTAGTGGCATTAGCCCCCAAAATAATTTTCAGCTAGAATGTGTTTTTGTCTTCAAATGTCCAAATTACCCTAGGATATGCCCAAAACTGAAAACTAAAGTTGAGTGGTTCACACACCCCCCCCCCCTTCCCGATCTTGACATCCTTTCAGGGGCACTGCATCAATCACACAAATGAAAATGTTACCATTCTTTTTCTCTTTTTTCCTGCAGGGAACAGAGGAAGTGATCCATTCTGATGGAGAAGAAGCTTGAGCAGCACTGCCATTGCACTCACCACATTTTACCTTCAAGTACTTCATTTACAAATTATACTTGTAGAAACAAACAGAATTCAAGTCGTCATTTGGGTGTTTCATTGGACAGATTTGATTGTCACATCTGACCATGTGACCTTCCACCTTGACTACTTTTTGGTAGAAAAATGACCAAGTGACTTTCAGTGACCTTACACCTTGACTACTTTTTGGGTAGAAAATAAGTTTAGAAGTGATTCTTGATTTTCTTATCAAAGTCTAACATTAGTACAAAAAATGATAAGTTTAGGAGATTAGAACTTGACAGTGGACTTCCTGAATTTCTCACAAGTGTCACACCTTTCAACATTTTTCTAGTTTAAAGATCTAAACCTAAATATTTCTGACCATGGGCATGGATCATATGGGGGACGGGGAAGTGTCTCCCTCACTTTTTTGGAAGGAGGAGACATCTCCAGAAAGTCCCCCCACTTTTTCAATAATATAACATAGATTATGAATTGACACTACATTTTTAAGCTAAATTGTGCCCAAATATGACACCATTTGCCATATAGGCACCTTCCAATTTCCTTTCTTTCAAAGAAGAGGGTGACACCCCCTCCCCTTAGACCCCTCCCCCAGGACGGTGATTCGCAAATGGTGAATAGTCCCCCTCCCCACCTTTGGAGATGGATCCACGCCCTTGTTTCTGACTTGTAATTAATATGTTTCCTGGTCTTGTCCCATCTGTTATGTTCAGCTCAAGTTCAGTTTCAAACTTTGGAAACAATTATATTAAAACTGCTATCTCTATCAAACCTCTATCTGTGGTTATTTGTGGCTGCTCCAATGAAATTTAGTTGAATTCGTGAGGTAAATTGAAGTTTTACATTTTAACCTCCCATGCAATTGTAAACAAAAGTAAAAGATTTGTTTATGAAATAGCCAGGTGGCAAAATGTGATATAGTCATGATTAACGGGTATGTAGATGAAAGCTCATATCTTTTAATATTAAATACAAAATAATAAACTAATAAAAGGCAGAATTAAAATTCTGTAACTTTTAAGTAATTGTTTAAAGTAATCTCTGCAAATATGACACAAACTTCCTCATCCAAATCCAGTAAATATTACTAAGACAATGGTTTCTCTTTAAACATTAGCACAGCTGTTTTAACTATCAAGTTGGCAATAAATTTTCGCTCATATTGTGAAAGGTACATTAAATTCAGCAGTAGCGTGCACAGTACACAATACAAAGATGTCCATCTTAGGTAGTTATGTGGTTTTAGAATGAACTGTTTTTGTATCAAATACAGTGGTTAATGTTATTGTAATATTTTCTCTGATGTTAAACTTCCTGGAAGGTACTTTCAGGAAAGATAAATCTAGTGTCACTAATGCTAATAAAACAGTGAAAGTATTTAAAATGAGACAAATTTCAGAGTCTAAACTTGAGTTTATGATTTATTATCAAAATATTGTGGTTTGACTGTCATGCTAATTAATGAAAAAGATGAGACTGAAGTATTTTGAGTTTCAGTCTAGATTTGACAAAACTCCAGAAACTTTTGAACTACTGTAGTTTGCCTTCTTTGATCTAGTTTGGGCAAATTGAGATGTGGTTTTAGGGGGTATTATGACCCTTTCCCCCAATCTGCACCCCTTGTTCAGATAGGACATGGAACTAAGTACTATGTGGATAGAAGTGGCAAAGGAAACAAGAGTTAGAGTTAGAGTTAGATAAGGTTTTATGGCTCAGTTTCTAACCAATTGGTTAAAGTCGGGCCGGCCACAGCCTTTTTTTTTCCAGTTGTGGCTCACTGGCTTGTTTTCCCCACTCCATTGCTTATGCTGAGCACCAAGCACAAAGGCAGTAGGTTCCATTTTTAAAGTCTTTGGTATGACCTGGCCCGGAGTCAAACCCCAGACCTTCCTGCTGCAAGTCGGATGCTCTAACCACTTGACCATGCAGAGGAAACAAGGATAATGTGTACTTAAATCAGAGAGAAAAATTATTCAAAATCAATTTAACTTTGAAGCTTGCCTAAGACAAAGCACTGTATAAAGATATTAACACTGTCCTGTACAATTGTAAACACCAATTATGGCTATTTGTGATATAAACAGTGGGCATAATGTAGTCTTTGGTGCTTGCCGCAACTTGAAAGGAATGTTGGTTGCATATCTTTTATACTAGAATCCCCGGTGGTGCCCCCATCCTCCAGTGATGTACCCCCACCTCTTCACTTTTTTTAAATGCAAGCAGATGTTTACTGTTGCCTGAATATTGTTCATATTGCTAATGTAGAGCCGTTTTGAGCATGAGTCCCTCACTCCCCCCTCTCACTCCCCCCTCCCCTCCCCCCCCCTGAAATTTCTAACCCCACCTTCTTGATACTAAGAAAAATGAAGTATGAAAAAACTTTACCACTGCAGTTTTGTAAAGAAAATCCTAAGGTAGAACTCCTTACTATAACATGAAGTGACTCAATGGAATTTGTTTTTTTTTTTAAGTATTAAAATACAGCATACATAAAAACAGTTTGGAAGGTTTTGTCAGCACAGTGCATTTTCAACATTGTGTGTTCATTTCCATTGAGGCTCCGGGCAGACAGTTGAACAATCAAATTGCAGTCAACCTGAACTATAAATAAAGTGATCACTTTTGAAGAGTGCCTCTCGAAGCCTATGGCTAGCACAAACTATGTCCTGTTGTGTTTCTATTTTACACTCAACTAAAAACATTGTCTGGTCACGTAATACCCAGTTGACGGGGGCATAGATCGGGTTGGGGATGGGGGAGGGAGGCAAAAATTTGCCGACAACCCTAATTTCAATAAAAAATGTATAAATAGTTATCTCAAGTGTCGAAAAAATAGCATATGGGATATGGGGATATATGTGCATTATGTTGAAAGGGTTAATACTTTACTAGGCTCAAATTGGCGTTTTCTCGAAGCCCTTAAGTCATCTATACACCACAATATTACATTTTTTACTCTGCCTGAATTATTGGGGGGAGAGGGGGGAAACCAATATGTTTGCCTCCCCAATATTTTTTTGGAGGGGCAATAGCCCCCCTGCCCCCCCCCCCTTCCAGATCGACACCAGTTGATGGTCCTTCTTTTACCTGGAAAGAATATAGAAGTGATGGGAATGGACACATAAGTCAAGTTTTACTGCCATGAAATTACAATAAACTTATATCTACTAACACAAGAAATGTGAGGATGTGTGTGTGTGTGGGGGGGGTTCAGCAAAAATGAGCCACTGACTCATCCAAAACAGTAATTCCAGTCAACTTCGAACTTGGTGGGAAGGTACCTGGCTCTGGAAAACTGTTCATGCTTAATTAGTAATGTCATAGGTCAAAGAACAGAGGGGAAAAGGTCAAATCAGCTTAAACTTGGAAGTTTTTTTGCCATTTGTTGCTCACAGGTGTGTTTGGCAAAAAATATTAATAGCTTTTTACTTTTCTTCTTACAAGTGGATTCAAGTTTTCATTATTTTTCTTGCAAATGTCTATTTATCTTCCAAGTTTGTGTACAGTTTTGAACAAAAGAATACAATGAGATTCACACTTGAAGTAAAATGGTCATATCTGTTACCGCCTGTTCGTGTGTTTCATAACTGTCTCAATCACAGGGATTAACTTTGATGTCAAACTTTCATAACTTTTGGACTTCAACCATTTTTACAGTCTATGGAAAAAATTGCTCGTGGTAGTACTGTACCTGTTTGTTTGGTTTTGGTGTTAGTCTACTAAATATAATTAAATTGTGTCTAAGATAAGGTTTTAAGTATAATAAAGGGGGGGTGGGAAGGTTAATGACGTTCAAAATTTTGTTGGATCAGTCATAAATGTTTTAAGGACCATTCAAGGGGAATAGATAGATGCCATAAAAAACGAAAGAAAAAGCATTTTTTATGACGTTAATACCGCTTGTATACAGGTAAGCTATCACTTAGTAATATTGGTAAGTGCACAAGGCTCATACAGTGGTGTTCCTCAAGGTTTTTAGACCTAAATATAGCTGGCAATGTTGCCAGCAACTTTCAGTACTGCGTAATAAGTCAAGAGCATTTTTTTCTAATTTTTGGCAAAAGAAAGGGTTTTTTTCTTTTCTTTCTAATATTTTGGCAAAAGGAAGGATGGCCATACCTATCTGGGTTGCCTCTGTTGCAATAGCCATGATGTAGATATTTTGAAAGACATGCACAGTGGTGATCCTGAGCATGCGTTTGAATATTAATTGGGACCCTTATGTGGGCATAGTCAGAAGGGGCCTGGTGGGCATTGGTTTTGCTGCCCCCTTCCTGCTGAGCTTGCAGTGTAATTGTCACAATTACAGTTTGAACTGTTAAGTTCAACTGTTGGAGGTAGTTCAGAAAAATAATTGAATGAATTGGACCAGTCTCACAATCATGTTAATTTAACTCCAGGACTTGAGCAGTGTCACAGATTTGTGTAAAAAGGTGTATGGGGGGAGGGGGGAGAAAGTACTATGGAAGGAAATATTTTTTGTGAAAACATAAGCTGAATGGCAGCACCTCCAAAAGATGGGGGGTACATCCAGTGGTGGCACCAGGATTTTAAAATGGAAAAAAATTTTAAAATGGGGGGCAAATGGAGAGCAAAAGAAAATGTTGGGGGCAAAGAAATTTTTGCATGTAGGGCAAAATTGAGTGCAAAGCGCAAGCTTTAGCGGGTGGGGTCCAGGGGCCTGCCCTAGGGCCCCTGGTGGGAAGCTCTGAGGTTTTAGCATATCTCTTGGTAAAAATTAAGCCTCAGGATAGGTATATTTTGGTTTATAATACATCATCCAATGCAAAGATTTCAAATAATTTCAATGTATTAGGCTATTCCTCCTGTCAGGCCACTTTACTTCAGGAGCTGGGGAGCATCTGGGGGAAGAGCTTTTGACTGGGGAAAAATGCCCCAATGCCTCCCCCCTCCCTTGGTGCCACCACTGGGTACATCCCCTATCCTCCCATATTTCCCCTAATGGATTTGAGACTTAGCACTTGCAAGAACAAGTGTCATTTCCAGGAATATGTTGCTGGGGTTTTGAAAATAACTTGGGATAGGGAAAGGGAGACATGATAATTTCAATATGCTCACACAAAATTTATCATGTGGCATGTGCTTAAGGGGGCAGGGGATACCCCCCTCTACCCCCACCTCAGGCATCAAGTCAAGAGAAGAGGGAATATGAGAAAAATTCAGAGTAATTGGGGGTATGCAGGGAGGGGTAGCCAGGAAAGTGGGAACTTGTCAGTCTGTAAACTGAGAAATCCATCACATGAAATGTGATCCTCACATTAAGTTTCCAACAATGACAAGGGGTAAAGTGTTGCCTTCATCAAGTTTCACAAAAAAAGAAAAAAAAAGTGAAGACCTTGGAAAGTGTTTAAATTGGGCATTATCTTTGTGAAAAAGTTGGTTTTTTTCCCATCTGCAAAATGCTGCCTCTTAACCCCTTCTATATATTAAAACACACAGCCTCGGAAGGCCTATTTTTCAGAGAAAAGCTTGATAATTTGTGGACTGTATTTTGTGACAGCTCATATATTCTCATAGTATGAATTTCCATGCAATCTTGTTATATCCCCTTGTAGCCCGCTCAGCAATCAGAATGCTGTGTTTTGAATATTTTCCTGTGAGTGTGAGGCTGTGAGCAGAAAGAAAACAGTGTCAGCTAAGGAGGCAAATCCCACAGCCACATTAGCTTTTAATTAATGATGCAAGATGGTTCCTCGATGTGGTCTAAAATGAGCAACAGTGAATTGTTTGTACCACAGGAAGACATCATCCACCATCTTAATAAAAGACAGATCTCCATGGAAATATACTTCCACACAAATTAACATTTTGCTTCATACTACAAAGAGAAAAGGAAACAGACAATTTTGATTCATTTGGAGTGGGAATTATCAAGGACATAATTTTGGCTCCCTAATTTACATGTCAGAATGCCCAGAGGTGAAGAATGGTTGGCTTTTCAATAAACTGCATGAACATCAAATGGAAGGTTACTTTTTTAGCTTCCCAAAAGAGGAAGTGTCAAATCACTCATGTATGACCCAATACACAGGTAATATAGTGGTGATAATTTTGTTTGTGTAAGTGTCCAGTAGTATCCCTAAATGGGCATGATGGGGGGAGGGGGTGCAGGGAGAGGGATCATTTCCCCTTAACTTATTTTTAAAAGTGATGCCTTTTCAATTTTTTATAAGTTGGGTGAACTTGAATGAAATACTGTGTCATGGGCTCTCAAGACCCCTTCTTTATGTGCACACTCTCTTTAACTTGAGAACCTGGCTATACCCTACTGTCTTATTAAGGTGTTCTCAGGTATTCTGGTTACTCTCATCAGATGTTTTATTACTATACAGCAGTGGTTCCCCCAAGGGGGTACCCCACTCAAGGTCTTTGCATGCCCCCACTTGCCCCTGTTGATCTGCTCCTGTGCAAGGTGTACAGATTACTGGAGCAATACCCATGCACACTGCATTTTCCCCCAAAACAAAAACTTTTCTTTGTCCCCTCCCTCACTTGTGCTCCCCCCACTTTTGAAATCCTGCAGGTAACCCCCCCCCCCATCATTTTTCTATAAAAGGTCTTGCACTGAATGAGGAAAAATTTATTATGGAGACCAGCATTTTTGGAATACAAATATAAGCAGAAAAATGGAAAATCTCACACCATTTTGCATTTAGAGTCCTTGAAATAGGCAAAAATTTTCTTAGACCCCTTCCCCAGGCCAGCAAAACTTTGACAGCGATATGCCCTCCCCCCAAATTGGTTATTCTGGCTACAGGCCTGGTTTTGAAGTGGTTATAGATACCAATTAATACCTCAACATTATTTTAAGGCAATAACGGTGGCCACCTCAAAATTGCTTGGGAAAATTAGTAGCAAACTTTGTTATCTCCTCTTATTTGCCTTACAAGTACCTCTAAAAATGTTTTCAAACATAACAATTACAAACAAAAGGGAAAGCAGGGAGTTATAATTCATGACTTTCACAATTCAGTGCCAAAAATATTGTCACATGATCAAAAAGGCCATCCATGCATCAGGATGGCGGGGTTTACTTATACTGATTGGGCCAGGTGACTACACTTTCCCTTTGGGCAAAGCACTACTGTATAAAGTTAGTATGAAGCGTATACAAAAATTTTTGCTCAAAATACCTCCTAATTTGCCAGGAGTGCTCCTAGGCTTTGCAAAGTTGTTGAAAAGTGCTTTCAAAACCAGAGATGGGCCCGTACCAGCAATGAGTCAGTGGGGGAGGGGGGCTGTTGCCTCCTTACCATATGGAAGCTGTGCTGTAATAGCTGTCAAAAGCATGACCTCCAGGGGCATATCAGCAGGGGGGAGGAGGGGGCAGCATGTTGGACCTGCATTGAAAAAAAGAACAGAAAGTTACAATGTAATATACTATCTCACACATACGTCGCTACGCTCAACTGGGACATTTGTCAAAATTGGTGTCCCCTCCAGCCCCCGACCCGGGGTAATTAGATATCCTGCATACACAAATTACCTGCACTGTATGGATGTCATGAAATTTTATGCAGGCCTGTCCAAATCAAAAGAATTCATAAATAATAACTAATAAACCATAACTCCATAACAACTATGTAATGTCTTGCATGTGGTGCATACAGTGTTAATATAAGAGGCAGCAAAGAGGGCCCCAGGAGTTATGTTGCTGGAAAAATTCCTCAATTGCCAGTATGAATTTTTCAGATGTTCTGGGAACCTTTCCAAGTAGCATTTTTACCCCAGAGTCTAAGATAGTAAAACACTGTACATTGTGTGACAGTGCATGTGTGATTCTCAGGGAAAACAAATCACTTTTAACTTTCCTAACATGACAAAATTCAGTTTATACAATAATGGACTGGATGTTGGCCAGGTCTAAAGTCGGTCATTTAAACAGCCGGCCTTTCAATCTCTTACACACATTAGCATATCATTACATTTTTGGAGAATGTAAACATCAAACTCCAATTATTATCTGGTCACCGGATGTGCCATATTGTACCTTGCTGAGTGCCCCAGCCATAGAAATATCCTGCTGTATCCAAAGCAATAGAGAGGTATTTTTAGTCCCTGAACTCTGGTGAAGGCATTTAATGACCCCTGGAAGGAATCATGAAGTCAATGTGTTATTGATAGGATGAAACACAGAGCAAGGATGAAAGAATGAGGTATTAGTTGACTCTCATACCCTATATCAATAGAGGGATACGTCTATGGTATTATGTTGAAGAGAGTGGGAAAAACGATTACATAATGGGCATACAGGTTCTAGTCAATTACAGGGCTGTCAGAACCTGGGGACTGGGCTACACACTCCCTTTCCCCTCCCCAATAATTTTCAGTTTGATGGTTTTTGTCTTAAAATGTCTACAATTACCACTGAAAATGCAAAAAAAATAAAAAAAAAAATGCAGAATTGAATGGTTCAGCCCAGTTACCTCCCCCACATCTTGGAGTTGAATGGTTCAGCCCCTCCCCCCTCCCCTCCCAACATGAAAAACCTTTGAATGGAACTGAATTATAAGGGTACACAGCAAGAAAAATGTTCACAACATTCAGTTGAATATCTATTTATAATTTGTGATAAATCTCCGAATGTAATGATTTGGGCCAGAAAATAAAAAAAAAAAAAGAACCCTGCACACATCTGAGTATTGCAAATACTAAAGAGGAGCTCCTGATTGCAGCAAAGACTCCTGGCTACCATGTAATTACATCTAGTTATAGCTGTGTAAGAACTCAACCCCTCAAAATATCTCATCTCACTGCATCCATGTAATTGCCTTCTTGTATTTTTTTTTGCCTATTTAGCCACCAAAACCTCTAAAGAAAATTGATTTTTGGGATTAAAATGTCCAGGCAGTAAAGTCCACGCTTTATGTAAACATTAGGATGTCAAAATATAACTCTTCCACTGATAGCTTTACTTTTTATGCTATTTTTCATGACAGATTTATTACGTGGATGCCAACTTTACAGTTTTTATATTCTTTTGTATTTTTTGCCCTTTTTCTTTTGGTTTTTACTTTAGGGACATACCAGTTTCCATCACTCACAGTGGGGGTAATTGGCTTACATTGACAACCTATAATAATTCATATTTTTGGATGTGTGGAAATATTGACACACTGTCCAGCCAACAGTGTGAGTTGCAACTGTGAAAAAATTGTCACCAGGATTCTCAAGAGTTTTACAGCCTACTAATTTTTCACATGACCACTGCAAATAAATAACACGAAGGCAAATTTCAGCCTATTTTTGGGGAAGATAATTTGTACAACACCATATAAAATTGACCTATATCTCACTGGTGTCAGACATTATTACTTACTAATGGCAGATTCAGATCATAATGAATTTTCAGGATGGAAGATGGGGCCAAATGGGGTCATAACCACTGAGGGGCATTCTAGCTAGGCCAATGCCCTAGCTCCCCACCCCAGTTTGATCATATACCTTCTCTCTAATGTTTGGTTGTAATAATGGTAGTAATGTACCCTTATTGTAGATACATGTAAATTTCCCCCACTCCACTCGTCCCCGCCCCCCCAAAAAATGCCCCTAGAAAAATTTTGCTTCTCTTGAATTATCAAAATGCATTTTATGGGTCTGGATCTATAATGAAAGCCAATTCAATCCTGACCAAGAGTGCAAGGTATCCTTTGTATCCCGATATTATGACCAGTCAGCAGCATTTGACCTAAATGGTTGAGTTAGCTATATAGTCACCTGATGTGAAGTTGTAATCTATAAACTATAAGCTTCCTCCATATTTATTTTTCTTTGTTTTTTTCAAGTTTTTGATTTTCCAGGGGGGCAAGTGCCCCCCTTCCCCCCTATAGATGTCCATGTTTCTGTTATTTTTTTAAAAACAATACAAAAGTATGTTTTTTCAGATTATTAAATCACATGCTGGCAAATAAAACCACTTTCAATATTCTTGGAATAGAACAATATTTTCAAATGATAACTGCTATCTTGACTTTGAGAGAACCTTTGGCTCAACTTTCAAGACAAAAGTTGACCCACCAGCCTTTTTTTTTTCTTTTGTGATCAGGACTAATTAACAAAAATGTAAACAAAAATGCTTCTCCAAGAATTTAAAATTTTCAATGTTCTCCAAAGTCAGGGTTAGGGCTGTGGAAATAAGGTAGAGTTACATAGTCAAAGATAATCAAGGGTTGGTTAAAACTAGAAAATGATGCAGAACTCACATGTCACATGACTGATATTGAAGAATTTCATTGGTCTGTTGATTGGTCTAAAGGACAATCTGTCTTGCAAAGAAAAATGTAAGTTCAACCTACCAGGCCTAGGCTGGATCATCTTGTAAAAATTTTATCAATACTTTCAACCTTGTTAATGCAACAAAGTTCAAAATAAAACACATTTTCACTTTTAATCAACTTAGTCAAACAATGGTTTAAAAGTAATATTGGCTTTATTCTATAAAGTAAGCTATATGCACTTGCAACTGTATTCCACTTTCTTCAAATCAGCTAGAAATTCTGTTCTAAAACTTCAGACAAGCTAGCACACATACTAGTGAATATATAACCACTAGGGTGGCCATATGTGCAGTTTTCACTGGATTGCCCACCTCTTTGGCAGCCTGTCCTCTGTCTGGCATTCATTAATACTGGACACTGATTGGTCCTCCGTATTGAAGGTTTGCAAGGTCACAAAGAATCGTAAAAACTTTCAAATGAAAAAAGTCATTACGAATAAATTTGTTCATAGCAGATACGGCATTTTGACATGGAAAAAACAAAACTATGGATGTATCTCAAAAATGAGTGGTAACTCAGTCACATTTGCAAACCACCATGTATAAAATCAGTTTGACTATAAAGAGTAAGATGTGTAGCCTGGTTGGCATGTAGGCCTACACATCTGTGCTGGTGTGTGGTCGTGGGTAGAGATTTGTTTCTCAATATTTGGGGGGGGGGGGGGCATAGTATTTTCAAATAATTTACTGTGTGAAAATCAATAAAAGTCAATGGGCAATTTCTCATATATTGGGGACATGTTCCTGCCCCCCCCCTGGATTGCCGCCCTTGTGTGTGGCAGAAACCGTTGGCCAAAGACGGTCATCATTGTCCTCCGTCCTGGAAATTTGGAAATGGTCACCCTAACCACTGCAGTCTATGATTAGATTGTAGAATTTACTGCACTACAATTTGGTCTCAAGAAAACAAAGAAAACACCATTAAAAATAAAATTTCAAACCACTCTTTCCAATCAACCCACATTTTTTTTGGTATATATCCAGACTTTCTGCAAATGTAATATGTATTAGCCGAAACATATTGTGCACGTTTCTCTAAATTTGAATATCAGTTAAATTCTGCAGGCTTTTTAATCAACATCTCTTTGTCTCGTACATATTGTTTCCATATACGCTTTACCATGAATTTACATATTTACTTTAATTCTGCAGGCTGGTCTATTTATAATAAGTAAATTCTACAGATTTTTTGTTTTTGCTTCTTAGTCAAATAACATGTAATATTAGCAAGAAGCCGATGTTGATTTTGCCGAGTTTGATGACTTTTAATAATATTCTGAAAAGGAAACTAATAAAGGGTGTTCTGCCGACTGAATGAAGTTAAGTAATTGTGGGGGTATGTAGTTTCCTTTATTAAGAGCACAAAAACTCATTAAGTCCCTTTTGTCAAGTTTAAAATTTTAAAAATATGACAAAACAAGGCAACTAATGATGTATCGTTATTTGACTATAGGTTAAAGCTTATAAAGTACCACAGCCCTTGAGTAGAACATTTAATAAGATAAAATTTAATGTAATATTTTATGCTGGCAGAAATGTAATAGAGTCATTTCCCAGACAAAATTACTTGTCCTGGTCTGAGTGCTAGGTTCTTAACCTTTTTCCAAGTACATGGGCTGCTGGCATCCATCCAGGACATGGGGATTAACTAGCTTGAATAAGGCCCCCTTTTTCAGGATCCATTATTTTTACACATATTGCTAATGAAAATGCTGAATTGTATTGGTTATGATTATGAGCTTATCCCCTCAGAACCCAGTAAATTATAAAAGTGGTGTCCTTTCTCTGTATTTTCAGGGGCAGGCAAATGCCCCCCCCCCCCTTTCCTCTGTACAATCTTCTGGTGCTCTTCTATATGGCCTTTTCCCTTACAAATGAACCTCCACCCCTTCTAAGCCCTGGATCCACTCATGATTGCCCTAAAACACTGTGTTGAAGTCTACCTTCCCCCCTCCCCCCCGACACAGCAAGTATCACCACCAACCACTGTCCCACCATGCCTGGCACTAAAGTTACAAAAATAAGTTTCCTTTACAAGAATTTCTCTGTACAAAATAGTCCTGGTCTAGTTCTTCATTTCTGACAAATAGCATGAGCAATGTGGTGTGAGGTGGGGGGAGGGGGCAGGGACCCATGAGGAGAGCTTGAAGGGTACACTAAGCATGCAATTCCATGACAGTGATATTACCCTGATGGTTTTCATAATTTTGCTCTCAAGGAAGGCATGTTCTTCAATATAAACCCCAATTTTCCACTGATTAGAACCCATAATCTTTTGTCTTTCTTTACTTAAACCCCCAAATTTTCAAATTTTCTCCAACAAACTCCAAAATTTTTACATCTCAATAAATAAGCAAGACTTTTGACACACCATGGAAGCTAGGCATACTTTATCCCCCACACCCCTCCCCTATGCTCCCTATGCCTTTGCTAGTAGGAGGCTGCTAATTCAAACTAAGGTAACTGCATTTATTCTTTCAAATCTCCATGGTAACCAAGTCCAAAATACATCACAGGAAAGATAACTTCATGTTGTTATCCATTCAGTTTATTTTCATCAAGATCATAGAGAGAGAATGCAGAATTTTACAAACATTGCACATTTCGAAGGATCATCTATGGCCATTGAATCTGAATATCTATTACAAACTTAGGAAGTCAGTCTCTAACAGTTTACAGCACAAGTTCCTACAGTTGACAAAGAAAACATTCTCTTGAGGATACAGAGTCAACCATTCATTCTTCTATAAATATTACACTAACATATTCACTTGTCCAATGTTGTTTTTACACAATTATATGTGATGACTGAAGAACAGTTACATAAATATGCCTGTCCCCCCCCCCCCATGGGTAAGGGATTACATAACCACAGGATCCATACGAAAGTTGAATGATAACATTTCAGAGTTGAAATCATTAACAAGAATAATGACTAGCCTCTTGCTTTTTCTAAAATGTCCTAGGAAGCTTTATAAGGACAGGGCAGTGTTGCGTCCCAGCACTGGGATGCGGGTGGGTGGGGGTGGGGGTGTTCAAATAAACTTTCAGTAGATCACCATTCTATATAGAATATTGCTTTTGCACCCTCCCCCCCACCCCACTGGGAGTGGCCAGGGAGGGGAAATGTGTAGTATTGCTGCTCTTACCAACTGTAATATGTGCCAAACCTCTGGCCTGCTTACTCTACTGCAACTACAAGGCAGAAGTTCAAGTTGGCAAAAATTTTGAGCCAAACTTAATGATTCACAAAGGGTGCCCTCATTTTCTGACCAGTACACTTTTTAGGATGTCATTTCAGCTTTCACAAAAATGTCAAATTTCATAAATCTGATGACATGAACAGCTCCCTTTAGGACTGCATGCCATCTATCTACTTCCATTACACTCAACTATCTGAACAAAAAGAAAGTGTTACTTCTCTTAAAGGTCTGACTACAGTGACATACTTTTTCCAAAGTCTCAAAAACAAAATGTCAAATTTAATAAACCATCTGATGACAAGAACAACTCCCGTTAGGACTGCATAACATTTATCTATCTCCGTTACACACAACTATCTGAGCAAAAAGAAAGTGTTACTTTTATAAAAGGTCTGACTACAGTGACATACTTTTTCCAGTCTCATCGGCTCTCTGGCATAGAGCAAAAGGGCGAAAACCAAATGATCGATAATCCTAAAGGAGTTTTGCTCCCCAAGGGAGCTACATCTCCAAGAGATGCCAACACTTAATGTGACCAACCTCTTAACCTTCCGATCTTTACATCATGGGTCTGTCATGCATGGCCCCATTCTAGACTAGCTGAAAAGAACATATACCACACATGACCTTAGCCAATGGGCCAAGAAGCATCCTAAAAATGTGAAAGCCATCTCTGAAGCCTTCACACTCTCACAAAGTCATATGATCCAAATTTGTTTCACCCTTAGTCTTAAAAGAGTTTCTATATAAACTTATGGTGGACACTGCTTTGGGAACCATCTCTCCCTAACTGTCCAAAGGAACAAAGAGAGTACAATAAAATCAAAAAAAAAAAAAAAAACTTGGAAGGAAAATTTCACAATACACTTAAATTTAACTCATTTATCAATCAAATATTAAAATACCACTCAAGCAACTACAGAAATAAAGATACAATGAAAATGTCATCCATTTTCTAGAGTGGCAGAATGGTCCTGCCAAGCATTTGAAACCGAAAGTTTTTCTGGAATTTTGATTCAAAAACACACCAGACTTGGCACTTTGCATGTTATGGAAAGATCAATATTTCTGTTTTAGTCATGCGTACTTCAAACAATATTATTCCTTCCATCTTTTTAAATCCAATCTTCATTCCAACTTTCTCTTTATCAAATTTCCGCAATAAATTATTCCAAAAGAAAAAGTAGTGCCACAAAATAGAGTATGTGCCACGAATCTACGCATCCAAGAATAATACCAAAGTCACGAACACAGGATTCAGAAATGATGGGTGATGGCACCTGGCCAGTACTTGGGATTTACTGACCACTGAATGCCATACTTATTAACTGTTTACTGCATTTTAAGCTTTACATGTTTCAAAGGCCAATACTTGGCCATTTTGCAAAGTCAAAATCCTTCCTGGAGTTGTAGCAGTTGGCAGTTTTGTAAATTGCAATGTGTCCAACTTTCCCTAACATCTGCATATATATATCCCTACCACCCACACCCATATCAATGCAACGTAATCATAAACATTAAGAGTGAAAGACCTGACACAATTTCCTTCAAGTTCAATAATCTAATTATCAAAATTCGAAACCAATCAAACTGTCCTTTTTTTACAAGCTTTCACCCCCCCCCCCCCCCCAAAGAAAAGCTGCTCAGCATACAACTTCTTTCCAAACAAGGGTTTTCTCCTTCCGTTTTCCCTTTCTTTTTCCTTTATTACATTAACAATTTATATTTTGTCAGATGTAAGGTTCCTCACAGCCTCAACAACAACCTCATCGCATAATAAAATATTTTGCTACCATACTCCTAAAGTGAAAGCTTCTCCTATCTGTGATCACCACTTTCACCTAAGTCAGCCTTAAATAACCGGAATGTGAATATATATCTAACGTAAGATCTCTTTCATACAATGCCAAGACAAAATACTGAATCCTCCTCATTTTTAATGGCCGCCTTTTTCCTTGTAAGACTACACATATCCAAATGTTCCCATAAAGAAGCTTACTTGTCCAAAACTTGATACATTAAACAGAATAACTCACTGGTTTTCTGTAATTTACCATGGCATAAAGGGGGAAGGAGAAGGGGAAATTGTCAGTAAGGGGGAGGGAAGGGGGAATGACTGAAGACAGCTAGAAAGGGATCACAAATACATATTTTTCGATTTTGTAAATAATGATAACAAGAAGAGTGTGTCTTTTAATGCATACAGAATACACTTGAATGTCCTTGTGCTGTGGTGTGTCAATCCCCTATCTCATTCAAACCAGGGGAAGGGTGTGGGAGACTCTAACTACATCACTAGCATCAACTGCAGCTGTCTGTCAGCCAGCCATCTAACTTCCCCCAAATTTTAAAAATTTAAGTATGGTCAAAAGTTAAACAGCTATGTTTGCCATTCATTACCAGAGTTTACTTTAACCCTACAAAAATATTTATGTCAAAACAAGTAAATTCTAAAAATGTTTTCTCTTTTAAGAAATAGTCTGCAATTTCCCAAGAATAATAATGATAAATGAAGTATATTATGTGCTTCTCAAGACACTCTTCTCACTCTACTGACTTCAATAAGGAAAATTAACTATTTATAAAATAAGCCTGAGAAGAAGAGGAATAATGATTTGTGCCATAATCCTGGAGGGAAAAAACTCGTAAGCTCCTCAAAAAATTGTCCTTTTCTTGAACTTCACAATGCTGTTTTCAACCTTGTTTGACCTTAAGGGAATGGGCCCATATCCACAAGGCAAGAAGATCACTTTTGGAAAATGCTCCTGTATACCCCCTCCTTTTTTCCTATCTCGTTTCAATAACAGACCCCACAACAGATCCATGAATACCTCCCCCCACCCCAACCCCACCCCCATTCCAATACTCTTTTCCACAAATGCAAAGTATTGCAATATTCTTCCAAAGTTGACACTCTGGCTGCTTGCAAATAAAGGATGCAAGATTGGTTTTAAAGAATAGCTGCAGTGATCTTGCCACACAGGTATCACAGACATCAGTACATTCATATATATGCCTTAAAAAATACCTTCCTAAATGAGGGCAGTATTTACTTTCTTCACACAAATGGTTGTCTTCCTCCTTGTACCATTGCTTTCAATATAATTTCTTACTTTCATAAAAAGTTGTTTGGAAGTGTGAAACATAATTTTTTCCTCTTTTTGTCCAAAGATGATCCTGCTAAGTCTCGTCCTTACTGCACATATACCACAAATGTAACTAAACCTTATCCTTGTACCACACTGAGAAGTTAAATAAAATGTTCACAGAAAGCATGCTGCCTTGACATATACCTGCATGCTGCCTTGACATACACCTGTAAGGATTGGTTTTGACCAAATCTGACAAACAAGTAAGCCCTTGGCAAAGCCTTTGAACTTTGCAATGTAAAGTCAGTCTATGTGAATCTCAAACTATTACAAAACATAAAATGAAAATGATCTCCAAAAGGAAGAGATACAATTCATAATGTGTAACTTGTCCACTTTCTGTCTCCAGAGAAAAGATGGAATAAAACATTCACAACAATTGTTTTAAAAGTGCATAATTACGATCTCTTCATTCATCAACAAGTCAGCCATTGAAACAGATGAAAGTAAAGTTTAAATGTACCAAATTTCTAGAAAATGCTTACAAGAGGATGACATCAACTTATATATTTTCAGTTTTATGTATGACTGTAGTAATGACAATAATACTTGTCTCTAATGTGAAGCTCGGATGAATATTATGTAAAGATCATGCAGTAGTGCACACATCAAATAGAACTAATAACGTCGAGTGGATGAGAGTTTCATATAAAAGCAGCTACAAAAAGCAAGTACTATGTGAAACAAAGCAAATGATAGGTTATTGATAAAAGATACAAAAAGCATAAATGAAAAGTTCATGTCAAATCACAGTGAAATAATGGTGAGAAATATCAGTTTCAGGAAAACTTTGCACTCAAGTATATTCCTAAGGCTAGCCTAACACATACCATCTTTACAAACAGGGACAGTATAACCATGATGCAAGGGACTTTCCATAAAAGAACTGTTAAGCCCAGGGGGAACGGGTGGGAAGGGGGAGGGGTGGAGAGGGATATTTTTTCCTTTTACCATAGATGGTCTTAAGTTTGACATGATTTCCCCCAAATAATCAGCTTACAGCTACTTGTATTGTCAATAAGAGACACTAACCTCTCTTTATTCATGGACCCCATTTTTCCTGTGGGATTCTGCACCTTAAAAGGATGCCAATTTCCACAAGCATATGTTTGCAAACTGAGCAGTAAGATTGTAACAGTATACAATTAACTAATCCTCACATTATTTCCACTTCCAAACAAATTAAAAAAGTCTGTGTTACAAAATCATTTGAATAGAAGCTTACACTTTTCTTCTCCCAGAGTTACAAAGACCATAATTCTAATTATACTGACATGATTATACTGACATGATTTATTGCTTAACTTTATATCTACAAGAAATGGTATCCACATCTTTTTGAATGAGTATGAATGTTAAGGTTCTTTGTTTCAAATGATTCCCATCTGAAAAAGGATAGTTCTTCAACAAAGTTTAGTACAACTGAGCATGTCAGCTAACATGAGAAAAAGGGACGGTAAAGAAACCCGTGAAGCTCTTCTCAGAGACTCCAACACCCAACCCTATGTATATAACAGAGATTATACATAAGTTATAAACACAGTTTCTACTGTTGGACTGATCATCAGAATTCAATATTGACACATGGCAACATCTGTTACATTAGATGAAAGCCATTATCAGTAAAATTAATCTGAAATGTAGATACTGACAAACAATTCACTACCTAGTATTATAACAAGCTATTAATGTGTTATAAAATGGTAAACATGTGTTTCAGGATACAAAATGATATCATCATATCTTTAAAGACCATACCACAGCCTCAAACTAGCCTCCATTTTATGAAACCATGTTTTCTTTTTTAAACATCGGGATCATTTCATTTAGGTCACTATATGAATTTCGGATATAGATAAAACTGATAATGGTAACATTAATCGCCTAAAACTAAAATCTTCCCATGTAACTTTGGTTGCTAGCGATGGAGAAAGGGGATAAGTCTCCTTCGTACCTTGAAAAGATCTACACATCTTAATTTTAAATTCCACCTTAAAATTCAAGTTATTCTTCTTTAATTATGTGTTATGTGTTAAATGTACAACAGAATTTTCATACAACACTCATAACCATGACTGAAAAATCCATGAAGTTATGCATTATATTTTGGTCTCCTGGCTGGGAAATCCAGAGAGAAGCATGCTAATAACCTGAAGTATGCTGAATAATGGTAACTTCATGATGGTTAGTATCACAAAGGACTCTGGGTAAAACACTCTCATTCCTTCAGCAACTCTACCTCACAGTAACCTGCCCAGTAAATATTTTGCCTTCAGATCATCTTCAGGGTTTGGTCCACTTGGTCAAATTGCAACTGGATAACAGTTGGACGTCAGTCTGATACCCAACTGATGAATTTCCACGGGGCAACCCATTTGTAACTTTAACATAACGTCAGAGGGAAGTCGAAAAATTTTGTAGTCCTTTGTTAAAGTGGGTATGATGTCAGCTGGTGACTGCATTACTTCATTTTAGCCCAACAGAGCAGTGACCACTGCACTTGGTTTGCAAACAGAAATGCAGTGGATGTTCCTCCAGCATAAGAAACTGGCCCTACAGTCTGACAGCAACATGTTAAATAGTTGGAGTAGAAGACCTTTACCCATGCGAGATTTTTTCATTATAAGTTCTGTTAGTTTTCACAATTCAGCAACTACAGGCAATTGTAAAAATTTTATCACTTTTAAAAGGACAAAAATGTATCTGCTCTTGTCATAGGAGGTACATAACACTTCCAATTCATAGAATTTTTTTAGTTGGTTGCTAGTGTAGCAGCTCCTACATGGCATGCTTTCATTTCCCAACATAACATAAAAGCTCACTGATTAGGTGGCAAAGACATATTCAAACTTGCGGGCTAGCATATTTCAGTATTTTGGCTAAATTTCAAGAAACCTCTTAAACAGCAGTTCTGATTATATTAAGAAAGAAATTTGGGCTGGGGATAATGATTGAATTGTTTATCAAGTGGGCAATATCTGCCATGATTAATTGAGAAATATATTTTACAACAAAACTCTCAACAAAACACAATACTGTTTTCATTTATTTCAACATATGATAGAGTACTAAGGACTATTTCCTGAAACAGTAGTGTTCTTGTATCACTTTTCTCAGCATTGAGAGTGACAATATCATATATCCTTTTCTTCCTTGTCTTAATTGCACACACCCAGACCCCTTTTGTCAACAGGCTCATTAGGTATAATTTTTCTTTTATATGTCCAAACACAACCAGTGGGCAAAAACAACCATGTCCAGAAATTAAAGCGGTGATAATTACTGCCCTTCAGAAAAGTACAGCAACCACCCTACTCCCATCACTGACAAGTTTATGTTTCGGTACTTCTTATCGTTTGATCAATGTCGTATTTTCATGTTCATTCAGGATGGGTCACATGACCATCAGATTAAGAGCTTAAATGTCTTTGCATTTCTTAGTACTGACCAATCATAATTCTTACCAATCACCAAAGCTGAGATATTCCTTTTCATTCACCACACATCCACACAAGAAAAAAAAAGAATAAGCTATTATATACAGATCATGTGACAAGCTCCTCTCTAATCACTTAACCAAAGCTTAAATAACAAAATATCTTCCTTTGAAGAGTATAATGACCCCCATCTCAACTTAAATGTAAAGGTATTTCGCAAAGTCTCCCCTTTTCATTATCATAACAAAAAGACTGCCAACTGAACTTACAAAATATTTGTAAACATGATAAAAATTAATATTGAACCTATGATACCATTATCTGATCTTTTATTTTTGAGTTTTTGTAAACTTCAATAATGTCCCCCAGTTTTACCAAGAATTTGTTGGTTAACTACGAAAACCATCTTGACAAGAGTTTGAGCAATTTGGGAGAAACACAAAATATTCAAATGATTGGTCCATTTCCATAAAACCTTTGAACCAATAAAATACATCCGTGATCCTAGTCAGCCAATCAAATACATCCACTTTCCAAATCGACCAATCAAACACATCCATTTTATACTAACAACCAATCAAATCACAAAGACTTGGTCCAAACCTCTAATGTCTCTCCTTGTTGGGTTGCTACTTATAAAATAAACCGAAGACACAGTCAACAATAGGTAACCACAGCTGCTTGGTGCTTCTCTTCAGATGTAGTCCAGAAACACTCTTTCTACTGACTGGGGAAGGGGGTGCACATTTCACACAAGTTCCACTCTGAAACAGCAAAAAAACAAAAATACTAAGGGCAAATTTTGACTAGTGAGATTCACGAGAAAAGTTAGCCAAGGCAATTTGGAGGCTGCGGTACGTAGCTCCTTTACCTCACCTCATAATAAAATTCATGGCCAAATAGGCACAATTTCTTTTCCAACAATCTGTCATCCATTTGATTGTTTCAGAGTGTCTCACCAAGTTTGTAATACAGTATCAAGTTATGTGCTATAGCATAAACTGAACTAGTTAGGCTTAGGATTATTGCATAGAAAATCATATTTGTATGAGGTTAAATTGACCTCAGTCTGAGAGGGTATGGCCTCTGCTTTGAGAACTGTGGCCTTGACTACAACACTGATGATTACAGCTGAAGGTATAAGACAGAGACATTGACAAAAGCAAAGTCACACAGTTGGTGCGGTTTTTCTGAACGTTTCGTTCGGATAAATATGTGCAATACCGTGTGGGGTGCTGTTGAAAAGAGGTATACAAATGGGTCACAGCATATGAGGGGAAATTAAAATATGGGTCATCAATCCAAAATGTTTGGGCAGTACTTACTTCCTTACTGGAAGAGGGCTTCTTCTTTTCTGTTCTCAACTTAGTCATCTCATGAGGACTACAAATGTTCACATGTCAGTAGTAAGGTTGCATGGCAAACATGTAAAATATGCATCAGACTGAAGCAACTTGGGGGATGGATGAAGGGGTGGGTGAAGGGGGTTGTCAACTAGTTGACATTCAATTTTCAGTCTTCTCTGTCCTCTCGTGTATAAAACTGGCAATTTCGTATAGCTTCTATGTCTGATGGCAGACATGGGGTGCAGTGTCAGAACTGTCCTGAGAAGCGCGCAGCGGGCGAGAAGAATGCAAATTAGATGTAGCAAGGGGTAAGTATATGTCTGCGACATGAATTGGAACTGCACACAGCTGTTTACATTTTACAGAAGCAATTCATTCTGGAATATGAATCTACCTTTACGCTAATTTTCCAAACAGTTTTGTAAGTTACAGATTCCCTTTCTATGTACTTTTGAACTGACTCCTTAATTTTTCTTGTCAGGGTTCCTTCAAATTTTATGAGAAACTTTCTGAAATTGGGCATATGTCCTGTAGGTATGGCAGATCTTGAATTGGACCAAATTTTTTTCTCAGTTTTTCTATAAAGTGTAAATTTAATCTGGCAGCGCTGGCCTAGATCCCAGGGCAGAGCCACAGTAATAATTGTTTTTGAACCTGTTTTTAGAACCTCTGCCAATGCAGCCTAGTAAAAAGTAAAAATGAAATCTTATTATAACCTTACCTTGTTCTAATCACTCACTCACTGGGGGGCATAGGGTTTATCAAAAGGGGGGTTCTGTGGATTGTATGGCAGAGGGTCCACTTGGCTATTGGTTGGTACAGACTGGTCCAGGTTCTCGTAGCCCCCCTGGGGATGAGAGTTGGGGAAGTTCAGGCTGTAGTCACCACCCCGCTTTCTGTATTCACGAATGAGGAAGAAAACTATGAACGGCTTCAGAAAGAGATGGATGATGCACATACTGAGAAACATGGTCAAGAATAATAGTCTTGGGTAGACTAATAGAGGGCAGCAATCATAAATGTATTTCTAATAATGTCATTCTTGATTTAAGTGATGGCAATAGACATAAATAGACTATAATCTATACTAGTTTCCATCTCAGATCAAAGAAGAGGGCAGCAAACATAAATGCATTGTACTCCACTCTTAAAGTGAGTGATGGCAGCAGATATAAATACAAATTAAACTCTAAAACACTACACTTATATATCTACAAATTCACAATGAGAGATACTGCACTTGTGCTTGTGCTCACAACCAGGGACACTACACTTGTAATCATACTTACAACCAATATAACTATACCTGTACTCATGCTTACGACCAGGGAAAGTTCACATGTACTTACAGTCAATACAAGGCATACTGCAATCAAACTCACAACCAGGGACACTACATTTGTAATCATACTTACAACCAATATAACTATACTTGTACTCATGTTTACGACCAGGGAAACTTCACTTGTACTTACACTCAATACAAGGGATACTGCAATCAAACTCACAACCAGGGACACTACACTTGTAATCATACTTACAACCAATATAACTATACTTGTAGTCATGTTTACATCCAGGGAAATGTCACATGTACATACACTCAATACAAGGGACACTGCAATCAAACTCACAACCAGGGACACTACACTTGTAATCATACTTACAACCAATATAACTATACTTGTACTCATGCTTACAACCAGCGAAACTTCACTTGTACTTACAGTCAATACAAGGGATACTGCAATCAAACTCACAACCAGGGACACTACATTTGTAATCATACTTACAACCAATATAACTATACTTGTAGTCATGTTTACAACAAGGGAAACTTCACTTGTACTTACACTCAATACAAGGGACACTGCAATCAAACTCACAACCAGGGACACTACATTTGTAATCATACTTACAACCAATATAACTATACTTGTACTCATGTTTACGACCAGGGAAACTTCACTTGTACTTACAGTCAATACAAGGGATACTGCAATCAAACTCACAACCAGGGACACTACATTTGTAATCATACTTACAACCAATATAACTATACTTGTAGTCATGTTTACGACCAGGGAAACTTCACTTGTACTTACACTCAATACAAGGGAGACTGCAATCAAACTCACAACCAGGGACACTACACTTGTAATCATACTTACAACCAACATAACTATACTTGTACTCATGCTTATGACCAGGGAAACTTCACTTGTACTTACAGTCAATATAAGGGATACTGCAATCAAACTCACAACCAGGGACACTACATTTGTAATCATACTTACAACCAATACAACTATACTTGTACTTATGCTCACAACCAGGGAAACTTCACTTGTACTTACATTCAATACAAGGGACACTGCACTCAAACTCACAACCAGGGACACTAAACTTGTAATCATACTTACAACCAATACAAGTACACTTGTACTCATGCTCACAACCAGGGAGACTACACTTATACAACAAAAGATACTACAAACATATTCAAAGTCACAACTATAGACATCAGCCTATACTTACACTAATAAAACAGTACTCACACAAGTCTGGTCCACCTTAAACTCCTTTAGTGGGCCTCAATTATTTGTCATTTTCTTGTTACCTTAACACAGATATGATGACTTAACACGTTTTTAACCAACTGAATAAAAACACTTTAACAAGAGCCCAATGGGCACTGTGGTTCCTTGCTGAATGTAATGAAACTGAGCCAACTACTGAATGAACCAGTATTTCTGTTGATTCACAAAATCTGCTCTGTAGACAATGCACATCTTGTGTTAACACATTCAAGCATAAATAAATTGTTCTGAAGAAATACAGCCTACAGGCACTTCAGGGGATATCAACACAGACAGTATACAGTTACAATTTGTTTTATTCAATTAAGCAATCACAATTCATGCACGCTCAATGGTGTCTGATCCAAATGATCAGTAACTTGGTTCTCTTTATAAAACTAACAACCCATAGTAGCATTTAATTAATCAATTCTAATTTCCAATTCCTGCAAGCTCACATGTCCTAATCTAAGGACAAATGTCTGTCTAGTGAACTTTCACAACAGTCCTCTGCTTTGTGGGCAGAGAATCTTCTGCAATATTAAAAAGTAGTACTTTATGCACGTTTTCATAATGGCAGGATTATGGATTAAAATCATAATACTATAATTTCAATTAAAATTGAGATACTTGGCATCTCTGAAAGATGTCCCACATCTTTCGGTCAATGATACAGTTTTGTGCTTATATTTTTTGACTTTAGAAATTCTTGGGAATTTGCTTTTTGGCATCTGGTGCTTTCAACTCTGACATCCAACAAATCTCATAGGCCCCTATGGGTTTTCTGCTAGATTTAATGCAACACCTCAAAGCAAAAATCTATTCAAGCCTCCTACACTGAGATATAGAGTTGAAAAGGTTTGCAGAGTTTGACCTCCAGTGACCCCAGATGACCTTTGGTCTACACCAAAATTTTTTCCCCACCATAAGGCATCCACTAAGTATGAAATTTATCCAAGCTTCCTACCTTGAGATATTGTGCTAACAACAAGGTTATCAGTTTTTGACCCTTGGTGACCCCAGATGACCTTTGACCTCCACCCAAAACTGTATGGCACAGCTTCTCACTATGGTGGATCTATATACCAAGTATGAAATCTATCCAAGATTTTTTCCTTGAGATATTGCGTTAACAAGGTTTTCAGTATTTGACTCTCAGTGACCCCAAATGACCTTTGACCTCCGCCAAAAATGACAGGATTCATCTTCTCACCATAAGTCATCCACATACCAAGTATGAAATCTATCCAAGCTTCCTACCTTGAGATATTGTTTTAACAACAAGTTTTCAGTGTTTGACTGCTGGTGACCCCAGATGACCTTTGACCTCCACCAAAAGCTACAGCATTCATCTTCTCTCCATAATGCATCTACATACAAAGTATGAAATTTATCCAAGCTTCCTACCTTGAGATATCGTGCAAACAAGGTTTTCGGTCTTTGACCCCTGGTGACCCCACATGACCTTTGACCTCCACCAAAAACAATAGGGCACACCTTCTCACTATGACAGATCCATATACCAAGTTTTAGTTTAGTCCAACTTTCCCTTCTTGAGTTACAGCGTACCGAAGCAAGTGTCACACACACACACACACACACGCACACACACACATACACACACACACACGCCAAGCTGACTACATAGGTTCCTTTTGCTAACGCAAGGAACCAAAAAGGATACGCTGCACCAAACCTCTGGGTGCCACAATGAACTCCAGGACCTGCGTAAAAAACAGTAAAATAACATCAATTGACTGAAAAATTTGCAAACCATTCCATGATTTTACTGGGGTGTGACAATGGCTGACAAAATCAAACTCAACAAACGTGGTATCTAATATTATTTCTAGTTCAATCCACGACCATCTCCATTTGAACACAATAAACATAACCAATTCTTAGTTGTCATCTGACTCTTCCAGCCCCCTCCTCCCCACAATCCTTTCCCCTCCCCTACCATCCATCATGTACCTATGCACGAAATTTTCAGACTAACAAACTGCTAAAGCTAGTTTAACACTGATTGTTGATGTAACTCTGTAAAAGAGTTTTAAATAAAGCTCCTTATTTAGAACTCTTCAAGAAATTGGTAGATATGGTTCACAGTTACTCTCTAGGGATGAACATTATACACTAGTTCTCATTGAGAGTCATGCCAAACCTCTTTGAGATGGTAAGTACTTCCTGCTAACTATTCTACTGTGATTTTTTTTTCCAAACTGAATTTCCAAACTTCCATATCATTCAAAGTGCTTTCAAGTCTTTGACTCAAGTCATAATGTCACTTTCATTGCAAAATTTCCCCACAACCCCAAAGGTTCTTCATTTTACCAATGAAAGGACTCAATTTATGGTTCACTGAAACAATGGCAGACCCCACCTGTCCCCCTTTCAGACCAAACCAACCCTTTACCATCCCAATCCCATCCTCCTCTCTCCCTAGTGAACAACCCCTTCCCCCTTTGTCTCCAGGATCGTTAATCAGATTTTATGTGGTGCTGAAACCATTGAACATACCATCAGTGGGAGACCTTGGAAACAATGTGCAAGCATTGAGCAAAGGTACAAGATATGAAGAAGAAATGGACATAGTTGCAGACCTCATGGGATAAAAAAAATTAGGAGGGATTTTCATTTTTAAAGGAGGGATTTTCAAAAAGTAAAAAAAGTCAGAATTTAAGTTCAAAGCAGAAAGAGTTCACTTTCTTCTTATGATCTCATGTGAAACCCTCAGCAGTACTAATGTTAGGTCTACTGTAACTGCCGAGATCACTTATGTTGACGTTACATGGAGCACTTTCACTAACATTACTAGGCATAAGCCTGGTGTCTCTCGAAGTGGATGGCTGAGATGATCCATTTTCATCTGCCTCATCGTTTTTGCCTGTTTTGCGTTTAAAAAGTAAGTACAAATCCTTGGATTTGGTAGACATAGCAAGGTACAGTCACGACGTACATTAGCGAGTACATTTATACCCTAGCCTAGCTTACAGTATGTATCATGCAGTTAGTGATTGCATCGTGTTGTGTTAATTGAATATACCATGTATGTAGTATGTACTATACTATGCATGTGCCTGGCTAGCTAGTGAGCTTATGCGTCCTCGTAACAGACAAGTGCACATATGAAAACGAACTTTCCATTGGTTTAGATGTCATTCTTTTAAGAACAGCGGCATAACTAGCCAATCACAACATACGTTTCAACAGAGCATTTTTTTCTACTCATTTTGCAAGAATTTTAATTTGCACAATGAACCAGGGAGAAAGGCCCACTTTGACAACAACCTGAACACATTAGGAAGGAAAAACTATGTGGGAGTTTCCCCTCATAGAAATTGTTACTTTGCGGGATTTTAGAAACCAGGTGCAGGAATTGCGCAATCAGCGCGAACACTGCCCCCCCCCCCCCCCCCCCAGGGCCTAGATGGAAATTTCTTTAATGAGAAGCAGGATCCATCCAATGGACCACACAACAGCAAGATGGAGGACACAACAGGGTAAAAATTTAAATTTTCTTTTCATATGTTTTAAGAGAAATTGCCTGCAAAAAGTAAAGAATGATGGGTTATTTTGGAGTCTGCAGTGGTTAGTTTTGTTTTTGATGTCAATTACTTACGAGGGAAGAGAGCGATTTTGGTACTTCTTTGCCCTCCTCTTAGTCTTCTGGGGGTTATTTCGGCAGCTGCAGAGGGAAATTGCCCACTATAAGGGTGCTCTTTATACCCTGATAAACAGTATCCCTCTGTAAAAGCTGCATGTTTGGTCTAGTGGTAGAGCATCCAGCCTCTCACGTGGGAGTCCTGGGTTTGATTCCCAGGTTGAGTCATACCAAAGACTTTAAAAATGGAACCTTCTGCCGTTGTGCGTGATGTTCAGCATAAGCAATGGAGTAAGGGAAAACAAGCCAGTGAGCCACAACTGGAAAAAAGGCCTCGGTTGTCTCGACTTGAACCAATTGGTTGGAAACTGGGCCGTTAAACCTCATCTAACTGTAAAAGCCTAATTTCACTCCTTGCACAACACCTACTTTCTTGCATTTGCAAAATAACAACTTACTCTGCTAAACTGCCACAAAGTATTTCAGCTGTTTTACTAATGTCCATGAAATCTCTCAAAACAAATAAAAAAAATCCCATAGCCTACATTCCAATCATAACTAAAGCCATAATTTCCCTGCATAACAAAATGCAAATTAAACTTTAACTTCTGTGTTGTACTAGTGATGAATCCATGAGGTTTGACTGTTTTTCTGAGTAACTTTCATGACACCATAAATTATGCACTCGACTTATGATTTCTGTCATTTTTCTTCATTTTGCATATTTCACACAAGTTATGGCTTTGTTCATGACCCTCTGTTTGCACAGTAATGAGTTAGGCCAGCAAAGGCTCTAATTTTTTTACTTCCAACAGCTAACATCTTACCACAAAATCTAGGAGGGTACCCGGTAGCCAGGATGATTATATCCGTAAGTATTGAAAAAATTTCAAATATTGTGAGCTGGGGAAAAGAAAGAAAAGAAGTGAAAATTGAAGCATATTGCATAAAAACTAGCAGCACACAAGAAATGCCATAGCTATTGGTAGTGGGCCAGTGGCTCACTTAAAGAAATTTTGTGTTATAACACACAAATTTATTCCTTAAGCGTAGTTATTTTAAATTTTTGGACCAATTTTGCCACCTTCAAACATGAATTCTAGCCAAAAAAGCTAGAAAAATGACTGCCCAGCTCAGACTGCTTCTTACAACTGTTGGGAAGCAAAAATTTCCTGTCTTGAGTATGCCACCTTCACAAAGCTCCACGTTTTGTCTGTGTGCTCTCGAAAATACCAAGGAAAAATTCTTTATTTCCAACAACCATGGCAAGTGTATTGATATTGACACTTAGATGAGACACATGTACTCAAAAGCCTTCTTGTGGTCACAGAGGAAAAGAGCTCCAGAGAAATATTGCAGCAAAAGAAGTTGCCAAAATGTGGTTCAGAATTTTTCAGCTTTCACCAGTGTTTAAATTTAGGAATCCACTTACATGGCTGTCGGAATTCAATACCTAGTATGATGACATCACCAACAAAACTAGCTAACTCGTTCAACAACAACTGGGAGGTTGAAAGAGAAGCAAACAGGTTATGTTGGTTTTTTGAGTGATTTATATCGGTATTCAACATCAGTACCGGCTGATATTTCACACTTTCATCCTGAACTGATATGGCTTAATTTACCTTAAATGCCAATATTTACCTAAAAATCGATATTTATCGTCCTTTAGGTCACGAAAATGGTACAATATTTGAGTATTTTTAAATACAAGTTCAAACATTTTACCCCATCAAAATAAAACGACACTTATTTTAAATGCCCAGTGGTTATCCTTTAAGTATGTAGAAAGATTATTTCCCAAGTATCGGTATCTGATCAGTGTAAGATCGGTATCTGATCAGTATAAGATCAGTATCTGCTGATCTTGTGAACCAAAATATAGGTATCGGTAATATTGACTACCAGCAATATTGGTACAACACTAGCTAAAAAGGATTCATAATTGTCACACAGACCTCTACTTCCATGATACTTCCATGATGCACAATAAAATGGGCAAAGTTACAGTATGCTACCAATATTTAAAGTAGGGCTCCCAGGTTTCTCCTGAAAACAAAATTTCCTGATTTTTTCCCTGATGAATTTTCAAAATTTAAATTCCAGCATCTTTCCCTCCATCTACTTCTTGTTTGACATATTTCCATGCTGATCTGAAAAATTTCAAAAACTAAAGACTTTCTATTAAGGCCGATGAAATTCCCTGATTAAAAGAAATTTTCTCAAATTCCCAACTTAACCCTGGTTTTAAAAATGGAAACTCATTTTCTAGGGTTTCCCCTGATTTCTGGGATGGCTGGACACCCTACACCAAGACTTGGCTTATAAAAGGCGTTTCTTCCAACCTGCTTATCTTAATAAACCCAGGGTTCCATGATTTTAAGATACTGAAATTCAAGACATTTTCAAGATTCAAGATGGCCATTTTAAAGACTGAAGAATAAGTCATCTTCCAATGTCCCCCCCCCTCCCCTCAAAAAAAAGAAAAGAAAAAAGAGAAAAAAAAATGCACGTTTTTACGCATCTAAGCCCTGAGGACACATAGCATAATGGTTTCAAGTAGCCTGGGGCAGTGAAATTCACTGATGCAAGGTTCTCAATTTTCTGGAAAATGTTGCAACTTCCAGAGCAAGCATCCAAAACTGGGGACTTTTAACACAACACAAAAGTACCAGACTTTTGCCATATTTTCTTCTGCATGGAAACTTTGATAACCACTATGTACAAACAAGTGTTGTATATTCCTCTTCAGACTAATGCAAAAACAGGAAGTTTTCTCTCTTCTTCAGGATGGGGCCGATACAAGAAAAAGCTAGCACAGGGAAAAAAGTGTTTGTTCAGCAAACTTAGAGGACAAAAAATGCTGAACATACCATGCACTGCTGTAAATACCTAACCTTTAAAATCATTGCGTTTAGTTGTGATACCAACTATTCTTGCACATTCATTCAACAAAAAAATTATTATTTGTGAATAAAAAATACAATTAAATTTAGCAGCTTCTTCCACTACTGCTTAGATGTATTTGCAAGGGCAATTTTTCATTGTGATGGGGAAGGAAGGGGGTGCTGAACACCATTAACAATGTTAAGAAGGGTACAAAAGAAAAAGCTTTGTGATAAAAGGTCTTAATCCTACAAAACTACTTGTGTAGATATTGTCTTTCAGCAGCGATTGCCATCTACTATTCCACTTGTGATTATTCTATTACAATAGTCAGATACACAAACACCCCCTCCCCAGCCCTTTCCTACAATTTTCAGATATACAACTACCCCCTTACCCCTTCAAATTGTCTGTCACTTGAATTTTCTCAAAGAGAAAGCTTCTTGTTCCTTTTACAGACAGTCCTGCATGCTACATCATATTGAAGCTGAAACCTTACACTGTTCCCAAGGACCTATTGTACAACCCTGAAGGGACATAGGGGTGCATCTACACTAGATCCAGATCTGATCGCCCGATCTTATGAGTAGATCGAATAACACGTGTGGCTTGATCCTGCAGCATTTACACTTGTCTCGTACTCTGATCCTCCTCCATGTTTCAGCGGAAGTGCCTCCAATTGAATTAAGAAATAGAAACATGCATGCGCACCAAAATGTAAACAACGAAATGAGAAAGCACATGTGTGACCATAATAATGTGCATAATAAGAGGTCAACATTGATCTTGGGTCACCGTTGATCCTAGAGCATTTACACTACAAGTTTTGATCGCCTGTGCGAGGTCTGATCCTCCCCTCTTACCAGGATCAAAATTAGACACATCAGATCCAGATCTGATCTGCATTTGCACTACAAATTTGATTTCGAGCAGTGGATCTGACCCCACACAGGCGATCAGATCCGGATCTAGTGTACATGCACCCTAAGACTACCGACCAACACCTTTGCCATAAGAGTCTCAGCCATAAAAGTCTGTTATTTAAGGCTGTGATCCTTACAAATGGTTGTGCAAATGCAGTTTTTCCTAGAATTTGTCTTCTTCCTTCCAAGTGCATCATATACTGCAGTATTTACATATCAAGAAAAGCTTAAAGTGTTGGGTTATAGTGCCTAATACTACGAGTACTCTGCAACATATATATCTTCTAGATTAATTTTTTGCAGAAATATCCTTTGACAAAGTTATGCAAGCACTAATAAATCAACTGAATTTGAAATTACAATGCTTCAGTCGGCACATAGCTTGTCAATTTTTTTTTTTGGGGGGGGGGAGGAGGGTGAGGTGTTAGTTTCAAAGGCCAGCCTTTTCATATGGTGGGGGTAGGTTTTGCATCTATTATTGTTGTTCGTTTCTATACTAAAACCATAAATTTGAAATGACTTGAGGGGGCACAATAGAAATTTAGGAAAGAGGGGTGCACTGCCCCAGGATTTTCATCCACTCCTAAAAAAGAGTACATCTTCATGAAATTGCTAGTACCTGCTCTGCTTCCATAAAATGCACTCACCATTGCAACACTGTCCACAGACTGTGGTACACCAATTGCCCATAAGCCTGTCAGTATTAAGACTAAATTCATGTACATGAAAGCACTGCCAAATCCTCCTATTAAGGCCCTGTGTGGAAAGAACAAAAAGGAAGTTCTGAGAGTTTAATAGCAATAACAAGTATATTTGATTAAATTGATTCGTGATTTTCAAATGGGTGTAATATGACACCTTCCTGGAAAGATATCCTTAGTCTACAACTGAGACCAGAATGCTAACCAGAAAGCTGCCAGGCTCTATAAGTGATTTGCATCCTTAGAAAATATTCTCCAAGTCTTTTTCATTTTGCCATCTTTTACCTAGCAAAGCTGTGGAGTGCTGTGACTTTTCAGTTTTAGAAAACTTGTTTTTTTAAGCCATGGGATATTTTATACTCTATAGAGGGATTTCAGTCACGTGACTTTACGCAACTAGACGCAATTTTGAAGGGCAAGATCGCGCGTCTTTTTTGTTTTGACGAGCACGCGTCCATTGTGTCACAGTAGTATCTATGGTTATGCCGTGCGCGTGTGCTGTAAATACGCTTACTGCGTGTGTGTTTTGCCCTTCAGTGCCTGGGAATCCATTGCGCGTGACGTCACATGAAATCCCTCTACAGGGACCTTCATGCCAAATAAGACATCAATCCAATTTCTCTTTCATAAGATATATTGTACTTACATGATTTTCAATTCGACCCACCATCACCCCCACTACATATATCAGAGTTCTTCTACTCAAAGGAATGTACCCATATGTTTGATATCCATCAATGTTACCTTCCTTGAGGTATGCTGTTTACAAGGTTTTTCACTGTTTGACCTCTTGTACATGTAAGGAATACTAATGTAATCAACTTAATGCATTCACATGCAAGACAAGCACAGTATTACTATACAGGGTACCCATGACTCTGATTCCACATGACCAAAAACCGAAGACCAAACCTCACGAGGAGCTGGAAAAGGGCTTAAAGGGAGTTTAGAATACTAGATATAATAATAGTAGAACACTTAGCGTGAATCCGAGGTCGGAAGACTGAAAAAGCTTCAAGACTTTGAAGACCCAGAAACCTCCGAGGCAACAGCTTTGCAGCGGAAGGAGAATGAGGACGAGCCATCGGCCAAGATGGCGGACATAGAGGGCGCGGTGTCAGAACTGTCCCGAGCAGCGCGCAGCGTGCGAGAATAATGCAAATTAGATGTAGCAAGGGGTAAGTATATGTCTGCGACGTGAATTCCACATGTTCCTTGAGATATATGGTTTTTGGAGTTTTACCTCCCATGCCTCAAATGGCCTTTTGAATTAAACCAACAACCACCCCTTACACCAAGCAGGGGCCTGGCAATTTGTACCCCATGGTCCTGAGATTTAGCATCTAGTTAGTTTCAAAATGTGACTGGGCGCCCTCTACTGCTTATAGTAAATGCCTGGACATCACACTTAATTTGCACTTTCAATGATTTTACAAAAAGCTTCTGATCATGGACCCTTTTCCAAATAGCAATTACAAAGGATTATGGGATTGAGTTTTGGTATGCATAGTTTTTTGCCACAGTAAAATGCCATTGACAAAAATGATGCACACCAAAACTCTATCCCATAATCCTTTGTAACTGCTGTTTGGAAAAGAGTCTATGGGAACATGGCACCTGGTTGTGAGGAAATCGACCAAACCAGGAGCAAAAATGTGGATTGGACTGGCACCCGATCAAAGCCAGCTTAAAGTAAGGCTTGCCAACAACAACAGGAATCTTGCACTCAATACAGCAAATCCATATGGATAAGAAGTACAGTATCCCTGATTTCTACTGCAAGTTACAGTACTATGTTTGAAACATTCAACAGATTGACAGTTGTAAGGTATAAGATGAATATTAACCCCTCCAACCCCCTTTCCCCTTCCCCAAGAAAACTGGTTTCACACTTCCACAAAAAATTCTCCAGAACTTTCTCCAGAATTCTGGCCAATTGCAAGCATCTAGGGTAAGAAGTCTTTACAAAATTCCATGATTTGTACATGACTTTTGCAACTTTTTTCTAAATTCCATGACTTTTCCAGGCACATAAAGTGAAAATAACTTTCACTACTTTTCCATGACCTTTCCAGGCTGCTGGAATCCTGTAGGGAAAATAAACCTCAAATGCAGGATATATTCATATAGACCCGTGCCTTGTTAATATCAGCCTGCTAAAGCCTCAAATCCCCATTACCAATGACATTAAACAGAAGTCATTTGGTACAAAAGTGCCATCACAAAACTAAAGATTTTAACCAATTTTGACAAAAAATGGGATGCATTTGAAGGCTTTAACTGGTTTTTATGACCAAGTAAGAGTTGTTTTGAAAAGATTAAATGTGGATGTGCTGCAATGCTTTGTGGTAACTTTCCTGATGCAAACTTGTGTCTAAACCAGCAATTGTATTAAAGCCAAGTTTTTTGCATGGCAAACAGTGCTACACACACAATTGATCAAACAGCTCTTCAAGCTGGTTCGAGCTAAAAATGACAGCAAATTTCAACTGGTGTTTCAATGTAAGCTTTTCTCATCTTGATCCTGCATTTTAATATTATCTAAAATGGAGAGTAAACACATGCATGAAACTACATTTTTAGTGCACAGGACATGGATGTATGTATACAACAGGAGGCATTCTGTGCAACTTGCATTTTAATGTAACCATTAACTGAAGTGCAAGTAATTAAGGCAGTAGGTACTGCTGTGTTATTGTTTGTAACCTGAGTGAGAAAGGCCCCTCACATGGCAACAGAAAATAGCCGTAGGCGATGGGGTTTGTAACATGAAAAACCCATGAGCGTGCATCATGGGGGGTGGGGGCCGTGCCCCCTCACTTTTCAATAATATAACATAGATTACGAATTGACAATACATTTTAAAAGATAAATTGTGCCCACATATGGCACCATTTGCCATATAGGCACCTTCTAATTATATTTTTTTTCACAGGGGAAGGGGACACCCCTCCCCCAGGACAGCAATTCAAAATAGTGAAAAGTCCCCCCCCCCTTCCCACTTTTGGAGATGGATCCATGCCCTTGAATATACCTCAGCAGAATGCACAGGAAGAGTGAGGTTTGAAAAGCAGGTATTTTAAGGGAATCCATTCTACATGTTGTACTCTAGTGAAAATCATGAATGTAAGGAAGGATCCTTACAAATTAACTTACAGAGTCAGAAGCGAACTTTTTATTAACTAAAAGGAGAGACACATCTACCTCCTCCCATGCCCAGCAGTTTTAATGCCATTAAATTTAGTTCACAAGCATCCCAACCAAGAGTTTAAATACTCACCATGTTGTCAAAATGAACTGGACAATAACAATAACCTGTCAAGAGAAAGAAATAACATTTACATCAAGATGTTTTGTCTGCACCATAAACTTCAATATGCTTTCAGGAAAGAACTAAACCATTTCCATCAAAGAATGATTTTGTCAACACAACCCATTTTGAAACACCCCTCCATTAAATCTGGCCCCTTCTCAACCATCCCAAATTGGGTCACCTGGAATTTAAAAGAATACCAGATCTGGGGCAAAAATAACTGAAATTTCCTTCATAAATTTTAAGAATCATTTTTCTTCCTATTGCATAAACACAGGTGAACTACATACTTTCCCCAAAGGAAGGTATCATAAATCAAGTCCTATTAATCTTTTGATTGTGATATGCTTAGGCCTAGTCTAATGGATCCATCATGAATGCGAGGGAGAGGTACCTTCCTGCTTGTTCCTGGTCTGGCTTTACCTTCATAGCAGGTGTCGAATATGTACTCTTCTTGGGCGTACATACTCTAACACCTGTGAACAATGACAGAGATCATCCAATTTTGTTATATTCATGAGCCCAATATGATTTTATTCTCGACTGTTGATTGGTTTCAATATATGAATATTCATATTGCACGAAAAGGCTTCAGCTGCAACATTCACTTTTACACAGTAAGTCAATGGGACTTCATTGTATGAGCTTGAAGCGGGCGAAATCACACAGTAAAACCCCACTGACATTTGTCGTTCGAAACAGCATGATAATCAAGACTTGCTTTAGTCGTTTTTCGTTGAATATTTATAATTCTGTTTGTTGTGATCGTATATATGAATAGTTAATAACATACAGTTTTTATGCAGTTTGATGAAGAATTCTTGCGAATGTTCATGGACGTTGGTATTACGAGTGCAGCCAATATAGGTGCAGGAGTAATACACGTCCGCCGGGTGGGCAAGGTCTGGCTACTTCACTAGGAAAGTGCCAACTAGCACTGCTACCATCTTCAGGAAATGTTCTCCCCTACTCATCACAACCTAGACCAGGGTCGGCAAACTAGGGGTTGTGACCCTCAAAAGGGTCGCGAAAATATTTCGGAGGGTAGCAAAAAGATTCCGGAGCGAAAAATAATGGCCAAATTTCTCATTAAAAATAAGCAATGGGAGTGATTCTAATCTAAGAACCAGTGATCTGCGTTATTAACACTGCATAACCAAGTCAAATTGAACTCTTCTCACCAACCTATCAATTTGAGGGCAACCAAGATTCTGGAGTAGAAAGTTGGGGCCACCAAGCAAAAATGTTTGGAGACCCCTGACCTAGACCATGCCCATACCATACAGTTAAGGCCAGCAACACAGCAGTAGCAACTTCTCAACAGGCACTATCGTGTGAGTCCTTACATTGTTTTAAGTTGTAAACTTTGGGTTGCCTAGCAATTTTTCAAAAAGAGTGTGGTTGGGATAGGAAAAGACTTCGAAAACTACCGCTGAAGTGCAGTGGATACCATAAATATGAATCCAGATTGATGAAACCCTCATTCTGTGAATTTTTTTTTCATTCCCTTGAATTTCTGTAAGTTTTCAAAACAGACAAACTATTTCCTAGTTTTGAATAGAATCTCAAGATTCTTGAACAAAAAGCATACAAGCATGGCTCTAGCCAGAGCCATTCAAACCAGGTCCTGCACCTAAGGCTGTGATGGTTAGTCCAAAACCAGAAACTGGTTTCTGCAGCTGCTAAAACCGGTTTTTAAATCAAAACTGGTTTTTCAAAAAGTACATTGGCCTTGCATACGACGTACACTGCACAAGGTCTAGCCATGTACTGGGAATTGTCAGAAGTTTTCTGGAAGTTACAGTGGACAATACATTTGTTTAAAAAGATAGCAGACTTTGTGTCAAAAAGGTGTGAAATGCATTGTAGAATAAAATTTTGAAACAGAAGTCAAACCCAATTTGGTTATTTTTCAGCAACTGGTTTTTCGGTTGTGCAAAAATTAAGACCCGAATCAAACCAAACCGGTTTTAAAATCAAAACCACTTTTGTGAACAGCCTTACATGCACTCCATTTGGATTTCACTTTTTCACTCTCAGCCTGGTTTACAAGATATTTTTCAGTGTACAATGATAGAGGACTACTGGAACAAGATCTCCACCCCTTTTATATCAGTTTTATAGTTACTGGTGAGGGCTTGCACAGTCAGTTTTCCCAGTTTGATTACAAACCTGGCTTGAACCCTGCAGTGGTTATGCAAGGTAGGGGCATGGGAAGACTACCTCCCCCCCCCCCCACGGTCATATCCTGGGGCCACCCCTGGAATCCAGATCATGTATTTCATCACAATATTTTAAGATGACATGCACAATCATAAATAATGACATACATAATCACCTGAGAAAAACATAAATGTTAGGAATTTGACAAGGGGAAATGATAAAATAATTATGTTCAAATTATCAGAAGAAAGCCAAAGCCATAGAAAAAGCATAGAAATTTAAGTTTAATAAATATTGAAAAGTAACTGATGCACACAACAGATTGCTATAGGCACTGCCTATGGAAACAGTGATAAGAAATCAAATCACTAAATATCATGGAATCCCCAAGCTCACTTGCTTTGCTGATCACTACGTAAAATTTTTCAACCAACAAAACAACTAAATAAAACTTATTAAGTACCAAATTCCTTGCATTTTTGATGCACTCATGCCAGAAATATACCCCCTTAATAATAGTTTACCATGAAGTTGACTTATATTCAGTAAACGTACCTTACAGTATCATTTCCTGAAACAAAACCAACAAAATCGGAGCAAGAAGATCCACTCTGCTAATAACCAAAACCCACACCAGTGCTTAACTAAAGCGACTTATTTCATTAAAACACTTAAACTAGAGCACACGATAATTCATACCACAGCAGTTGATACATATGCGGACATTTTTGCACACAGAAGATGCTTTTAATTTAATTTCTTAACGTGCATTTTGCACATATTGTCATACTTTTCCAAATTAGCTGAGGGAATAGTGGGCCATTTTACGTTGGCTGTTATTTATTACCTGCTGTGGGTATGATGACGAAGAAATTGCCTCTGAGATAGAGAGACAGAAGACTGGCACCACCAACGAAGTGGTGAGGCAATTTACAAATTCAGAAGCATGACATAGTGAAAATCAATTTTTTTTCTTTCAGTAGGAGGTAGTACGTAAAGATTCATTAAAGCCAGACACTGAAAATAGTAGAATGAGGATGCTAAAGGTCTGTGTACTAAAATTAAATAGATAAATTTGTATTCTGCATACACAAAGCAATTAGTTTGAGTAGATGTCACTGGTAATGTGAAATAGGTACTGATTAATGGGGGGAGGGGAAAATGGGAGTATGGGTTAGGGTTAGATGAGGTTTTATGGAGCCCTCAGTTTCTAACCAATTGGTTTAAGTCGGGCCAGCCACAGCCTTTTTTCCAGTTGTGGCTCACTGGCTTGTTTTCCCTACTCCATTGCTTATGCTGAGCAGGGAGATAATTAGAAAACCCATAGCTTCACTAAATTTGCTCCCCCACCTTCAAATTTTATTTTACAGCATTCCCAAATTTGAAACTTCTGGTAGAGGTTCTACAGACCCTAAGTCATAAATGACACACATATTGAGAATAAAGAGGCACAATGGCAAGCTTGATATAACCGGACAGCACAGACAGCGAACGGCCATCATGCCCTCAATGTTTGCCATGGCACCCCTAAAAACACAACAGTGCAATGGCAAAGGATGTTGTTATCCCCTTTTCTTTTGCCGTGGGTGCGCACCCTTCCTTTCAGTATACAAACATTCTTAGTACAATTAAGTTACAACTTACAATACAACGCAATCCCAAATTTTGTGTTAGAATTATCCTTAACACTGTGGCTTCTCGAAATACGAGTGGACAAACTAGCATTTTCTTTCTTACCGCATACATGCATATCCCTGAGATCATTTCAGATCTATTTGCCGTCATGCCCTTCACTATTAAAACCCACCAAAGGCATTGCTGTGCCCTTTTTGAAGCTTATGTCAAGCCCTGCAGTGGTGGTACGTACCTTACAGTACAAGTAGGATGGGGTTAAAACAGGACAACTATGCTCAGTGAAAGGTATTACAGTGATTTATATGACCTTAACTATTTTGAATTAGAGATGCAGTATTCCTACTCACTAAACAATTTGACAGGTTTGCACCCTAAGGTTTCTTTTTTTTCTTTGGTAGTACTACAGAATTAAATTAACTTGTGTTCCTTCACAAAACTAGACATTTCATGGTTAGGGGTACATATGTAAATTATAATAGTGATCATGTACTTCATATGAGATATCCACATGTATCAAGTATGACAACCCACAAGAGCTACAGTACCCTACATAAAATACGCTCACAAGTATTTTAACATTTTCACAGGTTGACCTCTGGTGACCTCAAATGACCTCTTGCCCAACACCAAAAATGACACATCATGCACTCAATATGGGGCATCAACATGCCAAGCATGAGATTCATACAACTTTTGCTTGTTGTGACAGTGTTAAAACAGCACTTACAGTTTGACCTACTGTAATTACCTGTAACCTCCACAATAAACAAAAAGACCTTTTACTCAACATGCATTATCCACATACCAAATATAAGATCCCTAAAGTTTACCTTTCTTGAGGTATCATGTTTACAAGCAATGTCAAACACATACACATGCACAACACAAACACACATCACATCGATTCCTTCCACCTACAGCATGGAATCAAAACTGCAGGAAACCTTTCTTCCAAGTATCACTACTTAAGCTCCAAACTCTACTACCGCAACGGTGAATCCCTCCATTGTTAAACCCTTACATGCTACTTCAGCAGCTTTCACACGAAGCAAAAAGCTGAAATGAACCAGCTATTCCATCAATACTTTTCCACTCATAATACTACTCTTAATGACTATTTCAGAGTTCCAGATAAAACATAAACATGATAACCACAGTCATGGCTCAATGCCAACGGATAGCCTAACTGTGATACATTTGCTAAATAGTTCAGTACATGTACAATGTATATTAGCAATTTAATTTTGAAGATCTGTCCTGGAGTATGAAAAAAAAAAAACAAGAAGTACAGTATACACATGTATACAGTAGTGTTCCTACAGAGGGGTAAAGGGGGCTCTTTTTCTTGTCAAATTGTAAAAGGACAAATCTCACATCTACCTGAAAAGGGACTGACATACAGAATGGTGGATATACTTAGATGGAAGGGAACAACAGTTGAAACCAAGTGAAAAAACACACACACACCAAAAGAACACAGCAGTAGAGAATAGGAAGTTAATCTTTCCGCTAGGCATGAAACAAGGGAGAGCTAGAGTAGATGGTTCAGACTACAGACCCTTTTCCAAATAGCAACTGCACAGGATTGTGGGAAAGAGTCTTGGTACACATTGTTTTTGGCCACAGTAAATGGCTCTTTAAAGTTTTCTTTGTCCAGCCCTAGCAAGCCAGAGTACCCCTTCCTCACCTTTGGCATCCCCCTCCTCTACTCCACCATCCCATACCACCTCACCTTCTTTTGTGGAGAAACTAGTGCTGTTTGCAGCTGATGATGCTTATATTAATATTTCATGACATTTGACATTAGCACCACTCCACATCATACATGGTACCACCAGTTGTTTGCTGTTTAATACTTTTGTCAATATATACCCAACTTTAACATATCTGATGACTGCCTGTGTACACACAAAGTCTTGTTTAACAATCTGCAGGAGTAATGCAAAGTTTACTGTGGCTTTGAAAACCATGCAGAACATCTCTACAATAGATAGTTCTCAGTGACGTCACAGCTAGGGGTTAGCAACTGCCATGTCTGACGGCAAACCTGTACACACATGCCGAGGTTGCCCTCAGACATGGCTGAAATAATACACGTGAAAAGCTCCTATGACGTCACGTGAGAACTATCTATAGTCCCTGAAATTTGCATACATGTTTATTGACGAGGACATAGATACATGTCCCTTTTTTATTTAGACTTAAACTTATCACACTATGTAAGTCCATAACTCAATTTACTTTGCACCCTTCAGGCTAGCTTTGTTTTCTAATATAATTCCCCAAATCCCATTAGCAAGACACAACATGATTAATTTGAATATTATACAGTAGGCCTACAGTATATTAGTAATGCTATTTCACTGATCTGAAGGCAACACTGTTGTATAACACAGTTACTTACAAGTATTGTATGTAAACTATCACTAAGTCTTTTGTGTGTATGTTTGAAAACATTACATGAACTCTGCAAATAGGAACGGTACATGTATAAAAGTAAAGCTCCCACATTTTAATCAGATCTATTAATAATTAAAGAAATGACATTAAAGCTATCATTTCATATTCCTTGTTATGGACCCATTCAAGTTAACAAACAACATCACAGCAGATTGGCAAGAGTTGATGAGGCATGCTTAGTGCTTACACTGCCATCACAAGGGAAAGTAAATTCTAATTCATTTACTTTATGTGCGCAATGAAGCACGTTTTACCTGCGCAAAACCTACCATGTACACATACTGTGCTGCGCATGGTCTATACCAACCAGTTCCTACAGTGACGTAACTGTGAATGGTCTAATATGTCCAGCAAACTTGTACCAAGAATACTGTCCTTTAGTTAAAACTGGAAGTTCTTTAAATCCACACTGGACTCTTAATTTAGTTAATTGATGTATATACAGTAGGTGCATTTCAAGGAAGGGTTGGGGAAGAAGTAAACAATAACATTTCAGAAGGGAAGGAGGGAGAAAGACGGGAAGGAGGGGAAGAGGGGGCTATGAAAGTACACAGGGCTAGCATAAACAAAGGACATGAAGCACCTTTATCTTTTCACGGGCGAGATGGGGAAAAGGAAGAATTTCAAATTATGGAAGGGTTCAAAAATCATGACTCTGCTCCAGATACCCACAAGGAAATGCTCAGTCTTGGAGCACCACTGGTATGAAGTTGTAAAAATAACTTAAAAAAAAAATAGTCAAAATCCTAAATTCTGGTGCATTTGATGTTTAAAAATGACATATCAATAAAGCATAGATCATGCTGTGCATCCAACATCATTGGGCTAATACTGGAGCTGAAGAAAGGGGTTTAAATCCACCCCTGCCCTCAGCTACACTCCAGACTATGTGCTCCTATCAATTCAAAATTATTCAATGTCAATGAACCCCTTGAAGAGTTCTTTATAAAAAATAAATCATTTCCATAATTTGCAATAACATACTCCTGCTCCTAATTCATGACGGTTCTTCTTAATCATGTTTTTTCTTTACTTTGATTTTTTTTTGTTTTTGTTTTTTGTTTTTGTTTTTTTTTACATGTCAAATTCATGGTAGATGACTTCTCGATTTACCTTTAATACTGACTGCCATATTTATATTCTGAAGGCATCATGAAAGATACTTGTAAATAAAATATGAGGTTTGAAGGATTTTCCTGTTTCTGGGGTAACTATGTATGCCCTTCAAATATTTATCAGTATCATATTGACATCAACAAATAAGATATAGTACAGTACTTGCAACATATTCCTAGAAATCTGAACAAGATAAAAAATCTGAAACGTCAAAGAAAAGAACCATAAACATGAAATGTCGTGTTGCTTAGTAAATACAGTGTTTTAATCACACACTGCAAACAACGCAATCACACTTGTGAAATACACCGTAAAGTATTACTGTACTGCTGTATAATGCTTCCATGGAACCCTTTATCTCCACCGTACAGTGTCTGCATGCATGCACTCATGCATACAAAAGACAACAAATGGAACAAATTGATATAGAATCCAATCGGTTTTAATGAGTCAGATGTCCTAATAAGCAGCTGTGCTATTTTGTTTTAGATTTACTGTACAAACATCTGACCCCAAATTGTTGGCACTAACTTTCAGTCATTGGCTAATTTTTAAATAGACTGCTACAGATTTCATTTTCACAGATCCAGAGCATGAATGCATAATCCACCTAATTTACTTCAATGCCAAACGTTTCGATTTTATTTTTACTTTTTTTTCAGGTTGATTTTATTTTTTTATTTTTTTTTTTCAGGTTGAAGGAAGACATGGCAGAAGCTGTCTACCAGATTTCATAGAGGTATATATGTAGGGCCCCCGATTTTCCGCTTCACAAAATGGTTAATTCCGTTTTCCACTTTTCATTTTCCGTTTTTTTCCGTTTTCAACTTTCCCTTTTCCGTAGATTTCTGTTTCAGATATAAATGGCAATTATAAGTTTCCGCGATCTTCCGTTAAATTCATTTCCTCTTGCAAGTGTCCCGCATGCACACCTACAAGTTACACACCTGGTTACTGTGCGACCGATCATCTGTCAGATAAATCGGGAATAATATAGTATGGGTAAAATTTTATCACTCAAAGGATTACCACCACCGATTTTGGAAAACTGGAGACGGGACTAAAATACACTTCTAGTTTCTGCAAATAACTGAATAATTCCCCCCAAACACACATTTCTTTAAGTTCCTGCACAAAATATCAGCACTGATAATCAGAAGATTTGCAATATTTAAAGCTCTCCAAATGATAACGATCATCCAATTGTTGCGTCAAAGTTCACACAGTATTACCTACGGTAAGAGGTTTGCATGCCACGGACAGTCAATGCCATACATCTGCATAGTCTACAAACTATACTACAGGGCGACATGCAATGACATCGCTACGTTTTTCCAAGTTCCAGTACGAAATCATATATCATTTTTACACACATGCCTCGTTATTCTGCATAAATTATTGCACTTCCCACATTCCTATTCGTTAAATTTTTAATTGTCATAACACGTGCGTGCATACACGTAAATTGCCAAAACAAGTGCGTCATAACTTCCCAAGAAAGTTTCTTGCGAAGTAGAAGTTCACCTTCGTAGTACACCGAGTACGGTGTCCAATACATAATGCAAGGACAGTGTATTGCCCGCGCTGTTACATGGGGCGTTGATCATGAATGAACTAAGGGAAGTGGCCCCGTGTAAATTCATGCACCGTCACCGGCAATTATCCAGAGAGTTGCAACTTTTTCGATTACGGGAATATATCGGGTTTGCGTTTCATGTGGAGAATCTTTTTAAACGGGACGCACAGTAAGTTCTGGGCAAGACAGTTTACAAAAAATATATTCATATCGATAGGGCCCCATGAGATGCGTACACGAAGTAAATTGAGTGGAAATTTTAGTGGCCTTGAAGTGCTAAGATACTGTAACGTTAGTTACATATTTTTGCAGAGAACCGAGCGGATAGGCTACTAATATTACGTAGCACTACTAACTTAGTACAGTCCAGTACAAAACACGATACACGGAATCTTCCGACGTGATCGGTGAATGAAAACTAACAGTTAGTCATAATAGTTTCACGTCACGTCAAATGTGGGAGCCTTCATACCTACTTTCTGTTCTCGAATCAGATACGTACGTCAGAAGTGTAAAAGTCCTCAAGTGCCCTTGATTTGTGGAGAATAAATTTGTCTATGCTTGGTTAAAAATGCAAAAATCTTGTTCTGTGTTTACTTTTTTGTGGACGCGGTATGAAATCGCAAATTCCGTAATTTTCCGTAAAAAATCGTCAATTCCATTTTTTTCCATATTTTTCCGCGATCGCGGAAAATCGGGGGCCCTATATATGGGAACATGTCAATCCCCTCATGTTGCAAAAGCTATATCATACAGTTCTTAGAAACACAGTTTAGACCAATATAACTGGCTTGTACATACTGTATGCCACATAAATCCAAGCACAGACCCTCATCCAAATAGAAAAATTTTTACGAAGGATTGTAGGATACACTTGGCATGCATCGTTTTTGTCCACAGTGAAACCCCATTGACAAACATGTATGCAAACAACACATATCAAAACTCCATCCCATAATCCTTTGCAATTACTATTTGGGGAAGGGTCTTTAATGGAATATGCAGTAAAATTAACATCAATTTCTCAAGCACTTCTTGATTTACAACATTCTACCCATGCTCTGGCCAAGTAGATTAAAGACGCTGGCATTTGAAGTTACCATGCTTACCAATAGACCCTTTTCCAAAAAGCAATTACAAAGGATTGTGGGATAGAATTTTGGTACACATCATTTTTGTCCACAGTAAAATGCCATTCACAAAAACGAAGCACACCAAAAGTCTATCCCACAATCCTTTGTAACTGCTATTTGGAAAAGGGCCTATGGGGTGATTCTGGGTTTTCTCCTCAGCTCGATACAGTAAGTTGGGTTTTTCAGTCAAGAGCAATCTACTATTTTCCCATCTGAACTGGTCACTCAAAAGAAACCAAATTTTACCTGAATTGATGAGCTGGTTAGTTACTTGACAAGAAGCTGTAATTTATAAGCCATATGCTTCCTCTGTATTTGCCATTACACAGCACTGTAATACAAAGTATTCTGCCCTTAAAGGCCTGAACTGAAAGTGATCACATATTCTACCAAACTGAACTTGAAGCAAGCAGGTATAAAATCATAGCTACACAGAGATGACTAATTTTTTGCTAACATTTACAACCAATTTTCTTCTAAAAAATCTAAAGTATTCATACCTTACTATGAATGCATTACATGAATTGGCATATACTTCACAAGCATTCCTACCAATGCTTTGACAAAAAATAGGCTGGAAATTAAAAAAAAAAAAAAGAAAGAAAAGAAAGAAAGAAAAAAAAAACAACCTAAAACACTGCATTTAATGACTTAGTTGACTAAGCTGTACTGCTTTGGCATAGTGTTCATTAAACACTATCCTCTGAGTGTCATCAAATACTACTAAGATATCATGTTACTGACGTCATGGTTTATGCCTTTCTATAATACATTTTACAAAATTTGATGAAACTTCCTGGGATTGTTCTCTTGCCCTTACAACTCTTGTAGCACACAGGTTATACCTGTAACGGTTTCAATCCAGTGCTTCGATCACCACTTCTAAACAATGCTTATAAACAATTGTACTCTGAGCTGTTTAGCAACCTCCACCTGAAATTGTTAAGTGATGAAAGCTTTTGTTACAGTGCACCTGGATATGTACACAATAGAATGCATTGCCATAGACTCTTTTGCAATTACAAACAATTGTGGGATAGATTTTTGGTGTGCATCATTTTTTGCACAGCAAAATGCCATTGACAAAAACATTGCGTACCAGAACTTATCCCACAAGCCATTGCAATTGCTATTTGGAAAAGGGTCTATGGTGCAAAATGGTAAAGATATAGTAGAAATACAAAGGTGTGGTGCCAAATGGCAAATTGTGCTTCCCAGCCTCCTCCTTAAAGTGTATCTATTCAAAGTCTAGAATTACATGAATACACAGAGGAAAAAATAATCGACGGCATCGACGGCAAAAGCCGCTGTAGCAGCTGGTTTTGCCGCCGATTATACCTATCAACAACGGCACTTTTTTGCCGTCGATCCATCTCAACATTATTGTCAGTCGACCCATCTCTACATTCTCAAATCACTATCCCAATTTTTAAAAGACAAAATCCAACGTAAATTTCTGCAGAAATGTTTAGTGTTTCACAGGACTTTAAAAGTAACAGTAAGATGTCACGATGGCTAAAACAGCCGACATGTGGGCATGGAAAACAATCTGTTATCTCTTTGTCAGATGTGGAAGAAAAATGGTACGTATTTGTTTTGAAATTCTTGCTAGGAGCCATGAGTCGGTATAGGCTCAATATCCCCTCACACTAAAAAAGCGTTAGGCTAGCGTAAGTCCTAGTTTCACTAAATCTGAAAAGTTAGTTTCGTAGTGAGCTTCATACCTACAAACAATGAGAGAAGATTACAAAAACATTGCGAATTGCTGTTTGAGAGTCTCCTACACATGTGTCTCTAATATTTTTGGAAATTTATGCCGAATTTACATTCTAGATACCCCTCCAGATCGTTGTAGCTTCTCTTCAGCACATACACTCATTTAGTGTGTAGAAAGCATTGGTCATTCAGAAGAGCGTAGGCTTGAATTTTGGGAATAAAATCTCTGTGTTTTAGATGTCTAAATATTTATTTGTCATATCACCGGTCACAAAAAATGGTAACCAAATATTTTGACGGATTTTGCCTGCAATTTTGCTAGCCTTTTCGGAATTATTTTGGGAACTTGTGTTCACACTCTTATGGACCCTGTGTACCGTACTTGAGGCAAAAACTTGAAACCCTGTTTATCCTAATTTTTCCGTTGTCCGAACTACCTTTGGTCCCAATGTGTTCGGGTAAACGTGGTTTTACTATACGTCATGACTCAGAAATTGCCCACGGGACCGTATTACCATTGCAGGCCTACTTCACTGAAGGTTAGGGGTGTTCATACGTGCACCCACTAAATCTCATTGGTTGTACAGTTGTACGGAACATCGGATGAAATGCACTGTCGAACATCACATGAACAGTGCAGTGTATGGTAGACTCATACAGTACTCTTGTACATACGGGGTCAGGTACTTCCTAATTCTGCTTACAAATAAATACCAAATTCTTGGCAGTGAGTAAATAAATTTTTAACATCATCTGGAGTTGCAAATGAAGGACTCTGCATGATGTTTAGAGCACCCAACCCCTTTTTATGGTGCAAACATGACTTGCCTTGGCCATGTGAGGGAATTTTGCAAATGCTGTGGACATCCCATAAAATACCGTGGAGAGCTGCTGTCTCCACAGCATTTTTAACAGAAATTGCCATGGAGACATCTAGGGGAATTTTTTGGCCTGATACATATTTTAGAGGTTGGAAAAATTTAAATGAATTTCATTCATCCAACTCCCATTTTCATAGCTTACTCATCTGCTGAGAAATAAAATGTTGAAGTTTATTCAGTTCATTTGAAAAAGTCGATTGCAAATAATTTGTCATGTCCTTCTTGTACAACTCACATTACCTGCTTCTGTTTCCTTTATGAAACTAAAAATGTTTATGTGACTTTGAAAAATTTACCGTTTCCTTGCACAGCATGTTGTACAGAGAGGGTTTTTATAGCAAGTCATCCTATAACAGTACGACAGTGATCACAGTTAGGCGCAAAGTACAGTGGCTTTCATAAAAACAAACAGAAACAAAAAGAGTAATGACATCACAAATTATTTCACAATCTACCATTCATTTTAAATTGAGTCAATATTCAACATTTTATATCCCAGCTCTGGAATGTCCTGTAAAGATGAGAGTTGGATGATTTGGATGCATTTTTCAAGCTTTGTAACATATATATTTGAAATTTTAGACTGTAGGTACACTTTATGTTATCAGGTTAGAGTGTACAGAGAGTCTGGAGGCATTTGAAATTTCCCTAATCTTTTTCATAAACTTGAACTCCCTCCCCTGCCCCCCCCCCTCTTTCCCCTTCCTGAAACTCCCAACCAAGTTCCTTTGTCATATGCCTTACAGTGACAGTGATTACAGGTGGTTCAGTAGTCTGTACATGTATGATAATACCACAAATTCTAATTACCCAACTATGTGAATGCAGTGTTTCATAAAACCATTAAATCATCATTTAGCAGTACTTAAATTATGAACAAGGCTTACCTAGACAGTTCCGCACTCAAGATCATGGTATAAAGTCCTTACTGCATACAATGTAGATATTCATACTGTAGGCATATATCTCAGAAAACATATCACAGGTTAAGGCAGATGGTGTGTGGTCTCCCCAAATTTTCTGTTTAGCAAACAATGAAATGGACTTGCCCAAATATAAAGTGCCATTGCCCTGAAAGAGATGCTTATGAACCTGAATTCTACTTTTATTTGGGAAGGGGGGGGGTGGGGGAGGAGCTGGAGAGGCTTATTCCCCATGAGGCCTGCCTCATGTGCTTTCATATTATAGATGACCTTCACGAACACTTACATGGTACCTCCAGCTTTGTATACATATTTACATTCTAAATGAGACTGGTACCTGCACACCACCAACTTCAGCATACCAGTACTAATTTTTATATCACCTGCAGGTGGAAGTCCTTCCAAGTGATACCTGTACAGTCATTCTATAAACAGTGACCATGCTTGCAAGAACTGGTCATAAGAAAAATATTGTCAGGCACGGACAGGTACATATAAGGGGGAAAGACAGGGGTGAAGCTGTGGGGCAATCGGCAAACCTTTGACTTATCTTTTTTCCAAAAACATTTCTCAACTTCTTACACCCATACAAACCCAGCCAATCCCTATGTTCACTACATGGCTTACTCAATGAAACCAGAACAAAATTCAAGACCGTGAGCTTTTTCAGTAAGTGCTCCAAAACTGTGGAATGCCTTACCAATCTCTGTGCATATCCCCAATTCACTCCCTAATTTTAAAACTGTTTTGAAGACCTATTATTTTAAAGGGAGAAAGCAGTCGGCCCCAAGTTTATTTTCGAAAATCAGCTAAATCTAACAAATCTCCTCTTATTTTGCTCACAAGGATATTTTACTATGTTTCTATGTGAAAACACTGAGTACTGAAGGTAAACCAAGGAGTTATTCTGCATGAATGCAGCAAATAAGTACCAAAATTATAGTCACATGGTTGATAGGAGCCATTCCTGAATTACAGCAGGATTACAGGGTACACTAATTCAAACTGGGGGACTGCATTTTCCCTTTTAAAAACTTGCTTTTACTCTTTGATGAGGTCTTCTGCTGTTTGTTTTGTTAATATTTTAATCTCTTTTGTAAAGTTTTTTATGTTGTTCATTCTTTTCTTTATTTTATTTCTTAGCACTTTTCATTTCACACTTATTACTTTTACTTTTAAAACAGTTTTATGCTTTAATTGAATTCCCTTTTTTTTTGTTCTAAGTATTTTTTACACTCTAAAGAATTCATTTAGAGTTTATGTTTATGGTGTATTCCCGACTTTTTCACTATTTTAACTGTATTTCGTAAAGCCCTCTGAGCAGCTATGCTGATCTTGCTCTTTATAAAAATTCATAATCATCAATATTACCATTATAATTATAATAGTTATTATGGTTAAAATATGGTCATAGTCATTGCCACTGTTTTGTTGTTGTTATTGTTGTTGTCCCTTCCTAAAACTTTCTGCTGAAATCTATTTAGCCTCCCTTTAAGACCTTTTCTGGCCTGGCTGTGGGCCTGCAAGAATTGATTACGTATGAATTACAGTAATTTTCCATTAATGGTTTGCTCCCACTTTTATTCCCCTTATCCTACAGTATATATTTTACTGTAGTTTAACATTCCTTTTTACTCTTACTTTTAAGTTTCATATGAAACTTTTAAGTTGCATTCAATTCAACTTTTATGCCTTGCCTGTAGAACATGTCTCTAATTTTCATTGTTTATAATTTATCAACTGTCAAGAGCCTTCCAACATACCCCAGCATGGAAAGAGTACTATATGTGGTATTAGCAATAATGGTAAAACCCCAAAGAATCTCCTTTTCAGAGTGGCATAATAAAGTTACATCTTTCTCAATTACTTTCAACATGAATGCCTTACCAATTGATCCTGTACTTTATCACCCCCAGCCCCCATCTTCCCAGATAAACTTTCATTATTTCCTTTTTATCCTTTGGTGACAAAAATTTTAAAACTTGAAGAAAAGTAATAACTGAGATAATCAAAGAATGATCCAAAAACAAAAGCCACAAAATATCCTCTTTACAAAAATATCCACTTACCATTTCTTTGTGGTAGTGTTGTAGTATAGGCCGCTGATCCCATGGCTGTGGCCATACCTTCCAAGGTGGCAGCCACACTGACCAAGGCCAGCTTACCGGTACACAATATGACAACACAACATTTGCAACATCCCTAAGCCTAACCAAGTCGGTCTGTGTTGTGACCTAAGCCTGTCCTTGATCAAAAGATACGAAAAACTTGGTCATGCAGTGAGATGCACTCTTAAACATTTGCAAACCTGAAACCGGTGCATTTTTGTATAGGGGTTTTGCAAAATTATTACTTTAAATATTAACATAACCTGCCTCAGATCGCCCAACAGGCCTTAGGTAAACTTCTGAAGCAAGAGGATACAAGACTACGGCTGAGCCTGAGGACTAAGTGTTTCCCCACGAGGATACACCTACGACCTAGGCCTAGCCTGCAGAGCACCAACACTATTTTGAGGGTCAATGTCTCAGGATCCATGCACAATCCCAATGCCCTCCTCTTCTTTGGTAGTTACTTACCTTTATTTGTGAATCCGACTTGTCATGGAAGTCCAGAATCGAGTATGAGTAGAACATGCTTTTTATCACAAATACCATGAGTACAAATTTTTCTCAATCTTATCTGGATTAAAGTCAAGCAGCTCCTTAGTCCCAATCTTCACAAATCCACATGTACTCTATGAACTTTAAACTGTACAAAAACAAGTCTAGCTGAATCTAACTACTGTACTGTATGATTTAAAGCAACATATGCTTGGAGAAATGAAGTTGTACTAACACTGGTGTAGATACTGTACTTGTATTCCATTACAACCTATGATCTTTAAACACCAGTGGCTAATTCCATCTACTGTGCAACATGGTATTAATTCAAGAAATTTTTTGCTGGTTGGAAATGAAATGCATGGTAAAATTCATATCAGTGTGAGTGATAGTGCAGACCCCAACAGCCTATACCATGACATTTACACAGTATGCAGTACTAGCAGACATAGTTTAAACAGTGATAAAGTATAGGCCTATTTATTTTGTGGATTAGGCAGTTGCTAGGAAGAAAGGGTGAATGAACATCAGGAATCGATCTGCACTTTGTCCATGAAGCTAATAGACTTTATGCATATAATGCCACAGAACAGAAAGAGTGCCCTCGGGCTGTCACGCAAAGATAAGTGTGCATCATTACAATTTACACCACCACAAATTCAGACAGCTGATTTGTGTATCAGTCGGATACTCGCAAAAGTCGACCTTCTACATGTGCATGCGAAGTCTGTATCATATCTACAGTGTGCTACATTGTTTGCCCTCTAAAATAATGCCATGTGAAACCAATGCATAAGGTCTACAGTATTATTAAACCTGACCTTCGTCATGTTTTCGCATCTTGGGGACCATGCTCTGGGCATAAAGTGAGGGCAGTGTACAGTGTACTGTACAATACTGCAGCTTCCAGAAATGTGAAAAATTGAGTTTAATAGTCATGTAAATTCAGTGCACTTGCAATGGCCTATCCATTCCTCAAGGTTCATGTTTTACTTCTTTTCAGGTGGGATGGGGCTTTTACAGTAGATGTCTTGGGAAAATTCAATCCCAATAAAAATTTAACAGGCATTATGCTGGGGATCCACAGGCGCTTTGCCATGTTGCAGTTTGAATGACAATCACTTTAGAGGAGGGAAGGGCCATTAAATTCACAACATCTGGTACTTTTCTGCCCTCCTCAATGTCTGTCTAGGGAAATTTTGGCTGCTGAGAGAGAGAATTGTACCAGATCATGCTCATGTTTGTTGAGTGCTAATTGTTCTTGTGCAGTGCAGCCTCATGATCAAACTACTTTAATGGGGCCTTTTTCATCCCACATCCCTCTTGAAAAAAGTGGGGCAATATTTGATGCAATTTAGCTGGATTAGTGAAAACGGTTTTTACCTGGTGAGATCCAAATATACCCATATGTTCAAGTTACCATTGACTTTACAGCACATATACCTTGTTTGTTCACATGTGAATTTTATCAACTACCACATTACAGTAGTAGATACTGAAATCTGAACATGTCTGATGTCACCTGACACAGGAAGTTCAAAGAAATTGAAATGTTTCACTACAGATAGACTTTCATTTCTGTAAAATGTTTCTGCATTATGGAAAATATTTCAGTGCCTACAGTAGTTCTGTTCCTAGTGTAAATACTGTATATCGGACAAGTTCCAGGCATAAAGTGTTGCCTTTATCAACAATCATCCCCAACCTTGCTGAGTGGAAAAGCTTTCTATTGTCACATAACTTATAAGGGTTAAGTTCACGTGGGCACAAGAGATGCCAACAGACTTGTAAAGCAGACTTGTTTCTTTATCTGTAAGCCTACTAGCTTCAGGTCTAGAATTAAATGAAGACCAAGGAGGCCATGGCCCACAACCTTTATAATTTTGCAATGTCTTTGGTGTCCTACTAAGTGACTTTCTTTCCAAAGCCAACATAGCCTTTGTGCCCTTCCCAATAAAACATTAACTAGGCACGTACCAAATAACAAAACATCTTTTGTTTCGCCTGGGTCCCCTTTGAGATATAGAAATATGCACCCTAAAAACTAATACAAAAATGGCCTTGCCCTCGTGATGTCTTTAATACTTGAAGCCCTGTAACTTCATCTGTTACCACTGAACAACCCCATCTGCTACAGAATACTATCTGGCAATGTTCAGATCCTATCTTAACGACACCCATCCTACCTCATTTAACACTTGCTTTAAAGGGCAAGAGCAGTCCCCCAAACTTATTTTGAAACAACAGCTAATTTTCACTTTCTTCTTATTACTCTCTCAAGTAACTTTCATGATAATTAAGGACTTTAATATTGCATATCCAAGGTAAACCATGAGTTACTCCCTATAAACTTTAGAATTCAGTGAGAAAAATGTTGTCACATGATTCTCAAGAGCCATTCATGAAATAGGTTAGACTACTACACTAATTCAAATTGGGATGACTGCATTTTCCCTTTAAGTTGTCCTCACTTCAATCGTTCAAAAGTTGTGATAGGTACGGTAAGTCAGAAGCATAGATGGCTTTAATAAGCATAGTAGATTTAACAAGTTAAAGCGAATTAATGTCAGTTCACACCACTATATTACATTTCAGGCCCTAGAAAAAAATTTTCACTACCCTAGAAATATTTACGTAAAAGTAACTACATGTACATCTCACCCCCCCCCCCCCATCCCTTCCTAAAATTTTCTGCTGAAATCTTTTTGGCCTCCCTTTAACACCTTTTCTGGCCTGGCTGTGGGCCTGCAAGAATTGATTACGTATGAATTACAGAAAATCACCAAGATCTAATTCTAACAGTAACATATATATGCTAACTTTGTATAATACAATATCCACAACAAACAGATAAATAGTTGTATTTATACTCACTTTCATTTTCCAATTGCTTTGCACACACTAAACCACACAGGTTGCTGTGCAAATTAGGTTCGCTATGCAAGTACTATTACAACCACAGTCTCAGTAGTACATAATACAAAGTGATTAATTTTTCTGTATCATTTTAGGAAACAGCAAGCTTTGTGAAGCTGCTAGGAAACTTTCATAGCAAGGCCAGTTTACACCTTTGGCGTTGATGAAATCAATTCACCCAGACAAAGAGTGCAATCCTTTAAGTCCATATTTGGAAGAACTGAATAAAGTGTTCACATTTAATATTCCTCACAATTTAATGTCAGTGGCAACATTATGTCCTCTATTAAAAAGGTGGTTCACAACCTTCAGTCAACTTTATGGTAAAAATTCACTCAATTCCAACTGAAAGAGTTCATTTGTTAAATGTTGCATAATTGGTCTTTTCAGGAGGGGGGGGGGGGGGAGGGGCTGGGGAAAGTTTTAACTTGGATGTGGGGAGGGGGGGGGAAGCAATGAAGGAAGGCTCCAGTTCTGAGTAACCTCTTCCTCCTTTGAATAGTCACAAATGATCAGCATCAGGGTCATGCACTTTCCTGAATATTACTAGAGTTGGAAAATATGCAAATTTGTGGTAGGGAGCTCATAATATCCCAGCACACATTTGATTCATGAAGTAACATACATACCTTCAATACACAGATTATGAGACATAGTAATTGCTTTAATAGTCATTATGTCTAGTAAGTTTTCAGGTAGTACTATTTCCCAGCAAGCAACTTCCCAGACTGCCAATTACTATTATTATTATTTTTTGAATATTATGCACTGAATTCTCCTATGGTACTTCCATTATGAATTCCCAAAAAGTAGAGTAGGCTCTTGAAATATGTAAAATGATACATGGCTTCCATTTTACACAGATTCAGAGGTCACACTGAACAAAACGAATTGGTATTACAGAAATATGCAAATATTATACCCTTTTGATTAGCATCGAGTCTGCACAGTATGTTGCTAACCTACTTAAGCCCTCTGGTAAATTCACGCACACATGCACGGCTGTCAATACCTATATCATACACACATAGATCTAGCAATCCTGCCTCTTCCCTTTCTCCTTGTTGATCCAGGGTGTCAAACTTCATCTTCTTTTCGCTGTTGGCTAGGTCACTTCGTTTTCTCATGTTTGTATCTTAATACACTAATTGACGTTGTTTCGTGCGGAGGCCTCACCGGCCGTGCATAGCAACAAGGAACAGAGGAGCCACTTTTTTTATTTGATAGTGGGAAGCAATAATGTGAAGGTGGCTTGTGTTGTCACTACCTCAAGTGTTATATATCTGTAGTTTCTGACACTCGTATGCTGTACAGTAAGTGATAAAACCTCTGTGTAGAATGATTGGGCATGGTGCATACTACGTGTGCTAATTTTTGCAACTAGAGACACAAAATTGATTTACAGTACAATTCACATGAGAGTTTGAAATTCCAAGTGCATGTCACATGATATGATTTTAATAAACATTTTATGAATACTAATGCCGTACCAACAGCGATTATGTACAATTTAATCAACCTGCTAAATGCCTTCTTTTTTCCTAAAACTTGGTAAACAAGCTAATTAATACCAATCAATTGAATGAATTACATGTTACTTTCACTTAAGCAAAATAGGCCCTTTCTGTGTGCCATGGTGTCCATCCCTCCGACTAAGTTTTTCTGTGCTCAATGGTGGCTTTTGCCAAGCCCTGTATTCAGTGATTTTGCCAGCCCATAACTGTACAACTTTTGTCACATTTAAAACAAAACGGTGTCAGACAAAAAGGTTCTAATGAGCAGCAGTTTCTGCACAGGTCTGCATTTCAAAGTAATCAATTAGTGCAATTTTTCCAAGGATTAATCATCACAAATTCTGAATTTCAACCCAACTGCAGTATGCAGTATATCCCATTCCCATTAAAAAAAAATATCCTTATTTTTGACAAATACAGCACTTTATACTAAATTCCAATTTTTCCGACAACCTCCATCCTTCTTCGAGACCACCTCTTCAACTGTTCAAGATCAACGATTTAGAAATGTTCCATTTGAAAATTGATCTTACTAAACCACTGCCGGCATGTTGCAAGTACTCATTTTGTACTTGCACAAGTTCATGAAAAAAGATGTGTACAGTACACATACTCAATCTAAAGACCTTTGAGTAGGCCGCCTCATGACATAGTGCTTACACCACAAGTCTTGCTATAAACAACACACTCTTTTAAAGGTCGTGTGACATGCCACCAAAAAGAGCTGTTTCACTTGTCAGTTAAAGAATTAAGTCCTCCAATCAAAGATCCGTTGGAATTATTTCAATATCTTTCACCGTTCTCAAAATATACGTCTTCAAAGTTTGAAACTAATTACCTATGCAAAAATAATGATGTGGAGTGTGCTGCACAGTGTTATGATTTCTTTTGTTAACCCTATATAAATTATCTCTTAATTACTGATCATATAGATTACAGTTTGGTGAGTGATATCAATATTTTTCAAGGAAAAGATTGGAACTTTTATAATAAATCCCAAAGAGAATAACAATGCTACCAGTGTCCTTGAAATTAAGGTTGAAAAACAAAAGCTAACATGTGCCATATATGGCATGTCCCTCTTTCGATGTCACATATTTGCATATTCAGCTCATGAAAATATTCATGATACAAGTGTGAAACAGAAATTTCCCTGTAAAATGGTCAATATTTGACGGATTTTAATGGAAATTGCGGCTATTTTCTGGATTTTAATGCTTTTAACATCAAATATCCAACTATGTTATTTTCATGTCACACGACCTTTAAAGCAAGGATGGACAACATTCCAGTGGGCACCAGGGCAGGAAATAACACATCATGTGGGCAAGGTTATTTTCATAGGTTGCTCTAGGAGCACATTTATGCATCCCAAAGGTTACCTAGAACCAACTAATAGATTTTGTGTTACCTGGTACATGTTTGGTTGTATTTTGTTAGGAAGGACACAAAGGTCAAGGTAGCACCACGACCACTGCCAAAATATGAAGGCCACACCACCTCCATCCCATCCCCCAGCAGCTAGCCAGCCATGGGGCAAATTTAAAGGCCAACTACTTGATCTATGGTGTGGGAAAAGGCCTAAAAACTGTAAAGTTTGAAATCCAGATTACAAAAAAAAAAAAACAAGAGCCCAATGGGCACTGTGGTTCCTTGCTGAATGTAATGAAACTGAGCCAACTACTGAATGAACCAGCATTTCTGTTGATTCACAAAATCTGCTCTGTAGACAATGCACATCTTGTGTTAACACATTCAAGCATAAATAAATTGTTCTGAAGAAATACAGCCTACAGGCACTTCAGGGGATATCAACACAGACAGTATACAGTTACAATTTGTTTTATTCAATTAAGCAATCACGATTCATGCACGCTCAATGGTATCTGATCCAAATGATCAGTAACTTGGTTCTCTTTATAAAACTAACAACCCATAGTAGCATTTAATTAATCAATTCTAATTTCCAAGTCCTGCAAGCTCACATGTCCTAATCTAAGGACAAATGTTGTCTGTATAGTGAACTTTCACAACAGTCCTCTGCTTTGTGGGCTGAGAATCTTCTGCAATATTAAAAAGTAGTACTTGATGCATGTTTTCATAATGGCAGGATTATGGATTAAAATCATAATACTATAATTTCAATTAAAACTGAGATACTTAGCATCTCTGAAAGATGTCCCACATCTTTCAGTCAATGATACAGTTTTGTGCTTATATTTTTTGACTTTAGGAATTCTTGGGAATTTGCTTTTTGGCATTCTGGTGATTTCAACTCTGACATCCAACAAATCTCATATGGGTTTTCTGCTAGATTTAATGCAACACCTCAAAGCAAAAATCTATTCAAGCCTCCTACACTGAGATATAGAGTTGAAAAGGTTTGCAGAGTTTGACCTCCAGTGACCCCAGATGACCTTTGGTCTCCACCAAAATTTTTTCCCCACCATAAGGCATCCACTAAGTATGAAATTTATCCAAGCTTCCTACCTTGAGATATTGTGCTAACAACAAGGTTATCAGTTTTTGACCCTTGGTGACCCCAGATGACCTTTGACCTCCACCAAAAACTGTATGGCACAGCTTCTCACTATGGTGGATCTATATACCAAGTATGAAATCTATCCAAGATTTTTTCCTTGAGATATTGCGTTAACAAGGTTTTCAGTATTTGACTCTCAGTGACCCCAAATGACCTTTGACCTCCACCAAAAATGACAGGATTCATCTTCTCACCATAAGTCATCCACATACCAAGTATGAAATCTATCCATGCTTTCTACCTTGAGATATTGTTTTAACAACAAGTTTTCAGTGTTTGACTGCTGGTGACCCCAGATGACCTTTGACCTCCACCAAAAGCTACAGCATTCATCTTCTCTCCATAATGCATCTACATACCAAGTATGAAATTTATCCAAGCTTCCTACCTTGAGATATTGTGCAAACAAGGTTTTCGGTCTTTGACCCCTGGTGACCCCACATGACCTTTGACCTCCACGCAAAACAATAGGGCACACCTTCTCACTATGACAGATCCATATACCAAGTTTCAGTTTAGTCCAACTTTCCCTTGTTGAGTTACAGTGTACCGAAGCAAGTGTCACACACACACACACACACACACGCACACATACCCGTTTACGGCGCCGATCGGGGACATACACAAATAATGTGCAAAGTGGGGACATCCTCTTCCTCCTAGTGAATCGGGGACAATTACAGGTTTACACACCAGGAAATGGGGGATACCGAAAAAACTACACACACATTTACACATGAATGAAGACTTAAAACATGCAATTGGGGTACTACCTCAGATCAATCTGTAAAGTTGCAGGCACATATGTGACACCCCACTTTGCATTATTTTAGGCATTCTAGAAACGGGGATATCCCCATTTCGCGGCGTATCCCCATTTCACTAGTATTTTTTCCTGTGTGTATCCCCGATTCACGCCCTAAACAGACCCACACACACACATACACACACACACACGCCAAGCTGACTACATAGGTTCCTTTTGCTAACGCAAGGAACCAAAAATGGTCTGGTATGTACCATAGTGTATTCAGTTATAATACAAAACATCACTTAGCAAAAACTCATGCCAATGCACCATGGGAAATGGGATAAAATACTGTACAGCCAATTTCAGTTGGTTCTTCAACCAACTGAAATCGATGGCTCTCATCGCATCGGAAAGCCTGAGCCTAACAAATCAAGGCCCATCATCGTTAAGTTTTGTAGTTACGAAACCAGAAGCCGTGTAATGAAAAATCGAAGAAACTGAAGGGCACGCACATTGTTGTTAGAGAGGACCTCACCCGACCCAACCAGGAACTGCTTCAAGCGACCAAAGCCCACCCCCTTGTAAAATCAGCGTGGTCCCATGACGGTAAAATTATAGCACTATTATCCAAGGAGGATACACAGTACACAAAGAGAATTTGGGGTCACAACGATCTGCAGCACCTGTGATTTAATTACTTATAGAAACCAAAGGTATCAACTTTTTTTTTGTAAAGTATGACCCGTTTTCCTCTGTTATCTTCGTTCATGTATTGTTTTGTTCTCAAGTTTGATATTACAGTGAATCACATGATCTTTATGGAAGCATGCATATACTTACGTAATGTAACTACAGAAATTTCCATTCTTCAAACACTGATTTCTTCTGGTTTGTTTCTATCTTGTGGCTGCAGTCAAAATTTAACTCTGGTAAAGATTGCGTTCTATTTTAATGTCATAATACTATGTCTAGTATTGAAGTAAGAAACTTCTGCCACATTGAGACAGACCTCCTGTCGCAAACTTCCTTCCATCATGAGGTAGATATGCAAAGTGTCGACTGTAATTATTATGATAGCGACACATTTAACCAAATTCCTGCTGATGGACCCACCTTTTCTCTTTTTCATGTAAACAGCCGCAGCTTAAATAAAAATTTGGAGTCATTCTTGGACTTCCTTTCTACCCTTGATCATGATTTTTCAGTGATTGGGTTCAGTGAAACTTGGCTAGGAAATAACAGGTCCCCACTTGTTCAAATAGAGGATTACATTTTTGTAGAAAATCATAGAACTCTCAGAAAAGGGGGTGGTGTGGGTTTGTTTGCTTCTAACAAGCTAAGTTTTGTCAAGCGGGATGACATATCTGTTTTCAATGATATAATAGAGAGCGTATTTATCGAAATAAAAGCTTCAAATGGGAAGAATTACAATTCACCTATCCTTGTTGGAGTAATTTACAGACCTCCTCATGGTCAAGTCCAGTGTTTTAATGATCACCTGAGTGAACTCTTAAGTAAGATTTCAAACGATAATTTGCAGAGTTACATCATGGGTGACTTCAACTTTGACCTGCTCAAAAGCAGTTCCTCTGATTTCTTGCAACTACTTTACTCTAACAATTTCCTTCCTACTATTACTACAGTAGGCCTACTCGTGTAACTGACCAAAGCGTTTCTCTAATTGATAATATTCTTACAAATACTACGTGTAACAGTAATTACAGGACTGTAGTCTTTATCACAGATATAAGCGATCACTTCCCAATCTTTCTCAGAACCCATCCATGTCAAGATAATGAAGAAAGTGGTTTTTATGCTAGGAATTATTCTGAAAGTAATTTCAATTACTTTATGAGTACTATGCGTAATATTGAATGGAATGTCATTAATGAAATTGTAGATGTAAATGACGCTTACAACACCTTTTTTTCTATATTTGGTAATCACTATGAAAAAAGCTTTCCCGTGTCTTATGTTCGTCCTAGAAGGAGTCGTAAGAAACGACATCCTTGGATAAGTGCTGGTATCTTGCAGTCCATTAAACGTAAAAACAAACTGTATAAGAAATATTTAAGAGATGCATCCGATGATGGGACGCATTTTTGAATTTATCGCAACAAGTTAAATCATGTAATTCGTATTGCTAAGAAAAATTATTTTTCTTCAAAATTTAATAGCTGTAAAAATGATCTGAAGCGCACCTGGGAGGTTATTAACAACGTACTACATAAAAGTAAGAAAGATAAATTCTTATACCCGACATCGTTTTATCATGGCTATGGTGAAATAACTGACAAGAAGACAATAGCAGATGCTTTTAATGATTTCTTTGTTAATGTAGGTCCCACGCTTGCCTCTTCAATAAAGAGCAATGCGAATGCTAGTAAATATTTAAAAGGTAGCAATCCTTCAACTATGTATCTTGCTCCAACAGACGAGAATGAAGTTGTCAAAATTTCTATGTCTTGTTTACAGCCCAACAAGGCTGCTGGTTTTGATGGAATTAAGCCTGGTATTGTGAAGAAAGTCACACCTTTAATATCCAAACCACTTATATTATCAACAGGTCGCTTGAGACAGGTATCGTTACTGATCATATTAAAGTAGCTAAAGTCGTACCTATTTTTAAGAAAGGCGATCCAATGCATTGTGATAATTTTCGCCCAATTTCAATTCTATCTTGTTTCTCCAAAATATTTGAAAGACTTGTCCATAATCGTCTTTACAACTTCTTTACAAAATCCAATGTTTTATACAACGGACAATACGGATTTCCGCCAAATCACTCTACTGAGCTAGCTCTTGCCCACGCAATAAACCACTTGAATACAGCCCTAGATCAAAACAAAAAATCAATCGGAATTTTTTTAGACTTGTCAAAGGCTTTTGACACGATTGACCACGCAATTTTGGTGACAAGACTTTTCCATTGTGGGGTCAGGGGTTTAGGATTAGAGTGGATTAAAAGCTTTCGCTCCAATAGGAAACAGTTTGTGTCTTTCAATGGAATCAACTCTGAACTATTAAGCTTAAGATGTGGTGTTCCTCAAGGATCCATTTTAGGTCCTTTACTTTTTATAATTTACGTGAATGACTTACCTAACGTTTCAAATACTTGTACTCTTGTTCTTTTTGCAGATGATACTAGCATTTTCTTTACAGGTGATGATATCAATCAATTAAAAAACACTGTATGTACTGAACTAAATCAATTCCATGAATGGTTTTCTGCTAACAAGCTATCCCTAAATGTGAAAAAGACAAATTTTATGCTGTTCAGTAAAGCCGATTACAGTAATAGACCTAACATAAGCGATATTAGAATTTTCATGAATGGTGAATCATTGCAAAAAGTTGATTGTACTAAATTCCTAGGGGTTTTGATTGACCATGGTTTAACTTGGAAGCCACATATTGATTCCATAAGTGTTAAAATTGCCCAGTGTACTGGAATTCTGTCGAAGCTTAAGCACTATTTACCAAGGAATATCCTTCGTTCCCTATACCTCACCCTCATCTTGCCACACCTTTCATACTGCCTGCCAGTCTGGGCTGGAACAAGTAAGAAACACCTGACCAAACTTACTACACTACAAAAGAGGGCGATCAGGCATATTTGCTGTGTAGACTCAATTGAACATACTAGTAAACTTTTTTTCTTCCCTAAATTTGTTGAAGTTTACTGACTTAATCCACATTAAAGAAGTAGTCTTTACTTTCCGCATTGTAAATAATCTTGCCCCACCGTACTTCCAACAAATATTCACATTTAACTGTGATACACACGGCCATAACACAAGCAGTCTAGATACCTCCGCTTACCACGTTTTAACTCAAAATTTCTGAAGCAAAGTTTACGTGTAAGAGCATCCTCTACCTGGAATACGCTTCCTAATGAAATCCAACGCTGTAAATCAATTTCCTGTTTTAAAAGTAAGTATTTTAAGCATTGCATAGAAAACTATTGATCAAGATGTAACTCATGCAACATTCACATGTATGTATGTTCACTGTATATTGTTCATATTGTTTAGGTTAATGTTCTTTTTTTTTCTGCTTTTGTATTTCTTACAGGGAGTGCTCTGCTCTACAAGCCTACCAAGGTTTTTAGAGTACTTCCTTTCGTAACCTGCTTGTAACTTGTTATAATACTCGTAATCATTGTTATTATTGTTCGTTGCGAAGAAACAAATAAATGAAATGAAATGAAATTATATTAAACTGTGCTGCTTTTGTACAGTAATGTACCAACCTGCACATTTTCCTTTGCTTTAAGCAGAGGGATCATTTACGGCAACCCAGTGTTGCACAGTAGGTGTACAAGTTAAGCATCCCTTGTTGAGCAGACTATCCAAACTTAGGGCTAATATGACCAATGGGACACAGTTTGCTGGTGCCTGGCTTGAAAGATACATCTACAGAAAAATGCACACCAGCTAAGTACTGCATTGCTGCTGTACAGGAGTGATCTATAAAATATTATCCTAAGCCCAGAATTTAGGCAGCAAGCCATCTTGCCATCATTTCCAAAGCAGGTTGTACAAAAAGACAGGACTGAAAATAATAATGACAACGACAGGGATAAGAACAACGACAACTACAACAACGATGATAATAATACATTGCACTTATGCCAAACAAGGAACAAAAGTGTAGCTGCTCTACAGGCTGTAAGTGCTTAACAAAAACAAATAAGACATGAGGGCAAGGCCATTTTCATGCTAACATTTAGGGCACACTTAAATCTGGTGAATGTTTGGTTCTATTTTGTTAGGAAGGGCACGGCCAATATGGCCTTGGAAAGTTACAAAGTATGCCATTATGTATTAAGGCACCAAGGCCATCACCAAAAATATGAAGGATATGGCCTCCATAGTATTTAACTATTTCCAGGCCTGGAAGACTGCCAAAATTTCAGGCAACAGCTTCTAAAATAAATATTAAACTCCGTATCACACTGTGTAAAATTCCCAAAGTCCTCGCAAGCTATGGAATAGAGCAAACTTTCTATGGGGTTTGTCCCTTTAATTCCTTCCCCTTTCTCTTCCCATGGCTCTTGCAGCAGGCTCCATGAATCCCTTCTGAAATGGCCTCCTCTTCAAATGATGGATTCATCATTTCATTGTCCATTAGAGCATGTGCTGCTGCAATTTGGACACCCACATCTGACATTTGTGCCTCAAAGCCTTACTACAACATCAACAATACAGTACAAGGTCTCTACAATTAATAGTTTCTGCTCTGTAGGCTCTAGTCAGCAATAAAATTCTTGCCTATTTACAAAAGTTTCACAACATCTAGCAGTAAAGGGAACTTGTGAAGTACTGGTTGCCATGTGTAAATACCATTACTGTACTAGTAGTCAGCTCTGAGGTGAAGTCCTGCCTGACAGACCTTTGCATTTATATGCACTGGCAAAACATGCAGGCTGTAGCCAGATCATAAGTTGAGGTGTGTCTGTCTGTCTGTCTGTCTGTCTGTCTGTCTGTCTGTATGACTGACTGACTGACTGACTGACTGACTGACTGACTGACTGACTGACTAATTGACTGACTGACTGAGTGAGTGACTGACTGACTGACTATCTAACTAACCACTTCCTGCCTAAAGGCAGACACCCATTTAACACCTATCATCCACTCATCTGTACACACCTTTTAGGTTTGAGGTAACCAGAATTGGTGGAATGGTCACAGAGCTCAGTAACATTGTCAGGGTAGTAACATTAGCAGTAACAGGAATAACATTGTCACACTTAGTAACCCTAGCAGCAGTAACAGTATAAACAGCTGTAACACTGCTCAGTATTAAATGGTAATAGTAAAAGTTGCTTTGACAAAAGCAACAATGATTACACACTGCATTTCTACCAGACTTGTTGTGTGAGCAATTGTCATGAGAGTTCAAGTGGACTGTCTATGGTTGCGAGTATGAGTAAATGTCTCCTGCATGAGCATAAGTACAAAAATTTGCATTAGTCCCAATGCATAACTTTCAAAGTATGTCAGTACCAGTATAAGTACAAAACCATTCTCATGAGTCAAGTGGTTAGAGCATCTGACTTGCAGCTGGAAGGTCTGGGGTTCGACTCCTGGCCGGGTCATACCAAAGACTTTAAAAATGGAACCTACTGCCATTGTGCTTGGTGCTCAGCACAAGCAATGGAGTAGGGAAAACAAGCCAGTGAGCCACAACTGGAAAAAAGGCTGTGGCTGGCCCAACTTAAACCAATTGGTTAGAAACTGAGTCGTAAAACCCCATGAGTACAAGTACACGCAATTGTCCAGAACTGTAAATATGAGTACATGAGTAAGAGAACATACTCACTATACGTCTGAATTCTACCGGTATTAAAATGACTGTAATTTAAGATTTACATGGGAGAAAATACAATCTGCACAGTTCAGTGCAATACCTTCCTTTAAACATGTACAGTAACCCTATTTTACCAGCCAATCCACCCATTCTCAAGAGCGTGTAGTATGCTGTAATACATTACATGTCTACTGCACAGACACAACTCCAATGTTAACTTGTAATTTATGACAAACAATCATCCAATGTATGCTATACCTAGAAGGATTGCTGTAAACTTGACAACTTATCCCATAAATCCAAAGTTCTTTGAGGGTATCATTATCGGTAAGCCATACAAGATTTATAGAAATCTCTGAGATTTATGGATATTTTCAGATCAGTTTTATGAAATGAAGATGTTTACAAGAAGACTGTCAAAATTTGAAAAATTGCTCTCTGTTTTCAGGAATGAAGACAATATATACTCTCAGTAATACTTATACAACTATAGTATCATATCTCATCCACAGGAAGTCACGGTGGATGATTTTTGTACACAGTATGTTGTACAGTATGGTGCAGTATGGTGCTTACTATGTACAGTAGTTTACAGTGGAACACTACAAATCTGCAGGTATGTACCCAGGAATTCTAATGTGGCACATAAACAGAAACCCACAGACACTGTGTACTTAATATTAATGAGCTTTATTTACATACTTGTGGCTGTACATACTATACCAGTCCCAGTGGTGTACCCAGGATTTCTCAATGAGAGGGTGGGGCACTACTGAATGGTCAGCCAGGGCAAAACAATGCATGTTTGTATACAAAATACATGAACAAAAGGGGTACATGCACCATCACAGTGCATGGACCAACTTGTGAGGAGAGTGACCTGCTTTTTAAACATGGATTAAGGATTAAAAAAAGCAAATATTTGGAAAATTTTTTGGTCCTTTTTTTTGGGGGGGGGGGGGTGCCAATTAAGTGGGAGGTGCACCCCCCTTTCCTTGGTACAGTATCTACCACTGAGTCCTAGTGCTAAGGTGTAGTCAAGTTGTACTGATCTTCCTAGTTGTGTGTGTATACGTAGCACTGTGCAAGGGCAGTAAGGCATACAGTATGTATTTTTCTACAGTATTTTTTCAATCCAACCAGTCATCTTGTGGATACATTGTTTAATTTCCCTCAGATTTCTATCACAATTTGCAAACAAAATGATTATGGCTCTAACACTTAAGGACATCGGTTTTAGGCCATGAGCTGGTCAAGAAAAAAAAAAGTCTGCTCCTCAAGCTTCAAACAATCAGGAAGTTATGGTTCAAGATCTACACAAGTTTGTATCAGGATTCATGATTTATACCTTGGATTTGCTTTATAAATACTTCCACTGCCATCATGACAAAAACCAACTCTGTCCTACTTCTATGGTGAAATTGAAGTTGACCATATTTGGCAAGTCTTGTGACTCTAGTCACTCCACACCCCTCTCCCTCTGAAATAAATACTAGCATATAAAAGGCTTTGTGATTAGTGTCCTGGCTCAGAAATGAGAATTTCAGAGATGAGTGATGAAGCACAATACCACAAGGGAGCTGTAAGGGATGGAGAAAATGCTTGTTCCTCCTTTGAAACTTAGAATTTAATTACAAGAATATACAGTATACTGTATTTTAGAGTTTAGAAAGTGAATTTTATTCATCCACCTCCCATTTTCATAGCTTACTCCATTGCTGAGATATAAAGTGTTGAAATTTATTCACTTCCTTTGAAATAGTCAATTGCACAATAATATGTGAAGTCCTTCTTGTACAATTCACATGAACTGCTTTTATTTCCTTTTGAAATTAAATTGTTCATAGTACCTTGAAACAATTACAGATCCCTTGCATGGTATATTGTATGGCAATCTACCATTTTAAATTGAGTGAATAAGCTTCAACGTTTTACATCTCGGCTCAGGAATATACTGTGAAGATGGGAATTGGACCATGTGGTTGCATTTTTCAAGCTTTGTAACATATATTTTTAAATTTTACAACTTAGGTACACTTTAATTCGGTGTTATGAGTTACTTCATTGTTTCCCTTTCTGAGTAAGCAACAACTGCCACTATACAGTTGGCTACCTCATCTTCAAAAAGATTTGGCTGGTCTCAGCATAGCTGGAAAAAATCAGCAAAACGGGAAACTCCTTGCCGGGAATTTTGCATCTCGTGGGAAATCCCACCGCATCAAAAAACAAAGAAAAAAATCTACAATGATGTGAAGATTGAATATGCAGAGAGTGCTCAGCACCCAGACAAAAAATGTACCACCCGGACAAAAAGTTGAGCCACCTGGACAGAAATTATCAATTTAAAACCTTAAAACTGAGCAAACAGTAATAATTTCAGTTTGAACATTGACTAATGATAATCAGAAATTGTATTTAGTCATCAAAGATGGCCATAATTAAGTTTATCATCTATTTTAGCAAATATTTTCAAAGAGAACACCCCCTCAATTGACTTGACACTATTAACCTTTAACCTTCGGAGCACCCGTACAAAAATTAAATCAGTGGAGAACACTGACTCACAACTGAAAAATCACACCTTTGAGATTTGGTGAGAAGATGTTTTTGCCCCTTTCCTGTAGTGTTGGGCGATATTGACTTTTCCATCATGATAACAAAACAAAATTTATCTCGATAATTCGATATTCACAAAAATTTTCATAGATACAATTCCCCTTGAAGTTCACTGCTCATACATGTTAGAATATTCAAGGTCATGTTAAATCATGAGTCATTTCCCCCATCCAAATTGGGGCCCAGTCTAGCCTTACAAACTGTCACAAAATCTTTAGTTTTTTGGTCTAAGAGATGATTTATATATACTGTCTCTCCATGATTTTTTTCAAGAATTTTACGATTATATCGATTTTTTCCAATTTTCAATTTTCTTCTCTTGCAATAATACCGAATCTAACCGGGTTAAAACCGGTATCGATATAATAATCGGTTTACCAAGAAAGCCTACTTTCAGTGTTGTAGTATCACACAGCAGTAAGTAATGCATGCACGCACTATATATCTCTAAGTAAATACCTGTTCGATACTGTGCTGAAATCAATGGAGCTTGTATTGTACCCTTCACTGAATCAGTCAAGTATGAAATCAAGTGAGTCGAACTTTTGTGCACAGCTCATGGGGGCCACTTTTCAGTCACTGCCATTGCTTAAATCATAAATAAATGTACAAGTAGTGCACTTTCATACCACACAAATTAACATGCATGTTTTACGTAGAAAGCCCCCTCCATAACTACTGCAAAATCTGAGTTAAAAACTTGAGATTATGAGGCACAAGTAGCAATGGAAAAAAAAAAACTCCCCTTACCGTGTCCCATGTTCTTAGGATGTACGTAAACTTCTCTACAGAGCAGGTGCGTAGCCTAATGTATGGATGTTTGCATACAATTAGGGACCTACACATGCACTTTGCTGTGCTCTCATCGTGTTTCACCCATAGAGCAGGTTCCTACATCCTGCTCAATTGTTTCACCTAAACTTCTGTACAGAACATGCACATGGCCTAAAGTATCGGTGTTTGTGTATTACAGACCTATAGCTAACATACAATTAATGACTGCAAATTTTGCTCTCTCCTCTATGGAAAGATCTGGAGAGATATGATCAACTTTTATCTGTTTTTCAATGTAAAAAAAAGAATGTCTTCAATAAAAAAAAAAAAAAAACGTTTTGTAGAGACGGCAAGAAGTAATGCATAACGCGGCAAATTATTTCACTTTTTTTTACAAGTAATTATCATCATTCTTGAATTCTTGTTATCGTATTGCGATAAAAAGAAATTATCGCAACAAAGATAATTTTCGATATATCGCCCAACACTACTTTTCTGTTAAGTAAGACTCAAAAACTATGGAAAAATCACTCCTTGGAATTCTTTGGTGAATACAGTTTTTCAAAACTGGTTGGGTAACATTTAAAGGCAGTAGGCAGTCACCCCAACAAGAGTGAGTGTATCCTGTCACTCTAGTTCATGACTGGCCTATTTTGATCATGTGACAATATTTTTGTTGGTGAATTGTAAAATTCAAGGAGAATTTCTCCTTGCTTTGCCTATTGTTTGTAATAATTATGTTCGAAACATCTTCAGAGAAGTTTGTAATGCAATAAGAGGAGATTTGCAAGAGTTTGCTGATTTTTCAAAGAAAATTTTGGGGCGACTGCCTATTGCATTTCATATCATCATCTGGACTAAGTGTTTGAAACCCATGAAGCTTACACACAGGGGATGAAAGCTGTCCTTGTTGGCTAGAAAATGTGATATCTTGATGATTAGGTATGGTCTGCAGAGATGCAATTTCTTTCCTTTTTCATCTTTAGCTCTGACAAGTCTACCCAAAGTCCTCACTAAGTTCCTTGTAATCAGCCCTCATAAATTTAAGGTGCAGATAACGTTCCTGGGTTCCTGGGTTTGCTACCCTGCACCTTCAACTCCATCCATGTTTGCAAGAGGTATGACAACAGTACTGAAGCTCAAGGTGGAAATTAACAGTCTTGCAGTACTGTTACACAAGAAAACTGGGATCATAGCCACCATGCGTCCGGTTGGGCAATGCCATTGAAAACCATGGGGAATTGCAAACTTTAATTTCAAGTTTTAATGGTAAATGAAGCGTCATTCTCAAAGTCACTCTTCTGTGACAATATTTTAAAACTTTAGTACTATAAGCATGGTGAGCATGGTGGAATATTGGTTATTGGCTTTGGACTTGTGATCTAAGGATTGCTGGTTTAATTCCCACCTGGGTCATTATGTTGTGTCCTTGAGCAAGATGCTTTATCTCAATTGCTTCTCTCCACCCAGGGGTTAAATGGGTACCTGTAAGGTAACTTGTATGGGTTTGTGGCTGCTCCTATGGAAAGTCCCCCAGGGAACATGATGAAGTAGCATTACTGTTCAGTTAGCCGAGTACGAACAGCAAGGGATGTGCACTATATAGTGTGGGTTTGACAAGTTACCAATGACCAGGAGTAATGATTGTGAAGCGCTTTGAGATGTTACATATAAAGGTGCTATAAAAATCCAAATCATTATTATTCATTATAATACAATTAATAGTATTTTGAGAACGAAACTTGATGAATGTTATTTGAAATAGCAGCAAATCTTAAAACTTCAGTATCTACGAAATTGGAATGTACTAGTCATATAGTGGTCATGATCCAAAAACAGGCTAGAAAAATATCATGCAACACAATAGCTGCACTGAAGTTAACTTAAAACAGCAGACTATACTGTTTGTGTTAATACAGGTCCAAATGTGGCTATGTACGACTACTCCCCAAAAATCGTGCCAATTATGGTATTACGCCATTGAATAGTATGAAGGACCAAATGACAAATCTAGGCTACTCTTTGACTTCTAGTAATTCTGTCTTTATTCTATCTCTTTACAGTGTAGGCCTACTTTATATTCAGGTTAACATTATCACTTGTGAACCCAAGTGTACAGTGCAAACAAGCACACAATAGCGTAGAGGTAGGATTTAGGCTACATACTCAATCACTTTTACCAGGTCCCTACAAACAGACCAACTCATCACCGTGCTGCTAACTTAATATGCTACAGGGTTTGGTATTAACTTATTAGCCTAGGCCTATTACTTATTACTTAATTAGCATTCAACAAGCCCTCATAAATGATAAGGTCATCACACTGCAGGTAAAGAACATGCAAGCCTAACATTGTCGGAGCATAGGCCTAAGCCAATCTCAGTTGTCATTCATTCAAATTCACGTCGGCATAAATTTTTTAACTCCAGCTCTGAATTTTTTACGTTTACGACTTAGCCTTGATTGTTGTGACTACTGAAGATTCCCATGAATAAACGTAACAACGTATAATTTACTTACTTTCAGGGCGTATTTGTCTAACATGTTGACATCTAGTTGCACTGTTAGTTGCCCGTTACCTTCTGAAGCTTGCATTTGACCTGTAATGTGTTAGGATATTCGCAGAGAAGTCATCAATGTCTTTAATTTCTCCCGGTTTGCCTCTTCTTTCTAAGTGATGTCTATATCTACGCACTGAACATGGCCAAATAGCATGCACAAAATACTGAGAAATTCACTATGGCCTGCTACGCGCTTTCATACCATGTACTGTATTGTGAAAGTGCAGGTAGCAAATTGCAAAGCCACAGATAAACTGTTGCCAGATCAGAAGGGAACCTTGTCCGATGTCGAAGATCACATTTAGAAATCTTTATAAGAAATTCCTCTTCCCTGCTTCGACTGTACTTAAAAGTGTTAGGCGATGGTACGAAGGAAAAAGCTCTTGAAGAGAGAAAAGGAGTAATTTACTTTCTCTATTGACTTTTACATAATTGGCCGGCAGGGGCAGGCACTGATCATCGATTGTATCTACACTGTACTCTTTGCTCCATTACTAGTAGTCATATGATCTCTTCCACTTCAAAGCGTTTCCTAAACAACGTGACTCCTCTCCTTTTCCGAATTTGTATGTAACGGTCACCACCGCCAGGTGTGGAAGCGATGGGTTTATTTATCCAATGGCGTCCGGCCCAGACAAGGCGTCGGCCCAGGGTCGTCGAGTGGCAGAGTGGTCTATTCCAGCTGCTGTGCACCAATGTGTTTCACATGTGCGCGGGTTCGAATCCCGCTCGATGTACGTGGGTTTTTCTCCGGGTACTCCGGCTTTCCTCCTACTTGGCATAGGCTTGCCTCTAAACTCGGTTGCCCAGCCGACGAAGTCGGTTGCGCGCCGGACTGAAGCGCCTTTGGGTGGACCGACTTTGCAACTAGCCGACTTTGCATTTTTGCAGACATTTCGAAGTGGGGGCGTTCCCTCGGATGGGCACATAAAAAGAAGGACGTCACTGGAGGCATCATTATGACGGGCAGTGCTCCCCTGTAGGCGTTGGGACTCAGGGGCCCACTGTAGGACCCCTGGTGGGTCCAGGAAAAATGCTTCTTTGGGGTCCAGGAGAGGCCTCGGGAGACTAGGCAGGCTATTTAAAAGTTGTGAACATTATAATGAAGCATTTGACTAGGCTATCTCCAAAATGGCACAGGATGCGCACTAAAACAGGCCAGAAAAATTGAAATCACAATTTGACCATTTTGTTAGCCTTACTCGCACGGGCGGGCGAGTGGGGACGACAGATCATGTCAAGGTCTGCACTGGGCTTTTACAAAGAAATCCACTCATGCTGCCCATTAGCGGCTTGCCATAGGGGCACGGGGGGCACTTGCCCCCCAAAAAGTTTGCAAAGCATGGTCATGATTATCATCCACGACTAAAAGCAGTTTTGCCCGGCTGTCACCTGGCCAGATTAGCATAGGTATATCTGTCTACAAAAAGTTGTAACGGGCATGTAGCCTAAACGTATTGTGTTCCCCATAGAAGAAGAAATTTCCCTTCCCTTGTCCAAATTGACAGCGCCGTTGGCCCACGAGCGGTCTTATGACTGTCAAATGGCATGTTATAAGCAAAAGGGTTCTCCACTTCTGTGCTAAAGTATACCGTTCAGTTAATTTAAAATAAAGACACCAAACAGTCAATATAAGTTCAGTGTAGTGAGACTTTTTGGCCCAGCTATTTGTATATAGGATGAGACGTCGTTCTGAGTTACGGGAATTCCCCTCCACCTTTAAAAAAATCTTTCGGAACGGTACTGAGATCCAAAATAGTGCTATCATTTCATCGTTTTCAAGTGTCTTCAGTGCTCGAAATTTTCGTTAGTTTTAGAAATCAATCCAGAAAACCAACATTGTACGGTTTCTTGGCAAAGCTGAAACACATTGTGTGACACAATGAAAAAAAAATATTTAAAGGTGGGGCTCATTTTATACAAATGGATCAAGCCGCTTTGCCCATTTCACCTGCCTCTTACTCCCCCTATGGAGTAGCGCGCGATCGGCTGATATGGTTGTATTTATTTTCATAGGAGTAGGAAGCGGGGGGGGTGGGGGCTAAACCCCAGTCAAAAATGTGAGGGGCTGAAGTATGCTTCCGCCCCCAAGATCCAAGGGCGAAAACCCCTTATTTGTCTCTTCTGTAAGAAATGTCAAAAATTTGCTGTAATTTTCCTTAAAGTTTGTCCAAAATGTTGCACCAAATTGCATCTGAGGACCCTCAAATACCCAAAAATTTTCCAGAGGGGAGGGGGACAGCCCCTTCCCTTAGACCCCTCCCCCAGGACGGCGATCCGAAACAAGGTTCACCCCCCCCCTCCCGTCTCGAAAAGCTTCCTACGCCTATGTTTATTTTTAAAGTAGTCAGCTCATGAATGACTGCCTGAAAGGGTTTTGAAGAGCTCTTGAAAACTACATGGGGCATCGCTGTAATACATTTTTATAACCATACTCCTATTGTACTATCCGGAGCTGACCATTAATATTGCCGGGGGGGGGGGTCTTCTGAACCTCCCTGAATACGGACTTGAGTTTGCCCCCCCCCCCAACAAAATTTCTTAGAGCCGCCCATGATGCTGCCTAATAGGAATTAACAGGCCCGTAGCCAGATAAGGTGCTGAAGGGGGGGGGGGTTGAAAAAGCTACTATACTAGGGGGGCGAAAAATTTTCCAGAGGGGGCGAAGCATACTAAAATGCATTACAGCAATGGTAATTTTTTATCTTCTAGGGGGAGAAAAAATTCCACGGGGGGCCTGCCCCCCCCCTTGACTACGGGCCTGGGTCAACCATCTTCCAGGTATGCCAGTAAAGGGAAGCCTTCACATTAGACCATCGTGGGTGTATCTACGGCTGTCGATCCGGGGCTAGTCGGGAAATTTGGAGAAAAAAGAAGCCCTTGAAAGTGGTTCAATGCGGGGTTTAAAGTGCCTTAAAATGATAATTACGACGGATACATTTTGTGCATTTTTTTCAGCAATAAATGAAAAAGCGTGACCAGAGCCCACTGAGACTATCCCGGGATTCGTGGTGCACGTGCGAATTAAGTGACAAGAAAATTCTGGAATTGGGTATCTATGATAAAAATTTCGTGCCAGTTCTTTTACTCGTTTCGGAAGTATCACCACTTTATTATCCTTGGTGTGGTACTTGACTGCGCCTCGGAGAGGATTCAGGAGAGCAAAGTTCCCCTTACAAATTTGAAGGCATGGATATTTAAAGTAAACGGATAGACATTAGCCTATGCGAGTGAAGCTACTTATTTATCCTCATATTCATTGGATACGCGTTGAAAAAGGCAACGAAATTGCAATTGTTTACAGTTTTCAAACATAAAATCTGAGTAAGCATAGGCGTAGGAGGCCGGGGCTGGGGGGCTTCAGCCCCAACCAAATATTTTTGTGAAAATTTGGGCAATATGCTAAGAATTTTTCGGGCACCTACTGAAAGAAAAATAATGCAATGATGTAGCTGAAGGTATTAATAGTTTAAAAAACTTCCTTGGTAATAAACTGAATTGTACCAGCACCCATATAGTCTGTATTAATTCACCAATGTGTTTTTAATGGTTAAACTTATATTATGATTATCAGTGGTGTATTTAGGGAACCATTGGGCCATGCCCCCTCACTGATGCCGACATTTTAGTACCTAAAATACGAAAATTTTTTAGCACAAATTTTACTTCAAAGGTAGCGTATGTGGCACCAGATTGCATGTAAGGACACTTAATTTTCAAAAATTTCCAAATGGGAGGGGGACACCCCTCCCCAGGCTGACGATCACACAACATAATGCATGCCCCCATCTCCATGAGAGAAACCCTGGATACGCCACTGATTATTATCATTATACTCATAGGCGTAGAAAGCTTTTCCAAAATTGGGGGTGGGGGCTGAAACTTGTTTCGGATCGCCGTCCTGGGGGAGGGGTCTAAGGGGAGAGGGTGTCTCCCTCCCCTTTGGAAAATTTTTAGGTATTTGAGGATTCTCAGATACAATTTGGTGCAACATTTTGGACAAACTTTAAGGAAAATTACTGCAAATTTTTGACATTTCTTACAGAAGAGACCAGTAAGGGGTTTTTGCCCTTGGATCTTGGGGGGTGGAAACATACTTCAGTCCCCCACATTTTTGACTTGGGGGCTAAAGCTCACGACAAATGATTGTATGTAATGGGCATGCGGTGTGATAACCGATGCATGCCTGTATGATATGTACATTAACATGTTGAACACGTGTAGAGCGAGTCCAATTTTTGGTTTTATTTTTAGAGGCAAGTAGTTACAGCCCCCCCCCCCCCAAAAAAAAAAATCATCTTTGGGTCCTACGCCCATGTGACTGAGAGAAAAATTTATGTGGGTGTTGTATTGGAGGAAGAGGACTCACTCCTGCAGTAGTCTCATAGTTGTTGGAAATAAATCGGTTGAAACAAGAGCTATATATGGATTACATCTCCCAATGACTCACAATTAGGCAGTTCTTCACGAAGCTCAGCAAACAGATGCGCGGGAAGCGCGCCACAAAACTTTAGTTTTGAGAACATTTTGTGGAACTTAAGCAGCATGTTTGACTGATAAAGTGATAATGGGTCCTCAGTGTTAGTATCGAGATATGTGCATGTGAAAAGTGTGTTTGTGCATAATTTATTTCATACCCAAAATCTCAATGGGGCACAGGGTGCGCATATCCAACGTTTGGGGCGCACGTGCCCCTTGCTCCTCCCCCCTGGCACTGGGTATATCCACAGAAATATGAAAAAAATCTTTGAATCTCGAAGTGCGACTTATCAACCACAGACACGCCAGTGCATCCCACCGGCGCCACATCGCCATGGGCGGGCTCCAATGGGAAATCCCCGAAAGTGTAATTAAATACAGTGACTAGAATATGCATATAACCAGGTTGTTCAAGGGTCTTGAATAGGGAAGGTCGTTGTTCCTTTCGAATAAAACTCGGGCTTGAATCAGTAATGTAGCTAGGGTTTCAAAAGTGGGGGAGGAGGGAGGGTAAACGAGTTTACAGAATGGCGGCAAATGAGGCGACAGACGCGAAAGTCGGTCGGCACAAATTTGTAATGATTTGGCAATGTAAATTAAAGACGTTATTCAACAAAGTTCAGCAAAATTCATCTCATTGGTTTGATGAGTGAACTTGTCAAGCCTCAACTAGGGGGATGATTGTTTTGAAATCAAACGCATATATGTTCGTTTCCTGACATCTAGTAATCAAAATAGGGACCGGTAGCCTATATAAAAAACCTCAATGGAATATGCATAGTATGTAGCGCAACCAGTCTGCATTGAAAATTTGGTGACCAAGTTGGGTCTAGGAGTGGGGGGAGGGGGTTCAATCCATTTTTTAGTTTTAATACTTTTATCCGTATAGTTAGTGAAGAAAGGATGCCAAGGGTGGGGAAGGGAAATTGCGAATGTGCCGACACTCCAACCCCTGGGGAGTCCTTCATGCAAACTTATACAGAGTTGCAACCTTTTATTTCAACAATGTACAGCATATAGTAGGTGTAGTGCTGTAGTCGAGTCCCCACCTTTCGAGTCCGAGTCCGAGTCCGAGTCCGAGTCCGAGTCCTCACCTGCCGAGTCCAAGACCGAGTCACTGACATTCGAGTCCGAGACGTAGACTGAGACCGAGTAACAATATCCGAGTCCGAGTCCCGAGTTCCCGCTATGGAAAAGTGTACACTCAGAATAGGAATTCACAAATGATCAAATTTTACACTGTCTTTTATGTAATGTTATTGTATGTTATGATAGGCCCTGGTGTCTGTGAATGAGGGCCACATTCGTCGCACAAGGTGTTCCATTCCAGCCCGCCAAGCAAACTGAGACTAAAAGAGACTGTTGAAAATATGTACCAACAATAGAGAATTATCAGTATTGAAGGCATTTTAGAAAGGGGAAATTTTTGGAATGAAAAGGGAAGAAAATTTTTCCTACATCTATTGTAACTAGTCATCATATTATTACGTCATTTAGGACAGCCGTTCACTTAATATTCCAACGCCTCATGTGGCCAAGAGTGTCACCAGAGGGGTTCCACCCCCTCCCATCTTGGTAACTTTTTCAGTAGGCCTTGGAACTAAATGGAAGTGTGAAGGCTGAATTTTTGACAGCCGAACTGCCAAATTCCAACTTCAAGCCTATGACAGAAAAATTTCAGTTCACTGGCAGGGAAATGAACATTCTGCCCGCCAAGATCATAAAACATCGCACGCTTTGCTGGAGATGGTTCTTTTTTATCTGTTTATTGATCATGTGTTATTACTGCATTGATGCCAAACATGGTACTGCTTTTGTTTCGTATAAGCGGATAGGCAGGAATTGTCGTATAGGTTTGTTGGGAAAATCGGTGTAGGCGTGAAAGCTGCTCCTAGAGGTAGAGTGGTTGTCTTTTCAATGATCGATCATTTAGTATTTTACGGAAACGTTAAGGTGCCGTCAAAATGTTAACTTAAGTGCTTAGTAATTCAACAAAATGATGATTTTTTCACACATTATCTCACCGTTTTGCAGAAAAATGATCCATTGCGCAGTTATCAGAAATAAGCAATTCAACAGTTTGCTAATAAACGACGAATTACGAAGATAGTGCAACTTGACAATTTATCATTTTGCAGAAAAATGATAAATTGTGCAGTTATCAGAAATAATCATTTCATCATTTTGCAGAAAAATGATAAATTGAGCAGTAATCAGAAGTAATCATTTCAACATTTTGCAGAAAATTGATGAATTACTCACTTATTGAAACTCAGTAAATTGACATTTTGCAGAAAATTGATGAATTATTCACTTACCAAATGTCATCAATTCACCATTTTGCATGAAATTGATGAACTACGTACTTAGAAGATCTCATCAATTTTACATTTTGCAACAAAATGATAAATTACTCATTTATTCGGAACTCAGTAACTTAACATTTTGCAGAAAAATGTTGAATTACTCGCTTACCAAATGTCATCAATTCACCATTTTGCATGAAATTGATGAACTACGCACTTAGAAATCTCATCAATTTTACAATTTGAAACAAAATGATAAATTACGCATTTATCGGAACTCAGTAACTTAACATTTTGCAGAAAAATGTTGAATTACTCATTTACAAGACCTCAACAATTTAACAATTTGCAGAAAAATGACGAACTACACATTTACCATATGTCTACAATTTAACAATTTTCAGAAAAATGATTAATTACACATTTACCAGATGTCAACAACTTAACAATTTTCAGATAAATGATAAATTACTAACTTACCAAATGTCATCAATTCAACATTTTTGCAGAAAAATGATGAATTACTATTTTTATCAGATCTCAATAATTTGACAATTTGCAGAAAAATGACGAATTACAAACTTGATAGAAATTATTATTTCCACATTTTGAGGAAGTATAATTAAGTGGGTTTTCCTTAAAAGGAATCAATTAAACTTGTTTTGCTACCCAAAATTTCTCTTTGACTGTGTGTTAGCGGCAATCCGACGACTTCAGCATCAGCTGACCTCTTCAGGTGTGGAGGGTGGGGTAGCACTTGCAGAACGTCCCTAAAATTCGAATTTGAGATTGGTGCATAATGATTTTATGATACAGGCGCGTAACCAGACGATTTAGTCGAGGGATTAGAATTACCATCCCTATTCATGCTTTTCAAATTAATTTTGGAGCTGGCGCTCCACCACCCCGAGTGCTCTGGGTCCATGTCACGACTCCGTGAGGGCCAGGCGAACCCTGAAGCGCTGGAGTAGCAACAAAAGTGTGGGCATGAAGCATTTAATATTCAAATGACCTTATGCGATTTAACCATATTATACCATATTATACAATTTAACCATATTTTGTAACAACCTAACTGTACATTGGTTGTTGATGGAGGGTGGCTTGTCGGTGGGGAGATGGCGGAAGATCTTATTTTGGGGCAATGATTTACTTCAGAAATCATCAAAGTTTGAAGAGGTATATCTTGAGAACGTTACAAGATGTTGAAATAATTTCAACTAGAAAGTTCCATCCTTCTTGAATTAATAATTGGGCAAATGGCACACATGAAAGATGAGCGCGAAGCGCGCCGAAAATAGAATTTTCAAGACCGTTTGGTAATGTTATCAGGCATTGCATCTAGAGTAGGAGTCAGGAAAGCAAACTTCTTTTGCAATCGTTGGACTGCAAATTGTACGAACTTTCAAGTTTACAGCAAACGCGAATGCTCCCGACTTCATGATTTTAGTACTAGGCTAAGTTGAAAAGCAGCGCACAATTCTGCAGCGCGAGTCCAACTGCTACGCTAGCAGTAAAATATACCAGTCGCGTGGGCAGATGAGGTCTGGTTAGTTTGTCTGCCACATTTTGTTCTCGACATGGCTGTCGGGCCCGTTGCGATCCGACAGTCCTTCTTCAACTTCATTGGAAAATACCAAATTGTTTACTCTTCGTAATATATCGTTGGTGAAAATGAAGGGTCGTTCGCAGTTTATAGTAAGGTCATGGCAGTGTAACAGCCGTCGTCCACCCAAAGGCAACTCCATCTTTTAATGAACTGGCCAATAATGAAGCCTTTGCAAAATCAGGTGATTGCCCATTGTGCCTCGGCCCCATGTGTTACCTTTTATAAACAATAGTTTATACGTTTTGAATATATCCACCTCGACAATGTGTTTGTGCGTTTATGGGTTAACCTAACAATCCGATTCAAATATCAACTCCCGTGACCCGAATCATCTGACTACTCAATATACCGACTAACGCATCCCCGACGAGCAGTCAGCAACCCAATTACACATAGCTGTATACGTGTTTTTAAAACACTTGACTCTGTGTTTAGTGCAAAATCTGTAAGTCCATGGGTGTCGACGGTTGCATACCACATTAATGCAATAGTGGGCTTTTGTTTCTCAGATGGTCCGGACACTATAGGCCTAGTGTCTATATTAATGGTCAAGTCAATATGATGTGGGCAATACGATTAAACTTCTACTCTTCTCCCTGTCAACTGTCGCAATGACTTCAAAAATTACAATGGCTTACCAGTAATAGTGTAGCAGATCCCACGACACATTCCTTAATTTTTGATTACTGTCAGGGGAGCGTAGCTGGGGGGGGCGGGGGGGGGAGAACAGGGGTGTTCAAGTCTGTCTCCGGGCGCCAGCCTTTAGGGGGCGTCCACAATACGGGGGGAGATCACTAAAACAAATGGTTAGTATCGACTACATTTGATGACCCATGCTCCCATTTCTCAAGTTCGAGGCCGAACTTAAACCTATTTCTAACCCCAACACTTGATTTTGACACGAACATATTCTTGCTTAGACAAAACACTTCGGAAGTGCCGTTTCCGGCCATACTCGGGTGTTTGCTCAAACTGCCTGAAAAATTTTGTGTGTTACGCTCCGCGCCAACCGATGGTGGCGCTCCGTGCTTGAAGATAGTCCTGCCGCGCATGAACGAAGTATTCATAAGATTACCCCCCCCCCGAAGATGGGTACGAGGTGCGTGCCGACACTTCGCTTCTTGCCCCAGGCGCCACAAAAACCTTGCTACGTGCCCTGATTACTGTCCAACAATATTATAATCCCCCGCTAATTTCCTGCCAAATAGAGAAGTTTGCCTACATCAGTCAATATCTGGTAGGTAGGGTTCGGTCCTCTGGTTTCAGTTCACCTAAATAACATAGTGATCATATATAGTTTCCCGACATTTCTGTAAGCCCTAAATAAAAGGGTTTTTTGTTTAGTAAACGTGAAGTCAGTGGAACTCCCAAAAGAAAGATGCGGGCAATTTTTTTTCCCGACACAAGGCAAAATTTTCCGCATCGACGGACGAAACGCTTTGATAATTAAGAGAAGAAAAGAGGTTGTCGGCGGGGGGTTGTAGCTCCCCCACACCCTCCCGTGTAGTGACGGACCCCTAGTATTCATCTCATTACCATTAATTACGTAATGTATACATGAACTATTCCGATCACAATCACTTTCCGAAAAACGAGGATACATTCCTCCAAACATCTGTGTAGGGCCTCGTCAGTCAATATGGTGTAGATCTTTCAATCTAAATTTGTACGCATACTGTGGATAAGGTTGAAAGTACGTATTGGACGCTATCACACTTTTCAAAAAAAAAAAACACAAACAAAAAAAGCATTGCTGGAGCGGGCTTCGCGCGCAGCCATTCTCGGTACATATAGATGGTGATTGGTTGATACACTTAGGACCAAAAAGCATTCTGAAGTGCGCTTTTTTAGTCCCTTCATTCCTTTTTGTGCTGATACCTGATCAGGTACCGTCTCGAAACCATTCCTGTCTGGAGTTTTTCCGTTCAAGAATTATATGTGAAAAAATCCGAAAGATGTAAAAGTAGCTTTGGCGTCCCATACTCCTATATTAGTCATCCATTTGGATGACAGGTTAAGAAGTATTATGTCCTTTGTTTTGCCCTTAATTTTATATTTTAACTTGATCCAGAATTTTTCCAGGTTATTCAGCCAGCCTTTAGATACCCTTTTATAGTGCACAATGAATGGAAAGGAAAATCTTCGTAATAGTCCAAGAAGGGTTTTTGTTGACTCTCACGACGATTTTTGCGAAAATAAAGTTTTGTTCTAAATAAAAGACAGTAAAGAAGCCAAAGGGGGGGGGGTGGGGTGGGTCCTCAAGGAGGTTTGTTGAACTACCGTTCTTTTCTCTATTCTCTAACACACTTATAATCGTCACTCTTACTCATCATTGATCTTTTATATTACTCTCTTCTTTTATACCTTTAACCTCAGTGATCAATTATTCAGGATTCACCCTGGTATATTACAATCGATATTTTCCTCTAGCGGCTTATGTCATCAATACTCATATCAAAGATCTCCAAATATAGCACCTGTGTTCGCATCTAGGCATACCCTAAAAACTAATACAAATTTCCTCAAAGGGAAGGGGTACACCCCTCCCCTTAGACACCCTCACCCCACAGGAGGGGAGCAGCCCCATCACGTTGTCGTGACAAATCCACGTGACCCCTAACTCTTGCTCCTAGCTTCTGTAGCTTGCTGAATTCTCCCCAAATTATGAACATTTTTCCGTCATATATGAAGATGAGCCAGAGGCGGGCGGGAACCCGGGAGGCTTTGCTGGGAGGCCCTCGGCCCCTAATGAAAAAGTGGGGGGATAAAAGGAATGTTCGAGGGGAGCAGCCCACTCCCCCCAATATTTTCCAATGGCAAGACATAAGAACCATACGGTTATTTCACGCTGGGGTGACATGCTCTTGGGAAAACTCCGGTGGAAGTGTCGTTTCCGGCCATCTGATATGTGTTGGTAAGCCAAAATTTTCTTGCCCACTGGTCCGCTGCAACTGAGGGTGGCGCTCTCACTTAGAAACATATTAACATTTTTCATAAGATGGTATTTTTATAAATTAATTGAGGAAACTATTGCAGACTTGAGATCCATATTTTCAAGCGCATGGGTACAATCATGCAGCTTGAACACTCGGAAGTGGCCGTTTTTCCGGCCATCTGAGGGGTTTGATAAAGTCAAAAATTTTCTGTACGTGCTCCTCGCCAAACGTGATGGTGGCAGGCTCGCGCTTAGAACAGTCTTCCTGGCATTCCAGCCCCCAATATTTTTCCGTTCCCCGCGCCTGATATGATCAGCTCAAAAAAAATAAGATGTCCCAATAGATAGCACCATTTTGCATCTAAGCAACCTTACATTAACAAAAAGTTCAAAAGGGGAGGGGACGACCCCTCCTCCTTAGACCCTCCCCAGGACGCGGGCAAACCTTTTTCATTGTGACAAAGGAAGGATCCCATGATGTTTATAAACGCAGGCGCATAAACAGTGCACTACACGCTGTCGCTCAGTTGAAAAAACTCCCAGCCAGTCGGAATTGGGGGACCTCACAGTCATACCCCCCAAACATATGACCCTAGCTACGGCCCGGTTGGCACGGGGGCTGTGTAAGAATTATCCATTCAAGCTTTTTTATACAAAAAGCAATAATGAGACAAAGCATAAGCCGAATAAAGACACTTTTGAAGATAGCTTCCCTACCGAAACTGTGTTTTTCTTAATTCATTAATAGTTCCTTATCTTATTTTCTCCGTCTTCTTTCCTTCTCTATCCTTGTTGTGCTTTATTTTTTCAATTACTTGACATTTTTTTCTGCCTAGAATAGAGGGTCCTTCCCACTAAATCCGCACGGAGATGAATGATGGTAGGGAGTGGTACATGAGGCTTAAAAATGTGCTCAAACTGTTACCTGTCAAAAGGAGTAACAATAGCCTACAATTGCTGTAAGAGCTAATGAGCACGAAAGCGCCGACAACGACCCTTAGTATTATGAATGTCTTGCATCATTTAACATGGCAAAAGTTGGTCCCATACTAAATTCACTCTTAATTGTATCTTCACTTGTGAACTTTTATAGAACCTACTCATTGGAGTTCTGACACCAACCAAATCTTGTTTCGTGGCAAGGGTAAATGGTCCCTTCCACACATTGTGTGACCACCAAAGAAAATCTTTATCGTGACAGTGATTAAAGTGTCCTTATTCAGCAGGGCGGATCCCAAGATTTTGGAAAAGGGGGGGGGAGGGGCGTAGCCTGTTCACTGGTCGCACCGTCTTCCTAAGGAGGGTTGTCCCTCCCCTTGAGAAATTTTTGAATACATTAATTATCCTCGATGCAATTGGTGCAACATTTGGCGTCATTCGAAGACCAAATTTCATTTTTCGGTTAGCATGTTTAGCCGCTATTTTAATCGGCAACAAAGTTATGTACGAACATTCGAAATGCGGATGAAGGAGGGAAACTTTCAAAGCAAAATGTTTATCACCAAGACCTGTGTAAATTTAGCCTACCGATTGTTTGGATCACGTTGTGAAGCAAGGAGTGCCATTCGACACCGTAAGATAGGGACAGGTGTGTGTAGTGTGCATTGTGGGGGGGGGGGGGGGCTCTCTTCTGAGGATACTCCACTCAAGCTTTTCTGTTACTCATATAGCTAAAAAAAATTAATAACTGCGATTTTTTCAGCACGCTTCTCGCGCACCCACTGAGCCCTATTTCTCCCATTCGCGAAATTATTCTTCCAAAGCGCTCGGGAACCCTCAAGTAATACATCTCCCTCCTCCTTTAATCTCTGCAATAATATTCCCGGGCAACTGCTATTTGGTCATACGGAGTAAGAAATATAACTGTGATTTTTTGTGCCTGTTAAGTGGCCAACATATGTCATTTGAAGTTGAAGATAAAATGCATCATTTTAATGCCTACATTTTTGTAAATACACCAGAGCAGCCAGGCGCTTGGCCTACTGGACTCCACCGGGGTCCTTTTATTGGTACGCCACGCGCCCCTAGTGGTAGCGCTCCGCTTAGAAAATGTCTCGAAGGTCCCAGAGACCTAACCCTACCTACCAGATTTTACTGTATTGGCAAACTTCTCTATTTGGCAGGAAATTACGGTATTATATATTGTTGGGACAGTAATCAGGGGCGTAGCAAGGTTTTGTGGCGCCTGGGGCAAGAAGCGAAGTTGGCGCCCCTACCCATCTTCGGGGGGGGGGTAATCTTATGAATACTTCGCATGAGCGGCAGGACTATCTAAGCGGAGCGCCCACCACGGTGGGCGCGAGCGTCCACCAAATTTTCGGCTTACAACCCCGGAGATGCGGAAACGGCATTACCGAGTGTTCTAAGCAAGAATATGTTCGTGTCAAAATAAAGGGTTGGGTTAGAGTTAGGGTTAAGTTCGGCCTTTCGAACTGCGAATGAGCTGGTAATCAAATGGTACGGTCTAACATTTTTTAGTAGTCTGGTCTGTGATCTCGATTTGGCGCCCCCTAAAGGTGGCCGCCCGGAGCAACTTTGCCCCCCTTCTACCCCCCCCCTATCCAGCTACGCCCCTTTTGCTCCGACAGTTAATCAATAAATTAAGGGTAATGTGTTCGTGGGATCTGCTCACACTATTCTGGATAGCCATTCATTGTACTTTAGACATTGTTTATTTTGAATTATTCATCATTCAGTTGTCGGTGAAAAGTAGATAGTACCGTTTTATTGCCACAATTGTGTCATGACATTAATATAGGACACTAGGCAGTCTAGGCCTTATGTCCGGACACTTGTGAAACACAAAAGCCTTTATTGGAATGTGATTGCTTGCAAAACTCACCCCGACTTACAGTTTTCGTTAACAGCAGCTAATCATGTTTAACAAACTGTACACGCTTATATGTGTATTGGCTGTGCTGAGACTGCTCTGCTCGGGAAGGGAGTGAAGTTAGTATGGATATTAGTAGTCAGATGCATGCATCCGTGCGTCAGGGAGTTGCTATTTGAAATCGGATTGTAGGTTAACCATACACCGCAACACATTGTCGAGGTGGATATATTCAAATAGTTATAACTATTGTTAATAAGTAACACATGGGGGCGAGCACACATTGGGCAATCACCTGCATTTTGCAAAGGCTTCATTATTGGCCACGTTCATTAAAAGATGAGTTGCCTTTGGATGTGGTAACGACGGCTGTACACTGCCATGACCTTACTATAAAACTGCGACGACCCTTTCCTTTTCCCAACCTTAATTACGAAATATTAAACAATTTGGTATTTCCAATGAAGTTGAAGAAGACTGTCGGATCGCAACCGGGCCCGACAGCCATGTCGAGAACAAAATTTGGCAGACAACTAACCGACCATCTGCCACGCGGACTGGTATTTATCTGTAGCGTAGCAGTTGACTCGCTGCAGTGTGCGCTGCTTTTCAACTTAGTCCTAGTACTAAAAATTCATGAAGCTCGGGGGAGCATTCGCGTTTGCTGTAAACTTGAAAGTTCGTACAATTTGCAGTCCAACGATTGCAAAAGAAGTTTGCTTTCCTGACTCCTACTCTAGATGCAATGCCTGATAACATTACCAAACGGTCTTGAAAATTCTATTTTCGGCGCGCTTCGCGCTCATCTTTCATGTGTGCCATTTGCCCAATTATTAATTCAAGAAGGATGGAACTTTCTAGTTGAAATTATTTCAACATCTTGTAACGTTCTCAAGATATACCTCTTCAAAGTTTGATGATTTCTGAAGTAAATCATTGCCCCAAAATAAGATCTTCCGCCATCTCCCCACCGACAAGCCACCCCTCATCAAACCAATCGTACAGTTAGGTTGTTACAAAATATGGTTAAATTGTATAATATGGTATAATATGGTTAAATCGCATAAGACCATTTGAATATTAAATGCTTCATGCCCACAATTTTGTTGCTACTCTAGAGCTTCAGGGTTTATCCGGCCCCACGGGGTCGTGACATGGACCCAAAGCACTCGGGGTGGTGGAGCGCCACCTCCAAAAATAATTTGAAAAGCATGAACATGCAGGGACGATAACTTTAACCCCCCCCCCCCCGTTACGCGCTTGTATAAAACTATTATGCACCGATCCCAAATTCGAATTTTCGGTTCTGCAAGTGCAACCCAACACACACACGCACACACACGCACACACACGCACACACACGCACACACACGCACACACACACCTGAAAAGATCGGATTGCCGCTAACTCACAGTCAAAGAGAAAATTTGGGTAGTAAAACGGGTTTAATTGATTCCTTTTTATGGAAATGCACTTAATTATACTTCTTCAAAATGTGGAAATAATAATTTCTACCAAGTTTTTAATTCGTCATTTTCTGCAAAAATGTTGAATTGATGATATCTGGTATAAGTGAGTAATTCGTCATTTTTCTGCAAATTGTTAAATTGTTGAGATCTGATATGTGAGTAACTCATCATTTTTCTGCAAAATGTTGAATTGATGACATTTGGTAAGTTAGTAATTCGTCATTTATCTGAAAATTGTTAAATTGTTGACATCTGGTAAATGTGTAATTCATCATTTTTCTGAAAATTGTTACATTGTTGAGATCTTGTAAATGAGTAATTCATCATTTTTCTGCAAAATGGTGAATTGATGACATTTGGTTAGTAAGTAATTCAACATTTTTCTGCAAAATGTTGAGTTACTGAGTTCCGATAAATGAGTAATTTATCATTTTGTTGCAAAATGTAAAATTGATGAGATCTTCTAAGTGCGTAGTTCATCAATTTCATGCAAAAATGGTGAATTGATGACATTTGGTAAGTGAGTAATTCATCATTTTTCTGCAAAATGTTAAATTGTTGACTTACGATAAATGAGTAATTTTTCATTTTGTTGCAAAATGTAAAATTGATGGGATCTACTAAGTGAGTAATTCATCAATTCTCTGCAAAATGTTTAAATGATTAATTCTGATTACTGCTCAATTTATCATTTTTCTGCAAAATGATGAAATGATTACTTCTGATTACTGCTCAATTTATCATTTTTCTGCAAAATGATGAAATGATTATTTCTGATAACTGCACAATTCATCATTTTTCTGCAAAATGATAAATTTTCAAGTTGCACTATCTTCGTAATTCGTCATTTATTTGCAAAATGTTGAATTGATTACTTCTGATAACTGCGCAATTAATCATTTTTCTGCAAAATGGAGAGATAATGTGTGAAAAAATCATCATTTTGTTGAATTGCTAAGCACTTAAGTTAACATTTTGACGGCACCTTAACGTTTCCGTAGTATTTCTATTAAGACTTGTTGAAAGCTGTCAAAATTTTCTCGCATTTATTGGTCTGCTCATTAAGTTTCGCATCGGAAAGGAAAATCGCATCGGCCTTTTCTGTAAATGTTCCGGGAGCCCACCAGACCCAGCACGCGAAGATATACCTTTGGTAGGCTCTTCACATAGACCTTTTTCCAAATAGCAATTACAAAGCATTGTGGGATAGCCCGAGAGTTTTGGTGTTGGTCGTCTATTGCCACAGTAAAATGCCATTGACAACAAAGATGCGTACCAAAACTCTTCCTCGCAATCCTTTGAAATTGCTATGTGGAAATAGGTCTATGAGAGCAGGGAGTTCTCACAGCCCCCTGATAAGAGCGTCACTCTACGAATGAGCCTCAATTCTGCAAACCGTTTCCGCTCCTGAGTGTGACTAGCACAGAACGCTTATGAAGAAGGCGCATTGAGGATACACATTTTCGAACTAAACAAGAAAATTGTGCTGACAACATGACATCACATCAGTTTTGGAACCAAAATGGGTGCGCTAATAGACTAGTGACTGGCTTCAGCTTGGTTACAGTGAAGTAAGATTGACGGTAAACCCGTAGCCGGGGCGATGGGGGAAGAGCCCTTCCCCCGGAAATATTTTTACTGCAAGAAGATAAAAAATTATCATAGCCTTAATGCATTTTTATTCGTCTCGCTTCACCGCTGAAAAAGATATTTCGCCCCCTTCAGTTCCTTGTCTAGCTACCGGCCTGATTGACGGGTATAGGCTTCGACAGTTGGAATTCTCTGGATTCAGACCCACCTTGAATTTTAGCTCCTACCTTCACCAAACCCTCTGCCACACCCTCCGTGCAAACCATACCATCATCAACAATCCCCCACCCACTCACTCACATGCTCACTTTGTAGCCAAATCGAGGGGCCATTATTCTGACATAAGTAATCCAGTGGTGGTGTGAGGGGTATAGTTAGGCAGGCCAGTTGAAATTAACTTAGGAAATTTGAAGAGATGATATGCCCTTTGACAGAAACATACGTAGGGCGAAAATTTTTCTCTTATTTGCCTTTTATTATTTGAACTGTACGAATGCTAATGATGATATTTCAGAGTAAAGAATATGGTACGTGTCAAGCTACAATTTACACAGCCTGGTAACCTGTCACTCAAGGCAATACAGGAGGTAGTTTGACCAAAACAATATTCTTGTTACCCTCCGCTCAGATAAAGTCACGACAAACCACCTTCTCCCCAGCTAAACACTTTTCAACGTAGATTTGCGCCAATTAGTATGACATGATCTTATTTGTTACCCGCTCTGTCAGTCTGGATTGAGGATATCACAAAAATAATGGTCAAATTGCGATACATGTAATCAGGGAGTTGCAACTCCCTGGTATAATCATCTACAGTATTGAGTGCGCATTCAGTGTCATTTACAGATAGGTAAGTGTCCAGGATTATGTCCACCATTTTGTAAATACCCCTAGAGCTTCCGGGATTACGCCCTTTTTATTCCATTCTGATCTGCTCTACTCTGAACCAGGGTAACTGGACTTCACACATTCAGGTGGAAAGGTGCCGTAACTATTCCAGAATGAAGTCCAAAGGCACAATCATGGGTATGCGTCTGGCCGTGACCCATTATTAATGTGGACCACTAGCGAGAATAATTAAGGAACCCCCATATTCGATTTTACAGTAGAATTTTTATGAATATCATCTATACAGTACAACACATATTGCAAACACGTAGATGTCTTGTTGAGTTGCACAGAAACTGCAGAGGACAATGTAAATGCTATGTGACGATGGCTTTATTTCATAAAAGTGAATCCCAAATTCTGCCCGTCTCGAGTACGGTCTCGGGAAATTTAGAGCAGAGTCACGAGTCCGGACTGTACGAGACCGAGTCCGAGTCATTGCCTTCCAAGTCCGAGTCACGAGTCCGAGTCACGAGTCCGAGTCCTTAAAATCGTGACTCGAGACCGGTCTCGAGAACTACAGCACTGATTAATAATGTGATTTAATCTGAAGTTACGTTCGTAATTTGATGAATATATTAGGCGAAGGAACAGGTTTTTATACGGAGGGGCTTGCCGTTGGTGTCGGTGAAGCTTGAGGCTGCCAAATGTCACCAGTATCGAATGCGTGAAACTTGAATGAGTCAAGGGCTTCACCCTAGGAAATTGAACAAGGGTAAGTGCTATTTTCTGGTTTCTGGAAATGTAGTACATAATATTTTTGGAACTTTTTTTATGAAACCGAGCAAGGAGATCATGCTGCCACTCTGCATACCTTTTTTCCGGTGAGGTAGTCATGTGTCCGTCGAAATGGCTAAGACGTGGGGGTATGGGGTCCCTGGCACTTAGTTCGTATAACGTGTGCGACTATCGTACATGCGCCCTCCATATATTCTTCGGACATCCTGAACTCTGCGAGGCAGGTAGCAACTTGTTTCTGAAGCAAATCTCTCCAGTGGCGTGTGCAGGATTTCAAAGGTGGGGGGGGGGGCACAGCCTGTGATTCCCCCGACTGACATGGAGGGATTGACAAGTGCACCGAAGGTGCACCACGAGGGCGAGTTTGCACGCGTGGGGTCCAGGGGCCCGCACCAGGGCCCCTGACGGGGTCCAAGGCAGAGCCCCGGTGGGGTTCAGAGGGAGAAGCCCCCGGAAGCTCCTGCAAGATAAGGTAATAAGACCGCCCTAAATTGGTTCTAGAGGCCTTATTGATCAGGTTTCGTTTGTTTCAGATTTTGTAAAATTCGATGTCAGTGACGGAGAGTTCAGGTTATCCTCTATGCGTTGAAAGCCGCAGTGTGCTACAGTATGTGTCACATACATTGACAGGTACTACGTTAAAGATCACGAGGCCAGTCAAGAAGGCTGCTTGAGATAATCGCCAAAGTTAACAGCACTGTTTCATCCTTAAACCTATATAGTTTACCATTACAGATGGTTAAAGTGACTAGCGCGAAGGGCGAAGGGAACTTAATGATAGGAGGCCTACCTGCACCATATGAGACAGATATTGATATTGATAGCATCCTGTCTGATTATTCACTGTAGGACAATTGGAAGAGCTCTATCCTTTGGTAAACGACCAAAAAATGAAAAAAAAAATCTCTTCTAATATCATTCTGTAGGCTACTTCTAAGTTTTGAGTGCCAGGGATGGGGCCGGGATTTGCCCGACAGGTGGCCAGACGGGCGGAGGCAGCGACCTGAAGCCCCGACAGCCCCGATGCCGACAAGGGGATGGGGAAGATGGATCTGAAGAAAATGTGATCAAGAACATAAAGAAAACAAAAAAGAAAAACTGTAGGGGTTCTAGACCATATCGGGGATAACATACATATTATCGAAACACTTGGACTACCCTATGAAACAGCCAAACTTTGGTCCGTGAGTCGCTCACAAACTGACCGTACCGCATGACACACATTAGAGAACAGTAACTAGGCTTAGCGACATGCGATGAAATTTTCGACCTCCACATGAACAGTGTTCTCTGCCTATATGTTTTGTGGTAAGGTTGGAAGGACATGTGCTTTCTAGCAATGTGAAATGGAACTGCTGAAGATCCTGGAGTACCTATACAGCGCGCGTAGCGCGCCGAAAAATTTGGGTTCTTATTTGAGAAATTGTCCTCCCTCAGTCGCCGTCGGGGACTGCCTGCATACTCTATCGTATGATTAAGACTCCCCGATGGGGCTCCCCGCCCCCACCTGGCGCCATCCCTGTTGAGTGCTCAGTGTCTCTTCAATCTTTTTCTCTTCCCCTAACCTTAAATCCCCCGACTAAGAGATTTTCCCCCGACTGGCTTCAGAGGTGGGGGGGCCAGTGCCCCCCTGCCCCCCCCCCCTTTGAACACGCTACTGAATCTCTCTGCAAATGACAACTTTAAAGAGCACCTTCGAATTTGCATCCTAACAAAGAAATATGTAATAACGTCTTGACCAAGACTATAGGTATGGGGTTGTGCTCCAGGAAAATTTTAAATTAATACGCATTAAGATGAGATTTCCTGGCATTTGTCAATCACGACATGAACAAAATATTCATGGTAGCGTACCTTAACGACTGTTAAAGTTTTAGTAAACATCGGCATTTCCATAACTTCTTTCTACATGCTGATATTAATTGGAGAACTTCTTTGAATTCTCCCTGTCGGGATATTAGCTGAAATATACAAACAGAGCTGACTCCATGTTAACTCCTTTCCTGCATTTACGTCGTTACGTGAGCGGATAGTCGGGGACGACCTACTCAAGAGGACGGATGATCCAAACTGCAAGTAGAAAAGCTATCTCCAACGGCAATCTCCTGAGCGCTTTGAAAACGACAGCACGTTACTGTCCATTTTAAATGATATAAAAGTTGTACTGAGTAGGCCTATTGTGGGAGAGGTTCGTTCATTTGACGCAAGGAATGACGGGACCAATGAACTTTTGCTTATTCAAGTGAAACCGGTAAAGTAATATTTTCACAACTTAGCCGTAAGGTTGCAAAAAGACCCCAGAACACTGGCGCCCAGGGTTTCGTGAGGGAGTCGGGGATGGCTGGACATGATTTTGCAGTGACCGATGTCGTGCCAGCATTTTGAGATCTGTTTGTTTCACAAATGTAGGGAAGGGCGCAATTCAAGGGGTTTGGAATTTCCGTAATTTTGAAAAATTTCGAGGTTTTGTACCACAGACACGTTAAGAACTGGACGTGTCGATAAACCGGTAGCATGTTCTTCCAGGATTAAAGTAACTCCATGGAAGTACTACTTCCGAGGTAATACTTTCATGGTAGCTCATGGAGGACTGTGATCCAACAACTACCGGTACTGCAAAAGGCACTTTGCAACTTAATTACGACTGGGCGATCAATAGGAGCCTAATCATGGCTAGCCATAGAGCCGAATCTTGCTCCGATGACGTCATCAATTACGCATGCACTAGTTTTTTTTCTTTACCTCAAATAAGTTTATCTATTTCAAAACTAGTATAAGTAGGAAGGAGTCCCCTCCTGCACAAGTTTAAAACTTTGATCTTCCATAATGTTACATAAATGTAACATATTGACTGTTGAATAAAGAAAAAACATTTGATATGGTATTGAAGAAGAAAATGGAAAAGAATTAAACTGAAGGTAAGGCGCAAAAATTTAAGCAGTTTGTGAAAGATTTGAAATAGAAAACAATTATAATACGTCAATCTTTTATCTCTAAAGACATTCTACCCCACCTTCTGTGGAAATATTTTGATAAGCCTTGTTTTGGATCATATTTTTTTTTAAATTTCCACTGGAAATCGTGAGGCGTGCAGTGGCCCCATGCAACACTTGTTGGCGTCACTGCTTGTCACGGAGGGGCCCAGTAGCCCGCGTGCTGGCACGTCCCCTTGTCAGCTTGTCGTCTATGATCATCCTAGAACTCATGCACACGCCATGGGAGCTGGGGACCAAGGGGGCCGGGCCCCCAATAATTTGATGGTGGGCGCCGACGGATACCTTCATCCCCCAATAAGTTTAGGGTAGGTATCTTGGTATATAAAAAATAACTTGAAAGGTATTGAAAACAGATAACCTTTATCATATTTTCATATTTTATGTATTAGTGACAAATTTATCTCACTTTCAACAGTAATAACGTGTATAAATAAGTCACTAAATCTCGGTTAGGTACGCACGCGAATGAACACCCTTACGATAGACGGTGGCGACACTACGGGGTAGCACTGACAGTCGACCGTTTCATTTGTTGTCGATTACTCGAGAAGCTCTTCTCTCGATTGCCGGTACAGGATTAATCCTCCTAAGAACCATGTCCTCTCGTGCAATCCCCGCTATCATAGGCGTACGGGAAAACATTTCACAGGGGGGAGGGGGCGCGGAAGGTGTTTGCCCTGAAAACTAATAAGAATTTTGCCCTGTTGGCAAACGCCGCTGCCCGCCGCACTGCCCACTGCACTGCCCCCTTGCCCTGAAAATACAAGTGTCAGTGCCCTGAAATAATCATTTTCCCTGCTCTGTGAGGGCTGCAGCCCCCCAGACCCCCGCCTCGTACGCCTATGCCTGCTCTACATCGATTCAACGTTACGAGGGACTTGGTGGGAATAGGAAGTTGTTATTCTCCCTGGTGAAAAAGCTCTTAAAAGGGCTATAGCATCACTACAAACACATTTGGGAATATGATCATCTCTCTTAATACAATTGGTGACTCAGCTACACTTTGATTGACATTAGGCCTAGTTCAAACAATAGCTTTACTTTGCCTACACGCAAGCTTTCATTCTTATAATCGAGACCTACACTTACCGGTTTATACTACGTTATTTTCTGTTCCTTTTGTTATGACATACAAAGTTTTCATGAGGACTAACTTAACTGGAATAAATATACATGATCACCTTGCAGAGTTGACGCTGCAGAGTCTGTTCGGATAATTTTACTCCCTCTGTAATAAGTGCCCTACTTTCTGCTCTTCCATGAAATTGTGTTCCTCCCTTATCAGCATCTATGAAGTCTACTTGTAGAGCAAAGGTAGGCTGCTCACTCAATCGCTCTACAAGTCAACTCAGATATGATAGCTTTAGATATGCTTTGGATATGATAGCAAATAGGGAGAGATCACTGTAGCCAGCTACCCATACTTCATGAAGGAGGCTTAGTTTTGGGGTTCATCTCACCAGGGTTCAGTTCAACCAGAAAGATGCTTTGACAATGGATCACCTCAGTATCGTTCTAGTCCCCCAGCCGGCCAGTGGATACTATGCCACTTTTGATTCCTTGCCGAGGCGAAAGGAATGCAATTACGCGAGTGTATGTATATGTGTATGTTTGTGTGTTTGTGACGCTTGGCTTGTAAACACAATATCTCAAAATAGCAATGATGGATAATTTTCATACTTGGAATGAAGAATTACCATATTGTCAGGAAGATCCCTATTGTTTTGGTGGGGTCAAAGGCCATGCTAGGAAGGAAGCATGGATACTTTTCATACTTGGCCTGTGGATGCCTTATAGTTAGGAGATAGACCCTATATGTTTTGGTAGAGGTCAAAGGTTATCTGAGGTCACCGGAGGTGAAAATACGAAATTCTTAAAAACTGTACACACGATATCTCTAGATAACAATGATGGACACTTTTTACACTTGGTGGACAACTTTATCTTATTGAGAGGAAGAACCCTATTGTTTTTAGTGGAGGTCAGAGGTCATTTGAGGTCATCAGAGGTCAAAAACCAAAAACTTTGAAAAACACGATATTTCAAGACAGGGATGATAGGAACTTTTCGTACTTGGTATACAGATGTGTTGAGAGAGGGGACGTTATGGGGTTGTAAGAGGAAGAACGTCATATGAGGTCATCAGAGGTGAAACTGCCAAAAGCTCGTACACTAAATAGACAGTGGGCGGTACCTCCAAATTGTGTCCGACGTTTTGTTACCAACGAAAAGTTAGGGCTGAATTTTTCTACCATTCCAAAGATAAAGTTATAGAGAACATTTATTTTTCAGCATAACTGTTACGTTAATACTTCGAATTTCAATTACCTAATTATGAAGGCTTGTAAAGGATGCTGTGACTGTAGGATGATTAGAAGTACCATACGCTTAACGAGTTCTTTGATGGGATAGTGGATTAGGGCTCGGTTTCTCTCACAGACGGCCCGGGTTCGATTCCCTTCGAACACACGTTCCTTTTTTTTTCATTTTTGTTATTCAATTTTTGGTGGGGTTCAAAGGTCACGTGAGATCAGCAGAGGTCAAATTGTGAAAACATCGTTAAAAATGATATAGTCAAGAGAAGTATAAATTTGCGGGATGAACCTCTGTGTAACAAAACACCCCCTTTCGGCAAGGAATCACTAAGCCTTTGGGCTTTCTGTTTTATTCCATAATACTACTGTACCTATTATCATCGTGATAGCACATAAGTACGTATCGTAAAATTAAATGTAATGTGCGCCCTCACTAAATAGAATTTCTAGAGCAAGCAGCAATAGACTGAAAGAGCGCCAGCGATCATGTTACGGGGTTTCTCTGCTTTGCTACACAGGTTTATTGATTTACTTAGTTTGACCAACCCCAGTTGTATCTATGAAATCTATGAAATCCCCTTTTTTTCACGCACTAGTATCTTTCATGGAGTTTCACGTCCCAATAACACATCGTAGATAACCATCAAACTAATATGATTTTTTGGCTATATCTTACACAGAAAAAGACAAAGTCACGTGACTTAAACTAATCTTATTCAACATACACGACAACTTCCAAGTACAGTAGTTTCTACATTTAAATTTTGGCAAATCGGTTTTGCCCATAGAGCTGGATATCTATGGTTTTGCCCTTTCCCAAGCAATATAATGTAGGGCCCCGCATTATGAACCCAAACATTTAGTTACGTCTAATGTGAGTGGGATTGCCTAAACCTATGCGAGAAATTTTTGGTGTTTTAGCCAAGAGCGCCATCCTCATTGGGGATCCGATTATTGCTCCCGGAAGAAACCCACGAAATACCAGAAGGGTCAATGTGAGTGTTCTTCGACTGGGAGTATGGGTGTCTGCCCCTTCTCCCAAGGCGCTCCGAAAATTTTGACATCCTGTACATCCTAGGTTGTATATCGCACTCTAACTCAAACATTTGCACTTCATTTCTGCAATGAACATGAGTGGGTTCTCAGAGTGAGAAAATTTGATACCAGGAGACTTGTCGCTGCTCTTGAGGTGGCATGAGCGTAATGTTCGTCCGCCTAAAAGTTTACTGTCCATTATAGCGCTTTAAAGTGAACATATTTAGGGTGACTTCATTTCATCATCAATGTGCACTGATGCTACGTGGACTTACGATAAAGCATGAAAAGAAGTGTGGATGGGAAGACTGGAGGTAACTTAGATATTTTGGATTTTATGAATGAAAAGGTAGATTTCGTCTACGCAGATTCCACCTACCGTATCTGATCAGCGCTTAGGTAGTAGGTGTACAGTATTAAAGTTTTTCCTCTTCTACAGCTCAAAATCCAAATGGTCAAGCCATGGCAATTTTTAATGCTATGAGGGAACAACTTCCTTAACTTTCATTTGATGGGTAACATGTCTCGACTGTGAACTACTACAAGGCTATAGAGACCGTGGAATGACGCCAATATAGTGTGTAACTCAATGAAAGAATTATTGTGTGCTCTAAGAATGTTGTTAGTCGGGGATTTAGGAAGTACATGTAGCTAGTAAGTTAACAGAATAGCGACCTCACTTTCAAATAAGCGTCCAGAGCCGGCTGCCCCATTTTTTCCCACGAGATTATGGGCAAATTTGATTTTTAAAATTTTTCAAATTTGTTTCAAGATCATGGGTAGGGTGGTGTTAAAGGTAAGGGTTACGCGGACAGAAGTTATTTGGCCTGTTCTTTCATAATCCGGCATCAGAATTACAAAAAAAAAGATGGTCCAAAAGCTGTTATTTTGGAATTAGGGGTGTGGCCTATTTCCAAGAAGCTGATTGGTCCATTGGCATGATTTGCCCATAACCTCGTGGGAGAAAAATTGCGCGAGCCGCCTCTGGACGGGACCGTAAATACATTTTTTTGCAAGGGGGTGGGTACAGGCAAAGCAGGGCACTACTATCCATCGGTTTTTAGTATACGGAGAAAGAAATGCTGAAAACAGCTTCCGAAATTGGAGGAAATGGCACTTTCCGTCATCCTACAAGTTTATCTAAACAATCTTAATTTTAAAATCTCAGAAATTTACTCAGATCGATGTGGAGCGTGCTGATTGTCGAGTAGGGTTCACCATCCAAAGCGTGGGCAGTAGTTATTCCTATTCGAGTGAAGGACATCATAAAATCATTTCAACACAGTATACACACAGAAACAGAAATTGTCGACACAGCCACCCTCTCAGATGCCATCTAAGTCCGTTTCATACTTCAGTATAGTGCTATAAAGCTACAAAAGTAGTAAACTGCATAAGAGAGAACGATTTAAGGATATCACAAAGACCACATGCATATGACGTCACAAGACTATAGAAATCTAAGTGCTCCTTCGACAGAGGTAAGCCCGTATATAATTTTAAATTCACTGTTTGCCCATTTCGTCGAGTCGATGTTGGGGTGTTCCCCCAAGAAAATTTGAATTCTAGATGCGCTTAGATGCGATTTCCCAGCATCTGGGAAGCATATTTTTCATATCTATTTGCTAATTTTTTTTTTTTTCAAAAAAATCATTGGTCATCGAAAAGGGGGGGGGGCGTGCGCCGACTACGCCCCCACTTGATCCGCGCCCGGGTTATGGCATGGAGTTATCACCTCGTGGTAACTCCATGGTTTAGGTTATATTTACGAAGAACCTAAAATCATGGAGTTACCGCCTCCGAGGTGGTAACTCCATGCTAAAATTTCCACCGGTTACGGATGAAGAGGTTTCTTACTTCGAGGAGTATGTTGACTTTGTTCATATGCTGCAACTAGACAAGATGTGAACTTGGTGTCAAAAAAAAAGAATTATCCCCTTCAGGTCCCTCCTCTTTTTTCTCCCTTTATCAAAGTCATATTATCCCATGCATAAAAAGCTCTGTATAATATAGAACCAGTGCTAACATGACAATTTAACATAGCCGTTGCGTACCAATAAAATTTTCGCCCAAAATGGCTACAAGGTTGCAGGAAATGGCACTTCCCAGACCTTGTAAGTGCAAGTTATTCTGATGTCTCATGCTGTAGAAATTCAGTACACTTCCAACAGAAAGGTAAATTAACGTTGCGTTACAAGCGTAATCCGTGTTGTTTGAACTTTCCAATGAGAGTCTACTTAGACATTCGAGTCGACCGTCCAGTTGGGGACTGGGATTTGTGAGGAGGTCGTTCCCCTCATCTCTGGAAATTTTCTCAGTTAAAAGAAGCTTAGATGCAAGATGTGCTACTACTACTATCAAGGGCGGATCCAGGAATAACTGTAAGTGGGGGCGGACGCAGTGCACCGAAGGTGCACCACGAGCGCGAAGCGCGAGTATTTCCGCGTGGGGTCCAGGGTTCGCCCCCTGAGAGCTCTTGCAAGGTGAGACAATTTGAACACAGAAAATTAGTTTAAATTACCCCACGCATCGAGAAGAACTTAGCGGTGATTTCATCAGTTCTACCTTTTAATGATCCGGATTCAGCAAAAGGTACTTCCAGTCAGTGGCAGAAGTTGACGAATATTGACAACCCAACTGAAGGGAAGGATGTTACTCGAATTTATACCAAAGTTATTAACAGAATCATATGAAAATGTCACTGTTGTGCAAAATGAAAAGTAAAACTTATCTGTTTCAAACATCTAAGGGAAATTAAGATAAAACATATACAAACTTATTTGTAATTATAATTTTGCTGTTCATTTCCCTCCGCTAAAGAGATCTTTGTTATAAAAATATTTCAAAATTTGTTTTACCAAGTGGCTTAATATGTAGGTACATGATTAATCATCTGTCCCTGCTTTGGACAAGAAATAATCACCCTTTTTCTTTTTCGCCAAAGTTTGGAACAAGATCTTACATCGCCACCTCTTTTACTTTTGTTGTTCCATATTCAAAACCGCACGCAATGGCCCGCCCAGGATTTTGGACTAGATGGGGCTAAAACTTGTGGGAAGACTATCTAAGTGGAGCGGAGCGTACCCGAAATATTTTCGATAGAAATACCCCCCCCCCCCCCCCTGTCGCTGGAAATCGCCCTTCCCAGGCTTAGCAAGTGATCTCCTGGAACTTATGGTTTTGTCAGTATTTTCTTGGATGGAAGACCCTTCTCCTTAACATTATTGGAGATTGTCAAAATGTGGATCACGTCTGTCCCATTCTTTTCTGATTGTTAGTTTGTTGGGTACCAGAAAAGAACCATTCGCCATGGCCCAGTTACCTCTTTTGAAAACTATAGCTTAATACATTTTCATTCCATGAAAAAACACTGACGACCCTAGGGGGACACAAGCTACTTGAGCCGTACGGTAAAGCTGGCACGTTTCTTTTTCTGGCTCAGGGGGTGTTTTCCAGCCACCTGCGTGACTCTGGATCACGAACGTAAAGTCACAATAAAAATCCTAGGCAACGATTTCCACGTTTGGCGTATCGGTCTACGACTTACAGATTACAAATTGCAACAGCTCTTTTCACATGTATCAGCATAGCTCGTTTGAGCGTTCTCCACTCATCCTACTCCTTCGCCATGTCTTCAACCTTTTTAATCCAGAAAAACTTTCTCCTGTTGCCACTTTTACTTGGTGAGTCGAGAAATCCTAAGCAAGCGTTTCAGTAACGGGTACGGGTTTTCATCACAGGCAAAAATACATGCAGGTGCGGTTGTAGGGACATACTTTGGGGGCTATGTTGTCATTGACCCTAGTGAGACCACATAAAGAGGAAGCCCGTGGCCATGAATTCTGACATAGGCGTCACCGGTGCCGTAAAGGTTGCCACCAAACAAGATCATACGTGTAGCTAGGGATGACACCGAATGATGGCAGTTTGCAGGCTCAGCCAAGGGTGGTCCTTGGATTTGCCTTTACGGGGGTCAAGCGCCCTGACTGGGGCCAGCTACTCTAAGCCCAGACAGATGCACTGGGTTGCCAAAAGGATGCCATACTCGATCGAAGTATAAGGGGGGCGAAGAGCGCGGAAAAAGTTTGGGTGAAATTGAAAAGGTTTCATATTTTTGCTTTTATTAATAAAAGTTGAAAAAGTTCGGGTTTTATTGAAGAATCTGCCCTACTTACTGTTAGAGCAAGCCAAGAAATTTAATGGGGCCTGCATGGTCGTCGCCGGGGACTACGTTGCTTATCTTACCCATTAATTAATCCTCCCCGACTAAACTGTAAAATATGTTTTCATCACAAAATATGTTTGCCACGATGATGAGACTGAAGAAAGAATCTTCCAAAAGATAGGAAAAAGAGGTTAAAAATTTGCAACGATGCATTTTTGTGTTTCTATGGAATCGCAGCTACATGCAAGAACAGTATTTGTGGAAACTTTAACGTCGAATATATCGAGTGAAATGCAGGATATTACCGCTTGATGAAACTGAACATGAAAGAGCGCGTAGCGCGCGAAATTTGCTTTTAGTTATAGAAAGAATTGTTACAGACCTTATTTTCTACGGGCCTGATAAAGGGCCATGAGGAATACACATTGAGCATATCTATATATCTTCACTATTACTATAATATAAAAGTTTTGCACATGGGGGGGGGGGGGGGAATTGCGGGCTAAAATCCCCTTTCCCCAAGTAGAATCGCGCCTGCATCAATGGCAGACGACAGTCTGTCCTCAACCTTAACATCTTCTCAAGTTAACACCAGACATGTAATTCGCCATGAAATTTCGCCAGAGCGAGGACATCTTTGGGGCAAAGTATCTTTAAATACCCTTATTTCGCCTCAAGTCAGCCACCTAGGCTTATATGCAGCGACTGGAATTTTAATTGACTGTATGTAAGATATTTTGTAAACTAAGAATGTAGAAATTTTAAAAGAGCGTCAGTACGCCAAAGATGATTCAGTTTGTATTGAACTGAGATATACACGCCTTACTATACCCCATATACCGGAAATGTCCCTTAAAATGTGTGAGTTATATGTTTTTATTTTATTTTGGTAATTATGTATTTTTTAAATTTTTTCTTGGTCAACCTAAGGGGGGCGGTTGCCCCTCCGCCCCCCCCCCCCAGATCCGCCGTTGACTACTACTAAATTTTATCTAATCAAGTGTGTTCTTGCACAAGAATTCAACATTTTAATGTCCAGGAAAACCAAAGTTTTGTGGAAACAAAGCAAATCGTCTTTAGGAGCAATGAAAAAAGAACACTATTTCGACATGAGCCAATCAGCGCTGTTTATTTCCCACTGACTCAGCCTGTTCCATAGCAGTGTTGTACTGATTTAGTGCGTTTATAAATATGGTCTGCAGGACTGCAAAGGATTGCAAAAATTTGAAATACATGTAGAAAAATCTGTATTTGTGGTTGGCAAAAATAGAACCCTCCTCGATTTGGGATAATTTGTTTTGCATTGCATCGTGCACACATACAAGAGAACACTGTGTGATTGACAATTAACTTTTCCAGTATTAAGAAAACAGTGCAAGATAATTAAGTATGTCTAAGTTAGTAGGTAAGGTGGAAAGACATTTACTGTTTACTACATGAAAGCAAATTATGAACGGAAAGCAAAGAAACTCTACGGCTATAGCGCGCGAAGCGCGCCTCAACTTTTTGTATTAGCATTGCAGATTTGCGCTCCTTGAGAACAACAAAAAATTATTCCTCTTGCTGAAAATATAGCATTTTAACAATGTTTCGGTCCTTTGAATAAGATCATGTGTAGTATCTGTGTATGTATCTGTTCTTTTCAGCAAGTTGAGAATGGAGCCACTCATGAAGGACCCATGATTTAGAGGTCTGAAGGTCGAGAGGTTGGTCACGTTAAGTTTATTGTCCTTTCGGGGACGCAACTCCTTTGGTGGAGCACAACTCCTTCGGGAGTAACGTTTGGTTTCGCCCTTCGGCTTTTCGCCAGAGAGTCGAGGGGACTTTGGAAAAAGTACTAACTACGCTTGTCGGCCTTTTCGCTAAGATCATATGTAGTATCTGTTCTTTTCAGTAAGTCTAGAACGGGGCTACACATGACATACCCATTATGTAGAGGTCTGAAGGTCAAAAGGATGGCCATGTTTCAGTCTAAGTTGTCCCTTTGGGGCGTAGTTCCTTTGGGGAGAAGAACTCCTTCGGGAGTAACATCTGGTTTTCGCCCTTCGGCTCTCCTCCCGAAAGTCTAGGGACTTTGGAAAAAGTTACTAACAAAAATGCTTCTCGGGCTTTTGGCTAAGATCATGTGTAGTACAGTGGCGGATCCAGGCGGGGCGCAACGGGCGCGCGCCTCCCTTATTGGCCGTCATGCGTGAAAAAAAAAAAAGAAAGAAAATGCTTCCAAAATGTGTCTAATATAGCACTATTTTGCATCTCAGCCCTCTTCCAAAAGCACAAATTTTCAAAAGGGGAGGGGTACACCCCCTCCCCATATACCCCTACCCCAGGACGGTGATCAATCAAACCTTGCGCCCCTTCTATTGAAAATTTCTGGATACGCCCCCGTAGTATCTGTTCTTTTCAGCCACTATAGCACTAGAACGGGGGCATGCGTGACAGACCCATGACTGTGTAGCGTAGGGGTTGGCAAACTAGGGGTCGCGACCCTTTTGAGGGTCGCAAAAATATTTCGGAGGGTAACGAAAAGGATTCGGGAGAGAAAAACAATTGCCAAATTTCTCATTCAATATAAGCAGTGGGAGTGATACTAATCTAAGAACCAGTGATCTGCTTTAGTAACACTGCATAACCAAGTCCGTCAAATCAATCTCCTCTCACCGACCCGTCAATTTGAGGGCCACCAAGATTCCGGAGTGGAAAGTTGGGGCCACGAAGCAAGAAGTTTGGAGACCCCTGGTATATAGAGGTATGAAGGTCAAGAGGTTGGACATGTTAAGTCTGATTGTCCATTTGGGACGTACCTCCTTTGGCGAACAGAACTCCTTCCGGAGTAACGTTTGCTTTTCGCCTTTCGGCTCTTCGCTAAAGAGTCGAGGGGACCTTGGAAAAAGTATAAATATTTTTATTCTGGAAGCTCCACCTTCACTGCGAGTGAAAATCGGCCTAATATGCTCCCTGACGTCGAGGGGTATTAGAGAAAAAAGACCAAAAGTAAGCACATCCCCTCCCTGCAGGGTGACTGATTATGCATGCGACCAAAATGGTGCATCTTTGGGATATTTTGGATCTGATCATATATGGCTGGAAAATATCCATAATTTAGTGAATTCTATTTTTATGCTTATCTGAAAGAGGAGATTATGTTGTTTAAGAGAACTTGTATGTTGTCAACAAACCTCCTAAAGCCCCCCCCCCCTTTGGCTACTTTACTGTTTTCTACTCGGGAAAACTTTTTACGCAAAATACGTGGGTGGAGTCCACAGAAACATTCTTGGACTATTACGAAAATTTTCCTTTGCTTCATTGTGCATTTTAGAAAATCGTGTCTAAGGCTAGCATACACAGGTATCATAGGGCCTCCTGGAAGCTCTGGCTTATTATATAAAATGGGACATTGACATGAAGCTTATTACTTGACATTCAGATGATATACTGTAGAGTATGACTCCGAGCACTTTACAACTATCGTATTTTAGCTAATTTTAAACGAAAATCCAGGCGAACAGCTTCCAGCAATGGGGAATAGGTGGGAGGGAGAGTACTGTGCAGGGAGGTGATATTAGACCTCCCTGTATAGCAAAAGGGGGTGGAGGACTAACAAGCGAGTGTCGGAATGCTTTTTCGTTGCAAGTGTATTAACAATCACTATCTATACCGATAATGGCTGGGCGCTAAGCTCTCGGTATTTTTTTTTAAATGTATAACGGCAAATACGTACTTTAGCCTTCCACACCATGCTTTCAAATAGAATGAAAGATCCCATATTGATGCGAGGCCCTACAGAGGTTGGAGATGTACCTCTGTTTTTCGGAGGAGCGTTGTGATCAGAATATTTCATGTATTATTACCTTAATAATGGTCATAAGACACGGAGTGTAAACCGTGACGAATGCCTGCGAAGCGCGACGAAATTTTTGATTTCCATGACAAACCTGCATTCAGGCTCTGCATCGAGAAACATTAAATTCCCAATAAATCTATACACCAATCAAAAAGCCATCCTTTTACCTGGGAATTCTTAAACAGCTTTCAACTTTTGCTGTTTTGTTTCTCCGGGAGTTGCTATCTGCAGATATTGATAATAAGAGCAATATTAAGGTAAGGTCTGAAGCTCGCGGAGCGCGCAAAACTTTTGATAGTTTGCGAAGGATTTGCTAAAATTCTGATAGTTTGGGAAACATTTGTGATAGAAAATGATTAAATAGATCTGTCACTTGGTCGAAAACACACCTCACCCTACCTCCTACTGAAATCCATAGCTTAGACGCCTTTTGGGATCATTTAAAATTTTTCAGAAATCGATTGGGAGCACGCGCCCCCATGCCCCCTAGCCAATGCAGATTGGTTCCGGAGCTAAGTATGGCGAAAGCCAACTGGCCAAAGAGAGCCTCTACGCTGGTTTAGAACGCTTGGGCTAAACTAAAGACTTTTGGCGCGGCTGAAAGCATGGAAGCTAAATTAATTCCTTGACAACTGAAGAATGACTGTAATCGCTAGACAAAATCCGATAGCAAGACAGCAATTGAAATTGTTTACAGGGAATTAACAATAATATGATAAGATGAAGCTAAAGCACATCTGTAAACAACGGAGAAAAGAAAAGCACTGCCGAACTGCCCGCCTGTTTGGCGATCCTGAATGGGCCCTCTTCGGCTAATACCTTTACAATCTGACCACGACATCCTTATGTTAATTGGAGCTTGCTTGTTAGCAACGAATAGAATTGTTTATCAAAGTTGTCTTTTTGTTCAAGACGTACAGTTCTTGCTTCAACTATCTCAAGGCTTGTGAAGGATTTTCGTCAATGCTCGTGTCCTTTCGGGGTCGCCACTCCTTTGAGAGTCGCTTCAGGTTTTCGCCTGCAGTGAGATATAGCCCAAAAGACCGTTCTTGGAGAGAGCAGGTCTGCATATATAGGAGTATGGGAGAGCAAGGAGAAATTAAACGAGTTAACCCACTCCCCAAGGGCCGCGATTTGTTCTCAATATGGGGGGCGGGGCATGACCCCATTTTCAAATAATTTACTGTGTGAAAAATCAAAGTCAATGGGCGATTCCTAAAATATTGGGGGAACACGTCCCCCTGTCCCCCGAAATCGCCTCCCATGCACTCCCTTCTCATGCCCTCTATCCTGCGACTTTGTCAGAAGAGTATCATAAATTTGGACAAATTTTGGTCTGTAACCGAGCCCACCTTTCCATAGACTCTTTTCCAAATAGGAATTACAATGGATTGTGGGATAGATTTTTGGTGTGCGTCATTTTTTGCCACGGCAAAGTGCTATTGACAAAACATCGCGTACCAGAACTTATCCCACAAGCCATTGCAATTGCTATTTGGAAAAGGGTCTATTAGTCCGAGCCAATTCCGATTCCAATAGCCCCAATTCCGAGTCCATTGCCCCCGAGTCCGAGCCTATTCTCAGGTTGATTCCACTAACCCCAGTTCCGGGCAAATAACGAACTCTCTTGATGTAAAAGAGTGAAGATTCACTCTTCGACAATTGCCTACAGTGACCGAACACTCTTTTACATTTAGAGAGAATCGGGCAACCCCGTGTTCAGAGTTCGGTCACTGTAGGCAATTGTCGAAGAGTGAATTTCACTCTTTTACATCAAGAGAGTTCGTTATTTGCCCGGAACTGGGGTTAGTGGAATCAACCTGAGAATAGGCTCCGACTCGGGGGCAATGGACCCGTGTTCAGTGACCGAGTGAAAATCGACTGAAATTCCACTCTGCCCGGAGTGTTAGTTAACTCTAAAGGAGTGAAAAAGCCACTCGATGGAGAGTGGGATTCCACTCGAAACAGAGAGTGGTCACTTTAGTCAATATTTTTGGTAGATTTTCACTCTTTTACATTTATAGGGAATCCGGCAACCCCGTGTCCAGAGATCCAAGCCTTTAAGTTGCCCGGCCGAGTCAGGCCATACATATGAGTTCTTCATTCATCTTAAGTGTGACCAAGCACTGACTAATAATCGCTCTTCATTCTTCGGGGAGAAATGAAGATGAATTTTTATGCAATTTTTGGATTCATCTAGACATTTTGAAACCTAATTTGTTTAATTTTCATTTTTGTGGACTCGGCTGGAATCAGCTCCGAGTCCGAGTCGGGCTTCGGCCATTCTGGGGTAATTCCGATTCCAGAACCTCATATTCTGGGCCAATTCCGAGAACGAAAACTGCGGACTAGAGTCCGGAACTGAGTCCAAGTCCGGACTCGGATGTTTACAGCCTTGCAAATTATCAGCAAGTTTCAGAATGTTTAATGCCTATTAAAGAGAGTCATAACATCACTTGTAAGGAAGTTTTAAGAAGAGACATTTTTCTCGTCTTTTATGTTGGAAATAAAACTAGAGATAAGAAAACAATAAATTGTCAGGTCACTCTGAAAATATTGCTTCTGTCTGTCATGAAACGTATGTGCATGATGATAGTATTGGGGTTTGATGAAAAACCTCACCCAAACAGTATTGACCGGAAGCCACACGGGCTATGGCTTCGGGTTTGATAAGTTAAAATTATTCCCCAGTTTGTTTCACTCGCAATTTCGTGGCGAATATTAACGGATAGATCGCTGCAGAAACGGCAGCACGGTTTTCAAAGAAGTTTGGGTGAGGGGATAAAATTGCTGCAGCCGCAGTACATCAAATGAACCATTGTTCCATAATTCGTTAATGTCTACATGTGGCAAGTGGGAACAGATATCCGGTGGAAAAATGCACCCACCCCGAATGGTACTACATCACTGATTACATTGCAGCCTAAAAGATGAAACTTGTACTGCTCCTTCGTAATATTACAACAAATTAAGTCTACGAAATGTTTATTTTAATTCCAAGTAGGCCTATAGCTATATTCAGGTTTCCTGAATAAAGGGATTGTAGTTCTAGAACTCAGTACCTAAATCACGCCATGAAATTCCCCCAATAGCCACCCACTCCAAGAAAAGTCAAACGGTAGCACTTTTGCGTACCGCTGTCTTAAAAACGTTGCCGTCTGGAAACCGTCACTCAGAGATAAAACTTCTAAAGAGGGTAACTTAGAAAAGCGACTGGCGACGAAAAGCTAACAAAAGTTTTTCTCTTGCGAGACAAGGCTATTACTATTGACTAACAAGTACAGATGCAATTTAAATCCAACTTCAAATAGCAGAGTATTTACATTGCTACTTAGAACACAAGTTAGCCCGTTTTGTACGAAGTGGTCAATACTCAGAAGCTTCTCTAAAGTGAGATTTGTTTAAAAAATCGCCCCGAGTTGAAAGGGGGTGATAAGGTAGTCGCCACGCCTGATCCATTTGCTTGGCACGAGTCAACGAGGTCTTTGAAATTAGTAAGCAGTGCAAATATTTAAAATGATTGGAAAGAGAGATATTATCGGTTCTGCGATATTTGTTCTCGCAATCAAGACATTCTCATTGTGTTTGACGTAAGCAAGGAAAATAGTTTAAATCCACACTGGGATTAGCAAAGCCTTTCTTTGATTCTTTGTACCTCGTAACCTACCAAGCCTTTCTTCAATCCAGTGAGGATTCTGTTTAAGTTTGTTTAGTCAGGATGAAACTCGTTGTCATGAACATAAATGGCTTCGGTGTCCCAGTGATCTATTTTCTGCCCCGTTCAAGGTTGACCATAGCCTTCAGGTCAAGTACCTGTTTGGTTCCTTAAACAGCTGTACAGAACTATAGCAGGAAATTGCATAGGCACAAGGGGCGGGCGCCTAGGGCTTGCAGCCCCATTCGGGCAGAACCTTTGGTACAGGCCTATTTGGGTAACTTATATGCCATTTATTGGGACAAACGTGCTTAAAACTTGGAGCAACAGTGCTCAGTCCCCGATTGAAAGAGATGCCATTGCCCATTGGCTTATGTAAATGGAGGAAAAATTCAACTGGCAGCAAAATTTGTCTTCTATAAAGTGAAATACAATACTCTAAAACAGTGATTAGGAATTAAAAAAATTCTCCAAGGACGTGTTGCTCTCACCGTTCGTTAGAAATTCTAAATACACTGTCAAATTCCTAAACATTCTGTGTCGTAACATCTTATTCGCTAAAGATCTAGTATTAAATCGTTAAGCATACTAAGAGTATTAGCGTTGTTAGAAAAAAAAGGGGGAGGGGTAACCGTCTTAAATTGCTACACACTTTTAAAAGTGTAGACTACCTGAGTTTCAGTTTCAGTTCATTTCTCTAAAAATGTGACCGGTAAGAAGAGAGGTTAGAAGTATTTAGGGATTAAACTAGTTTATCAGGTCCATACTACCAGGTTGTCAAGCCCCTCGCCAAGGAGGAGGGGAGACAGGACGGGACGGCACCCCCTTAGAAAAATCACCAAAAGTTTCTATTTGCCTCAGTGTATATAGTCCATCCCCCGAAAAATACTTCTTCCAGGAAGCTATCTCGGCCCTTATCAATACCTTGTCTGACTGCGGGCCCGCGGGTTGTTTTATGGTGGTCGCTTTTCCATTCGAACGGACTTCGAGGTAGAATTTGCAACATTTTAATAAATTCATGAATTGGAACACCGTCCAGGTAGCAGGATCTTGCCCAGGGAGTGGTTAAAGTCGAGAAGCTTTGAATAATTCAAACTGCTCAGATGCCAAATGGTGAAAGATTTTGCAAATTTAAAGTAAATGTATGCTAATGAGGTGGCCCGAGAGGATTCTGCGGGGTGGGGATGGAAGGTGACCATCAAGCCCGGAAAAGGAAAATAAAAACATTATAAAACCTGCAAAGGATTCTCCGTGATGCAAACCAACCAAGAGTAATGTTAACCCCTCGAACCCCCCACCCTCATGGCGGCTCACTTGTGCTTTCGGCACTCAGTAGACCATCCCTTTTAAAAATCCTGCATCTCCCCTGAAATACCAGTACATGATTGTTTATTTTCCTTAGTAATCCACTGAGTACAGTGTCGGAACTACTCATTCCTATCTCTTTGAAAACAATTTAACTGTATAGAACCACTGGCAAGTGTAGCTACCCTTGTCATCAACTGCACATAAAATTTGGTCTACACCCAACTCCCCAAGTGAAAGGACGCGGCAAGTAGAAGGGACGTAAAATTGTCGAGTTGTCATCCCGACAAATTTATGTCTCTTCTACCCTTCCGTAAACCCGTGTTCGCTGTCGTCAGAATGCGTTACCGTCAAGAAGTTGACGAAGTTTTTCGTTTATCTCATACCGCTAAGAAACATACTACGAAACGATACCCATAGAGAGTCACTCCGCAGGCTAAGTAGCAGGAGCGTAGCCAGACAAGGTACTGAATTTACGGGTCGAGATAGCGGGATAGCTTTTAGGGGGGATAAAATGCATTAAGCCAATAGTACTTTTTAATTTTACTAGGGGACGAAAATCTTTCTAGGGGTCTCCGCCCTTCACCCATTGGCTACGCCGTACTTGCTGAGAAGGGCCCCATGCACTAATTGAAAGGAAGCTTTCAAGACCCAATGATCACATCTTAGCAAACCCACGCATGGATCATTTATCAGGTAAAAATGTCTCTCAGATCATTGGAAGTGACACTTCGTCATGGGGGTAGAAGCCCCAGTTGATTTGGGGGCGGGGGACTGTAACAACTTGCCCGAAAAATATTACCAAAAATTTCCGCGCACTCCATTCGCGTTCAACATGTTAATGTACATAGCATATGGGCAAGCATCGGTTATCACACAGCATGCCCATTACATACAATCATTTGTCGTGTTACTACCTTTCATATTACTTATAATTTTGGGGGAAATCGTTCACAATAATAATGATACTAACCAGTGGTGTAGCCAGAGTTTCTCTCATGGGTGGTGTGATCGCCGGCCTGGGGGAGGAGTCTAAGGAGGGAGTGTCCCCTCCCATTTGAAAATTTTTGAAAAAGTGGGTGTCCTTACATGCAATATGGTGCCACATATGCTATCTTTGAAGTAAAATTTTTGTTATAAAATTTACGTATTTTAGGTACTAAATAAAAAGTTGGCACCATCCCCTCCCTTTTGAAAATCTTTGAAAAATAAGGTGTCCTTACATGCAATCTGGTGCCACGTACAGACGTATACAACCTTTGAATTAAAGTTTGTGTTAATACATCTACGTATTTAAGGTACTAAAAGAAATCGGCACAGTGGGGGGGGGGGGGGACATGGCCCAGTGGCCCCTCAAATACACCACTGATAATCATAATATAAGTTTAACCATTAAAAACACACTGGTGAATTAATACCGAATATAGACCTTCAGAAGCTGGTGCAATTCAAATCAGAACTTTAATTACCCAAAGACGTTTTTTAAACTATTGATTACCTTTAGCTACATAATTGCATTCTTTTTCTTTCAGTAGGTGCCCGAAAAATTCTCAGCATATTGCCCGAATTTTCACAAAAATATTTGGCTGGGGGCTGCAGTCCCCCAGCCCCCCCCCCCCCGCCTCCCACGCCTGTGCTTTTTGTAAGTTGCAGAGTTACTGATAAACATAAGTAACAGCTTATGAAGTTCCGTGAGAAATAATTTGTTATAAAAGACTTGGCCACCAATTAATTGTTTGTAACGTTTAGATAATGGCATGTGATTCACGTCCTGCTTTGTTAAAATAGTTACAGAAAATAACAATGACCTTTGGTTCACTACGTAACCCACTAGACCTGATAACTGAATTTATCACATTGTAGACAAAACAGAATGTCTAGTGCAAATCAAATCGGCCATAGTTCGAAGGTTTAACACAAACATTTCACACTCCTATAAACTTAGACACATAAACTATTGTAAAAGAGTATATTAAGCCTAATTGTATGATCAGCAGTGCAAATCAGTGGATTTTTACTTCCAAAACTTCCTAAGCGCATGTATCTTGTGACAGGTTACAAAACAATTTTAGACCAAAAGTGCTATGAGCATGCCTTTCAAGATGGTAAACCACGGTTAAGAACGCATAGCGCCCCCCTCCCCATCAGACACTGATAATAGTTGAGTGAGAAGAACGACTAGAAAAGTGCATCGTACAAAAAAAAAGTTGTATCAAGAAAAGAGATTGTAGACAAGGGGATATGAAGTTAAGTTAGATGAGGTTTTACGGCTCACTTTTTAACCAATTGGTTTAAGTCGGGCCGGCCACGGTCTTTTTTCCAGTTGTGGATCACTGGCTTGTTTTCCCTACTCCATTGCTTATGCTGAGCACCAAGCACAATGGCAGTAGATTACATTTTTAAAGTCTTTGGTATGACCCGGCCAGGAGTCGAACCCCAGACCTTCCGGCTGCAAGTCGGATTATCTAACCACTTGACCTTGCAGTTGGTCAAGGGGATATGAAAACGGTATGTTAATATCACAATATCGGCAATACGGTAGTTTAAACGTAGTAAGCAGGGGGGGGGGGCTACTCTCTTTAGAAGCATTCATCCAAAAACTTCCCGTTAAATGTTGAAAACAATCTTATCAATATAGGGCACAAACCGAAAGCTTATCAAATATTTCATTACATTGGGCCAAAAATGAATCATTTCTAGTCCAGTCTAGCTGTCTAGTAAATTTTGAATCAGATTTAGTCATATACTTGACAAGATTCCGGTTTTGGCCCCTATGGATTAGATTGTATTTAGAGCACTGGGGCAACTCGCATGGTTTTATGGGGATATCCCAATTAAGTATGTTAATTTGAAGGCCCTGGGTATATGGTTTTACATAATATTTGTTTGTATGCGTCTAAGAAGTTTCAATAATGACCAGGTATGTACGTAGCAATAGATGCGCACGAAGCGCGCCGAAAGATTGGCCTCTGTTACAAACTCCCTGGGTGAACAGAGTTAAAAATTACAGTCGTTGACAAAAATTGAGAGGGATGAAAGGACTCCCTCCCTCTCAACCAAAATACTAGTCTAGGGATCATGCCTTATGGTCTACATCCAAATATAAGCAAATATTGCGGGTTTTGCCAAAATATTAAAGGCACTTCGTCTCCGTAATCAAATTATCGGAAGAGACTATGTCTCACATACACCAATTTTAGCATATCCCACTGCAATTGAACAACTCTAAGTGAGGATTGAACAAAGGTATTCCTTTCCCGACCAAACTATACAGGGAATGTATACATGTGTGTCTATTAATCACCGAACATGTACTCGATAAGTGTGGGCCTGCAATGCGCGCAGGAAAAATAGTTTTTCGTGACCTTTGAGTCATAAGAAAATTTAATATTCACATATCAGAAAACATTACGGTTTTAATTGACAAATATCGAAAATATTGCTTCCCTTAACTAAAATATTGGAAGGGACTACTTCTCATACTCACAATTTCAGCAAATATTGTGGTCGTTGACCAAATATTGGGGGATGAAAGGTGGTCCGTCCCAACCAAATCATTGGGGGACATGGTTTCCCCATCCCCTTGTGATCGCCGCCCTTGAGTATGCCCCACCAAAATCTTCGTAGGTCCTCCAAAATTTTCGTATGCTGTAGGCAGAGTGCCCACTTGGCTTATGGATAATCTGGCCACTAAACAAATATGTGTGAGCAAGCTGCTTACTCTGGCAGTCTGCCAGTGTGCGACAGGACAGGATCGATTTATTTATCATCGATCGATCAACAAACCAATTAGATTCGATGCAAATTCCTGCCTATTGAGACACTGGATTTTACTGAAAAATTTCCATGCCTGTTTTCGAAAATGATGTTCCGAATCATTTTCCTAGTTTCGACCTCCGATTATGAAAACCATCTTAGATTTCCACTTTTACGTTACCCTAATTATTTCTTCAACCTATCAACCCTAACCATTCTTCTGCAAACCAAATTTAAAATTCTTGGTGAGGCATTTTTGCCCATCTTTCCTGTCCAAATACTTGAGACTGCCGGTCACTGCTCAGTGGCGTAGCCAGGATTTTTTTAGCAGGGGGCACGGGGGGTCACGAACCTTTCTTGGGAGGGCACAATTTCTGAATTCTCTCCCTCTCTATAGGACTAATATATATATATATATATATATATATATATATATATAACTGTGCATTCCAAAATTTTCCTTAGGGGTACCTGGGGTGGCACGGCTTTTGTCGTGGAGGGCACGTGCCCCTCATGCCCCCCGTAGCTACGCCACTGCCATTGTCACTGTTTAAGCGCAAAACGTCATACCAATCTAGATTTTGCAGTTTTAATAAGTACCACTGAGGGTACCAATCGGACGATTATAGGGGGCGATATGGCGACATATTGACGTTATTTGGGGTCTTTTGGTGGCTTTGGCCTAGGTTTGTTCTCATCCAAAAGGTTACGAAGAACAAGTATTCACACCAAGATGGTCCGTTGACTTCGGTATTCCAGCTCGTTAATATGAAGAGTTTGATGGACACATTTCCAACTCTGTCAAATTCATCAACGAGGCGGGACTGCAAACACATATGAGATTTTCTGTTTGCTTCGTCGATCTGTCTATAAAAGGAACCAAGGGAGATATTCTGCATCCGGAAAAATTTTAACTCTTCCTTTTTGGTCTAATATTTGTAAATCATCCATCACAGATTCACAACACTTAACTAATCGCGACTCAGCAAATAAATCGTTTGCCATATTATTTGTGTAATAGAAAGTGCTCCCCATAGCTGGACCACCTCATTGCGCGTTTTACACATGTACCGGAAGCAAAGAACAAAATCAGCGAACAACCTGTTTTTATGCTGCCACATTCAGCCCCGAATATATTATTTGCATTTAAGAGTAATCCGTAATTCAAATAGGCCAGACGACTAATTCCCAAACTCACATGTCTCGGGGAATCCTAAAAGGCCTGGTGTCAGTATTATGCTTACAAGTACAATCATCTGCCTATATCCAAAAAGGCTTATCAACCGCCCCCCCCCCCCCCAATGTTTAGTGGATGGTGGGTAGGTCCAGAGCTCTTAATTTGTTACAACGCTCATGATGGAAATATCACTTTGAAGAAAGCGTGCAGAAAATTGTGCTGTTTGGTATCCTACTTTGAACTGGAATGCATGCTTTAATTTTGTCTGAATGTGTACATAATAATGTTGGGGACAGGATTTGCAAGACAAGGGAGGGGGACAACCCGAAACCCCGACATGGGTCAAAGGATCGAAAGAAAAATTTTGATGCGATTTACGCGCCGAATATTTTAAGTTTCTATGGACCGAAGAAATGGAAATTTTTGGGCTTCTTCTAAAGAAAATTTGAAAAGTTTGGGTTTCAGCGAGAAAAATTGAAGAAGTGTGGGGTTTTATTGAAAGACTTTGCTTTTAATTTAGGGCAAAATCAAATACGATGAATGTGAATCGTCGGGGCAACTGGTCGTCGTTGGGGACTACATATTTAATTGTACTCATTACGGCACCCTGGCGAAACTGGAAAATTTTTTCCGAAGGAGCAGCCCTCCTGACGGGGCGCCATGGTCCCCTACTCCCCACCTGGCGCCATCACTGAATAATGCTGATGTAATCCAACTGTTTTCTTCGACGCAAAACAAATGACTGACACACAGTACCCAGCCGTAACAACTGTAGCTCCCCATAGCGGCTTCCCCCACAGGAAGCTTCTGCCTCTCCGAGTTCTGTCTTCTTTCACAGTGATGAGCTGAACGAAAAACTTCTTCCGTTTCGCGGGCTATACAAGTAATTACTAAACATCATTTTTGTTACTTTCCAGGTCTATGTTAACATTTCGCTTTTTTGTTTTGTTCTGCGTAATTGCCCACTGTATGACTCCCTGATGTAATGGATGACCCACGCCTGCAAGCACCTTTGCTTTTCGTGAATTATCTCTACCTACTATAACTTACACATATGCTCTAATGCAGGGTTGGTGCCAGAAACTGCCCGACGGGGAGGGGAAGCTTCCCGACGGCGGGAGGGGATAGCAACCCGATGGCTCGACAAAGGTGACAACTTGCCTGAGGGACCTCGGGAGCGTTTTTCCTTCTTTTCTTTTTTTTTGGGGGGGGGGGGTGAAGCGCCCCGAATATTTCGGAAGTTTTCAAAGGGTTGAGAAGTATTGTAAAAATATTGGGTTTTATTTAAGAAAATTTGATAGGCAAATGTAGGTTTTTTTATAAAAATTTGCAAAGTGGGGCCTTTGAAGCGAAATGAAAATTTGAGGTTTTATTGAAGAATTTGGCTTCCTGAGAGCGACATTTACATGTAAACCGTCGGGGTTACTGTTTGACGTCAAGGGTTACATATTTTATCTTATCCAACAAGGCTCCCCGACGACACTGGAAAATTTCCTCTACGAGAGGGCCAACTTCCCCAACGGGGACCATAGCCTCCACGAGGAGACGCCCCTGACAGACTGGGTCCTATGACATTTGCAAACGTGTCTTATTAAAACGAGGTTGGTTCTTAAAAACAATTTCCTTACAGTTATACCAGATGCAATTTTGTCAAGAAACATTCCTTTCGAGTCGTCTGATTTTAAAAAGTTAATAAATTTACCAGTAAAGACTTTCATAGGTTTGACAAATCTCATAAGAATCTTTTTGGATAAAAACAGATTGGAAGAAGCCGTGCCTATACCAACTTCTCTTTTTTACTTCCCGTAGCTATCTACCTGATTTTGTCGCGCAACAACATTAAAGTAGTTCCGACCGTCTGTTTTACAATTACACCACATCTTAAAACAATCAGCAACAGCTAAAACCGCATCAGTTTGCCGAAAGTCTTGTTTCTCAAATCTTGATTTTTCTTTTTTTTTTGAGTAACATTAAAATAACATCGATCAAGGTTAGCTCTTTGACCAATTTTGCCAATTTGGGAGATTCAGATGTCAGCAATAATAACAATACTCTTATCCCCAATGGTTCTGTTATCGTGGAAGAAAATTTCCCCTTTGATGTACGTTGGAATCCATTGATCTGTAACTGTAATCTACTACATACATAGCAATGGATTCTGGCATCTTCTGTGTTTCAACCATTTGGCCAGAACCGTATATTTAAATACACCGCTCTGTATTTGGCATCTGTACAGCGCCACCGGAAATGACTGGAGTTAACCTAAAAGATACAGCGATGTAATAGCAGACTTCTAATGATTACGTCACGCATAAAAAAGGAGCATGGGAACTGGGAGTAAAACAATATAGTAGTAGTTCTAGAGATAAGTTAGCAGGCACTCCAGTAAGCATGGCGCTCGGTTGTTTATATTCCCAGTTCCCTTCATGCATTGCAAACATTAAAGTCTGCTATGCGGGAGGCCAAATTTTTTTCCCCACGAGGTTATGGGCAAATCTGATTTTCAAATTTTTTTCAAATTTGTTTCTAAATCATGGTTGGGGTTATTTCTAAGGTTAGGGTTACGTGGACAGGGGTTATCTGGCCTGTTCTTTCATAATCTGGCGTCAGAATTACAAAAAAATGGTTCAAAAGCTGTCATTTTGGAATTAGGGGTGTGGCCTATTTCCAAGAAGCTGATTGGTCCATAGGCATAATTTGCCCATAACCTAGTGGGAAAAAAATTGCGCATGCGGGAGTCCCAATTCAACTCACCGACAGTTATTAGAAACGCCTGATCCGAGTAGTGAGCTGGAAGTCTTCCAGCTCCCTGATCTGAGCCTACACGACAAAGTAAGTCCCCCTTGTTACTCTTATCTGTTTGGTCTACCGATGATCTTAATTGTTGTTGTTGTTGTTGTTGTTGTTGTTGTTATTGCTGCACTTTTTGACATAATGGAAAGGTAAGGAAATCGATCGCAAAACTGATCACATTATAAGTGAACCAAGCACGTCGAAATTACTGACACGTGTACTTTTGGCAAGTTGTCCTCGTGAAAACGCAATGAAAAAGACACGTCTTTGTGTGATTGCAAAGATATTAGCCTCATTGACCACATATTTTGGACAAAAATAGCTTGTCCATCAGCGAAATGATTGGAGGATTATGGTCCTCAACAACTCCGCGATCGCCCGGCCGCAGTTATTTTTCTGCTACAGTTTGACTTGTATTGTGCCATTCTTTGGGGGTGCCCATCTCATCCCTGACAAATTCTGTGGGGTTGGGGTGAGTACCTTGTCTCCGCTGCTCTCCCTGGCTGTTACTTCTTCACTGGGGCCTTGCCTCCTGTATACCGCCATGTACGGTACTGGTGAACAGTTCAATATTTTTATCGTTACCCTCCTGCTACTAAAGATAGAGCCTACTACTGACAAAAATATTGATGTCTCTGAAATTCTGGAAAGATAAATCGAACTTTTCCTATTAAACAGCCTGGTCATGGGACTAATTAGGGTATAGGCCCCTATGAAAGTTAAGAGAGGACGTCTTCTGGCAGTCGCAGCGGCATGTATCAATATACATTTTGAGGGAATTATTTAAAACTCACTGTTTTCATTTGATTTCAGAATTTCAGACTCTCATGGGCGCGATCCGGGAGGGGGGAGACAGGGGGACATGTCCCCAAAATATTTGAGAAATCGCCCATTGACTTTGATTTTTTTCACACAGTGAATTATTTGAAAATGCTGTCATGCCCCCCCCCCCCAATATTTAGAACAAATCGCCGCCCTTGCGGACTCTTACTTGTTTTTGATAGGTTCTTAGAGTTTGAAATTGCTTCAACTCTTTACTTCTTGTTTGAGTTGGTCCTGAGTTTTGCAAGTTTTGTTTTACAATTTGAATGTTTAACTTTTATAAGTACTGTACTAGTATAGTTTTTACTCTTTTGTCAGTTTTTAGAACTTTATCGGTTGTAGGTTACTGTTTTATGTTTTTAGGGGCTCTGGGAAGATTATTTCTAAGAGTCACCATCTCGAGAAAAGTTGTTATGAATAAATAAACAAACAAAAAAAATAACCAAGCAATAAATAAATAAATAAATAAATAAATAAATAAATAAATAAATAAATAAATAAATAAATAAAAACAAATAAATAAAATAATAAAAAATATATCACGTCGCTGAAAATGTGCCAAGAGTGGATTTTCCATTTTCACAACCTACCTGAGTTAAAGCGGGAATGACAAGACACTTAAAAAACTCAACTAAGGCTCAGCCGCAATGGCTTACCTCGAGTTATCTCCGGAATGTTTAGACTCACAGGTAGCGCACCACTTATTATTGCCCCATTGACTTACACACTATTGATTAAGTCGATTCTCCGCCCCCTATCCTTGTAGAAGTTCTCACCAATACATGGCGTCCGTCTGATTGAAGCTCACAATGCGGGCTCTTAAGGCATTTTCAAATTTTTAAACCATGGCCATTGGCATTTTTAATTACAAGGGCTTGAATATACATGTGCATGTTTCCAGCTCTGATTATTACTGAAAGACGGTTCTTCACAGAGCGTTGTAATACAATCAAAAATAGCACTGAAATTTGTCAAATTGTCTTGAATTTTGCACAGTCTTTATTTCAACTTATTTCCTACAACAACCAGATCAAAACTTTATCACATTTAGTAAGTAACTTAGTCAGAACAAGCTCCTCAAAATTTTTAAGGGATTAAATTTCTCAGTCAACTTTTTCAGCGTATCAAAAACTTGAATTAGTGGTCAGTTAGTTAGTTAGATGAGATTTAACGATACACCAACACGAATGTGTTATATAGTGTCATGTAGATAAATAAAGGTAAAGTTTAAATACGGTTTCAAATACGGATCAAATTCAAGTTTGGTTTCAAATACAGCTCAAATACGGTGTAAGTCCTTCCCTTCAGTCGCCTCTTTCGACAGGTCGGAAATACCGTGGGCATATTCTACAACCCCCAGCCCAAAGGGGGCTGAATTAGTGGTCAGCTACCTACAAGTCACAACACTGGCCGATATCCCATCCGATCCAGATGTCTCCTGTTTCTTTTTCTTTCCTTGTGTTTAAGTTCGGAAGGCACACTCTTATGTATCGTTGTAGATATTTTTGTAGTTCATAAACGAAAGAAACTGAGAAGGTGGCTGACATCTTTAGCTAACTTCGACAATAGAATGCATGCAAACTCCACGTACTAGACAACCAGCCACTTTTGTACTATGTAGGCTGCCTTGTGGGGATGTACGGTGTCAACGAACTTAATTTGAACAGACAGTACAGTAGATCATTACCTTGCATTGCAGGTCGAGGGTCATTTTCACATTTGCATTATATATAATTTATAGGGAGTTTAGAAATTCCCTGTTTGCAATCTCCAAAGGCTATCTACAGGCTTCTGGTGTCCCTTCTGGATCGTAACTCCATTTGGGAGCCGTTTCAGGTTTTCCCTGCAGTGGGAGATAGCCGAAAGGAATTTTAGTAAAAAAAAGCACTTTTACAAATGTAATAACTACTCTTCTAGCTTCTTTGTAACCACTGAAAATGTCTTCCACCTCCATATAAAAAAATTCCACGTTTCATCTTGTATGTATAGGAAGAGAAAAAAAAAATGAAGAGTGGGGAAAGGGTAAACGTACTAGAACGAAAAACACATTACTCGATGCGACAGGAACTTTGCATTCCACTTACCTCTTTGAATTACTGTATGGAAGTATCGTCCACAAAGGCACAGAAGTACAGTTACTGACTTTTTGTAATTTATTTCAACTTTCAAGGGTGAATGAACCCTTGAAGTGGACACGTGAAAGTTTTGTAGGCTGCAAAAACGCTAATCATGTATAACGCCCTCTAATTTACATTTAATGAAACCAGGTATTAAACTTGACATGTTTGTACTAGCAGGCAAGTACAAACAGAAGCCCAAAAAGATGTGCTTGGTGAATTGCCAATAGGAGAAATAACAAGAGTCGATTGAAGGCAACAATTAAAGGCAAAATGACAGTGTAAAAAGTCAACTTAATTTCAGACAACATATACGTATGGACTAACCTGTAGAAACCAAAAAGGTGGAGATGCGGAATTCATCTTCCCATGGGAATATTCTGGTTAGGGATAACGTCACATGCTTTTACCGTACTGATTCGCCAACTTCGACATCCGTTCAGACTACAGATAAAGAGAAGTACAAGGCTGTTCCGTGGAATAAATTACCTGGCAACCTGATATAAATGCAAGACTGACAATTACCCTCAAGTAAGACAGTACTGGTAATACTATCCTATGTAGACTTGGAAAGTTATTTCACAGCAGGGCCTTGAAAAGCCCTTGCATAATTGCCATTACGTATCACCCTAATCATCCAAATACAAATAGCGCCCGCTTTTTTGTGAAGCTAAGTCGTCACTAAGTATTCACCCATAGACGTCTAAGCCAGGGGCTGGAGGATGCAGCCCCTGAGTTTGCCCAAAAGCCTTCTTCTCAGGCAGATTTTGAGAAGAAATTGAGCCATTATGTCGGGCAAATTTAAAATGGGGCTAACTAGATGTGACCAGGGAGTTGTCAAATAGCAACTCCCTGATGTGACCGACGAAGACTTTCAACTGGAGCGCTAAAGGGGCAAAGCCAAAAGCGGGAGTCTAGGAGTCCTTCCAGAAAAGTTTTCTTCAATAAATAAGCTTAAGTTTTGCGGCTGTTCTGGACCAGTTCTAGAGAAAATTCTGCGTACTTTAAGTGTAGTTTGAAATGCTAATGAAACATTTGGCCGATAATGATGGAATATTAGGATAGATATTGACCGAAAATTAATGCAATTTGCGAAGGTGTTGCTGAAGCTATTAGCTCTCCCCTTGTCAGCATGCGACGTAGGATCCTCCTTAATTTATAGTGAGGTCCAGGGGAACGGGGCTAGTCAGGTCCAGTGGCAAAGCCCTGGACACTGGGGTATTTACAAAACTGTGGTCATTATGAGAAAGTTTGTAATTGTCTACAAATGGGATTGTAAATGAACAGACCAGAAAGGTCATAATTGATCATTTTTAAATAACTCAGAATAACATTCGGTCGAGTCTATGCAAGGTAAGTGGTTGGTAGAACGTAGGATTGCAGGAAGGGTGTTCCAAACAGTATAGTCACCATATAGTCGCCATACCGGGACAGTTCTATTCAATTTGTCTTACAAAATTCGGTAATAGTAAGACACCCATTCATGTTAATTGCCTACAAAGCTCCCCGAAAAAAAATTATTGAGTATTAGGATTGCATGTACGGTTATACGTTTCTGATTTGTGTAAGCAAGGACTAACGTGTATCGTATTCAATAACCATTGACGACCATGCGTTGCAAGAAATTCAAAGGAAGAGAGGGTTGCATACAGAGACTTTTGAGGCTATTGGAAGCAGTGGCGTAGATTTCTTTTGAACTTTGGGGAGGGGGTATGGGGTGAGCTATCGCAAATGTGAAGAATGTGCACGCGAAGCGCGAGCCCATGACGGGTGGGGTCCAGGAGCCCGCCTGAGGGCCCCTGGTAGGGTCCAGGGGCAAAGCCCCGGTGGAGGTCCAGGGGACGAAACCCCCGGAAGCTCCTGGGTTTTAATGTCTCAGAAGTGCCAGGAAGACTGTTTTAATGGATTAATTTCAGTGGTAATGTTCTTTGGTTGGCTACTAGTATATTCATACATTTAGGAAATGATATTTTGAGCACAAAACTCGTTGATAAGCTACACTGGATTGAAATTGTACAAGAGCAACAATGTCCTGTTAAGCTTTAAAAAGGCAGGGATCAACATATAGGGTCATCCCAGACAGCTGGAATTTGCATTCGGAGATCATTACAAGACCTGCAAGTTGGCTTGAGATCAGTGGCGTGGCCAGGTTTTTTGTGATTGGGGGCTCCATAGATGATGTCGTAATAATACTTCAGTTCCCCAAGTCTGCGTAAATTACACCTTTATTTTTCATGCGTTTCTGCATTTGCATATGCAGCAGTTTCAATCTTTCGTTTGTTACTACATAAAGGTGTCGTCCTGGGGAAGGGTCCCCCTCCCCCTTAGAATGTTTTTTTTTATTAATTTAAGGTCTTTTAGATGCAAAATGGTGCTATCTTTTGGGGTGTTTTTGGAACTGATCATATATGGCCGGAGAATGTCCATAATTTAGTAAATACTAATTTTTGGCAAGGTAAAAGAGGAGAATATGTTGTCTATTAAGAGACAGATACGTTGTCAACAAATCTCCTGAAGCCCCCTCCTTCTGTCTATTTTACTGCCTTCTTTGTCGGGACGGTTTTTACACAAAAATATGTGCGTGGAGTCCACAGAAACATTCTTGAATTATTACGAAATATGTCCTTTCCTTCATTGTGCATTATGAAAAGGCATCTAAGGCTAGCAGATACCTGAACAGGACATCCTGGAAGCTCTGCATTAATCATATTAATTGGGGGAGGGGGGGGGGCAATGACACAATGCGTATACTACCTGACATCCAAATGATAATATAGAGTACGACGCCGAACACTTTACAACTATCGTATTTTTACTACTTTTGATCTAAAATCCGGACGAACAGCTGCCAGCAATGGAAAATGAGAGGGAGAGAGAGTATAGGTGCAGGGAGGTGATATTAGACCTCCCTGATAGATGTTGCAAAAGGGGTGAAGGACTAATAAGAGCGTTACAGAGTGCTGTTTTCGTCATAAGTGTATTAATAATCACCATCTATACCGATAATGGCTCAGCACGCAGCTCTGGTAAATTTTTTTGAAAAATGTATAACGGCAGATTCGTACTTTCACCTTCTACATCATGCTGCATTTTAGATAGAAAGATCTCATATTGATGCGAGGTTCCCACAGATGTTTGGAAATGTATATATTTGGAAAGTGTTGTGATCAGAACAGTTTCTTGTATTATTAGCCTACCTGTATTATTACCCTAATAATGGTCATGACATGGAGTGTAAACCTGTAAACAGTGACGAATAATATTTCGATTACAAAACCTGCATTCAGACTCTTCATCGAGACACTTTCAATTGCCCAACAAACCTTCATGCCACTGCCACAAGCCAGTGTTTTACCTATTAATTCTTAAACTTTCAACTTTTCGCTGTTGTACTTCTCCGAAAGTTGCCATCGGAAGATATTGATAATATGAGTCACACTGACGTAACGTTGGAAGCGCGCGGAGCGCGCGAAAATTTAGATAGATTGCCAACGATTTGCTAAAATTCTGATAGTTTGAGAAACATTTGTGACAGAAAGTGAAGCAAGATTGAAAACATTTCCTATGAAAATGAAGAATAAAATATACTTTCCATCATACACTTATCTGTAGAATGGAACATTGGGGGATGATTATATGGGCCATCCCCCCTAGTCAAATGTTGGGGGGATATATCCCCCATCCCCCGCGGGATTTACGCCCATGATTGGAGGCAACTGTCCCCTTGCCCTCCCCCTGCAACTTTTCCAGTGGGCCGACGTATCAGGTACTCTGAGGAATGCAAACCTACACATTTGTTGACAAAGGTTTGAAAAAAACGGGTGCAAGTGAAAGTTTGACTTGTGCTTTTCAATTTGACCAAAACTTGCATTTTCCGCAAATTTCACAAGTTTCTTTCATAATCTCTCGATACTGCCCCTCTTGAGCAAGTCCAAACTTTACACACAAGACATAGGATGCAGCCATATTGGTAAGCCTAACGCTCTACGCATAGAGCATTAGTGTAGGGTGCTCTGTCCACGTTATAAGAAGTCCATAAGAAGTCCATGGACAGTCAAGACTGGAACTATTTTCTTCAAAAAAAAAAATGGAGGTGATATACAAGCTATCAAGTTGTAGGATATGGAGGTACTGCGAAATATATATATATATATATATATATATATATATATATATATATATATATATTATATATATATATATATATATATATATATATATATATATATATATATATAAATACAGAAACTGAGGAATAACACGGTACGAGGACTGTAACGAAACTACTAGTTTTTGTTATATATATATATATATATATATATATATATATATATATATATTATAGGGTCTTATAGTACCCTATAGTCCCAGCCTTTCAATATTTACGCTCCCTTCATAGTTTGAACACTTAACCATTGACTGGTTTACTTTGTTAAGACTATATATATATATATATATATATATATATATATATATATATATATCGGTTAATTGTCCTGTAAAATCAATAATACTGAAACATGGCGTTTTTCAAACAAAACAATGTACGTACCTTTCATGTGTAATGTAAACAGAAAACTGCTTTTCAAGACTACACCTGATCACTTTCTTCACAGTTCGATGAGCCTGCTTGACAAGCTCATAAACAGTTTCCTCCTAGCCAACACTATATTTTAGTATATATTGCACGTGAATCAACAGCTTCCCAAAAATGAGGGTGGGGTGGGTGGGACATGACCTTGACAAGAAATGAGTCAACTTGCAAACTGCGAAGCTTAGCGTGAAATCAGAGGGGTCCTGAAAAACTTTGGATTCCAAACATGGCCGTACGGAACTGTTTTTCTCAGGGAGAGCGGTGATTTTTGCCCGACTCCAGACCTAATTTAACTGACCAATTTTCCGCCCGACTGAGACAAAATATCTGCCCGATTTAGTCAGGTTTCTGACATTTGGGGGAGGACTGGGCCGCCCCCAGCACCCCCGGCCCGTACGGCCATGATTCCAAATTATGTGTGATGCAGTCTGAAGCATTTTGCAGGTACATATTCTACACCTGCTGCACAGGTTGAAACAAACTTCAGCTGAGAATTTTTGCCAATGTATTGTTAAATCAATGCGTCTCCTTTTCATAGAAAAAAGGCGACTGCCGCAACCACCAGGACGGCCATATTGCGACATATGCAGATGACCGTTCTTCGTGAGTGTAGCAGAGTAAACATTACACGAAGAACTCTGCACAAAAAAAGGACCGTCAAAACAAATTTCACACTTGTTCAGTTCAGAAATACGGGTAATTTGTTTTTCCACGCTACGGTTTGTTTTTATTTGATGTATTTTGGAGCATTAACTGTGTCCTTTGTAGGTGTCATACATCCTACTACTTTGCCACTCCCTAATTTATTAGATACACGGTACACAATATATCAGTGGTTGGTCATGAGAAAAAATACTAGCAGTGTACTTAAAGTGCATATATTTATTTGTTGTACTTGAAAGAGACTATTAATCCGCCCACTAAGGGGAGTAGAGTGTATACTTAGTGGCCCACGGTTGCCCTTTTTGAAAGTACCCGCCTACGTCCATGGGTGTGAGGGTGTGGTACCACATGTGTCATTTTCGTCTCCATATGGTCCATATAGAACCACAAATCCTCTATACTGAAACTTCAAAACACATTTAAGTTTACCGTTACCCGGTTACTTGGAAACCAGGTTACAGGAGTAAAAATATTGACTGCCCTGCGTGGTGGGGTTCAGATTTTTCAAACCCTTTGATGATGCGTCGTAAAAGAAACAGGTTATCCTAGGAAAGTCTACAAGGATGTAAACATTTTTGGCAAGGGCTGCGACCTCAGACCCCACCTCATTCGCCTATGAGCAGGAACAACGGGTTGGATGAATATGAGGCTGTAACCATTATGTTATGCCGTTCAGGGGATTCACACAGAAGGCCCACTGTAGGCAGAAGCCGTGGGCGACTGCGACCGCGGTGCAGGCTAGGTGATAAGAACCAAGTACCGGCACTTTTGGGCGGCATCTCTTCATCCAAGAATTAGTCCAGGTCATTTTCACCATTTGCAAATATCTAGAAACTTTTCTCAACAGGTAACGGGGTTTTGCTACTTAAAAAAATAAATAAAATTAAAAATTAAAAAAAAAACCAACAACAACCAAGGAAACAATCTTGAAGGCCCGCCAGTGGCCTAACAAACTGTTTCCAGTGCTTGACCCTACTGACAGACTGAGCCGTGAGTACTACATAAACACCAGATCTGTGGCGTAGCTAGAGGGGGGGCAGGGGGCGGTCGCCCCCAAACAAAGCCTCCGAAGGCCTCTGTCGGAAATTTTTAGTCTCTGTCGGAAATAAATAAAAACAATTCATTTGAAACACTTACAACACTTCTTATGTTTTAAAATCAAAAGTCGGTCTCAAAATTGCCCGGAAAGCAAAAAAAAAAAAAAAAGGTCCTTGAATTTTGAATCGTACAACTATCAAGATAATAATCTGTCGGAACTTTTTTGCTTTTGCCGCCCCCCCCCCGAAAAATACCTAGCTACGCCACTGCACCGGATGCGCCAAGATAAACAGCTGAGGAACAACCCATACTTTCACCTTTATAGAATAGGAATGATTTCTAAAAAGGGAAAGGGGTGAGAAGATGGCATAACTTCCGGAATTCACTGAGAGGATTCAATTCAAGGCCTGTATCTAAAACCCTGCTGTATATTCCAGTGCTGCAGTCGAGTCCTCACCTTCCGAGTCCCAGTCCGAGACCGATTCACTGGCATTCAAGTCCAAGAAGACCGAGTCCGAGTCACAAGCTCCAAGTCCATGATCAATTTGTAGACTGCCTCTTAAACAATGTTGTTGTGTGTGTTATGATATAGGCCCTGGGTCTGAATTGCAGTGCGCGATTGTTCTTTTATTGGTCATGTGGTGTTACTGTGTATGCCGAACATGATACTGCCTTCGTTTCCTTTCCGACTTCGTATTGGCTGAAAGGCAGGAATTGACGAATTGAGTCCGTTGGGAAATTCGATGGAGGCGGGAAAGCTGTGGCTGGCTGTAGGGTGGTTGGTCATTTTTAAACGATCGATCTTTTAATAGTTTCTACTAAAAATTGTTGCAAACTGTCAAAATTTTCTTGGGTTCATTGCTTTGCTCATTAAATTTGAATCGGAATATCGACTTCTTTTTTTGTAAATGTTCCCGACCCAACGGGCCCTGCACTGATGTACCTTTGGTACTTTTTACGTAAGAGCGTCTCCCTTTCAAATGTACCTCATGTCTGCAACTGTTTCCGCTCCTGAGGGTAACCGAACGCTTGTGAAGAGGGCGCATTTGGGATACAAATTTGCCAACAAAGTGATTGTGCCGACAACATGACAACACATCAGTTTTGGAAGCAACAGGGGTGCGCTAGAAGTGAGCTATCTGGCTATATCTTGGTTAAATTGAAGTCTATAGATTGACCTGTATGGACTACGGCAGTGGAATTCTCGGGCTTCGAACAGTCAACCCACCTTGAATGTCATCTCCTACACACCATCACCAATCCCTCTGCTACATCCCTGTGTGCAAACCTCACCGTAATCCAGTAACCCCCCCCCCCATTGATGCACCCACTCACATGCCACTTACTGGCCATATAGTGTAACGTATGTAATCTAGTGGTGGTGAGGGGGAGTTAGGGGACGTATGTAATTCAGTGGTGGTGAGGGGGAGCTAGGCAAGCCAGTTGAAATGAACTTACGCAATCTTAGGAGACCATGTGCCCTTTGGTACAGAAACATTTATAGGCCGATTGTTACCTTCTTTCCTCTTATTTGCCTTTTCTTATTTGAACTGTGCATTTCTCAGTAATGATATCTCAGGATAATGAATATGGTATCGAGATACAACTTTTGCAGCCTTGTAACTTACCACTCAAGGCAATCTAGGAGGCTTTTTTGGCAAAAATATTCTTGTTACGCTATACGAGTCAATATATAGGGACGATCGGCTCAGATAAAGTCATGACAAACCACCTTCTTCCCAGCCATATACACTTTTCAAAGAAAGATTTGCTCCACCTAATCTGACACGATTTCATTAATTTGTTACCCCGTTCAGGCTGTCAGGCCTGGGTTGGGCCTAATGGTCAAATTGTGACACATGTGATCATCAATTGAGTACGCATTCAATATAATTTACAGATAGCGTAGATATCTGTTCAGGTTTATTTCCACTATTATGTTAGTACCCTCAGAGCTTCCGGGGCTACGCCCTTTTTATCCCAATCGGTGTTGCTCTAAATCCGGCGGGACTCTTCTACAGAACCCTAGACACTACTATGACACATTCAGGTGGGACACTAACCATTTCAATATGAAGCCTAAAGGCAAAATCATGGATACGCATCTTGCTGTGGCCCGTGAGATCTTCCCGATTAAACATGTAGGCCACTAGCGAAAATAATTAGGACCCACATGTATGTTTTTACCGTAGGGCTTTAAAGAATATCACCTACACTATACAGCGGGTATTGCAAAGACGTAGATACCATGTGGAGTTGTATAGGAACTGTAGAGGCCAACGCATGGGTATCCGCAGGATGAAGCAAGGGAGCCCCCTGGAAAATCAAAAACTTGAAGAAAAGTAACTAAACCTTCAAGACTAATTCTGTCAAAAGTCGAAAATTTCGCACCATTTTGCTTCTAGGTTCCTTGAGAAAGGCAAAAACTTTAGCCTACAAAGAGGAGGGACACCCCTCCCCTTACACCCCTCCCCCAGGCCAGCGACAATCCTACATTGATGTGACCCCTCCAAGTGGTTTACTCCAGCTACGGGCCTGCCGATCTGATGAATTAAAAGTTTTGCCCCTCTGATTTTTTTTTTTTTTGCAGACGCCCAAGGGACAAGGTAAAGCTAAGTGACGACGGATTAATTGCGTAAAGTGATTTCCCAATTCTGCCGGTATCGAGCCCGGTCAAGGGAAATGTAGTGTCGAGTCACGAGTCCGGACTGTACGAGACCGAGTCCGAGTCTTTGCCTTCCGAGTCCGATTCCTTAAATCATGACTCGAGACCAGTCTCTAGTCCGAGACCCGTCTCGAGTACTAGATCACAAAGTCTGCTGGGTGGAAAGGAGAACCGTTAGGCCTCGGAACTTCTGACTACGTCACTTTGCTTTTCCAATTTTATTATATTTACAAGTTGTTAAAAGAAATGACCGACTATTTGTTGACATGATATCTACATGATGAAAGGCGCGTAGGTACAGGCAGCCACATGATTCGTGACTTGACACACGATGACGTCACTTTTTATCACCCATTGAAGTCAAAACGATTCACTATCAATAGATCAGAGCACGTGAACTTTAATTAGCTACAAGAATGCCATTGTCTGGAGTAAGAATAGAATTATTAAATCACTTAAGAAGACTCGAGCCTCAATTCAAAGATAAGTATACATTGGAAAGCAAGTCTGGACAAGTCTACTTTTTCGGGAAGTTTCATTCCTGTTCTACTAAAAACAATTGAACTTCGTACCAAAAGCAGCCATCGCACGCGAATATATTTGTATTTGACGCTGAAATATAATGTAGAATCCGTGTTCAACTGTAGTTTACCCAGGGAGGTAACAACTCCCTGGTTTACCGTAGACACGTAGACAGATGAATGCTTTAATTCCTTCTTTAGACTGTGATTTTCAGTTACCAAGGGTATGGTACAACTTTACATGTCAGACTGGGAATATTCAAGAGCAGCTAAGAAGTTCAACTTCAATGGGATAACTTTTGTTTTCAAAATAATGGTCACTTTGTCATTTGGGGGACCACGATGGGGGAACCGAGAAAGCACTTACCCACCGTCCCTCCCCCTTACCCCGTTTCATCTTCTTCGTTATGAATGAGAATATATATATATATATATATATATATATATATATATATATATATATATATATATATATATATATATATATATATATATATATAAGCGATTAAGCGTACAGTTGTTATTAATTAGTTCTACGACCTGTATAACTTGACCACAATTAACCCACAACCCGCCGACCCGTAACACTAGTTGACATCCTTTTCGGCGGGAGGTTGTGGGCCGTGGGTAGTAAGGGTTTTATAAATAACCATAAATATTCTGCAGTATATTCATTGCTTAAGATGAAACGTTGGCCGAACCTTTAAACTAACATGTTCGAAAGGTGGAGTATACCATGAAGCTCTTAGGGTAGTGTTCTCTGTTCCGACGTCTCTTTGCTCCTAGTTCCTACGTCTCTATGTTCCGACAAGTCTACACTGTCAGTGTCAGGCGCGTAGCAAGGAATTTGCCAAGGGGAGGGGGGCGAAGCCTGTAGACAAACTATCTAAGGGTAGCGCCACCATAGGTTGGCGCGAAGGGCCAAGAAAATTTGGCCGAAAATACTTCCCAGATAGCTGGAAATGGCACTTCCCAGGCCTTGTAAGTTGCATCTAAGCATTTTTTATTTTGAGTTACTAGCAATATCATAAAAAATCACTAAAAAAATACAAAAAATATGCTCAAGGGGGGCTTCTTCCCCCTTCGTCCCCCCCCCTTAGCTAAGCGCCTGGGTCAGTGTTAGAATAAGGGTTATGTTAGGGTTAGGGTATTGCGGTTACATCTCTATGTTCTGACGTTTTCATGTTCCGACTCACCTAACCCTATACTTTTACCCTTACATCCAGCGTAAACTTGTCGGAATATAGAGAGGTTGGAACAAAGATACGTTGGAACAAAGATGCGAGAAGTCGGAACATTGATGTGTAACCGAGATCCTTTTACTACATGAAAGAGCTGCACCTGTATAAAGCGTTGGAATTCATGGGCAATCAAATTGCAGTTCTGGAAGGTCCACTTCTCTGTAGTCTTTGTCGCGGATTACTTAGCATTGTAGGCCTATGTGCATTAAAAATACATGCATATAGCTGTATAGGAATATATAACATCTATTTAAATACAAATTGAGTTGTACCGAAGACCCAAGACAGGCCGGGAAGAAGAAATTTTTCCCAGACCAAATGAGGACGATTTTCAGAAATTTCCATAAAGCATTAAAAATGAAAAATAATGCCCAGGTTAGGGTCGGGCAAAAGATTGTAGTTGGACCGATTCGTCCTGGGAGAAGAATTATCCAGCCGGAAAATCCGTTTTAGTGATTGCCACAATGTATTATGCGAACTTTCCTGGGGGCATATCGACAAAATAGGAAGACCTGGCGAGGGACAGCTCTGTATTCCGACGTCAGTTCCGACACGTCAATGTTTCGACAAGTCTAGGTGCGGTTCGGTGTTAGTATACGGGTTAGATTATAGGTTAAAACATTAGGGTTACGTGTGTCCGAAAAAAGAGACGTCGGAACACACATACACACACATATAGGGAGTCGAAGATAAGTAATTGTTTCGATCATATTTCTTTATTAATTTAATCACAAGTAACAAGTACTGGTGATAGCCTTTATATCTATCTATCTATCTATCTATCTATCTATCTATCTATCTATCTATCTATCTATCTATCTATCTATCTATCTATCTATCTATCTATCTATCTATCTATCTATCTATCTATCTATCTATATATATATATATATATATATATATACACATATATATATATACACATATATATATATATACACATATATATATATATATTCACACACATATATATATATATCTATACACACATATATATATACATATATATATATATATATGCACATATATATATATATATATATATATATATATATATATATATATATATATATATATATTGGCTTAATTTTTGTTGAAGGACAATATGGTAGGAGTATAAGCAAACTACTTTGTTTGTACATAATTTATTTTCTGCAATACCTGAATACGGTGCGTTGAGCGAGGTCAGACAACAACTGTAAGTTTCCTCCTAGCTTAATTAAATGACCATACAACGGGAGTTTCTTTTGAATTAGGCTATTCCTAAATGTTAGGTGTGGTAACGGAACGAATATATTTCTTCACGCTTCTCTTTTAGAGGGGGGGGGGGGGTCTTTGGCTTGGACACATCAAAAACAAATGTACTGGATGAAAACATAGGTATCTCAATACTTGCCCTTACCGCTTATATAAACACGCTTTTGTTTGGTGACACGATTTTGTTAATGAAGCAGTTGTGTGATAACCACATGTCTCCAACTCTCCATGCAAATCTCTTAGACGAGTCTGAATTGAGTGGTCGGTGGGGCTCCTTTCATGATGAGGGTCAGAAATGTTGAATTAGAAGCCAGGTTTGACTTGGCTATTTGACATGGATGTTGCATGTCATCTTGTCCGCTTTTGATCTTTGCTCGGCGCCGCAGCTGTCGGACAGTAGAGCAAGGGTTTTCTAATACATTGGGAATGTTGCCGAGCATGGGTGGCTATACCGGGGGGACATGGGGGACATGTCCCCCCAATATTTGAGCAATCGCCCATCGACTTTGACTTTTCACACACTAAATTATTGGAAAATCTGGTCATGCCCCCCCCCCCAATATGAAGAACAAATCGCCGCTCTTGTTGACGGGACATACACGTTGGTCTATCAGATGTAGAAGCAAACGCAGAGTTAAAGACAGTTACGGGAGTATATAGCTTTTTAAACGAGAAGATCTAGAAGATACCGGTGCGGTGGCATTTAAAGGGATGAAGCTTAGCAACCCGGAGGTTCGGGGTTCGATCCCCGGCCGGGTCACAGTAAGGTGGGTTTTTCATCCAAGAGCAATCTACGGTTTTCCATCTGAACTGACATTTTAAAAGAAACCAAATTTGATCTAAATTGTTAAGTTGGTTAGCCACCCGATGTGAAGTTAATTCATAAGCCATAGGTTTCTCCCACATCCGTGGTCGCTAGCAAGGCCTGAATTATCTCCGAGGCGATAGAGGGAGTTCGTTATATTCCATTATGAAAGCAAGGAAAGTGTGTCAGTCCAGGGAGGTGTTATTAACACTCCCTGGTCAGTCACAGATACTAAGGTAAGTTGAAGCAGGGAGGTGTTACTAGCACCTCCCTGGTTGAAGAGCTATTTGAAAGAGTAACAGATAGAAAAATTAATTAATGGCCTCTGATAATCCTGTGATAAATAAAGTTGAATTCAGTTCATGTACTTTTCATTATAGAGCGATTGTCAACAACTAAAGGACGGAAAGATACAGGGAATTTTCTTTTACCACGTGCCACATTAAATCTTGCCAACAATTTTACAAGGAAGTAAGGAAAATTTTTAATTTGTATCTGCTGCTACATTCTTTTAGTTGTAATTTTATGTAGTTTTTTTATCTTTATATATTCTTAGTTTTTTGACTATGTGATTTACGGTATGTGGTTTTTATGTGTTTTAAGTGTTTTTTCATGTGTTTTATGAGATGAGATGGTACCTAGTTCCTTCCATGGTCAATAAAGATTCTTATATCTTATATATTGCAATAGAATAATAAACTGGCAGTGGAAGCTTTCTTCCAAATCTTAAAAGTATATCGGATTAACAGACTCTTGGGCGGGAGCGGGGCGGGGGTGGGGATGGGGGCGGGGGATGAGACTGGAAATGAGGGAGGCAACTAAAAAGTTCATTCTTTGTAGCTTTGTATATCCCTTATCAATTGATTTACTTATATGGGGCACGTGCGTCTGCACGGTGGGAACGACCTCCTCAAGGCTCCGCCTTGCTTCAGACCTGCAAAACTGTTAGCACAGAATTACAACTTTTTACAAGCAGATAGAAAAACTGGAAATAAAGTTCTGGTAGTCTTAAGTCCGCCACAAAGGTGGGTATACACAGAAAATAAAAAGTGAGTCACTATCCTAAAACTGAGTCAATTTGTCCCCATCGTGACTCACTTTATATAAAGTGAGTCACTATGGGGACAAATGGACTCAGTTTTAGGATAGTGATTCACGTTTTATTTTCTGTGATAATTCTTTATCAAACGAAGTGTCCATGCGTGTGTCTTGCAGTTTAGTCATCGTATTAGGCTGCGCGTATAAGTGCAGGTAGGTTTATTATCATGACGTCATTATGTAAAGTTCTGGTAATCTGCCCTGCGACCTCTGTTTTGTAATGACAATTCAAAACAAGATTTTGTCATACAGGTGAAAGATAAACCACACCTTGTCAAAGGCCTTTGACCACTATTCTTTTGGCCCTCGTTTGGGCTGACACGCGAAAATTTCACACGTCAACGATATTTTTCCTCTCGTAACCGTTGACAAACAGTCGTTTACGTGCGTGTGATGGATGTTCAATTGCATTTGTACACGACAACAAAGGATTCTATAGAGATTGAGGATTACCGGAACAAATAGTTGTTCGTTTTTACATTTAGATGTTTTATTTACATCTCCGTGAAAGTGTTAAAATGTCAAATAAGTGAGAATGTTCCAAAATACAAAAGCTTCAAGAGACGGGCGTGCTTATGAATACTTCAGCCCTCTCAAGCAAATTGAACTGGGTTGCGTTATGATTCCTCAAAACCCCAATGTCTGAAAAGTGACAGATGCCAACCACGAAAAATTGTCAACCTAAAAAGAGTTATGCTTTTTTAAACAAAACTTCTTGTCCGCTGATGCTGGTAGGCTATCACTTTATGTTTATCAATTAAACACGGTGGGCCTATACATAAGAGACGGAGGCCGGAAGCTTCTCATGGGAGATGCCAGTGAGCCACAACTGGAAAAAAGCCGTGGTCGTCTCGACTTGAACCAATTGGTTGGAAACTGGGACGTTAAACCTCATCTAACTAACTAACTCATGGGAGATGTTAAAGACATCCCTGATACCCCTGATACAGCGCTGGAACGCTCGAGTCCAAGATTAGGATTCAAATTCCGCACTCAAGTCCAGCTTTTACCGGACCCGAAATTGGCCCTGATTGGGAGATCCGGAAATCGGATTTTTCCCTCGGAATGGGCTACAGCTGGACTACGACTCGTAGCGTATTCCTATCAAGTTTACAAAAATGAAAATAACATGAATCATTGTGGGTGCACGATATTATATATATATATATATATATATATATATATATATATATATATATATATATATATATATATATATATATATAAAACAGGTAAATAAGAGTTGACACAGAAGGAATACATTAAAAAGAAATTTATTGTTGAAATTTTCGGTCCTACCTAGGACCTTCATCGGCAACTACTAGACTGACAAACAGATAAAAATACAGAAGCTGTCGAGAAGTGCAGAAGTAGTATTAAAAGATTTAAAACTTAAAAGAATTCAAAAATTGGCTGCAACCAGTGTAGCATTAATAGAGCACAAAAGGCGTAAATAACTGCTAGGATGTAAAAGAAAGCAGAAATAAATGGTAAAAACCAGAATGTACAGTAAGATGTGCTGTGAGACAACTGTCCAGAGAGCTGTAAAAGCTGCAAATAAAGGCGCATTGAGGAAAGTTAAGTAAAACTAATTCACCTGGGGGATTAAGGGCGCTGGCTGACCCATGATAAGAGGTCAGTCAGGCCTTGCAGAACTGATACGGAGTGAGAACTCCTAAATCTTTGTTGATACCCTGAACAAAGGAATTAATTCTTAAAATCCATTCTATTTCTTTACGTTTACGTAATGCTGAAGAACTGAAATTAGAACCTACAAGAATGCATTTTAAATTCTCAAGTGAATGGTTAGGAAGGTTAAAATGTTCCGCCACTGGAAAACCGGGCAGGTTATCCCGTATAGACTTTTTATGATTATATATATATATATATATATATATATATATATATATATATATATATATATATATATATAAACGGTAAAAAGGTATCACACCATAACACAAAGTATTAAAAGAAACAAGTTAGGTGCAGTACTAACTCAGTCTATATTTCGGCAGCAAGCTGCCTTCGTCAGGAACGTACTAACTGAATGATAAAATAGACACGAGAGCACAGACTCAATACACGAGAAAGGAATGTACAACGCAAAACTAAAATGTAAAACATATGCCTACAAAGCTAAAGACCCTAAAAAGAAGAGCATGTAAAAACTTTCAGAGTAAAGAGGAAAACAATAGAGAGCATCGGCCAAACACCGGCACGAGGAGAAAAAATTGCTACAGAGATCCCGACCAGAATACCTAGCTGACAATATTGAAAGTCAATACAACCTGCACCTTTTATTTTGACTGAAGTACCCATCGTCCTGATTTAAACCATACGGAGCAGTGGAACTCAGATCCCAAATCCATTTTCTCTCCTTTCTATTAAGTAATTGATGAAGTTGTTGCCTACTACTATTAGCAACATACACATAGTCAACAATATATACATGGAAATAATCTAAATTATGATGAATCAAGTGATCATATAAGAGTTTATTGTCCATTTTACTAAGTTTACCAGCCGCATAAAGACGGAAGTCACTTTTATGGCCATTCATGCGGGATCTAAAGTTATTACTTTGGCCTACATATTGCAAATTGCATACAGGACATTGAATAACGTAAACAACCCATTGCGAGTCACAAGAAGTATCCCGGTTAAAACATTTAAAAGTCTTATAATTAGCAGTACTAGTAATATGGGCTGAACAAATTAGCGAAGAACAAAGCTTACAACGTTTTTTCCCACAAATACGGGGTGGTTTAGAAGCCCGGTCGTTACCTCCGGCGGGTTGGCGTAGTTTCGCTCGGCACAGGGTTTTACTCAAGTTAGGAGGCTGGCTAAAACTAATGATAGGCAAGTTAGGGACAGCAGTTTTCATAGTGTCAGACTGATGCAATAACGGCATATACCTTTATAATATACCTCTAATATCAGGTAGGCTGGGGTGAAACTGCACATTGAAAAACACAGGGCGAGCAGAATAACTTTCACGCATAGACGTAGGGTTAGTAAAATTAGTGATCGCACGCTCAATCTGGGAGTTAACCTTATTTCTGTTGTAACCCCGTTTGACCAAACTGTCCGCAAGATCGCTGCACCGTAACTTAGCCGTTTCCAAATTGGAACATATTCTAAGTATACGAAGGGCTTGACTATAGGGTATGCTACGTTTTGTGTGATTAGGGTGACAACTAGACGCGTGTAAGTATTGATGGGTGTCGGTCGGCTTAACATAAAGATCAGTAGTAATGGTACCTCCAGTGTCCACAGAAATAGAGACATCCAGAAAATTAACACAATCACGTGCATACTCCCAAGTAAATTGGATACTGGGATTGAAGGAATTAATATAAGACAAAAATTCATTAAGCTTCGCTTCACCATGAGTCCATATAACAAAAACATCATCAATATAACGAAGCCAAACATAAGGTTGGTTACAGCTACCAGACAGTAAATCCCGTTCAAAAACCGACATAAAGATATTCGCATATGCCGGGGCCATTTTAGTGCCGATTGCTGTACCAGACATTTGCAGGAAATACTCAGAATTAAATTCAAAAACATTCTTAAAAAGTACAAGTTCAGACATTTTAAGAATGCCACTAATCACCTTGGTCGGTAGTTGGCACTCACGAAGAAAATCTCCAAGAGCGCGAAGACCATTTGTATGAGGGATACTAGGGTAAAGAGCAACAACGTCAATAGTAACAAGAAAAGCTCCAGGGGGAATTACATTAATGTCACGAATTTTACGGATAAAATCGTCAGTGTCCTTGATAAAGGAAGGAATAGTAGATAAATAAGGTTGAAGAGAAAAATCTACAATCTATATATATATATATATATATATATATATATATATATATATATATATATATATATATATATATATATATATATATATATATATATATATATATATATGATTGAAAGGGAACACCAAACACAACTTTCGACCTATATATATATATATATATATATATATATATATATATATATATATATATATATATATATATATATATGATTGAAAGGGAAAATGGTGGGAGTCAACTATCGGCAAAAAGGTGGAAAAACAGCACCAAGTAGGAAGCTTACGGTTGTTTATTCATCCTTTCTCAGCCTTAAAATGAATCAAGCGTACAACACTTCGAATAGGAGTAAAAGTAAGAGACTCTTAAGTAAGGAGAGAAAATTGAATCACGCGAGGTATTTGTAGCCTTGTTGTCACTTCTGTGAATCACGAGCCATAACTGGTGTAGAGTCACAGACTCTGCCCGGAAAGCGGAGGATGGCGGGTTCAAACCCTCGGTGCGGCTCAATTTTTCTCTGTGGTATTTTCCTTCTGTGATAAGGGCTTTGCTCTATCTTAGGATTGGTATAAAATTCAAGATCGAATGTATTACTATTTACACTTTCGACCTATATATATATACATATATATTTATGTATGTGTGTGTGTATATATATATATATATATATATATATTATAGGTCTGCATATACACATATAGCCTATATTCAGCTTATATACATATACATATGTGTATTTATATATATATATATATATAAATAATATCCAGCTTTACCGATTTCCACTATATATAAATACATATATATATATATATATGTATATATATATGTGTGTGTGTATGTATATATATATATATATATATATATATATATATATATATAAAAGTGCATCTGCACGTACTGCAAGTTCTGAGAGTGCTCAGCTATAGGAGCTATACACAATTTATGATAGGCTGGAATAGTTTAGCTTAGTTTTACAGACTGTTTCACCCGACGGCTCTTCAGCAACTAACTAGGTAGCATACTTCAAGGCAAGTAAGGTTGGCTTTCTTGACGGTATGACAGTAGAGAGATTACATTTATCCGTATTCAGAGAGGAAAAACTTTTTCTTGTATCTACAGGTGGAGATGAGCTCAGATCTTGAATTCACCTGGCGAATACTAAGACAAGGACAGCCTTACACACCTAGAACAAAGCGATGCAATCTCTGTCTCTGGGAAAAATACTACATCATAACTTCCAACAAATCTACTATTCAAATTCACATAAGATTAAAGTGTTTTTTCACATTTTCTGCGGTCCTGTGCTGTTTTGAAATTACCAGAAAGAATAAAGACTTTTAGGTGGGCAAAGCTGTGATTTGTAAGATTAAAGTGTTCAGCCACTGGGAAGCCAGGGCTGTTCTTTCTTATGCTGCTTTTGTGATTATTAAACCTATGACGGAAGCTTGTACCAGTTTCACCGATATACGGTGTAGGTGATTCCAGGACATATGTCACAATAAAGCAAATAAACCACGTTGCTAGAATCACAATTAAAATTGCCCGGACTCAGAGGGGTTCCCGTAGCACTATGAAAGAAGGTCGGTGAGGTGTCAATGTGCTGTCAAACAAGGCATCTGGGTTTATTGCATTGTTCATTCTTGGAGGGATTAGAATTCTGGGACTGGGGGTAGAGTGTAGTGCGAACGAGGGTAGCTTTAAGGTTACGAGGTTCCCTATGGGCTAGTAATGGGGGCAACTCAAAAAGTTCTACAATACTAGGGTCACATTGTAGGATCTTCTAGGAACGCCTAACATTACTAAGGAGGGGTTTAAGTGACGGGTGGAAGGTAGTAACAAGTGGGATGAGATCGGGAGTGGGAATATTACTATAAGACAATAACCTCGTCCTGCGGGGTGGAAAGAACCCTGGAAAAGTTGTAGCTAAGCAGTTTGTAAGGGTATCCCCTATAGAAAAAAAATGGTGATAATATTGTGACTCCTGTGTATTCTAAGCCCATCGATAGACACACCTATTTGCATTTTAAAGAGTTTTCAACTTTTCACCCTATCCATATAAAACATTCTATTGCCTACAGTCAATTAATCAGGTACAGACGTATTTGTTCTTGTCGCGACATATTCATCGAGAAGGCAGCCACACAGGGTCCTTCATCAGTTACAACCAAAAGCTTACTAAACAACTGAATGGCCTACAGGCTAACACGAAAACAGAGTAAACAACAGGAAACTTAGACTAAAGCCACGTTCAAAGTAAAGGCCCTACATCAGGTCTGTGTCCGAGTCCACTCAACCCGCGTCCGAACTAATATCGATTTAAGAGGCTCCTAATCCGGGACAGTTTTGAGTCCAATACCGTCAGAGCAGGGAGTTGCAACTCCCTGGTCAGAGTCTGAACTCACCAGCCCGCCGGACGTATATTATTCCTACACCTTAACACCTACAATGTATTGAGTGCATATTAAAATATCAAGGTTACAAAATGTTACATTGCGAAATACGGAACAATTGCTTTCAAACTGTAATGTTGTTCTTAATTAAAATTTAAGTGTTTATTTTGACCATGAAACTTGACACCAGTGAAACATTGTATAGCATCTACTGTACACTGTACTCAACATTTAGTGACAATGGGAGGTTCTGGTACACCTTTAAATGCGTATTTTGTTTACATGTGTGTCACCTTATAGATTATTAAGAAATACAAAAGACCGTCTATCTGTATGACATCACAGATTTCCCATAATGCAATGCACTTATGTGAAAAGAGTATTTGCTGTAAAATTCATAACACCCAAATTGACACTGGAATATACCTTTAAGTATATTTCCATTTTTATTTTTGAAGACTCGGCTGAGAAAGATAAGAGCAAGAACGAAAAAGAAAAAAAAAACAGACGGAGTCCCTGAGTACCTTTATCTTGAACTGGAACTAAACTGAAAGACAGTACCGCGGTATTTGTCCTTTCCACCTTGTAAAGAAGGTTTTCCCATATTTGTATCAAGCATGTAGTGAGAAATGGTCAAACACTGCCATGTGACTTTTAGCTTAGATTGAGCAGAGGTGATGATCAACACGAAGCTATTCGAAAGAGGTAAATTTACAAATTCACTTAAACAAATATTTTAGTGGGTTTATTGCATGGTGTTTATGACTCGGGCCCAAATATGATGATTAGGCCTTATATGTGAACCTAGAATAACGCCTCGCTTTCTTGGAAGCTATGCTGCAGGTGATTTAGTTAAAAATCTGTAATATTTCTTCTTTTGTTCTGGTAGGAAAATTTTTTGCTATCTCATTATTTCTGGCACAAACGTATGAGATTTCTTCGGGGGAAGGGAGTCAGCGCCTTTGCAGGAAATTTAGTGATTTCGTAATCATAACTTTTCTTGATAAAGAGCACTTTCCCGAAAAAAAATCTGCCCGAATGGGGAGAGAGAGGGAATGCAACATGCAGCCCCGACGTCTTGAACACCCAGTAAGTCATATGGAACTTAAAGATTCCTATCAGGTTTGGCTGATTTCAATCACGTCGATTTAAATTACTGGTTGAAATCGCATTTTAAATAACTTGATTTAAAAAAAAAATCTGTTTATATCGCAGGTTTGACATTTTAGAATTTTACTTAAATAAAGAGCAAATTCGACTGGAAATTGCTCCAAATTTTCCATTCAGCACTTGAAATAGATTTAATAACTTGTTAAACTTCATTCAAGACCTGATATTCCTGAGACTGGCATGGCACAGCCTTTCAGCAATGTCGTATTGTTTCTATACTAAACATTGTGCAAAGCAAGTGTTCTGTATCAAAAAATTCACCGATAGGTACTGCACATGGACTTAAAAAGTGTCAAGCATAACAGGGGAAAGTGCTTCTCAGACTGCAGTAGTCTACAGATAAAAGCTGAAAGAAAGGGAAAGGGGGGGGGGTCATCAAAACACTGATAGGGGAAACATGAGGGCAAGGGGTGAACAATCTGAAAAGGAAATTTTTTTATACACTGTCAAATCAGATTAAGCCTGGGGTTGCCATTTCCGACAACCTGGGGCAAAAACAAACTAGTGTGCTGACCATTACACCCAACTTATGGAAGGGATGATGTCACCAGTGTTGTATCCTACTTGGGGGGGGGGGGAACATAGGGTCTATTGTCCAAGCTTATTAATGGATAGAAAAAGGTAGAGGACCTGTTATCTAATAAACTACAAAAGCATACTGCTGACAATAGTGATCATAGATAAAATCCTTTTTTTTTTTTTTCGTTTAGAGCCTTATAACAAGTGCGGTACCAACATGTAAAAGAGAATTGTTCTTGACATTCACATAATGTTACAGCAAAGAGCCTTGCTTTTCCACATTTTTTAAGAATATAGACTAGCTTACGAACAAGCTATATTAAAGTTTCAGATTTATAAGAAAAAAGGATTAAACCAGCAAAAAATGAGCATATTAGATGAAAGAAAATACTTTGCATGTATTTTCCACGTCATAAAAAATAGAATAATCTGATTAAAGTGAAAAAGGATGATTAAAAAGTGAAAAAGATGATTTAATCAAAGAAATCTCCACTATTCTGAATTACAAAATGCGAAATCAGTGGGGTATGACGACATTATCATACAAGTTTTCAAACATGAACATGAATATATTGTAGATCCACTTACTCATACTTTGAATCTATGTTTTTCTGAGGAAATTTTCCCAAATGTTTTAGAGATGGCAAAGGTAATACCTGTGCACAAGCCTGGTGATTCAGACATTGTATCAAATTATCGCCCCCTGTATTACTTTTACCATCTATTTCAAAGATTTTTGAAAGACTTGCTTACAATAGATTGCTTAATTTTATAAAAACGAATAATCTCTTTTATAATGGACAATATGGTTTAAGGAAAGATCACTGCACGTATGGGCTATGGTTGCCTGAAATTTGCCGATGACATTGTATGTATGTACTTTAGATAATAGAGCCTGTACCGCAACCTTGTTTGACGATTTATCCAAGGTGTTTTATTCAAAATATTTCACTCTACACATTATTATATGTATGGGTGTGGCCCTTATTTGCTTTAAAATTATCTCTCAAATAAAAAAAAACAGTTCAAACATTTCAAAGGTTAAGATTACAAAACTAAGGAAATTAGTGTTGGTTCTACTATTCTGAAATTACAAAATGCCAAATCAAGAAGGTATGATGACATTTTCAATGAAGTTTTCAAACACGTACATGAACAAATTGTAGATCCACTTACTCATATTTTGAATTTTCTTTTTCTTAGGCAATTTTCCCAAATGAGTTAAAGATTGCAAAGATAATACCAACAAGATTATTCAAGGTTTTGTACTTGGACCATACTCTTTGTATTGACATGTATAAATCTTCAAGACTACTTAAGTTTGTACTCTTTGCTTATGACACAACTGTTTATTGTCACAATTCTAATGTAAAAGAAGCCCTCCAAGTGGTATCTTTAGAATTAAACCGCGTGGCTGACTGGATTAGCTGCAGCAAACAAGTTATCATTAAATGTTATCCTTATAAAACAAACTGTTGGTGTTTGACAACAGCGGAGGTGATACTCCTCAGTTTACCTTAAATTTCAAAGGTACCTTCTTAATTCGTAAGACCAGTAATTTTACAAAATTCTTTGGGTTACAATCGACAGTAAGCTTTGTTGGAAGAATCACGTAGACAATGTAGCAAAGTCAGGAGCGGAGATTTGTGTGAAAAAGTGAGTGATAATGGGCCCTTGAGGCAAAAGTTACTATGTGAAAAGTGAAAATCAATGGGAACATGTCCAAAAAGTGTGTGTGTGTGGGGGGGGGGGGGTTATATCCCACCATCCTCCCCGGGATTTACGCAAAATCCGATTCTCGAATGGTTAGTGTTATGGACCGTGACAGGATAAGATTTCATCTTCCTTACAAAACCATGCTAACAATTTATAATTAACGAGTAACCCATCAGCTTACTTATAGCAGGGCAGGGATGTAACGTCCGAGTCCGGACTCGGACTCGAGTCCGTTTTCCGCCGGACTCGGAATTTACCTGGAATGGGAGTTCCTGGAATTGGAATTGGCCCGGAATGGGCTGTAGCTGGACTCAGACTCGGAGCCATTTCCAGCCGAGCACCCACCACAAAATTGGAAGTTCCATATATGTTAGACAACTTAAAGCCGAACGCACACGGACTACAGAAAACGCGAAACACGAAACAGAAAACACGTTTCATGTTTTCTGACGTGCGTGTGATTTGGACAAAAACAGAAAACAGCGAAAACAAATGTTTCGCTATTTTTTTTCGTCCAACGCGTTTTCTGTCGTCCGTGTGCGTTCGTTGGTGCAGGGTTTAATAAATGAACCGTCACATAGTCAACTAAATTACAGGGTGAGCCAGAGTATGAAATTGACTCGAAAAAAGCCCTTTTGAATTAAGATTTATTGCAAAAAGTACAAAACAATTTGTACAAGATGCTACATTGTCACAATCTCCAGACTCGGAATTTGCCCGGAATTGGGGAACCTGGAACCGGAATTGCAGGGTACTGGACTCGAAAATGGCCCTGAATGGTGGCCACTTGAATCGGAATTGGCGCGGAATCGAGTGAGGTGGACTCGGACGAAGCCCTGTAGCAGGGAGCTGCTACGGAAGGAGATAAAGCTCCTTACAGTTCCCTGTCTATAGATTTTAGATTCATCTGGCTCTTTTTTTTCGTTATTTGTCTGTTCTTCATTTTGTATACACTTTTATATATTGCAATATTGAAAATAACGGAAAAAAAAGAAACGAAACGAAACCTATGGATTGGGTAGGGAGCTGCCACAGAGATGCCACACAGCGTTATAGGCACAGGGGCTGTTTTCAATTGGAGGGCTGAACGTTGTTTCGGAAAGCCATCCTGGAGGAGGGTTCTAAAGGGAGGGTGTGTCCCTGTCTTTGAAAATTTTTTGAATATTCGAGGGTCTTTAGGTGAAATTTGGTGCAACATATTGGTCAAATTTTAAAGAAAATTACTGCAAAATTTAATTTTTTTTTACAGAGGGAACAAATAAGGGGTTTTCGTCTTTGAAACATCCAACCACATTTTTGGCGGGGGGGGGGGCTTTAGCACCTCAGCCCCCACACCTCTCTAATTGGAGAATAGACCCAACAATGAAACTTATAAATAGATTATTTTGATTTTCTTGAATTCATTTTTGTTGGCTAGCGAAGCAGGTCCCAAGAAGTTTCAATACAAGACTGTGAAAGAGTAACATTAGGAGAGGACTGTTCATATGGACATTCGGGCAATACCCAATGGGCCCAGTGGAAAAAGTGAATGGGCTAATGGGCCAGCCTTAGTGACGATGTATGACCCAGTTAAGACTCAGTCCGCTCCTGAGTACCATTATTGCTTGTGTAATTCATCATTTGTTTTGATTGAAGAGTAAAAAACTGTTATCAAACTCCTTATCTGCTGTATCTTGAAGTATTTTCCGAAATGTAGCCCTATGAGCAGTAACCTGACATGCTAGATCGCAGCCATTTTCTATGCCCAAATAGTCGTTGGTCAGCCGTTTGCTGTGATTTTGTTTTATTAAATTTTAATGAAATTGTTCTAAATTCTTTTCAAATGATAATTTGTACGATTTAAGGTACTGTTCGTGTCCTATTACGAAACACTGGGATTTGATAAGGTAAATAGTGTAACTTTTCCCAAGCAGATGCGAATAGTGTAGGCCCATACGTGGGTATATAGCGGTTAAATATCCTAACCAAAAAGGCCCCAAGATCGATGTTGGAATTAACCAACGAAGTAGAAAATTTAATTTTTTCGACAAATATCTGGCGACCTAGTAGCGTACTAACAGGAGGTGAGAAACGGTCCGGTTCCAGCTAAGAAGGAGAACCCGGTCACAATCCGAAATAAAAATTAGGAACATTCACCAAATAATGTCAATTCTAGATTTCAGCTGGATTAACAAAAATAAAAAGGAGGAGACCTCTTCCAAGCAGACGGAGCCAAAATAAATCCCTCGTCATTTTGACCCAGCTAAAAAGTTAAAAACACTGAATTTGCAGAAAAAAGTATTTGTAGACATATAATCAGTTAAATGCATTGTCAAAGTTCGCATCATTGTGCATCTGAGCCACTTTACACTAACATAACCTCCAAATGGGGGATGGATACGGAGGGAACACCTATCTTATAAGAGCCCCCCTCCTTCGAAGGCCACCCGGACCTTGTTGAGAGCAAAGAAAGCATCTTCCCGAGTGCTAACTACTAGAGGAACGTCACTATGGCGACCCTAAGGAAATATGCCGAAGCGAAACAAAGTTGGATCGCAGTTCACATTTTAAGAATTTATGCTTTGCACTCATGCAAGTAGCTCGACAATGCCCCCCTCCTCTCACCCCATCCCCGCATCCATTCCTGTTATGCCCCTTGTTTTTTACGTTTTGCAATGAATGACCGCCTCCCTTCCAAATTTGGCTAATTACCGGCACTGACCAATGTACATACTTGGCTTTTGTCCTAAAGTTTTGGTGTCCAAACGAAGCATCGTTTCGTTATTGAAGGCAGCCTGGGAGTTGTTATTTGCAAGTAACAACTCCCTGTTGAACGCCTCCTGTATCTGACCCAGTCTTGGCGATTGGCTTTCAACTTCGGCTTATCATTGGAGGGGACCTTGAAAGACCACAGCTCCTTTTAACAAGATTAACTTTGAGAATAATAGGAAAAGAAAGTTAACACTCTTAATGCCTTTATAATAGACTTAGTTTTTAATAAGAGGCAAGAAAGGGAAGAAATATAACTTATAATGGAATTACTAACATCAAAGATCGGTCAACGATTAACACCAATGTAGGTTGAAAAGAGTGTTCAATGGGTTAAAGACACAACGACCGCGGCGTCTTTACGGTAGCATTTAAGTCAATTAAAAGTGACCACCGCGGTGAAAGGAAGGTTGACCACTTCATTGTCGATTTTAAGCGGATTTTTTTTAATAACGAGAAAGAACCCTTTACTGGTGAAAAAACCTTCCAAATGTATTTAAAGCGAGTTGACCGCGAGAACAATACTGCAACTTTAAGAACGAAATGGGAAAATGTGGGCTGAGGCATGGACGCTGTTAAACGAGTACAATCAAGTGAATTTCTCCTTAGCAAGCGCCATGTGACCCAGTTTGATATGAGCTCGGGAACATTTTGCGGATTTTTTTTTTTTGAAGCCTGCATAGCTGGCGGTCAGGAGTGGACAGGTGGCAGGATTTAGATTCGTATTCCAGTCATCGGGTACTCAGTGGGGAAACCGAATTAGATGGCAAGTCTTTGCCAAGTGGGAGGAAAGCCCGGTTACAGTGGAGAAAAAACATACCCCGAGAGGGATTCGAACCCACGCACTTGTAAAACACATTAGTGCACGGCATATTACTAAACCCCTATGCTACTAGGATCCGATTTAATGATACATATCAGTCTTGTGCGAGAACATTGTGATGATTACGAGTTCAAATGGAGTGTCTCTGAATGTGAGTACGGGCAAACGTCTTTTTCATGATTACGAGTACAATAATTTTGCATTAGCCCCAATTAACTTACAAAATCTGTGAAAACGAGTACGAGGACAAAAACATTATCGAATGTGAGCCTCTCCACAATAAGCAAAATGGGCATAGCAAATCCGACTTAAGTAATGGCCCTCCGAGAGCTCGTCACTCCGCCTTGCAGGCGACATAGTGCTTCGCCTCGCTGGTGTCTTAACTGCCCCTACGGATTTTTCTCAGGCTACGGCCCTATACACAGCAGTTTCTGAATGTTAGATTACCTCAGAAGACGTTTCCACAAGCTCCGAAAACCTGAATTTAACCCATTGAAGAGGACTTAAAACAACTCAACATGTTAATGTCTACGTAGATCACTAGAACAAAAAAAAAAAAAAAATGAAAAACGTTATGCAGCCTAGTTAATTTAAAGGGAGAAAGCAGTCACCCCAGGTTTATTTTTAAAACTCTGCTAAATCTTACAGATGTCCTTTATCTTCACTCACAAGTATCTTTCAAATGTTTCAGTATAAAAACATTGGATACTGAAGGTTTACCAAGTAGCTATTCTACATGAATTTAACAAATATGTTACAAAAATATTGTCACATGATTGATAAGAGCCATTACAGAAATTACGGGGTACACTAATTCAAATTGGGGGAACTACATTTCCCCTTTAAAGGCTAAACTAGCATTCTGAATTATACAGTTGCAACCTCAAAATAGTTTTTCTAGAATAAAATAAAATAAAATAAAATAAAATAAAATAAAATAAAATAAAATAAAATAAAATAAAATAAAATAAAATAAAATAAAATAAAATAAAATAAAATAAAATAAAATAAAATAAAATAAAATAAAATAAAATAAAATAAAATAAAATAAAATAAAATAAAATAAAATAAAATAAAATAAAATAAAATAAAATAAAATAAAATAAAATAAAATAAAATAAAATAAAATAAAATAAAATAAAATAAAATTTTAGAATTCATTCAAGAATTAGTATCTCTAACTCATTTTGAAATAAAAATCGTATAAATGAGATGATGACGTTCTCTGCAAGTTTTGATGGGTGAAATGACCTTCTAGCAAATGTATATTCTGTGGACATGATATATAAGGTAGGCCTTACATGCATATTGGTCCTATACGTTTTCTACACGTGGTTGTATAATTGCTGCAAGGATGCAGGTGGTGAGCCTGAATTGGCCTTCTAATTTTGTCACCATGCATTTCTATCACGGGGTGGCTCCAGTCATAACGAGAACAGCCACTTCGCTGTGCTAACAGCATTGTTATAGTATATGAAGGGACCCTAAGACCATCAATGTAGGCGGGCCTCGGGTATTCCTTCTTTTTTGTTTCATGGTGGGTCAGTTTTTTCATGGCAGAATTTTTTGTCGGGGGAGCATGTATTCTCCCCAAAGAAGCCAGTTTTACTACAAAGTTAGTGGCACCATTACTGCAAAGCACATGCGCATTAAGAGTACTTTACCGCAAGCACCAGGACCTTAGCTACTATACTAACACGATATGCTATTGGCGTGCAAATTGACCAACAATAATAAAATGAAGATTTATGATGCACCTTTGCATAAAAATGATGAAAACAATCAAAGAAACGAATCGACACAATGACGCCTTTGAAGACACCTCTTTACATAAAATTCAAATTATATGTTTTATGAGGAACCAAAAGATAAAAAAGATTTCGTCCGCCAAAAAGAGGGAGAAAAAATATGTCCTATGGTTGGTCAGTGAGGTGTTAGCATTGAAACGTTAAGAGAAGGACTTGTAACAAGTCCAGAATGTTGTAACAGAGTCACCCTTGGACAAAAGATGCAATGCACCTTTTATTTTCTATGGTCAATAATTAAATTAACGGAAATTCAAACATCATGAATTGGCTCATCATTCTCAAATTTTACTTCATTTCCGAATTATTTGGAAAGAAATTATGATTACATCGTTGACCGACTTCCAACACCCACAAAATAATAATCGTATCATCATTAATTGACACAGATAATGCAAACTTACACTTGGCAGAAGAGGAACCGCGGTTTAAAGTTTGTTCTGTTGCAACTCCCTGGTTTCACGGTGCGATTACCTGGTGGTATTCAGAATGTCAAACTTTCTGACCTCAGCCGCAGCCATGGTGAAATTAGGGTTTGTCTTTGGTCCCGTAAGGCACTCCTTTTTAAGATTCTTCCCCATTAAAAAGCTCAGATCTAGTACTCTGTTCTGTTTTGCAAATGCATTTGTTGACACGTAACACTTTTGATGAGTAACCACTAGGTCACTGTTTGAATAAGATTTCGATCCATTCCTCGTAGGTGACTGCATGTTTCCTGGATTTCAGAAACGCCACACCCGAGCCCGCGCATGATGGTTGTCTACAAAGAAGAAAATGCAAATAAAATTAAATGACGTCATACCGATATTATTCTTGACTGGTCGAATGTTGTAGTCACCATTCGAAGTACCATATTCGGGACTCTTGTTGCCAAAATTTTAGCCCTTCCCTCTGTTGGGGAAGCTACTAGTATCCCCTTGTCGGGGAAATTTTGGTGCCAGCCCTGACACTAGGCCCCAAGTATTCTCTTATAAGTAGGGCCAGCCCCGACTTGGTGGACAGTAATATGATCATGCACTGATACATACTTAAGATGACTCTATTTGCAATACTATGATTTGGGAGAGAATTTGTGTCATCGAAAGATTGGAGTTGCCATACTATAACCATCACAGAGCTCACAGCTTTCATTATGCTTACAACTTTGTGTCATGTTGGGTCTAGTAATTCCTTTAGTGTATCCCTTCGGGGTCGCGGCTCTTCGGGAGCAGTACCAGTGAGCTCGTGAGACCATTTCTTTTTTGTCTTAGTAATATTTGGTTAACTTGTTTCACCGGTTCGGTCGTGTCCGTTTTTATGCACTTTAAAAGCATGCGTATTTATGCTAACGACTCTGTGCGGGACTAACTCCTGGATGGTTGTAATAAAAGTAATCTTGGCAATAACAAGACCAATTGAAGAGTTGTTTTCATTTCTGTACTTTACCACTGTCTAATACATCTAATTTCACATAAAAATTCAATGGATTACAGCCCATTCCAATTAATTTACGAAATAGGTTCCTTTGCCTACTCAGCGGCAATGTTTATAGCAATTTCTGAGCATCGCTTTTTTCCAAAAGAGATACAGTTCTAATAATTGTCACACCCATTGTTGAAATGCCTGATCAGCCGTCAAATTAAGGGAGATAAGTCCGTAATGGCGACGGCGTTTAACATTAATTTTGAGATAAGTGAGCGGCTTTTTCTGTGATCTTTGTACTACCACGGTAAGGGTTCCTTCAGAGTATTGTACTTTGCCTATTCTGTAAGCAAACGATTCCCATTGTTGTGTTACGTCACAGTAAGCGTGCCAGACGTGCGAACAATGAAAGCCTGTGGGTGAATTTGAGCTCTTCTACTTTACTGTACTCTGTATCAATATGGGTCTATTTGGGACTCGTGATCCTTCTTCACAATGGCGATAGCAAGGTAATTTAGGACAATGAATAATCCCACAATAAAATAACAAAAGTGGCTTCGTCGAAACTGCAGTTTTCGTAAACATCGCTATGCGTCCAAAAATTAAAAAGAGGGAAACGTTTGGGGCCAGCATGAAAGGGATCATCTATTTTGGATTTTTTGACAAATGCTGACACTATGCGAGAGTTGACCCACCATGATTGAGGTGGGGCGTAATTAGGAACTGTTTTTTGCTACAAACATCCCTCAGTCAGCAGGCAATTGTGCTCACGGGCGATAAAAATTAATTTTGAGAACACTCCTAAATTAAAGATTTCACGTCGGAGAAACAATTTTTCAAACGTTTCGGTAAAAGTGTGGCATCTTTATTTCGTAAATAATCTTAACGACTGACAGACCAACCAAACTAGTTATTTTCACGGAAAATGAAACCAGCATGATCGAACCTAACTTTGGAAAATTTAGGTGTAAATGAAACAGTTTCTATTAAAATCAAGAAAAAAAGCGATGTATTACTTACAATAAGCGCTTGTTTACTTTATTTTTCCCTGACAAGGATGAAATTCCGTGACATTAATGTAATTCCTTGACAAAGCTCTTGACTTAGTAAATTTTCGTGATGTCACGTTGCCAACGTAGCAGGCTGTGCGGCATATTCCTTGGTCAATCATATCCCTAACGGGAAGCTGAGGAGCTGAGCAAACAGAGTCCGCTCCGCGGGGTAGATGTCACGAGGTTTGCGTAACAGTTGGCAAGCCTAGTTTTACAAGAGAACAAACTTTGCGTTTGTGGAAGAGGGTAGAAGACCCATGTGCCTTTTTTGAAAGTGTAATAAATGATGATTATTGATTGCCGAAAAAGTATCATTTTCACACTTTCAAGGTACGCTCTGAGAGGAGGTTGAGGGTCCCAAGAATGAGTACGTTGTGCAATCTTGTAAAAAGGATGAAAACATGGACAACTCCTAAGTTTCCTGAGACTGAAAAACTATACCAGCAACCGAAAAATCGAATGCAATTTATCGTTTCGAGCATCGCTTTAAAGACAGTTGGGGGCTGTAACTGCATTAGAGAGTATAGGTACGCAGGATACATTGATCTCTTACCCGGTCTGGATGGGTACCGTCAGAATGGACCAAAGCCGGAAACAAAATCTGGGGAAGGAGCTAGGGGTAGGGCTAGAGGTGGCAGACCCATAGACCTACGAAGCGTTGACCGTAGTCCCCAATTCGAGCAGAAAATTTATTTCAGGCAAAATGTGCTTCTTTTGAGGCATATGTGCGAAAAAAGTTGGAGTAAAGGTGCTCAGCCCCTTTCTTAATGAAAGTGGTCCAGTACGCTTACGCGCAGACCCATATTGAATTATTTGCCAATGTTGTAATTTGCTGGAGTAATTATGATATTATGGGACATATGAGATGTTGTACGCATGTAACAATAACATAATTATATAGCGCTTTACATAAAAGATTCTCTCAAACGGCCTTCGTCGCCTTACAAAGTAAAATGCTACATAGAACCCTAAAAAGTAAAATACAAAAAAGCTACAGTACTTTAACCAATAAAATAAACAATGTTTGAAAAGCCAGTGGGTAGCATTGATAGGAGTTTCAAAACACCTCTGCTACCTTGGCGGAAAAAAGAATCCTGTGGCACTTTTTCAACCTGTTATATATCCCAAATAGAAGTGTTCTCAGACCTGATGAACGTAGTGCTACGTGGTACTGCGGTAGCCTACGTAGCCTACCTGGTGGTCAATGGTCTTTTCCTATACGTCAATGAAGTTTCTAGTAAGAATAGATAAGCCGGCGGTTGAGCAAAGTGAAGTGTTGATGGTGCAAAAAAGCAAGTGATCTATACTAATAGGAAAACTTCACTAAAACTGTCAAAGGCTTACAAGGCACTGTCAGACTTTCTGCTTGTCTAAAGTCCTTCCAAGGCAAATTTTTAAATACCGATTACCGTATATAGCAAAGAATACCCAGTATATGAAAGATTAACTTATCCTGTTATAGGGTATCTTATTCGTCTTTAAGCCGATATAATGAACATTACATGAAAGAAAATGGTGCTTTTTTATTCATCCATTTATTTATGACGTATGTAGACAGTCAAAGCTGACGTTTTCGACGAGAAGTATATCTCGCAGACCCGGTGCGATGAGGCATGCGCTCGGTTTTTCTGCTTTTTGGTTAAGATTATGTGTATGCATATAAAGTTCCTCTCTCCCGGGCTTGCAGGGAACCACGCTTGAAAGATCCATGATGCCGAGGTCTAAAGGCTGAGTGGTTTACGAGAACCTAGTCTCTGTTCTACACGGTAACCGTGATACCGAGTTGCACCGGTAATTTTCTTCTGTATCGTTGAGTTCAAGCCTTCCTATTCAACACAAATCTCTACAGCTCCAATGAAACCTGGCTCAAATCGACCAATATCTTAAATAATATTGGGTTAGAGCACTTTGTGCTGACTAAACTGTCACTGCTTGGCACCTACGTTGAATCTACGTGACCCTCCAAACAAGCTAGGAGGTAAGTCTCCTTTCCTCGCCCCCAGAAAATATGGAGGAAAATTCATTGGTTTGTAAATCGTGTAAACATGAATAATTTTTTAACCAATGGTGGTGATTTGTTTTAAACATAGAGGAAGGCCGGGGGGGGGCGAGGTACATGTTGGGGTATATATACGAAACTTGAATAAGTTTAGTGTAGGTAAACTTATACCCAGGCGTATAAGCATACTTATGCCTATAAAAGATACACGTTTATGCATATACAGTTTTGTGCATGTAAGATTATGGCCCTAAGTCTGGGGTAGTACGTTTATGATATTACTATGCTCGCTATACACAAATTAAAATGTGCTAGTGAAGTTTCCTCAAAGGAAAGACCTTGCAGTAATTAACAGGTGCAAGATGTCAAAGTCGTCTTGACTAGATATCAACACACATGTCCGTTCACCAAGTATTTGGGGGAGTGAAGGCGGACCAAATATTGCTGGCACCTCCCATCTCTGCCTTGATTGATGCCCTCGATATGAAATATCTCGCGAAGTAGTCAATATTTGCAGAGAAGATTCCAAGTGGGTATCATGGGATAAGGTGAACTCATAGCAATAGATGTGCTAACTAAAGGCCTTAAAAGACCTTATGCATTGACGTCACGCGACGTCATTTGGTGGCAAATCAATGAAGCACATTGCACGAACGACGTTGATTTCGCACGTGCATGTAGTAGACTTACGCATGTCTCTGACCGGTGCAGAAATCATCTGTGTGCATTTGTTGGTATAAGTTGCAATGATACGCACTTACCTCCATTAGAGGGCGCGTTTTCTGTTGTGTGACGTCATATGCATAAAGTCTATTAGAAGACTGATCCAATTTCGTCCAACAGAATTGGCCGGGACTGAATTTTTTATGCATAGACATGGGCAAGTCCAGTGCAAAACGATTGAAGTAAGTCTGATTTTCCTCATTATCCATTTTGGTCAACTTGCTCTGTATGTATCATCTTTATAAATTTGAAAAGCACCTTGAGTTTAAGTTCATCGACTGACCTCCCCGTTTTTGTCGTCTGTTCCAATGGAAACGACAAAGAAAAGACAAGGTAACTCTTGGACCAGCTTTTAGCGCCAAATTTGTACCCCTAGGGAGAGCCTTAGCCCCTAGTTGATCTCACATCTTCATGCTGGGACCATTCAAGTGACTGAATACAGTTTGAAATCTTCCTAATTACAACACGACAATACTTTGGTGAAAATATAAGACAACCCTACAGTGTTATCTATGGGCTGTCATTTTCCGTATTAGCAGTAAGTTCAGGTCAATATTTAGATGTCTTAAACAAGAGGAGAATAACTAGTGATGCCTCCTGAATTTTCTTGCACGAAAGAGACGTCCCGGTGGGATGTCACTCACGCTGTGACTTAGTTTCATCCTCTTATAGCATTGTTATTAACAATAGGAAGTGACGGGCATCACTTTAGATCCGGTAGTGGACCCTCGACCAAAGTCAAGGCTGAAAGAGCCTTCAATTGCCTCTTGAGTTTACTTTTCCGGGTTAAAAGACGTTTGCTATTAAATCCTGGGTTAAGCGAATGACCAATAGTCATCCAAGAACAATAGGGCAAGTTTAAAACCTGTTTATTCTTTAAGCCCTTTATACGATTGAAGTTTAAAGACATGTTACCCACGCCTTCTCAATTCAGCCTTTTCTCACGGGCCTCTATAAGTTCGTGAGTTGCTTACTTTCTAATGAGCTGTGTTTAGGATTAGATTGTAGGTAGGTATAAAGCCAGGTGTTCAAATGGCATTGTTTTCAAATAACAGAATTATACTGCCTCAACGACCCATTGAAACGATAAGAGACACGCTTTTCTATCATAAAATACCAAACTGTTTCAGTTTCTCAGAGTCAAGCATATTTCGATTTCTAAAAGACCATGGTCCTTTCCACCTGACGGGCTTCTATTTTCATTACGGTATGTAATGACGCCTTTCTTTTAAAGAAGTATACGGTACTAAACGGCCTGTTGACCACGCTGGTATGTAGCTAGAAATGAAACTAACTAGTGCATCCGCATAGCCAAGGGGAGGGGAGTAGGGCAGAAAGGAGAATTCCCCCTATTTTAGTTTACAGGTTTGTCCTCAAATTGGCTCATCTTGTCATTATTTGTTAAAACGGAGTTAATGTCGGTACATTTGCAAAGTTTTCTCCCCTTCCTTCCAACAAGTGTCATTCTAACTTCTAGCCACGCTGGTGGGACCGTGGGGATGTAACTGTGAGTTACACTTCACAAGCCGCAGACTTCAATGAGAACACACTTTTGACAATTTCCACTAGGGACAATTCCCAACCCGGACAATTTGCGCCCTGACAACTCCACCCAAGACAATTCCAGTTTTTGGTTTGGGAAGTTATCTGAGGTGCAATCGTCATGAGGGGTGGGGGGAGAGGGTTGTCCGAGTACAACTTCAGGCGCGTAGCCAGAAATTTTCCAAGGGGCGGGGGGGGGGGGAGCCTGTAGGCAAACTATCTAAGCGTAGCGCCACCATAGGTTCGCGCGAAGCGTACAAGAAAATTTGGCCGAAAATACCTCCCAGATCGCTGGGAGTGGCACTTCCCAGGCTTGTAAGTTGCATCTAAACATTTTTTTATTTTGAGTTACTAGCATTATCATAAAAAAATTAAAAAATACAAAAAAAATATGCTCAAGGGGGGAGGATCCCCTTCGCCCCCCTTGGCTACGGGCCTGTACAACTTGTCCTGGTTGGGAATTGGCCCTGGTGGGAATTGTCCAGGGCCAATTGTCTTAGGGGAAATTCGGGGGGGGGGAGGATCGGCTGGGGCTTTACTAATTCAAATTGGGGTGCGGTACTGCATTCCCCCCGTAATGAATGTTCAGGACTGGATATAAGTACGTGCGCTTTCTAACATATCCATTTCTCGGACAGTTTACAGTACTTTGTACGGGTATTCCAAGTGACGTTATGAAAATATTAGGCTCTGTACAGTATAAACTCGTAGAGTTTCCGGAACACCCAAACAGTTCTGTTAAATGTTTACAGAACTTCAATTACTGAGAAAAAGAAGTTAAAATAGTTTGTCATCTCTGAAGTTAAAAAAGGTGTGTCGATATTGGTTTAACTCATGAGTCACAATTCTGCCGGTATTCATATAAAGTCACTAAGTACGCAGTAACATGCACATGGCTGTAACAACTTCTGTTGGAATTCCTTTCCGTCTTGAAGTAGTTCCTTATCCATTTATTCCTTATGTAAAAGTTATTACGCACTTACTGCCAACCACTGCATGGTTCTTCTACTTAATTATCACTTGCAGACTTGAGACAAACTAGTCAATATCTGAACGTTTGACTCACTGTCAAATGCAACTCACAAGCACTTGAGCTCACATATGCGGGTAGGACTTCTACCCAACTCCACTCTGGGCAACTCGGTCGCAACTCAACTCGATCGTAAACCAATTCGATTTAGAACCACAGATAGGGGGTTGAGGAGTGAGACGGAGAGGTGGGGGTAGAGCCCCAGTCAAATGTGGCAGACCTAAAGAACGTTTCTGTCTCCCACTTTTCAAGGAAGAGTACATCTGATTTGTTTCCTTTTTGAAATATATCAAACATTTCCAATATAATACCAAAGTTTATTCAAAAGATGCACTTTAATGCACTTCAAAAACTGCAAATCATGTAGCATAAAATTGTATCTATAGGAATTCAACAACGTTTTCAAAGGCGGAGAGAAACACTCTTTCCCAGGACGGGGTCTGAGATGTTCACACCACCTCCCTCAAGTTAAGAACAGCTTCCCACACTAATATGTTTCAAACCTATACTCGATCAAAAAATAGACTTCATAATTCTCTATCTCACTTCCTAGTAAATGCGCTTACAAATGTATAATATTAAAGTTACATTTGAAAGCTGAAGTTCCAGTCGAAAGTATCATATATTAGTCAAGATACTTGCAGTTTCCCAAAGTGGTTTGGGTAAACTGAAGATTTTATTGGCGGTTTGTCCTGCTTTAAAAATATGCCAAACCCTAAAAAACAAAACCTCTTGCTTGTCCTTACAGCTGTACAATATACGCTAGTTTCCTTTTTGCTAATGAACTACAAATTAGGCTTATCTGTAAGCCGCCCCTTCATATGAGTCCATGATTCCGGACTCCTCATTTTTTCAATTTTTATTTTTGATATTTGACAAGAATACATTTCACTGATAGTTGCCTAAGTTACTGTGATATTTCGAGTTGATTTTGGACTGAGGTGGCCTGTTCCGGGGGAACCGCTTCCGCCCCAAGAAGCTTCCGAGTCTTAGGCCTGGTGCTTTCTTGCCTACGATAGCAGGCTGTACGGCATATTCCTTGTTCAGGTGTATTCAGTCATATGTGTTTGTGAAGCCTTTACGAGGGGCTGAGCAAACAGAGTCCGTCCGAGGGGAGGTGCTTTCTGGTCCCATTGAACTGTATTTGGTGTCACTTGAAGAAAACCCTTGGAATCATTTTCACTGATTTGTTTTATCATGTTTTACCGAGCTATTTTCTGGTGGACAATAAGTATTTCTCTCATTCACATGACATCAATTTCAAGCGCAAACGAAACAATTGCCTTTTTTACTTTTTTTCCTTCTAGACATAATGAATGCGTCAATCTGACAGGAATGCATCAAGGACGCATCGTAGCAGCTTTGCGGAAATATTGGCCACAACCTGCCAACCACATAGGCGTAGGAAGCTGTTCTCGACTGGGGGTGAACGTTGTTTCGGACACCCTCATGGGAGGGGTTTAAGGAAAGACTGTGTACACTCCCCTTTGGAAAAGTTTTGAATATCTGAGAGTCACTAGACGCAATCTGGTGCAATAAATTGGGCAAATGCTGAGGAAAATTACTGCAAAGTGTCGACATTTTTACAGAGGAACGAAATAAGTGGTTTCGTTCATGAATTGAAAGGGATGGGAAGCATACTTCTGCCCCTTTTGACCGCATTACCCCCACCCCCTCTTCCCTACGTCTATGGCCAACCACTCTATGATGAAACACCATTTTCTTTCAAAATTCCTGTTTCTCAAGCGAATTTGTTAAGTAAATATTGTAGGCATGTAAATGATGTAACATAAATAATGCTGTGAAATATTGTAGGCCTACATTAAATGTGAACCAGCTTTTTACCTTACATGAATTCTAACAGAATCATAAACAAAAGCAGTGTGTCACATGGTTTACAGGAGCCATTCATGAATAAGGATACCGGGGTATCCTAATTCAAGTTAGAGTGACTGCGTTTGGCCTTTAAATAATACTACCGTTATGATCTTTATGTTAAAATGCCATAGCACATTTACAAAGCGAAAATAAGGTTGTCATCAAGTTTATCGCATGACGTCAAACGTCTAACCTATGTGCACAAGTTTCGGTTTCATTTCTACATACCTACTATCTTGCCAGTTACATTGCTTTGTGATTAAGTATTCGATGAACTTTTTAAAACTTGCTGTGTCTCATTTTAGACCTTTTCGACTGATAAAAAATGTCGAGGCTGGAAGGGGAGTATGGTATAATGGTAACACAAGTGTCTAAATTTTGGCTTTGATTTTGGGTCCTCCCCACGTGTTGTCAGCTGGTACGCCGAAATGCGATAACGGTACATTCAAGCAAGGAGGTTCAAACAACTTCGCCTGAATCATCTGTAGGTATAGGCGTAGTACCATGCTTATGGGGGAAGGTGGGGTGCAGCGATCGAGGTTAAAGTTCCCCATTCAGGCAAAATATTTGTTATTTCCTTGCACAATATATGCTATCTTCCGGCACCTTTATCCCGGCTACGTAAACATTTGGAACAAAAAGTGTTCACTGAATCCTACGTCTCCCATTAAATGTGAGTCCCGTACCCATTATGAATATGGGCCAATTACAGACGGCGATGTCGTCATACCTTTTATAATGTATTTACTGGCTATACACAATTGTATGATGCAATGCATGATTACCCAATTTTGCAATACTGTCAACAACCTTCGCTTTGACGTACCATTCTGGCGGCGCAGGCCTGCATTCTGGCATTACCGGTATACAGGATACTGTTAGGATATTATGTTCGAAGTTAAAGCCCACATATTCTACGCTATGCCGCCGTCGCTAGTAAACCAACGGGCGATAATTTCAATAGCAGACTAGAGGTAACAGCAAATACTGATTTGTTGCTAAAGACATCGTTCGCAATATCACGACGGCTGCCGGTGGTAATGGAACCGGGCTTTTTTGATGGAGACTGAAATCAAATAATTCTTCACTGAAACACCTGGTATGTCCACGATTGCTACCTGTTTAATACTTCAAGCATAAAATTAGTTTGGCCTATGTATGGTTGGGAAAGTATTGAAATAGTTCGAAACGTGATTAGTGGTAGGGGTCACATGTAGTAGAATTTAGAAGGAGCCAGTCGAGACGTCGGCATTTGCTATGAGTAGTGATTGCGCCCCTTTCTACCATACTGGCGCCCCATCCATGGCGCCAGTAGTAACAACCACAATGATAAATGCGTATTTTAGTGTTACGATTTCCTGCAATTTAGATCGTTTGGGATGGCAAATTTCCCTTCGTTTCAGCGATGGTCTAACTGATCCCAGTCCTTTAGGTACAGTGCCTTATGGACAACTTCCACAGTCGTCCCTTGGGTCACCATTTGTGACAATTGAGGAAACAATTATACCCCCAACTGTTTAAGAAACAGTCTGTATCACTCGCCTTCAAAGACGCACGAGCCGAGGGGCTGGGGAATAGCCTTTTTCCCCTCCCCTTTTCGAGCAGATTTTGGAAAAATCGGGTCATTTCCTCAGTTAATAATACAGGCTTTTCGGAGGAAAAACAGCTCAATCCCCCCCCCCCCCCAAATATCACGTACGCCTATGCCCATCTTAAAATAGTACCGGTGAGCACCAAATATAGCTACCGCCCATTACCCTCTTCAGTATCATAATATATTCATTTATCTCGCCCACGGTTTTAAATGTCATTCTCCCTCCTTGTTTGACTTAAACCAATTGGTTGGAAACTGGGACGTTAAACCTCATCTAACCTAACCTAACCTCCTTGCTTGACACCTGCCGGTGACGTCACTCCAATAGGAACTTTGCTGACTGGTAACACAGTGCATTTCATTTTTGGGGAAACCCGTACTTGGTGCTGCCGTTGCAACATTTTAGCAAACGAATCCCGTATAGAAACCTTTGATCATACTGATCAAACCCTTTGTCAACACAGACTGTGATGATTGTTCATAGCCATTTATAACACTGTCAGAGGACCGCCGTCACTCCCGCAGATTTAATATTTGAGCAGCGTGATTCAAAGTTTATTGGCCTATAGAGATTATATGCATATACAGCTCTCTCCATATACCAATAGTACCAACGGTATGCGGAATTGAAGGTAGGTATTCTGTCGGTTCACAACAAAGAGGGATAAGCCTGTTTTAAACCTACTCAGCAGTATCGAAACATGAAAAAATAATCGATTATAAAGTTGACCCACTTGTTTTCTACCTGTGCTCAAAGGGTAACGAAGCAAGGACGTAGGCCTACTAATCTGCTAATAGTCTTCATTCAACCCCCCCACGCCTCTTTACGTATTCATCAGGAGGTTGCTACATAGGCGCAATTTTTCCCCACTACGTTTTGGGCAAATGATGTCAATGGACCAATCAACTTGTTGAAACTTAGTGGCCACCCCCTTGCTCCCGAAATGAAATTTTCTCTACATTTTTTGGTAATTCTGACGCCAGATTATGAAAGAACATGTCAAATATCCCAAGAGGGTGTAACCCTAACCTATATTCTCATCCTAACACACTATTTTGAAATAATTTTCAAAATTCATGAAAAACGGATTTGCCCAAAACCTCTTGGGAAAAAAATTAGGCGTGTCAGTGCAGCAGTTTTGCCCGAAAATTAAGTGCATTCTCCCAAAAATTATCATATATTTTGCCCGAAAGTAACAAACTAACGAGGGGGGTGGGGGTACAGCCCCACCTTGTACGACCATTGACTTCACAAAGAATGTTTTCCACACCATTTCTAACCACGTTGAACCTTTCCTTGTTGTCACTCTCCTTCAAGGCCATTTCCTACAAAAACATTGTCCTTGTTACATTTGCAAGCGTTTGATATTTTACTCCTTTTTTGTTTGCTGAAAGTCAGGTCCGTAGCCAGACAAGGTGTTGAAGGGTCATATGATAGCTTACGGAGGGGGTGGGGAGGGATATTTTGCAGGGGCGAGAAATGAAAAGGTTTTTAAAGTAAAACGTTACTTTTGTCCTTAAAAAAAATTCTTGGGGAGATGTTTTAGGAGGTGACGCCCTTCGCCCTGACGGAAAAGAAAGCTTTAGAGTCACTGGCCAAGTACACTTCAAGTGCAGGCTTGCAATATGCTTGGTAGCTTGATGAGTTGTATGGGATCTGGGTAGTACAACCTCTACCCTTCAGTAGGTCTAATGTCACCGCATACTGTAGACCTGAGTGAAGCCAAGGACTCGTTACCTATTACCTGCCTACTAGAGTTTTGCTGTTTTGTTCTCTTGGTGATTTGTTACAGTTTAACAATTCATCATTGCATCATGCTCGACAGCTCGATAGTAAAGCAAAATAAAAGGTAAACACGATTATCCCTTTTGTCCCAGTTTTTCAGTGGAGGAATAACGATGGATTCTTAACAACCTTAAGTAAAAAGTTTGCTGTTGGTGACGCATTTCATATAAACGGACTTCCGAGTTCTACTAACCTGTCGTGTTATACCGTGTGGCAGGGAGCTGAAAGACTGTCTTCCAGCTCCCTGCGTGTGGTAAGCTTTGCCGATGTGTGCGGCACTTACGTCTTCTTTCACATCTGAGTTTGGGAAGAGGGGTGGCTGTGGGGCATTTCCCTGCTTTTCCAAAGCAACGACAAAAGCAGTCTTTTCTTTTGAAAACGAACAGTGTCATATAACACTTGCCTCTCTAAATTTGTGCCCTATCATTGAAAGGCGTACATCACTTCTGCATGCGTGCAGGAACTCCCTGATGCGTGTGTATTACTACTGTACGCGAGTCTAAAGGTAAATGGACAAGACAGCATTAAAGCAACTGAAGAGGTTATCGTAAGCTTCAAGTACCAGAATGTATGTTTAATGCAGAATTGCAGTCGTTTTGTCAAAAGTAGCACCGATTGGGGAAGTATTCCTCGGGCCTTACTATTTGTTTTGTCCATTGGTACGTACTCAAGTTTCAGTCTACACGTCCAAAAAATAAATTAGTTATAAATTTATTGATGAACAAACAATTAACAAGCGACTGTGATCTGTAATTAAACACTGACTGCTCGTTAACAGCAGCTGTTCCAATAGCCTGCATAGCTGGTTGTGTATCCCTCCATAAACGAGAGATAATTCCTTTAAGAAGCCAGGAATAAGTCAGTAACGCAGGGCATTCTGTGTATATGCATGTGGTGACTAAAAGGGTCTATACCTTCTTAGGCTACTCCACCATCCGCTGATGCATCAACTATTTAAACAAAATGAAACGATTTTCTTTGTTTTCGGATATTTGTTTAAATATAACATTTTGGACATTATATATATATATATATATATATATATATATATATATATATATATATATATATATATATATACAGGTACTGAAATGGGCACTTTCAAATTCTCTAGGGGGAGAAAAACTTTCTAAGGGGCTTCTCCCCTGGCCTCCCTTTGGCTACGGGCTTTAAGTAAGCCAAATAATATCGGCACTGTAGGTAAAATTTCACACAGAGACCGATCTAGGTCGAATGTGAGGAATATCGGCCCACCATACTCGATTTTGAATACCGGTAATCGGTCCAACATTACTCCAATGCGCTTATGTAAACAACATTGATGACGTAATTGCACGTGATCTATACACACATAGGGCTAAGTTCAGTGGCATAAAGTTGATGGTTCCTGCACTTAATTTATTGCAACAACTTCCTACAGTCCTAGGAGATACCAGGATTAACCTTCCTTAGAACCTTATTATCTCGTATAAATCTTCGTGACGTACCGTACTGATAGAACCCAGAGTTAAAAACAAACACAACTTTAAATGCAAATATAAGTCACTTTAAGATGAGATTGTTTTAAGGACTAAATATCTCAATCAATCAAGGCAACGAAATATGTACATTGCTCTTACTAATGCAACTGTACAAGAATCGAAGAACAAGACCGCTTGATCATGCGTGCTTTCTGTCCTTTTCAGCGCCAGTCTAGAACGGAACAGAGCCACGCATAACAGACCCCCATAAGATGAAAGGGTCTGGCGGCTGAGAGGAGGTGACCTTTAGTCATAGTGTCCCACCAGGGGAACGTAGCGCTTTCGGGTAGCAGAATTCCTTCAGGGGTAACGTTTGGTTTTAGTTTCCCGGCTCTAACCAAAGAGACATTTAAGGAAAAACGATGTCTTTCTCAATTTCACACTGTAAATTTTAATCAGTACATTACAATCTTTGGAATATGACTGACATTTCAGGTGTTTTTGTTTTGACAACTCTCAATTTTGTTTGATCATCATTTGCTTCCCCGGCAAGCCACCTTTTAAGAACGTGGTTTACCTTTACCTGTTTAGCATCAACTCATCAACTCCGCTCCGTTTTCCGGGTTGTCATCGATTAGAATTGCCCTCTGAAACTTCTTTTTAGTTAGCTGAACAGACTCCATGAATTAAAATATCCTGGTAAACACAACGTATTGTCCTTGCTTGGGGATTAAAATTTGTCCTTGTAAAATTGTGCCTTTGTAAGCGGGCCAAAATTATACCCTACCGATAAATCTTTTTATACCTTAGATATTATTATTATCTTTCCCCATTCCCTACCTTGTCAACCGGCCTTGGACTGGGAAACTATGTAAATGCGAGGCCTGTTTTGACATTTCTTTTCGTTTTCCATTTGATAATGTAATCTTTCCCTTCTCCCCTTCCAGTTTCTTTTCCTCCTCTACCCCTTCCGTTTCTTCCTGATTTTCGTCGTTCGACTTTTCGGTGGGGAGGGTCCTGTTCCTCTGACTACGCCACTGCCTGGAAGGAAGGACATGCAACCCAACAACAGTGACTAAGCAGGTCACAAAGTAAAGATGAGAATGTCTCCTTGGTGATAGTCTCCATGGCTGGTCGTCGGTTCTTTCTCTCAATCAGTTGCTGATTTGCGAATTAGTGTGCAGATACCTACCCTGCGCAGGTTTTAGGAGGATTTAGGGGCGGCGACCCCCCATTAACCCTTATTTGGTTCTACTTTCCACCACCTCAGCACCGTAAGCATAATAGATACAGATGTTTCAGAACGGTGGTGACAAAGCTGTTTTGTAGAGCAGGGGCGTATCCAGGAATTTTTAATAGCGGAGAGGGCGCAAGGTTTGATTGATAGCTGTCCTAGGGTAGGGGTATAATGGGAGGGGTGTACGTACCCTTCACTTGACAAAAGTTTTGCTTTTGGAAGAGGGCTGAGATGCAAAATGGTGCTATATTTTTACAAATTTTGAAGCCTTTTCCTTTTTTGGCTAAACTTTTTTTCACGCATGACGGCCAATAAGGGAAGCGCTCTCCTGTTGCACCCCCGCCTGGATCCGCCACTGTAGAGTGCGATTTCTTCCAACTCTAGTGTCAAATTTGTTTGAGGTCTACTTTGGTCCCTTAAGGCGCCCCACTGTAGGTACCTCCCCTATGAAAACTTTTATGGCAAACGTTTTTTGTAACTTTATGATCCGTCACTGGACCGGAGTACCTGCTTAAACTGGACCTTCACATAGTCAGATACAGTGACCAAAGAGTATTAACATCAAGATCGAAATCTCCCTCCATTTCACGTGCCATAGCTTGGTAATGGTTACGGAACAGTGGGTCATCAATGATAAGCCCATGTAAGTGAGAATATATTGATGTAGACACTATTACCGTGCCGAGAAATGAAAGGAACAGTCCCCTGCCACCAGTAAGTTTTAAATATATTTTCATTGATCTGTTGAAAGAGAAGCTCCTGAATATTGAACGGGAAGATATCAAAAGACCTTTCAGAATCAATAGATCAATTTCTCGTTTTCTTTTAACGAAGTGGCATTGAAGAAATTCCGTCTGGAATGAAACCGCCGTCAGTCTTGTCAATATCTTCATTATGCGAAATAGGGTAGAAACTTTTTTCGCTCTACCAAGTTATTGAAAAGCGCACGCGTGGCTTAAACTCGTAAAAGTCTGTAATGATTGATTTAATAAAACTTCTTTAGAGTTGGTGGTAAGCTTTTCACGAGCTATTTCGTGCAATTATCAGACTATCTGACAACAAAAACGATTATTTTCAAGATGGAAAAACGCGCCAAACAGGGGTTGTTGAAAAGTATTTCTTGACATCTAATCTGAGCGCGGGAAACTAAAATCCATAGGCCTACAAACATGTGTCATGTATATGCAGGTCGTGCATACCTGTAGACTTGTGGCAGGTCTATGTTTTGCTGAGTCAGTATGGAAAATGTTAATCATTTTTAACATCTCGCTGGCCCCTTATATATTTACCATAACCTGCATAGGTGTAGGAAGCTGTTCTCGAGTGAGCGGGGGGGGGGGGTGACCGTTGTTTCGGACCGTAGCCCTGGGGGAGGCGTCTAAGGGGGTCCCCCCGTTTGGAAAATTATTCCCTTTCCCCACTAACAGCTACATGAATTCTTGTGCATGTCAAAAAAGGGTACACGGGTAGAACCTCTATGTTACGATGTTAATCATATATATGTTTATGAGACGGATGAATCTCAAACACATTTTGAAACAGCATGTATAAGTAAAATGTGGGTAATTGTCTCTGGACGATACGCAAGGGTTAGGAGAGTGTTCGTGTCTCTCATAACGTCGTTCAACATTTGTGTGTCTTGGGTTAACACAAATCTGTGTATAGGATAAAGCAGACCCACACTCTGTCAGTCTGTACAGACTACAGACTCGACTGTAAACTTAGTGGCTTTACTTTTATGGGCTCTGATCGGTAGGCCCTAGGGCATCCAGTCTAGTTTAGAGTCATGTTCAAGCTGCACAGAGTGAAAAAACAGAAGGACGCTTTGGAACCTGAGGGTCCGACATTTTAATTGAGAAATGAAAAAACGTATTCAAAAGTATACAATATAAATGTAAATACGGACATCATGATCATGGGTCCTTCAGGTTGATTATGTTTCGAGTCAGTGGCGTAGGCCCACTAAAACAGAGAAAGCCCCTTTCCGCTGTTGGTATACGAGTCCCTCGTAAGAGTTGTTTCTTCGTCCAATTTTCTGTTACCTTTGGACTATAGGATCCCTTGGTCAACGTTAATCTACAGTGCGACCCTACCAACTCGCTCACACTTTTCTCATCGGGATAAGTTGGAGATAACCGTATCCCCCTATTGTCGGATCTGTGTCGTGTTGCAGTCGAATTGAAGGTTGTTCTACGGTAGCCTGAAGCCGACCCGATCCTCTCTCTAATCAGTCAACATGGGACTGCCATTTTGACTCTCTAATAATGTCCCCTGATTTCACATCGCCAGCTCATTGGTTATAGTATAGGATCGGACAGTAGCGGCGGAACCGGGGGGCTTGGGGGCTCAGCCCCCAATGAAAAAAGTGAGGGGCTAAAGGTATATTCAGCCCCCCCCCCCCAATATTTGCCAAGCTGAGCCTGGTACATGCAGCTTAGAACACTCGGGAAGTGCTGTTTCCGACCATCTGGAGGGTCTGTAAACCAAAAATCTCCTTGTCCGCTCCGCGCCATCTGAGGTGGCGCTCCGCTTAGATATTCTAGCTGGCACTCAGCCCCCAATCTTTTTTTTTCCGTTCCGCAGCGCCTGGGATCGGAGTCGGATCGTTGAAAGCCGGGGGACAAACCATCGGTTGACGCGTATAGCCTTAGCGTATAAGCCTGCAAGAAAATGTTCGGTCTAAATGTCTCCCGGACGGAAGGAAGTGACACATTTTAGACCTTAAAATTGCACCACACATTCTTTACTTTGAGATTTCATGCTTTGGATACAAATTTAGATTTAAGGGAGAAAAGTTAGAATTGATTAAAAGAGAAAATGCAGTCACACCAATTTGAGTGAGCGTACTCGGGTATCCTATTTCGTGAATGGCTTAGTTTTGAGGATCATATTACAATATGTTTCTCACTGAGTGGTGAAATTCACGTATAGAGTAACTCCTTCGTTTACCTTGAGTATGCAATATTTATGTTCGAACATATCAAGAAAGATACTTGAAGTGAAATAAGAGGACATTTGTGAGATTTAGCTGTGGTTTCAAAATAAGCTTAGTTTGCGGCGACTTCTTATGACCATTAAATCAAAGTTTCTTTGCCAGCTCCTTGAGTTAAGCTAATAATTATCTTTAGCCAGCGTATATGCTGGTGCATTGGTGTATCTTGCAGGAGGAAGATGGTTCATTCGTCCGGAGGAGAAACCCGCATAAGAACGCATAGACGGCGGCCTCTCCGGAAAAATTAGGGGAAAAGGGGATCCTTATATACGATTTCCCAGGTTTGGGGCCGTGAAATCATAATTTGGATAGTGAATTTTTCTGCATTCAAGTATGTGTTTCTGAAGTAGGCCATCTTTCATTTACGATTTGGAAATCTCGGGGGGGGGGGGGCAGTTGCCCCGTGCCCCCGCAGGCTACGGCCCTGTAGCAGCAGTTGCGTCGGGTCGCAATCGGATCGGTGCAGTGTTAATTTGTAATCTGAATCATCTGCAATGTTAATGGGGGAAGGGGTGTGTGTACATGGGAGAAGACAGCGATATGATTCTGTAATGTCTAATTTGTTTTTGAATATTCGTTGGGCCCGGTTGCTATATAATATAAGAATCACGACCGAAATCGAGTTAAAAGAAACATCACTCATTTCTTAAACAAAGAAAATCATAAACTTCAAAAGAAGTAATCGTAAACAGGCTATTGGTTTTGTTTACGAGACCTTTATATGTGCAGCTGGACATTCTGCAAATAGGCACTGCCTTTATTAGTTCTTCTTGGTAAATGTTACAGGTGTTTCCGCTAAAGTTCTTTGAAAGATGTCTGTCCAAGCATAGCCTATATCCAACACACATACACACCCACACACACACACACACATATATATATATATATATATATATATATATACACACTCAAAACATAGCATATTGCCCCAATTTTCTGGCGTATTTTTCATTTCGTTTTTAATAAGTGAGGAGAATATGTTGTAATCGTTTCAACCCTTCCTTAAAGCATGGTCAGTTTAGATACGGTAGTATTTAGGAAAACAGAAGCGTGACAATATCACAATCTTGATATTATGATTGAAAATTTGCAATTTATTTCAATAAAATAAGTTACCAAGAGGCTCACATCCATCTGCCCGTCATCAATGCGTGGCATGATAGGTCGTCGCTGGCTCGAGGACAGTTTCCTTTGAACAATCCTTGAAAATATTTTGTAACAGCAAAGTGACCCTGTCACTAACTCGTCTTCTCCATATACCCCTTTCGACTCGGCGAAACAACCAGGTCTCTCAGCTATTAGTAAAAAGCTGTGAAATTTGTGATGTCTCGTGGCATGTTTGGTCCCTCCCTCAGGTGACAATAAAAGGCTGGCCGCTTTTAAGCAATCTTATTGTACAAAAACTTATGCAGAGCTTCCGAGACTTGTTCCTATCCTGGGATACCCGCTCCCAATTAACACACCAAGGGTCCACCCAGAGGCACAATATTCCAGGAGCCCATAGAGGGCCAGTACTAAAATTAGCGCTGTAATAGTTTTAGTTATACTCTCTCTTGAGGAAAGTAGCTGCAGATACCACAGATTGTTGCAGAACTTTTTATACTACCTCCTAGTTCTGAATATAAATAAGGGGATAGGGGGCATGCAGTCCCTCCCCCCTCTGCCCTTCACTCTCACTTGGGGAGAAAAATTGCTAAATGTGGTCCAGTACATTTATGCTCATGTTGAATTTCAATATACGACTAAAACGTGACATGCAGTTTACAAATGGAGAAATCATTCACCATATTTGTACTAGTTCTGCAAAAGTTTTGACTTCACCCGGGGTGTCAACAAAAGTCCCCCACTTTTGAAAGTGGAAGGGATTACCCCACCTCACACACTATTTTCCCAAACCCTATCAAAACTGTATGCACATGTCTGATTTAATGACCTGCAATGTAGCTGAATTAATCAAATCAGACTAAAAAATAGTTAAAAATGTCATTAAATGGATTTAAATTGTGGGAAAATGCCCCACATTACACCAGGGCGCTCTAGTGAGCCCCGGGTTCTTCGCTTCTAGAGGGTCGCGATTCGTGCTTGTGGTAGTTTTGGTCAAGGCCATGTCCCCCACTTTTCATAAGTTGTCGACGCTCTTGCTTCGTGGCGCGAACATGTGCTATACATATTCAGATTCTCTTAAAAATTTTCACCAAACTGGAATTTGTTAGATAATGGATATATTATTTGTGGATCATTCAGTTCCTTTGATAAGACTTTTCAGTGTATTTTTTTTTGTAAAAATCTAATCCAACCAGACCATCGATGACATAGTTCCTCCTTAGGAAAGGTTTCAAGCTTGGGCCTAGTTTTATAACAAATTATACCTGGAATATTCTCTAAGGTTTCCTTCCTTTCCTCCCACTTGGTCTGGCTTCAGGTTCGTACCAGGACAAGGTGCTAAATATAATTGTGTGTGGTGGGGTAATCCCCTCCTTTTTCAAAAGTTGGGGGCATGTCCCCGACATGTTGACGCCCGGGCTTAGCTGGGGGTTGGTGAAATAAGCAAATGTATTCAACTGTTAAAGCGATAATAATGTTTTCAAAATGTTCTTGACAAAAGTTTATATAATACGGGGGGGGGGGGCCCTGTCCCCACCCTTTGACCATCAGCCTGCCTGGATTATTGTCAAAAATGGGTGGCCCAGTCAAAGAAGTCGGATTTGCGTCAGTATGACGTGGGTACGAGCAGAAACAGTAAACTAATAGACCTTGCCTTTTTGCTGATTAAGTCAGTGGTGGTATTGAACAACTAGGCTAACGCGAAAAACTGTTCAAAATACTGTCTGGCGTGACAATCAAGATAACATGCGTGACCAGTTTAACTACGTGGGCGTAGCGAGACGCTTTTATTTTTAGTAACAGGCGAGTCATCTATCACACTGTTTCTCTATTCAACTGGTACTTCTAAAGGTGGGGCAAGATCGAGGTTAGGCAGAGAATAGTTGTGTGGCTTGTAGGCTACTTTTCAAGTACAGCTATTGCTCCTTAGGGCTGCGCCATAGGGTCCATTTATATTCAAGTATGGCTAAAGCAGGAATATACAAACGGAAAGTCGCGGGGCACCATACTAACAATTGAAAACAAAATCAAATTCGGGATCGGAGACAGATTCTTCGAACCAACGGAAAAATAAACTCAGACCTTTCAGGACAGCTATGGGACTTAAAGGTCATCCCAGCAATGGAATTCATGTTGAAAAATGCATTGAATCTATCAAAAAGGGCTCAAAAGTTCTCCCGACAAATTAACCTTAGATCAACTTCTCGACACAAAAATGGACAAACAAATGAAATTTAAGTCTTATAAATTTTAATTTTGATAAGTCGACCAGCAACTTTAAACATGCAGCATTGTACAAAATATGTTTGTTAAATGTCTCTATAAATGTGAATAAACTCCGAATGGAAAGACAAAAATTTCAATTGAATATATTTAATTTGTTCCAAAACTTAAAAAAATGAATATTGTAGTGGAACGTGGAAGACTATTGGATTTGGAAAACGGATATGGATATCATGGCTTAGTCCACATATTCAAATGGAGTTTTTCCAAAATTTTAAGCTATGTTACTTTTACCTTTAATCATTTAAGTTTCAAAAGTAAAGAAACGATATTTCTACCAATGAGACTAAAATAAGTCGAAATATGATTAAGGCTTCAAGCGACAAGTGATTTACAAATTATAACGCTCTCAGAGGATCAACTGTGCTTGTTTCGCGCCCTTTTTATGGTAAACGTCACTAGGTCAAACACTTTCCTGACTTGTAAGCTAGAGTATCCTAGCAACAAGGGCGTGGTAAACCTACTTAATTCAATTATTTTGTTTGACAGTATAAAAGGGATACAAGATGTAAAGGCAATACAATTCTACAGTGACAATAGACCTAATGAAAAAGCTATGCCATGAAAGATGGGCATGTGAAAGGCAATAGCTTACACGTTCATACGAGCAGAATGTTAATTAAGTACTATTCTTTAAAACGTCAAGTTGACATCATCTTAACTGGCTTAAAATAATTCCTTTACGTTTCTTTATAAGCATACAACCCAAGCCCCCCACGCCCAACATTCATGTCTTCAACTGAAGTACTCTTAATTACCAGGGCCTCCACACCTCCGACTTAGCAGACGACACTGGGATTGCTACTGGTACCATGGAAAAGGTGCTTTGATGAACTTGATGGGCGCCCCCAATTACTGTCTGGTAACAGTTCTCTGCTGTTGGTGACTGCTGCTGCACTGCTATTGGAGAATGTGGCGGTGTAGGCAAGAGACTGACGGTCGGAGTCGAGAAGACTGTGTGTGTTGGCGAGAGTTGGGACTGGGGTACCACTGTTGACTGCACAACGGGTTGAAGAGACTGGGCAGGAAGAAGGTAAACGATCCCTGTCGGTGGAGGTAGAGGCTGCGCTGATGGAGCCTGTGTCTCGGGAGAAACCTTGACATCGACTGGAGAAGCAGCAGGCGGCAGGGGGTTCTCTTGACTAGGTTTACTGCACTCGACGGTTAAACCCTTGTCGGCAAGATGAGTTAGAAGTCGTCTACGTGTCTCCAAACACATGGAATCACACGACGTCAGGAACTGAGATACTTGGCTTAGACACTCGGAGTAGCCTGCATGGTATTGATCGATGTTTGGCTCTTTGCCTGTAGAGAAAGAAATGAACAACTGGTTTAGAAATCTGAGGCAAAAATGCTGAAGTAATTGGACGGGTTGGAATCATTGAACATTAGCAACTCCTTCTACCCCAACTAACCCGCTAACCAAGGAACTCAGTTTAGGTTAGGTTAGATGAGGTTTAACGTCCCAGTTTCCAACCAATTGGTTCAAGTCGAGACGACCACGGCCTTTTTTCCAGTTGTGGCTCACTGGCTTGTTCTCCCTACTCCATTCTTTAACTCAGTTTAGAATGCACACTTCACATTTGAAAAATAATGCATCTACTGAACACTTGAATGGGTATTTGCTTTTGGGTGTAATTCGGTTGAACAATAAACTGAACCAAATTTGAAGGGAATAAGCAGGGTACCAAACTTCAAACTGATGCATAAACGGAATGCTACAAATTTCGTCTTACTTTTATTCCGAGTAGGCCTATCTTTCTTAATGTTTCAGAACATGAAGGTGGCTTCCCAAGTTAAACAAAGGGGGTATTTGCTTAAACTTTAAAATTAACGAAATCGTTACCACATGATTTCAGAAAGCCAGTCTAAACAAGAAAACTCGGGTTTATTGATCTAGTTTGGGGAGACTGCATTTTCCCGCTTAAGTCTATGATAAGTTCCAAGTACCACAGGTCTGGTTTGCATTCCACGATGACTCTTCGACTAGCTTCAAATCGATTGTTAATGCAGCAACAAAACTCACCTTCTCTTGTTTTCTGTTGAATGTCTTTGACGTAACGAAGGGTCATGTCAAGAATGTCGGCTTTCTCCATTTTGGAATTCTGTACCACCTGTGCATTAAGACAAAATGCCAATACACTTATTTAACAATGATATCGATTTAAGAGTAACAAACAAACTTGACCCAAAAACTATTTGTCATGACGTCGTACTGGTTTCCCACACCTACCAGTGTCGTCGGAAGGTTTACAGAGATGGGGGAGGGGACTGAATCCTTTAGCCAAGCTCGTAACCACGGGGAGGGGGAAGTCCTGGAAAAATTCTTCGCCCCCCAAACGATAAAAAAAATACCCTGGACCTCATGTATTTTACATCTTGCCCCCTGAAAAATTTCGCCCCCTGCAAGCTTTATCGCCCCTTCAGTACCTTGTCTGGCTATGGGGCCTGCCTTTAGCTGATAAATGTTCCCATTTTCGAAGGTAAGAATGGGTTGGCACCAAACACATTTAATGATAATTTGTGGAATAAAACTTAAAACTCGGGATACGTTTTCCTCCCTGTTGTACCCCCAGCTCCGACAGCCCTTACATTCACCTACATGACACTGGATTGCTTAAAGGAAGTTACGTTCGAGCTAAAACAGTTTGCACAAAACTGTGACTTTATATTCAGCATGCTATATCATATTATTACAATGAAGAAGAACAAGAGAACGAAAGCGCAGTGGGTCATGGGTGCATGTGACGTATAAGAGAACAAAGATTCATAACCACTTAACAAGAAGCTGTGAAGTATATTGGTAATCATAAACCGCAATATTCAAGTTCGGGCATGTTTTCAAATCAAAGCAAGATAACGGACAACCAAAATACGATCTTGTGCCAACGATTACGGTATCACAGGCCCTCGCGTGCAACTCATAACAAACAAACTAAGCAAACAGACCGCGTATGGGGTAACTATTGTTCTTATCAATACACATATCGGGCTAGCCTGGCAGTAAATTCTAACACATCGCAGTCGGTCAAAGATCGTTTGAATTCAGACTTTTTTCCCACGGGTACGGCGAGGTGTTGACTCTGTGTCTAACAGAGCGTTGAAGAGTTTATGTCGCAACTTTTGTTAAACATATTTTTGTCCTTTGTTCAACCATTTTTGGTAAGGCTCCTGTCGTGACGAGCCATTGATAACGATGACAAAAGGGGAAATGGTTCATAATGGGAATAAGTGTAATGATCCAATTTAACAAAACTTGTTTACACCATTTCGAGGTGCAAACGAAGATACCGTCACTTTTGAAAAGGTTTCAAAATCTCACGACCCACACCCAAAAATTAGAAATAGCCCGGTACAGGAGACCCTAAAATTTATATAATTGACAGCCCTTCGAGTTAACACCCTACAGCACTGGTTGCTTCAACGATCCCATGCCAATGTTAGACAACTATAGATCTAAGCAGGGTTTACCTCCGAGTGTCAGGGGAAGGAAATAAGGGGGGGGGGAGGAACCCACAGTGGCTAATACAGTATCACACACTTCTTGACGACAATAGCATCAATTAAAACTTGCATGGCAAAAGTTTAAATAGCAGATCAATGCCTACCTCATTCTTTACGGCGGGATACACAATCGTCTTCAACTGAAGGAGTGAGTCGTTGATGCGGGCACGCCTCTTTCGCTCGGTTATGTGCTTGGAGATCTGTTAGATCGAGAATTAAATGATAAAATGTAAATTTAAAATCCATCGAAAGGGTATCATATTTGGGTAATAAACCTCTATTTCCCGACATCTCTAATATACACATGCCTACAGCTGCGAGTGGCAGAGCTATATTTTTGCTTTTATTTATTTCACAGAGATATAAGAATAAAAAATCACTTCTGTTTTTAATCATAGGCTATCCCTGGCCTAGCCCCTCACCAATAAGCCCTTAGATATCAGAACGTAACTTATCGGAACAGCACAGTCACCATCTCTCTCACACATGCAATTAACGTATAACATCACAGGATCACACTGTAAACCACCTTACACTGCATGGGTAACTTGGGATAAAATTTTACTGCAGGGCCGAGAGCTAACTGAAAAATGTTTCCAAGAAATTTTAGTTAGCAACTTAACATTTGCATAAATGGGGAATATATGACTCGTGTATGGTGCTATCTTACATGAGCATAACAAAATTTATGGAAATTGTTAATAACCCCCATTAAAGAAGTCGCAATCATTCAAACGCTTTCTCTTTGCCCAAAACTTAAACATTATTACTAGATTATAATGATGCACCTTTAACAACATTAAGACATCCACCAAAACGACATCACTGAAAAAATAATCTTAACATCTTTTTGTTGTATTAAAATGGCCAAACACTTCGTATTAATAGCTAGCTTAATATTCAAATGAAACTGAAATAAAGTTCAGCAGAGACTTGAAGTAGAAAAGTATTCACTGAGTATTGCCAAACATTTCCCAATCCGGTAAGAAATTTAGAAGACAAAAATAACGAAAACGAAGTTGTCAATAAAAGTTACTATAAAACAAAAGAAAAAAGACATATGTCATAAGCTGGGAAAATGCAAGTTACTTACCCTTCTAGATTTTGCTTGACGGGTGTCTGACTGCAGTGTAGGAGCCATTGCAATGAAGAGTTGATTCCAATAGATATATACACAAACAGCAACACGATCCTTTGATCTAGCTAACTAAATGATCTTTTGATGCAGTACGTGCGAAGCGATGAGAGCTCAGAACTCAAATGATTACTTCATACCCCTTTGGTACCTCTTTTGACTAGCGACGCGTGTGTTAATCTAATCGCACGTGTGGGAGGGTTGCCCGTTGCTATTGTCAGAATGGGAAGGACCAATTGCAGCACGCGACTTATCTTCACGGTGCGACGTCGCGTGCCACAGGTTTGCGGATTGGGTCGTTCGCTATTCAACAAACAAAACTGTCCAATAAGAAAAGTTGATCTTTTATGCAGAGGTATTCAATGCATAGGCATTTTGATCGTACAATCAACACACGTCGTTGACTGTCGCCACACGAGTGTAAAACCAACGAAGCGATAAATGTTTTGTTCTCGAGTGCGCTCTTAGCACCTGCCCTCTCGAACGTTTGGTACAGTTTGTTCTGCGCCTTTTTGAAACCTGAAGGGGGGAAGATTGGCCCTTTCTGTTGGCAGGAAACCAAGTGAGGACAGTTCGCGACAATTGAAAGGGGGATTAAATACTCTAACAGGTGGACTCTATTGTGAGTGGTCGTGGGAAAGTTCTTCTCTCTTTTGTATAAGCGATGAATGCAATTGATAAAAGAGAGTCTTGTTTTGCCACGAAAGAACTGCCGATGAGTGGACTGACGTTAGTTAAATAATTACTTATTTGGCAAAAAGTTTAGCGTGGTCAACGATGATTCTGCTCCTTCTTGTAAGATGATCGATCAAAATTGTCGTGGAATGGAGTAAATTTCCAGCGTAAACTAAACAATTCTAATGGATGAGCTATTTAGAAACAAGGTACAAGCTAGACACTATGAGGGAAACATACACCTGGGAGTCGTTTCACCTTTTACTAGGTACTAAAAGTGCTTTCGGGGTGGGGAGGAGGGAGTGGGGAGGGCAAGTTAGTTCGGCCTACACATATCATAATCCCAGGTTTGCTTTTGCTGAAACAATAATGGGAAAAAATTCTGCAGTTCTCCCCATAGAGCTAGAAGACCTAGTGACAGAATGTAATAGTACAGTGACACCACTTCGAGAACATGTCGCCGGTCAGTTAAGAGGGTGTAAAATGACTTGAACTTCAGGTGACCTATTTCACCGTCGGTTGCAGCTGTTTTATAGCTTGGGTTTATACCGTTTGAACAGGGCACGTTAGAATGCTTTACTTGTATTGCAGAACCCTACAATGAAAAGACACCTGTATGTCTCACTATGCGTATTATTTAATTTTTCATTAGAAAGTACACACGCACTTGAAACAACAGTAAATACATAATCCTATTGACCTTGTCGTGCAGAATAGGGGACACGGCTTACCCAAACTAAAATTTGTTTTGTACAAAAGGCCCAGGACTGGACGTCGTCCCTACCTCCCAGGCCCAGTGAGGAATTTGAGGGTCCTTCACCGAGTGCATTCATTCAAAGTAGCCCCCATGTTCGTTCTTCGACCTCTTGCCTAGTAAGAACATTACTTTTTTAACTTTTTGCCTTTCTCCATTTGTCGGTAGTAATTGCTTACAAGAGTCTGGTCAACTTACCTCGCAGACTCTTTTATATGTGTGTGGGCCTTATATTACTTCTGTAAACTGAAGTTTCTCTCTTTCATTAGAACAATAAGCCTCTGTAAGGGTCAATGGAAACTGTTAATTTTCCTTTCACTATAGAAGCACGGGATATTTTCTCGGGCTTCGCTGTTTTTACTACGGAAAAACATTTGTTATATGAAAAATAGTCAGATTTTTGCCAAAATCTGCCCCATCTGCCCCTAGCTCGTACGGGTCCTTTGACTCTTTTATCCCGTTTACTAACTCTGTGTTCCTACGTCTCATTGTTCCGACGCCTCTATATTTCGACAAGTCTGCATGAAGGTCAGTGTTAAGATAAGGGTTAGGTTCTAACCTAACCAGTATCCTAACAATGACCTCAATTTAGACTTGTCGGAATATGGAAACGTCGGTCGGAACAGAGAGCAGTCGCCTTTACACTTGTTGCCATCCATGTGCTATTTCGTATGAATTTCGCAATCAGTTTGAATCAATTTGCCATTAAATTATAGAAGTGCGACTCGGTGTTCTTTTTTAAGTTCAGTATAAAATCAAGAATAATCTGTTCGAAAAAGAGAAACATTAGTTGAAGCCACGACTCAATAAGAAGCAAATCCTTTTGCTGGACTTGAAAAAGGTATTCAACTGTTCAAAGAAGCCTTACCTCAGGGAGCGGACTCGATTTGCTCAGCACCCCTTCAAAGGCTTCATAAACCACCGTCCACAAACCACCAATGGGGAGATGACTGAACAAGTAATATATAGTAGTCTGCTAGGCAAAAGTTTAAGTGCCTATTCTGGGGTTCATGGAGCTACTGTAGTTTTATTGGTATTGTTGGCACTTTTATTTAGGAGGGGTGGGGAGGTTTTTGTAAATTTCTTTGAATTGTTTCTCTTTTGTTAGGCTGGTTCCAAAACTCCAAAACAAATGACCAATGCAGACGATTGGTGTAACTTGATCAAATTATCATAATTAACCTTTGAGAGGCTGCGAGCAAAAATAAAATTGAATCTCTGTCCCCATCTGATCATCGTGCCTCTTTGGGTCAAATTCAAATAATCACACTTTGTCAAACAGGGCATGCGCAAGTGAGTGGCTGTTTTTTGTAAGTATTTGAGGGGGCTTAAAACATGCGCTTGTTTGCAAATTGCACCGTAAGTATGCTCATTCTTGCACGATAAAAGACTTCAAAAAGGAGAAAAAAAAAAGGAATAAAGAAACCTTTTTGAAGACTTGGTAAATTCACTAACCAGACTAAGCACAAGACTAAAACCTTGTCGGAACTAGAGGGAATAACTCTTGAAGTAATGAAAAGCTTCACGTGCGGATGGCCCTGTGGAATTTTTGTTTTTTACTCATGCTAAGTCAATAACAATGTACAGGGGACATACACGCATATGAGTCACATTGTTTACATTTTGAAACCAATCGCGGTGACGAGCACTGCCGTCTTGAATGAACAATGCGAATCCGCAAAAATAACCAAACTTATTTACTGAATGAGAAAACTTGTTCGTGCAATAAGAACTCCATGGAGAAGCTGTCCAGTTTGTCGGCGCAAGGCAAGCTCGCGACAGAAGTCGGCCTGGGCGGAGTCTCAGCAGCCAGTCCTGGTCTCAACCACAAAATCAAAGTTTCGTGAAGACGGGATATCACTAAAGCGATCAATTGTTACATCTGTTTGCTCGTGGCCAATACATAGGAGATTACAGCTAAGACGCCGTTGATGTGTAAATCAGCCTATTGTGCTGGTCAGGTGAAACATCCTAAGAGCCCGTGGGAAAGTCACTTCGGAACGTTTCCCTCGATCATCTATTGTGGCATTATGTGCCTCTGAATAACTCCCGTCTACGCTTAAGCCTATTTGGTTTTCGGAACCGCGGAAAAAGGCAAGTGGGAGAACTGAGGAGCGAGGAGGTGCTTGGACCTGTTATATCAGCCGCAAACTTCAAAGTGAAGGTTGAACTTGGATTGTAAATCCATCAGATTATACAGGACGAAAAATGTCAACAGTGTCGTCTCAGCATTGATCGCGCCTTCCAGACTTAGGTATCGATGATATGTCTTTGTGACAAGTAAGAAATACATGATCTTGAGGGGTGGTTAAGTTACGTGGATAAACAAAACTCCTGAATGTAAATATAATGAGTATACGGTATAAGTCGGGGAACGGCTGTATGTAGCTTAGTATTTCAAACAGATACGTAAGCATAGGCTAGGTAAGTTATATTAGATCATCCATTTTTGTTTTCATTTTTATAAGCGTTCAAGACGTACGCTGGGGTGGAGGCGCTGTGGGTGGAGGGTCTGTGGGTGACGGGGGTGGGGCTCATGCAAGCATTTTCAAAGCGTTGTAAACGGCGACGACTTTTCGCTTAAAAGTCATCACATCAACAAATTGGTTTTTAAATAATTTTATTTTTTCAGGTAAATTCAGAAAAAGGACATCTTAGGTTTCTCTTGGATAAAAATGGTGACATTTCTTCGACCCAGCCGAGAACGGAACTTGCAACCTCACGATTGCTAAGGAATCACTGATTCAAACGTCACCGTCTTTGTCTTCTCAACCATGCTGTGGCGGGGAAATTGCCCCGCGGGTGGGGGAGGGTTGTTCGGAAACCAATGAAAACAACTACAATTCAGTTATGTCTTAGGTCTCAGGCAAGTTTTAGTAGGCCAACCATGAAAGACTTATTTCTATGAAGTGACTTGCTATACAAGGCCTCTCTTTGCAATATGGTTTGGATGACAAGGGTTAATTTTTCAAGACCATAAAAACTATTTCAAAAGGAAACGACCGAACGGGAAGTAAGGTATGTGTGTACAAGAGGGCCATTTCAACATATTATGAAATTGACGTATTCTAATAAAGTGAATAAATTTCAACATTTTATATTTCAGCAACGAAATAAGCTATGAAGATGACCCTTGGAGGAATGAAATTCATTTACTAACCTCTGAAATTCCTGTTATTGAAGACTTAAAGGGGAATTTTCATGATCCCAGACAGTTCCAATTCTCCCAACTATGCATCTTCTAGCTCCTCCCATAACTGTGTGAGGCTCTTCCTTGTGCAAGAATAAACCTGTTTTATTGCTTAAGGCCATGTCCTGGTGAGCACACAAGGCTATAAAATGTAATAAAGGTACTCTCTCTGCCTTGTGTGGAATGTGAGCTACTCTGCATCTTTCAAATTTTCAAACTTTGATGTCAATCAAACAGCAGTCACCAACTGAGAATTTTGATATACATACACTAAAAATATACTTTGGGGTGATGACAGTCTGTCTTTAAGGAATCTGTACATGCTGAACACACTTGTGAAATTCCTAAACAAGTTCTTTGTCAAACCGCGTTTAAATGCTTAGAGCTTGTTTCATTTCTAACCGCGTTGGAGGAACATGTTTGCGGATTTGGGACAAAAAGTGCCCTTTTAGTAGGCTACATAGGTTTTCTTTCAAAGCGTACCGTTCAGAAATGGTTTCAGGGGTAAATATATTGCAATTTTGTAATTTGATACCGTCAACCTCACTCTATCTTTGTTTTGAAAGAAAACATTCTAAAATAAATAGAAAAGCAAAAAATCTCAGACCCAAAGATGACAGCCTGAAGAGTCAAACAGACTTGCCACAAGTTAGTAAGTTTGTGAAATAGCAGCTTAACTGAAAATGATTAGAACTGCGAAATCTCCACAACCAAACAAGATTAATTTTTTTTTGCACTGAGCCTGATATTTTTCTGTCCTTTCGTTTATGTTACTGAAAAGTGGTTAGCCTATTCTTCGTTACTTTTTCGTCTCTATGAAGAATTTGATGACTAACCAAAAACTCACGACGGACTGGATTATGCAAATCGCAAATACACTGTGCTGAGAGTTGAGTTTGTTTTTTAGACCGATCAAAAAAGTATCGTTTTCAGTGCAGATGCCCGCAGGGTTTAAAAGTTATTCATGAAACAGAATATGCCAAAAGTATCTGTGTTATGCTCTCTAAATATTTATACGCTCTAAAATGACTGCTAAAACTGAGAGGTTGTTTACACAATCAAGTGGCAAAGAATTTGGCAAAGATATTTGTCCAAATGCTTTTCTACTCTAGGTTTTCGAGCAAAGTTTACCAAGTTTCAGTATTTTAACATATGTACCCAGTTTTAGGGAAGTTTTACCGAACTATTTTCAGAGTTTTAAAACCGAGTACGGTATATCGATATACCGATGTCAGAGTACCGACAGTACCTTAAAAATCGGCATTTTCAAGGCAGAAAATTAAAAATTGATGCAACATGTTTGTTTTAGGCTATGACTGTGCCAACAGTGCCGAAAGTAATCGAATATATCGTAGGCCTAACACCGCCGGACCCCCAAAGTGGCTTACATGACTTTATCTTCAACTGGCTCATGTTGTACACGAAGATATAAAGGTGTGAACAAGTTCTTATCTTACTAAAAGTTCGAAATTTTGACATCCTCTTTTCCCTTTTAGCCCGCTAGTCATCCTCGTGAGAACTTTCCAAACTTGCAGTTTCCCACCCATTCAAGAGTGCTAGCTTCATGTCTGGCTAATCTGCTCCCAGGAAGCGCAACAATCAACCTTTTCTCTGCTGTTAAGAACTTAAGATAGACTAAAGAATGGACGTGTTTATAGGATTAAGACCACAGCACGCGACTACACCAGGGGAAAAGCCACTGTACACATTCCAGTAACAATGGACCTTTATTCGCTTTTGCTTTATTTATTGAGAGTTTTGTCAATCGATGCTAAGAATCGTCCATTCAGATTCTATCACAGCACAGTACAGTATCGACTGATTTGATCCGAGGTTTGTCCTTATGACGTATTAGGATGACGGTTGCTTGACATTACTAATAGCACGGTTAAGTGTGTCGTTCGAGTAAAAGCTCCGAATGGTCTATAAGCAGCTAAGGCAGGTGAAAGATAGTATGAAGTCCGTGAACTTGTGCACGGGGACCGACGGGGGGATGGGGGAGCAGGAGTTTTTCTCCAATTTCGATCCAATTTGATCGGAGGTTTGTCCTTGTGACGTATTAGGATGATGGTTGCTTGACATTACTAATAGCACAGTTAAGTGTGTCGTTCGAGGAAAAGCTCCGAATGGTCTATATGCCAATAAGGCTTAAAGATGATGTAAGTCCGGGTGGACTTGTGCAAGGGGGGCCGGGAGGGGGGAGGCAGGAATTTTTCTCCAATTTCGATAGTAATGCTTCCACATTTTCGACGGTTATATGATTTCACTATGAGATACCCTCAGTGATGGATATACCCATACAAGTGTCCAAAGCACCGGTTTGTCCACATAATCGAAAACCCATTGCCGAGGTTTCCTAAACTTTGTCAAATTTTCTTAGATTATAGAATCACTTGACTTCAGCGAGACAGCGCACCTCATTACCATTAATTTTTTAAAATCTTTGAAAACATTCCCTAAAGCCGATATATTATTCCCGAAATTTCCTAAATATCAGAAAATTTCCTTAAAAGTGAAAGCACATCCTAAACATATGCATATGTCTACGGCCTCGAGTCTACGTCACTTGTTAAAATAAAAATGGCATGTGCCAGAAACTAATATAAGATGTTACACGAAAAAATAAAATAAAATAAAATAAATAAAAAAAAAATAAAATAAGTAAAAACGACAACGAAAGATGATCGAATAAGTTTAAGTTGCAGTGTTTTTCACTTTTTGAACAATCAGTACACTGTAAGTTTTGTGTTGTGGCGGCACCAGGGGGAGAGTAGCAAAAAAACTTGGGGGGCGAAATGCTGTGCGTGGGCATTGTCCCTGTAAAATGTATACCTATGCCTGGAGAAGGTGATTGGGGAGGGGGGCACAGAAGATGATGTAATTCCGGCACCTTAGACAAACCTATGAAATCAGTGTAAATTGTGCATATCTTTTGTCTCTTCGTGCAGGTGACGTCCCGAGGAGGGGTGTCTTCTCTCCTTTGAGAAATTTTTATTAATTTGAGGTGGCTTAGATGCAAAATGGTGCTATCTTTGGCGATTTTCGAACTGATGATATGTTGAAAATGGTCATAATTTAGTGAATCCTTCTTTTTTCCAGTTTGGTTTGGTACAAGAGAAGGGTGTGTTGTCTAAGTGGAGGGGTGACAGCTCCTCCAACTTTTTGTTTATGTAAGGTGGCTTCTAGATGCGTGATAATAGACCTTTTTCCAAATAGCAGTTACAAAGGATTGTGGGATAGTGTTTTTGTGTGCATTATTTTTGTCTGTGGCATTTTACAGTGGACAGGAATGATGCAGACCAAACACTATCCCACAATCCTTTGTAATTGCTATTTGGAAAAGGGTCTATGGTTCTATCTTTGGCAAACCTTTGAACTAATTACATGCTTAGAAATTTTTATTATTTATGTTTTGGCTGTACTATTGCAACTTCCCTCCAAGGGTGGTACAGACCAGCACAGGGCCTCTTGGAAGCTGTGTGGTAATTAAAAAGGGTGCTAACATGAATTCAGACGATCCGCGTACAACGGGAAATGAGCTAGAGAGGGTACCGTAGCAAGGATAACCAAATTAAGGGTGACAGACTAACAACGCTTTTCTTAGTATTCACATTCACCATCTACCGACAATGAGTGCGCTCGAACCGCGCCGTTATGTGTTTTGATAATGTATAAAAGACAAAAACATACTTCTAACTTTCACATCATGCTACAAATGATACCGAAGTGGCTACTCAGTAATGATATTGGATTGCTCTAAGATCCGCCTTTATATGCGCAGCTCATACAGAGGTTGGGGATGTACTTTTATTTTTCTCAAAAGTGCTTTAGAATAATCCCGCGCATTATTGCAAAAATATACCGGGTTATGAGATATGGAGATATGGAGAGCAATTTGTAAAAGAAAACGATAAAAATAGACCCATAACCCATTACCACCGTCACTGACCTTTGTACAGGAGAAGAAGAGGGGGTTTGCAATGAGTGGGGGAATGCCCCCATTCCCTCTTGGTGCCCCACTGGTTTGTGAGATGGAATGCAGGTAGAAACGATCAATAACTATCTACGGCTCGTAACAGAAGTTTATTATATGCAAAATGCATCGGAATGAACACGAGTCATCTTCCGATTCTAGCTCGGAAAACTGTGCATGTATGAAATAGTTTGAGCAGCTGCTAAACTTAAAGGCAATGGGCAGTCGCCCCAAAATTTGCTTTGAAAAATCAGCAAACTCTTGCAAATCTCCTCATATTGCATTACAAGCACCTCTGAAGACATTTTGAAGCAAGGAGAAATTCTCCTTGAATTTCGCAGTTCACTAACAAAAACATTGTCACATGATCAAAATAGGCCAATCATGAACTGGAGTGGCGGATCATAATAACTCTGAATGGGGCGACTGCCTATTGCCTTTATAAGTCTCCTTGCCTTGCCGGGGTACCTGTTTACTAAATTGAAGGTTCACTAGACCAAAGATCCTAACTCTTAACGTAATCTAAAAAAAGAACCTATAGTAATCCAAAAGAGTGACGCCGGCACGGGGGGAGGGGGGCATGGGGCACGTGCCCTAAATCGATTTCTGAAAATTTCCGAACATTTTTAAAATGAGCCCAAAAGGCGTTTTAGCCATAAATTTCTGTGGCCTGAGGGGGTGGGGTAAGGCATTTTTTCGACCAAGTGGTGGATCTACTTTAATCAATTTGTATCACAAGTCGTTCTGAAACTTTCAAAATTTTCATAACTACTTCGCAAAATATCAAAATTTTCGCGCGCTCGCAGCAATACCTCATCGCTGTGCTTATTATCAATACCGTCTCAGACGTATTGGTACTATGTTCGTCATCATGTTCGTAGGAGTGATTACATGCAGAGCAGCATAGCAATGCAAGAATACAAACAGGTGAATTCAAGAGAAGACATATTTCATGAAAATTGAAAGCTTTTACGAATTACTTGGCAAAATACTCGCAGTCTAATTGGCAGATAAATTTTATTAGCGAATCGAGAATTCCCGGTGCATAGTCTGCATGGGAGATTTTCAGTGCCATGGTAAAGATTTCTAATGCAAAATTTCGACGGGCTTCGCGCGCATTCGTCACGGTTCGCACCCCGCATCTCATTACCATAGGGTAATAATATTCGGACCAATTATGTATGCTCTTTCGAAAAACGAAAAAACAGAGGTACATCTCCAACCTATGTAGGGATCCTGCATCAAGGGAGGATTCGCTAGAGCAATCTTATCACGAGTATCCTATACAGCAAAATCTGTACTCTCTAAATGTAAAAGAGTGAAAATGTACCAAAAAGATTGACTACAGTGACCACTCTCTGTTTCGAGTTGAATCCCACTCTCCTCGGAGTGGCATTTTCACTTTTTTAGAGTTAATAACCACTCCTATAGCAGAGTGGAATTTCAGTCTATTTCCACTCGATAAAAGAGTGGTCACTGTAGGCAATCTTTGAAGAGTGAATTTCACTTTTTTGCGTGAGTAGCGTGATATGAAATATTGGAAGTATCTCAGCTTGTCGTTATATATTTTTGTGCAACAGGTGCCATGCCGCGGCTAAAATATCACTAATTAATGAGAATTTCTAAAGATGTAATAACCGTAGTTCAAACATTTGTCGAATGTGGCACCATTCTGCATCTGAGTCACATAGACAAAAGTTTCTCAAGGGGAGGAGTTGCCACCCCTCCACTTAGACAACACACCCTTCCCTTACACACAACCGAAAATAAATATTCAATGAATTATGCGAATCTTCCATCGTATGATCAGTTCGAAAATTTGCCAAAAATAGCAGCAATGCTAGATGCATCTGATGCATCTAGATGCATCTGAGCCATCTCAAACGGACAAAATTTTTCAAAGGGGGGACGTCCCTCCCTTTAGACCCTTCCCCCGGGAAGGCTCCTGCACAGGGATACAAAAGAAGGATTCACGGCGGTTGCAACCTATGACAGGCACGCATATGCACTATTGATACTGACTTTGTGGGGGTATTTATTTGGGGTTGGATTACAACAGAATCTTCTGTTGTGCCCCCAACCACCACCTTCTGGCGGCGCCACTGATCCTACCCGAGGCTAATTCTTATCCTAATCCTAAACCTATTTCTGTATAGAATCCTAACCTACCTCTACCCTGAAGTAGATTTTCGGTCTTGTAAACCTAAGTTCTGTGTAGTGAACTTTTAATCTAGAGAGCACTCCCAGGCCCCACGGATACAACCTATCTCATTAAGACATCCCTGAGGCACGTCCCATGCATTTTGTTCAACAGAAATGCGATTTTATTTATATGTATTAACTTCGGCGCAAGTATGTCAAATGTTTGTAATGACTCGGGTAGGATGAAAACGTGATGCGCACAGACCGTTAGATTTATGACACCGTTCCATCCTGGCTGTAAGCCAAAAATTCCATGATTTTAAGTTTACAGTTTGGCCTTCACGCCCAAACCACCAAACTGCTTTTTGGAAGTTGGTTTGATTAATATTCAAACTTGGCCCTAATTGCATTTCGACGACATTTTCTCGTGTTGGGGAGGGGTTTCCGATGTTTCCGAATGTTCATGACCCTACAATCTATGACAAAGGCCTAGGAACCGGGGGTGGCTATGGGCTATGGCCCAAGTCAAAAATATTGTGGAGCGGAGTGATGAAACCCCTTACGGTTTCCTGCTCCCTCTGTGAAAAATGCCAAAAATTTTCAGTTCTTTTCCTTAAAATTTGCATAATAAGCAGCATCAAATTACATCAAAGGACCCTGAAAAATACAAAAATCCCAAATGAGGAGAGGACACCTCTCCCCTTGGACAATCCCAGAACGACGGTTCGTAGCAAAGTTCAGCCCAAGCTGACAGAAGCTACCTACACCTGTTTTCCATGATCTTCTAAATGGAATATTCATAATTTAAGAAATTCTTAAAGCCATTTGCATCAATGTTTGAACAACCTAAATTACAACTTAATCAGATTCTTTAGATCATGTTCTTTTTATTCCACACGCTACTTTTTTTTTAGGGGGGGGGGGGGGGAGGGATTTGACATGTGACTTTTCTAAAGTATATCAGCAATTCTGCAAAGGAAGTGTACTACTTTCTGAAAAATAACGACTCACTTCTCGAGGCCTAAATTTCCTATTCCAAAGCAGAAGGAAGCCTTCCCCCCATGAAATACCAATCTGCCAATAAAAAGATTTTCTTGGCAAATATATCCAGATCTTAAAAACGAGAACCGTATTGCAATAAACTAAAACGATCTTTCCGACTGGAAAAATAATGACCCAGTGACCTTCTTCTTATTTTCTTTACAGCTAAACTCTTTTAGCAGTTCAACAAGTTACTCTTGATCCAAAAGTTTACGATATAGAGTAAACGAATTAAAGAAAAGAATAGTAAATATTCAAAGTTGTAAAGTGGACTTTATGCCTGTCACGTAAGTGGCCCATTTGCCTTTTTTTTTGACGGTCAAGCCAAGGGGCAGGGTCGTTCTCCGTAAACTTTGTGGCAAGGTTTCCTTTATTTGAAGTCATTTGGGTCTTCACCCTCCCGTTTCGAAGATAATTTATGAAGTAACAATCGTATTGAAATAACCTCAGTGAATTTTGTTCTAGTTTCAAAACATTAAGTTACAGTCGGAAAGACTGCAGAATTTTCGTTCTTTAATAAGAACTTAAACAGTCTTTCTTACGCTTCGGACTTGTCCGTAGAGTCAAATTGAAAAGAAACAGTATTATTTTATGTCCACATCGTAAATTCACTTTATATTAACTCACATCGGTTTAGCAAGTTTGCTTCGGATCAATAAAGGAACGTTTAAGTGTAGGCTTACTATCGTCACCATTTAAGTTGAGGTTTCGTTGTTTAGCCTCCCGGTCTTAAGACAAATTTTGAAATATTTGTGCAACTTGGCAGGGCTGTGGCAAGGTGTATGTAAGTGGGGGCGTCCATTTTGCGGATGGCCAGCTGCAAAGCCCCTGCCAAGGGTCAAGGGCGAAACACCTTGAAGCTATTGCTTGAAATCCCTAACAAAGTGCATACAACTATTTGAAGGGATATTAAGGCTTTAACAAACTGACAGTGTTGCACTCTTGCCACAAACGCTCATTTCTTTATCGTCCGTATCATACCAGGCCCGTAGTCAGACAAGGGGGCATGGGCGAGATAGCTTCCAAGGAGGCAATTTTTTTTTCAAGGGGGCAAGATGTGTTAAAATATATTAACTTTACAGTGTGCGGACGGCACGAGTTTGTTTTTTGATGGAAATGCCGACTGTCTTAGAGACGTTATTCATACTTTTGATAATTTTCAAAAGATATCTGGTTTGAAGATTAATTATGATAAATTCATTCTGTTCCCATTAAGTCCCTATGTTAATCATAAAACAACATTTA